>JAVXUP010000135.1:0-600000 GCA_033070095.1 Escallonia herrerae
ATCACTATAGCGGATGGCCCCGGATCACTATAGAGGAAGGCCTTTGTGTACACCACAAGCTCACGGCCCGTATAGTTTTCCGGCAAAACCCCGTAGGTATCTACCAACCACTTCAACTTTATACCACCAGTGCTAAATTGATCCTGGGGTATCGAAGTGAAGAAGTCTCGCGCTGTTCTCTTATTCGTTGCGTCTGACGGAGGAGCAATTACCGGCCGCCCCGTCACCGGCAACCCCAAGATGAACCCTACATCTTCTAGGGTAATCGTCATCTCTCCGAGCGGGAAGTGAAACGTATTCGTTTCACTTCTCCACCTCTCAACAAGGGCACCTATCAAGGCCCGGTCAAGCTGTTGAAAGATCTGCCCATGCGTGAAAATCCCAAACCCAATTCCACGCAGTATGCTTTTCTGGGACTTGTTCAAGGTCCATCTCGTGAACTCGCGAGATACTTCTACGGTGGTGAGAAGTTCTCTTTCCTACGAATTATTAATAAATACAATTTGAGCAAAATGAACGGTAAAACAACGTTCGTAATAATAAGAAAGTTGATAAATAATGTATCTTACTCCACCATCCCATATGAGCGTACTGATATGGTTGGCTTGGTCGTATAACACGGATGGATCTTCTGGTCCAGGGATAAATTCCATTTTTTGCAACTGAAACTATGGAATCGGATTTTACAAACGCTAGCACATGAACAAATACATACATATATAAATCCTCATCACCGCTAGCACATGCTCAATGCATAATCAAAACCACGCATAAAACGCAATATTGATCACAACTATAGATTAGAAACATGTAAAGGATTGATTTTGTGAACTTACGTGATCTATTAGGGGGGGATTAAAGCTGCTCTTATGAAGAAATTGCGCAGATCTGCTTGCCAACGCCGCTGGGAATATTTGTGAGTAGGAAGAACACGGGGAGAAGAAGAGTGTAGAAGTTATAGGGGACTTTCTTTTGGGTTTGAATATATATATTTGCTGTCCGTTGGACAATATATATTTGCCGTCCGCTATATAGTATCGCGGGTCTGTTCCTTGTCCGCTATATAGTATCGCGGACGCTAGACTTTTGGTAGTTTTCTCTACGTCCGCTATACTATGTAGCGGACGACACAGAAGAATTTTTTTGGTTGTCTTCTCTACGTCCGCTACATAGTATAGCGGACGGCCCCGCAGAATGTTTTTGGTTGTGTTCTCTACGTCCGCTATACTATGTAGCGGACGGCCCCACAGAATACCATTACTTAGTTTTTTCTACACTTAGTTTTTTCTTCTACACTTAGTTTTTTCTACACTTAGTTTTTTCTTCTACACTTACTTCCACCTCTCCAAACTGTCCGCTATATAGTATCGCGGATATACTTACCGCAGAAAATGGTTGGCACGGACCAGACATTTAGTTCCCGACCTTCCCGAACCCGGCCTAAGCGGAGGGCCTTATATCCGCTATATATATAGAACTATACAATGTAGCGTAATGTAATAAATTGGAATAAATTGGCGCCCGTAATGCAGTTTTAATAAATTGAAATAAATTGGCCCGAAGACTTGTTTTAGCGACATAGTACGTTAATGCTATTTTAATAAACTGACGCCCAAAGACTTGTTTTAGCGACGGAATCAACAATCTCAATTTTTCCAAAAAATAATGTACAATTCATAATCAACGATCTCAATATATCAATATATCGAGGCAACAAAAAAAGGCACAATTAAGCCAAGAAAAAATTTGAAAACATAATAAACAAGAACATAAATATTTTTATTATAATAAACTATGGTTCACAAATGGGGTACGAAAGCTTTTCACAAGCGCTCCGTTCAAAGATTACAACTTGAAAATCCCACCACCCAAGGTGTTCGAACACTACAAAGTCCCCGAGTTCGAGGCCATGCTGGCGCACGAAGACGTTCCAACCCTCTGCGAATTCCTTTTTTTGGGATCGGCCGGGCTTCAGCTTGATTTCAACCTGCCATGCCCCCTTGCGGCTATATAATCTTGCACTATCATGAATTGTTGTAAATTGATTGGTAAATGCTTCCGGTATGTCCTACCAAACACAAAATACAAAAAATAGGTTAGTTTTGGTTAAGAAAAACAAAAGATCAAACTTTTAACACACGAAAATACAGAGAAAGAGAAAGAGGGA
The DNA here is from genome assembly GCA_033070095.1 of Escallonia herrerae. Taxonomy (NCBI): domain Eukaryota; kingdom Viridiplantae; phylum Streptophyta; class Magnoliopsida; order Escalloniales; family Escalloniaceae; genus Escallonia; species Escallonia herrerae. The sequence goes on from JAVXUP010000135.1 coordinate 2,168, forward strand.
TAGCCTACAAGTTCATGCTCAAATCCCGGCATCATGACTTTGAAAAAGTGTTTGCCTACCAGGTGCAAGTTGCCAATATAATCGTAGGCGTAGGTGGTCTCCGATCCAGAAGCCATCGAGATCGGCGTTGAGGGGAGGACGGTGGTGTCGGCGGAGATGTGGGTGACCGGAGATGTGAGTCGCCGTAGATGGGGTAGCGGCTTTAGGTTAGATGTTCGAGAGAGGGGACGCCGTCCGCTACAATAATATATATACCCCGATCTGATTAAATATTTATAGCAGGAGAGAGTTGACGAAGGGACGCCGTCCGCTACAGATACCAAGGGGACACTGTAGGGGCTCACGCCCGAGACTTTATAGGCGACCGAGAGGACAGGCCCTGACATGTGTCAGCCTAGAGATCGTCCGCCATACAGTATGGCGGACGCCTTTTTCCTGACACATGTCAGGAACAGAAAGGCGTCCGCGAGACTGTCTCGCGGACATGGGAGGAGGGCAAAAAGGTAAAACTCCCGTCCGCGAGACAGTATGGCGGACGGGAACCAGTTTTGGAAAAAGGCGCGATCTGGACCGTCCATCTTTCAGGATGGACGGTCAGATCGCGCTAGCAACTTAACTCCATTTGCTAGCGCTATCAATGGATCAGCTCCCATATAGATGGACGGTCCAGATCGCGCTAGCAACTTAACTCCATTTGCTAGCGCTATCAATGGATCAGCTCCCATATATATATATATATATATATGCCTCACAAGTTACATTACATCAATAAAAAGTTAATTGTTGGGAGATAACTTGTACTAAATGGCTGAGGCTGCTGCCTGAAAGTAAGATAAGAGCTTACCTCGCCGACCAATTTCTTTACAATTATGAGCTCACAACGTTGAAAACCCAGCACTTTTTCTGTGAGGGAACACTGCAGACGTACATCCTTTACCAAGGCCATTGCTATTTGTATTTCTATCTCAAGTTCGATTGGTAAAAGAATAGCGGTGACGATGACGGTGACGATTAAGAGTGCCCGGCCTATCTTATACCGTACCTAACATTTTTCTTCGTTCTCCATTTTTTGAAAACTCTATCACACTAGCTGCTCTAAAAGCTTGAGCTTATCTCAGAGAAAGGGCTATAACACACTTTCTTATGTGCAGGTCTCGACTTGCACGTTGATGGTCAAATTAACGAGAGACAAATCAATGTGCACCACCACGAAGTGCACATACAAACATGGTAGCTAGCAATCAACAAGGCAAACCCAAGACCCTTTTTAAGAAGTAGAATTTTGAAACAGTATGAAGTAACTAGTTGCTCAAAGCTTAAGCAATTAGATAATGAGTTTAACGTGAAAATCACTGCTTCAACCAAAAAATAATAATGACACAGTATCCTTGCTAAAATGGTTCGTAAAATTTGGAGTTGGACTCTAAGTGGCAACTGTGTGACCGATGTCAAGGTAAAACAAGATGAGATGAAGAACAATTAATAACAATCACAAGAAAATCACCAGGGTTGTGTAGTCCGGCACACAAATTGCACATCCTCCGTTTAAAGTACTTGAGAGGATTCAGCATGAAGGGGACAAACATCGTAAGGCTTGCTGAAAACCTCACTGTGGTTTCCTCTTAATCCTTATTCAGATCCCTCTGATGCTGCGGTTGCCAGAGCCAAAACTGGTGCAGCATCTGAGACTTTTTGACTTTTGCAGTATACAAGAATTTGGCAATGGAGCCACATGAAGCGCCTCAAAACCACTATCTGAGTATGGTATGGGATCTGTCAGCCCTACTGCTGCATATGGAAAATGCCTCGAGAAATCACTATTATAAGAATGCATCAATAATCAGAGATTACATCATGGAAGCAGTCTATTACTATGAACATTACTAACTTTAGAACAACAGAAACAAAAGGAATTATATCTATACTCGAGTAGAGTGCAAACTTGTTTCCAGCCTCTCAACTTTGGAAGGGACCAAGATCCTCCAATGCCACGTACGCGGGTCCATTCAAGCAAAATCAATGCTCGCAGCATAACCTTGGGGAGCTTTTCCCTGTCTACCATGACAAGGTGGAACTAGGTCTGAGATGAAGCGCTTGACTTAAACCCCAGCTCTAATACCAGGTTAGAGATTCCAACCCAAAAACAATTGACAACCAGTAAAAGGCCCCTCAGGCTAATACAGTAGAGAAGCAAGTTTCATGTATTTGAGAATGGGTGAAGTTCTTAACAAGAACAAGTTAATATTGCCTAAACCAATGGTAGCAGCTTAGTTTCAAACTACCGACCTTTCATGTTTATTGAGCATTAGATATTGGTTCCTCACGCAGTAGTTGAGCTTGATATACCTCTGCACGGTTGGTTGATCATGAAATCCTTAGTACCGAAGAACTCACAGATCTAGAATAGAGTAGTCAGTAGGGTTTTTCGTTACCATGGTCCTGACAGAAGAAACCCTAGCAATATAATCAGCTTAATCAGGTAGTGGCTCATGATTAGGGTTTTAAAAGCTGCATGAAACATCAATTTCCTTGTTCAGCTCATTTCTAAACAGTCATATTTGCACCCTTAAAAGAGAGAGACAACTGCAAAAAAAAATAAGTACACTATATAAACGAAAGATTGTACGCTACACTTACTGTAAGTTGAAAAGTATCACAAGGCAGAATTAAAACTCAACTGGGTTACAAAGTGGCTAGATTATGGCTAGGGAGAGAGAGAGGACAAAAACATCTTAATTAATTGGATAACCCTAACCATATTGGGGATGAACTTATATAAGGACGGATCAACAAATCTACCTCGATGTTTTTGCTACAACAAAAGGTTCCAGCTTTTAAGTATGAGGCTCTTCATCCTCTCCACACAGCAGCTTCCAAAACAAAAACAGATGGAGGCAAAGGTACGCATATGCAAAAAGTACCATTTCACTAAACAACTCGCAAAATAGTGTTTTTGCCTAACGGATTTCTCATATTGATTCGTAAAAAACATATATATGTATATAGGCTATACAGATTAGAAATTGAAATCCTACGGATCGTGGCCAAGCCGAAGCTCCAAATCCAATTCATTTTCTTCACTTCCACCATGTCTCTTTCTGATCTTCTCCATATCTCGTGCATCAAACTGCAAGCTCAATGAAATTGCCTGCTGTTGCTGAGGGTTATCGTTATGGTTGCTTTCGTAGAAAAAGGATGGCGTACCATTCGACGTAGATGCAGCTGGGAAATAAGTGCGGTAATGCACTTGTGTCTCCTGAGCTGCAGAATAATGCGGTGGGTAGCTTGAAAACATCGGGTGGTAGGATCTAGGACCTGCCACATAACAATTCTCTTCGTGCTTATTTGAATTGTTGTTGACTGAATCGGAAGGCCTACTATTCCTGGCTCTATCTTTCCTGTGGATGTTCATGTGTCCACCTAAGGCCTGCGCGGTGGTGAATCCCCGCTTGCAAAACACGCACTCATAGGACCGTCCTATGCCCAGAATATCGCTGGCTCCTTGCTCCGGTTGATCAACTTCTTGGCTAGAATTTATCGACTGATCAGCTTCATAATGATTGTACTCCATGTCAAATCGAGGGGAGGGAGTGAGAGATAAAGGCAGGGCTTTATAGAGCAAGAGAAGTGAAGAGGGTAGTAGGCAAGAGACAAATAAAGGGCATAGGCATTGCCATTGTGAGCAAAGTGAAAGGGGGAAAGAACTGAGAGACTGAGAAAAGGTCTCTTAGAAGCTTGCTGGTAGACTTATTCCGTTAGCCGGCCTTTGTTAATAGGATCCCTTTGTTTAGTAAACCCTTGGTTATTTCTTTACATTTTTCCTTTAAGTTTGTCTCCCATTTGATTTGTCGTAATTTTTGTCCACATTTTCTCATATTTATCATTGTAACCAATCCACAATGGGCATCTGTGACACGACTCGCCGACACGATTTGAGCTAAGTACAAAGTTAACGAGATCCACTTTAAAAACATAAAATATGTAAATTCGTCGTGTTACACGTAGGATGATGAAGTATCTCCTCAATAATGAGTGTATGTTCGATTGTATCCAAAATGAGTTATACAAGAAATTCACTCAGTACTTTCCAAAAAAATATATCTATACACGACGGAAAGTAAACACATGACATATATGTTTGTGTACATGTATAAATGCATTTATCTTTTGGCCTACCACCAATCACGCCGTGTATGATAACGTGGATGTACAGGATAGAGATGTTACCTCTTTCAAAGGGTTCAAGACGCCTTCATATACCTAAAGTGGTACATGATGACAATTCATAGAGAAAAGAACCATATAAAGATAGACCTTATACTTTTCTACAACCTTGCAATTGACTAGTGACCCATAATTCATAAAGAACTTTGGTTGAATCTACGCTTTCTAACTTCTAGTTTCAGCGACGAACGATGATCGTTACTCTTTCAAGTTTGCAGTAGTAATATATCAGCAACAATAACAAGATTAGTGCTGTTATTATTACTATAAACGATGTTCAAGCGCCACCAATAACGAAATTGGGAGGAAGTTTTGCTTCAACTCAGATTAATGAAGCAAAAATAAGCATTTGTTTTTCTTTTCTGGGTACATCCTCATAACAACAGCTAGAAGAAGAGTAGCACATTGTAATTAAGAAACTATAATTAATGAAAGCTTGTAGCTTATGCTTGTCCATACATATATGCAGACGTGCTTTCTACAGCGTGGTCTAGTGCCATATAAACTGGTTTCTGTGTCACCACAATCAACATCAGGTAAATGTCATTCTCTTAGCAATTCAAGGTTTCACACTTGATTAATTTAATTCCCCTCAAAGAATTTTATTTTTAATCTTCGTTCGGTTGTGACGGCTTTTAGGGGAAAAAAACATTTGGAAATGGACGATTTGATTATGCTGAACGAAGCAATGATCTCAGATGCATCAAAATCAAATTTGTATGCCCCCCTTAAGCAACATGATCTTGCTGGCAATAAACTAGGACAATGATACGTGTGTCTTTGTGTTCACGTCCTAAACATATAATTATTGGAGTATTAGGTTTTGTTTCTGTGATTTGATTTCCGTCTAAACTGTAGTGCCAAAGTCCTGTTGATGAAAAACCTCCTTTTCACCTTCTCTTGGCAGCTACTTGACAACAATATTTGGGCATGATGTAGATTTGTGGTTTAAAGCCAAACAATTAGTTAGCTTAATCTAGTGTTTGTTAGATTCCAGTGTACTTCAGCCCCTTCAGCATAAGCTAATCAATCATGAGAGATTGTCAAGCCGAGCGAAAAGTAACAAAACTGACACGTGTTTGATAATGAGAATGCAAAAGAGAAGAACGAGAATGTTGCCCACTGGAAGAGGCTTTCCAAAATTTTGACCTTACAGTGGAAATGACTGATTGTCAAGCTCGGGCGCAACACTTCAATATCAAAATCTTTGTTTCCGATCCATTCAAATCCTTTTATGCGCAATTTCAGTTATATCTGATAAAAATAAGGTGGAAGGAGGTTTTACTATTCAAGAACGATATATACTAGCTTGTAACAAGTGTAAGCATAGCAGATAAATAACTTTCTAAGTAGTTGAATAGTGTAACCCTAAAATGTTTGATAGTGGATAGTAACATCTTCGCCGAAAGACACCTGTTACTTGCATTTCTTCTTTTTCAACTAAAAGAAGGTTGGAACCTATGTGTGCTTAGCCTAGCAGTCGAGACTACATGAAATGAACCGTACACTAGATCATATCGTGTTTGACTGACAAAGGTCAGCCATCAGCTTGGATGTTGTCGTTCCTATGAAGAGGCCAGTGACCTCTCTCTTAAACAGTTGTTTAGACAACATCTCTACGGCCAAAAAAAGGAAAAAAAAATATAGAACAGCACTGCAATATATATGTAAAGTACGTGTAGGCAAAGGACTTTAAGGATTTTTCTCTCCATTTGCAGGCCAGAATTATTAAATAGAGTAGGTCTAGTCATAGTTGTTAATTGGTAGACAGGTCCCCTTCCCTGTCTTTGAAGAGTTTGTGGCATTTGAAGTCTCAGGAGTTCCCCCACTTAGACTTTAAATGTGGCGCTCCAGTATAGTTTTAGCTACGATTACCAGAAATGTTGTCTAGCTTTTGAGCAAAAGTAAGAAGGTATCAGCCAATAATGTATCCAAGTGGTGAATCCAAGTTGCTAGGTGCGAAATCAATATATAATGAATGCCCTGGTAGAGTATCCAAAAAAATATTACAGTGAGGTAATGTTTAGAGTCTTTTAAATTATTGTTTATCGCTAACATACATGACTAGGGATTGCATTTGCCCCGTATAATACGGGCCCAGGTCGATCCGATTCTGTCTAGAGCGAATACATTTGACTTGAACCGGGTGTAGGTTTCAATTTGATACAAAAAATAGGACCTAGTTATTTGCAATCTTAGGTGCTTCAACCATCATTCAGCCCAATCCTTCAAAGCAACTACACATGTTTTTCATTACCGTTTAAGGAATGTCTTCTACAATATTCTATCATGCTTTTCTACACTCTTGTTTGTTGCCGGATGGTTTTTCAAATGCGATACCCGTTTTAGAGCGTGTTTGATTCTCTTGCAGTCAAAAGAATAAATTAGCACCGGTTGTTAGGAAAATTTCTAGCCAACATTCAGCCAATGAGGAAGATGCTGTAAACCCCATCATGTGGCGACAACTAATGATTCGTTAAATATAATAGTGATAATAAACAAGTGATACTTAAAAAGTGCGGCTAAGAATGAATCGTCACTAACGGTATCTACACTAATGCATTTCATCATATTTGACGATCATAATTTCTCATCATATAAAAAATCGTAACCCTTTCTCCATTCAGGATCGGAACCAAAACTTATTCAACCGTTTATCACGATATAGATGGTAGAAACTTTAAAAAACATGATATATTTCTTCTAGAGAGAAAAGCTTCTTAGCAGGCAAAAGTGACCGTAACATAAAGTGGAAGGTTTGAACAGCACCACCACGCCCTATATTGCCTTGTAACAGTTAGTATTTGCCTTGAGCTTGGGAGCGACAGAAGTTTTAAAAGCAGTTGAAAAGGATTAGAAGACAAAACCATTGATTAGTCGTACCATTTACTAACACAATAATGCAGATGATTGCATGTAAATTAGGTCTGGCAGGAGGTGGTCGGGGACGCTAATGCTTTGTGATGTAAGGAATGGGCTTTTAAGGTCAATCAATCAGATGCTCCTAAATTAAGATGGAACGTTGATTGACAAAGTCTACGTTGGAATTTGCATGTAAAAATGTGGCAGCAGTGGCGTTTCATGCTGTGGACGGACAATGGCATGATTGAATATGGAAGGTCATCACCCGACGACTGGTCTAAATCCAACCACTACGTTGCACCTTTTTGTACGTGTAACACTTGTCATTTACCCTTCATCATCTCTCCGTTTTGGTCTTTGAATGAATGATTGGATTCTAATTTCCTTTTGTTGTTTTTGATGCTCTTAATGGTTTTAGGTAAGAAGGATTTTTTTGGATTTTCCTTTCTTGATGTCTCCCTAACTAAGCCCGTTAAAAATAAGATCCACGAGTGTAAGAAACTGGTGGTTGTACAATATGTCGGAAGTATTACAAGATATGCAAGTACGAAATTTCAAAATAAAGTCGAAAGTAGTGTAACTGAGTATCGTTTTCTTAAGACGATTTGTGCCCCTTCGGATTATAGCCAATGCAGCAAGGTTCTTGACATGTCTCCTAACATCCCAACTTCAAGTGTTGATTCAATCGTATTTTTGCCATAGTATTACAAGATGTGCAGATACAAAATTTCAAAATGAAGTAGGAAGAAGTATGGCTAAGGGTCGCTTTCTTAAGATGGTTTGCACCCCTTCGGATTATCACCGGTGTAGCAAGGTTGTTGACGTGATTAAATGCTGTTTTGACCGTATTTCTAATCAAACGTATGAAGCGAAAGTTCCACCAGATACCCTACCAAATGTCACGAATCTAAGTGTATATAAAAATAAGTTGGTGTGTGAAAAAGATGTGAGAGGAGTAGGTGAGCTAGAGGTAACTCATATCTCCGTCACCTGCCTTTCTCCTCTTGTACTTGCGAGTCTAAGATTCGAACATGTATTATTAAGAGGTCAAGACAGTTTCTTGAAAAATATAATGTAGGACAAATATTTTCTAATATGTTTAACTATGTAACAAAATTACATCTTTTCACTTACAAGTAATGTGAGATTAAAACACCTAATGAGTTTTTGAGAATTCTAATATTTTCTAAAAACCATTTTTGTTTACAGAAAAGGATAATGTTCTATTACGATACTTCCACGTGATTATTCCTACTATCACTTGCTCAATAAAATACAGATTTTGTGAGAAGCAAGTCCATCTATAAATTGTACTCTATATGTTGCTGGTCTTTTGAAATTCGTACTCTACGTTTCGAATGTTGTACTCTTCAAAGATTTCAAACTGTGACCGTGTTATGGGGTATCAGAAATGGGATGCGGACAAGAAGGCTTTGATTAAGGAAGAAGAGTTAGCCGAGATTACTCTACTCCTTGAGAGTGAAGGAGTGGTGACCCTCTACTCTCACGCTAGAGTTGTCAAACGGGCCGGGCGGCCCGTGGGCTGGCCCGGTTCTGGCCCGGCCCCGTCCATGAACAGTAGCGGCCCAGCACAAGCGGGCTTGGGGCCTGGGCCTGGACCAGGCCTTCAGTTTCTGCGAAAAAGCCCGGCCCGGCCCGGTCTGGAAACGGCCTGGGTTTGGCCCGGTCTGCGGCCCGGTTCTGGCCCGGTCTGCGGCCCCACCACTTGTTTGAATTTTTTGTTTTTCCCCCCTTTCTTCCACCCCTTTTCCAAAATTCCACTTTTACCCCCCCAACAGCAATATAACGGCTAGTTTGGGGGGTATTTTAGTCTAACCTATATTTTTCAACTCCTTTACACTCTTACCCTCCCCAACAACTATAAACGGATAGTTTGTAGGGGTATTTTGGTCTTTTGTGAAGTTTCTAAAATCTATAAATTCACACCATTTCTCTCTAATTTTTCACACCAATCTTCTTACTCTCTCTTATCTAAACATTCTATATTTCTACAAGCTTTGCTACTATTTTCCTCTCCAATTACTACTCTTGCTAATTACTACTAGTATTTACTAATTAGTACTCTTGTTTATTAATTACTAGTCTTGCTAAATTTTTTTTAATTACTAACTCTCTAATATTTGTTACTCGTTCATTCTTTTAATTGTTATTTCTTATTACTACTCTTATACTTGTGTATTTAGTTACTCTTACAAAGTTTAGCGTGAAATATGGCTGGATTATTGAAGAAAATGAGGCGTGCATCGTCATCACGAAAAACATCATCATCATCGCAAGCACCACCACCAGCACAAGCGCCAGCGCCACGGCCATCACAAACACCAATCCAAGCACCAACACAACCATTCGTTCCTGGACGAATGAGTACAGGCTGTATGATAGATACCCAAGCCAATTGGGAGTTCAATCAAAACATTCCAGATTTTGAATACACGCCTGATGAAGACCCCCCGCATTATAGTCAAGGACGCAGCTCGGTTGGCGAAGCTACTACTCCGTGGCATAATCTCAACCCTATGCCTGGTCATGATGAAGAAGGGCCGAGCAATGCCTCCGGTAATGAGCCAGAAGTCCAAAAGGAAAAAAAGAAAGCCGAGTGTTGGAATCATTTCGATGTAGTTATGGTGGACGGCATCCGAAAAGCTCGATGTAAGTACTGCGCTAAATTATTTTCGTCTGGTAGTGGTAATGGACATCTTAACAGGCATTACCCTCTGTGTGCACCTCGACAAGGCCACGTCGAACCTACCCAAACGCAGTTATCTTTTGACGGTAAGTTATTTGTTTATAATCAGCGAGAGCAAAGAGACGGTCTCGCTGAATTTGTTATTCATGATGAACAAGCCTTTTCTTTTGCCGATAATCCTAAGCACTCTAGATATATGAACACATACGTTCAACCTTTGTACAAAAAGGTTCATAGAAACACAACTAGATCCGATGCACTCCGACAGTACAATGCTGCTAAAGCACGCCTTATCGATTATTTCGATAAATTTGAAGGTAAAGTTAGTCTTACTTCTGATATTTGGCAATCTCCTTTACTTTTGTTAGTTATTCTTGTGTGACCGCTCATTGGATTGATGCAGATTGGGTTATGCACAAGAGAATCATCGCTTTCGAGCACTTCCCTTATCCGCATGATGGAATGAACATTGCTATTCTTATATTAAAAGCATGTACCACATTTAAAATTAAGGATAAGATTATGAGTGTTAGTTTTGATAATGCTTCTAATAATAAAGTTGCTGTTGCAGCTTTAAAGGAGACGCTTCAACCTGTACTTAATGGTGAATTATTTCATGTTCGCTGTGTTTGTCACATTATTAATTTAATTGTTCAAGATGGTTTAGCTGCTGCAGGAGATATTCTTCTCAAAATGAGGGGTATGACAGCGTATGTTAATAGCTCGAGTCCGAGAACACAACAATTTAAAACGTTGTGTGTTCAATATAATATGCCTCGCAGGAGAGCAGTTACAGATGTGGTCCACAGGTGGAACTCTACATACCATATGCTTTTACACATTCTGGCATACCGAGAAGTCTATACGCATTTTCTACTAACCCAGTTCCCAGCCGGCTTGCCAACTCAAGAGGAATGGCAGATGGCCACATACCTAGCTGAATTTTTGGAGGTATTCTACACGTCTACCAATTTATTGTCTGGTACGTACTATCCCACCTCTCCTCTCGCTGTAATAGAAATTCTCAAGATGGCTACAATGTTAACAAAATGGAGATATATAGGACCCTTTAAGGAAATAGTAAAAGTGATGGATCAAAAATTTAATAAATATTGGAGTAAACTGCCTGTTATTTTTACTGTGGCTACTTGTTTAGATCCTAGGTTAAAGTTGCATGGCGTGAACGCCTCGATACAAGAGATATCGAAATTAATGTGCTACACAGCAGAGGAGACAACCGCATTCACAGCAAAAGTGAGCAAGAGGTTTGAGGACTTGTTCAACGTCTATCGTAATTCTGCTGACGTGCGCGGGCGAGCTACATCATCATCCACTGTTGAGAGGTATTATGCGCCATACCTTCAGGGCTTTGAACATCTAGTAGCAAGACAACTACCAGGTGAAGGTACTTCTAATTCGGCAGGTTCGTATACTTTTTCCTCTTTTAATGAGATTGGTGTATATGCAAATACTGATCATTATTCTGATTTATCAAGGCAAGAACAGGTTAATTTTAATTTGTTAAATTTTTGGAAACAAAATCAAAACATGTATAAAACTTTATCCCAAATTGCACGGGATGTACTGCCAGTGCAAGCCTCCACGGTTGCTTCAGAGTCGGCATTTTCAGCCAGCGGGAGGGTTTTGGATGACAGGAGGAGTCGTCTTAACCCCGAGTCGCTCGAGCTATGTGTATGTTGGAAGGATTATCTTGATGCGAAATACCGCGAGCAAGATAAACCGATTGATGATAGGAAGAGCAGTGACTCGGATATTGAAGTACTTCTGGATGATTAGGTAATTTGTTTTTATTTTCCTCTTTTGATCCTTTTGGTTGACGTTGCAGATTTCTTGATCTTTGATTGCTGATATTTTGGATAGACATGCATTATTATTTTGATTGTTAGAATTTTAAGAATAAATTTTTTCACAAAATATACTTTTTTTCCATATATATAAAATAAATTTTTACAAGCAAGATATATATTTTTTCGTATATATAAAAAAATAGGTAACTTCGCCTGTTTGTTTACAAGCAGCCGGTCCCAAGCCCGGATAAAAGGAGGAGGGCCTATGAATACATTTATTATTTTTCTATATAAATTGTTATGTGTTAAGATTTTATTAATAAAGCTCACCAAGAAGAGTATGAAAATGTTTAACATATAATAAAAAATATAATGGCTAACAAATAAATATGTATATACATACATACATATATATGTATATTACTTATAATGAAATAAAAGGATAAAGATTAGGTTCGTTAAATTGTGAATATTGCCTAGAGATGAAATTTAAAATTGAATAACAAGAAGAAAAAAAAAAAAGGGCCCGGGCCCGGCCCAAGCCCGGCCCTAGATATTGGGCCTAGGGCCAGGGCCTGGACTGGGCCTAGGTTTGCCTTTGGCAGGCCCGGCCCGGCCCGGTTGGCAGCCCCACTGGCCCGGCCCCCGCCCAGCCCCACAGCAGGCCCGATGGGCTTGGGCTGGGCCGGCCCAAGCCCGGCCCTTTGACATCTCTATCTCACGCCATACAGAGCGACGGTGACTCCATACGGGGATAACATAATTGTGAAGGGAGCTAAGAAATTTCCGAAGCTATCTTCTACAAGTTCCTTCAACCTGAAGCTGCCCAGGGTTGCAACTTGCAAGCTAGCTAGGTGCTTTCTAAGCAGGAAGAATTCTATATAATATAAGGAAATAAAACCAAGGTGGGTAGAAAACGCAAATACTATATCGGAATCGAGACCGCCGGCCATTCAAACGATCTGACCCACATTTAACCAATGACCAAAAACGAAAGGTCTAGTTTATTCTCGTAGCATTTTTAACTGAGACTAATAAGAGTCAATAACTCAAGTTGACTTTGAGAGCGAATTTTCGGATAAATTTTTGTGGCCGTTGGGGCTAGAGAAAGATGCTTGTACGACGATAATTAATGATCGTTATGTATGTTTAGTGATTTTTTTGTCAATTATTTCACTAATAATTTTTAGTAACACTTTTTTAGAGATACAAATGAATGTCACCAAAAGTATTCAAAGATTATTACTTGCACTATATGCAGATTCCAGGCATTTTCTAGCAATCCAGGTAGCCAAAATATTTTTTTTCCTTTTTTCTTTTTGGTGTTAAAAGCAGCCATAGAAAACCAATATTTTTACCACTTTTACACAACAATAAAACAAAAGGCAAATATTGTTAGAGCTTTTTCTTTTTGGATTGATTCTGAGATAGTCATATCTAATTTAATCTGGATTAAATCAGATTCCTAGGTGTTTCGCAAATATATAAAGCTGATTAAATCAACTTTCAAAAGCTAAAAAACTTATCAAATCATAATGCAAGAAAACGAGAATTATGGATTAATTATTTTTTCATAATTAGTTTTACCAAGTAAAGTCTTGAATATTCCTACTAACTATAAAGACCTTTAAAGTGTGTTTGGATGAAGTATTTCAATTTGATCGAGGATTTGAAAGTATCTTGAATGAAACTTACTGTTTGATCACTACAAAATAAAATATATGAAATTTTAGAAGGGCTTTGAAAGACGGATTTCGAGAGTCAAAATTCTCAGTTGAAATAACTCCTCTAAACTAGTTTTTTTTTTTTTATCAAATTCACAAAAAAACTACTTTTCACTATTCAAAGCGTTATACAAATTATTGTTAATTTTATTTAATTTTAGCCATCTATTTTTTATCTTTTACTTTAGCAATCCTATATAACACACACACAACCAATTATTGTTATACAATACCCATTCCTAAAAGTAAAAATATATTAAAGTTTGCAATTTTTGAGATTTAAAAATGTTAGAAATTTAATATGAAGGGTTCTAAACCTCCTAATATTTTAAAATTCTTCATGCACGCTAAATTTTATCGTTTTGCCATATTGAAATTGCTTTTAATTTTTTTTATCGAAACATCATTTATAACTTAAAACTAATTTAATTAGAAGTAACTTAAATCTAATTAAAAATAATTTAAAACTGATTTGGAAAAATGATTAAATTTTATATGAACTTTATTTTTAAGAATGAATCACAGATACTCTCTCTCTCTCTCTCTCTCTCTCTCTCACACACACACACACACACACACTTGCACGCGCACACATATACACGCACAAAAATACACGCGCACAGAGACAAACGCACACAGAGACATAATGTTTCTACATAGCGATTTGGAGCAATGGGACAAGGATATTAACTTAGGTTAGAATCTGTAAAGCAAATAATAGATTGAAATGAATATGAAAACTTACAACTATCTATGTTGTAATGAACATCATTTTGTGTGAATTCACTCATTTGTAACTTGAAAAAAACTATTGCACAGTATCGTTTTTTTGAAATACCATTCGAGCTAGCCAGTCGTGATTGCTACATAATTTTCGCCCTTAAAAATTAAGAACTTTATTGTAACGAAATGGCTTCCTTACATATGGTTGCTGCGTATAGGTTCCCAGAGATTCAATTCAAACAAGCGTCGCTAAAAGTTTGAACTTCGCACTGAAATGGCTAATTGAACGTTGAAAGACGAAAGGTGGAGGTGCAGTTCGTTATTGCCTCCGCTACAAGGCGTCACTCTGGCCCATTGGGCTAATCCTGTCATCAGGGCCCAATTTGACAAATGCTTTCTTGCAGCAATCCAGCAAGCCTTTTGGGCCCACAGGTTAGGGTCCAAAACTAGTAAGTATTTAGGGGGGGGAAAAACGTTGTACGAACCAAAGAAAGACAAAAAAACTTCCTTTCTACAAAATGGTGACAGCTTGTCGCTAAAAATGTCACCATAAGTACCGTCACTGAGTTTTAGTGACAATTTTGGAACTGAAAAGGGAAACCGGTGGAAGGTTGAGCCAAAACTTATCCAACTCAAACGTATGGGAGAAATCTGGATTTAGGCCTAGAGCTGTTTCAATGCTAATTCGATAAGGATCGATCGAAGAGAACGTTCATTTTCACACCTTATATATTGTGCATGTAAACGTTGATGGGTGGTTATCGGTGTACTTACTAGCGATAGAATGCGGCGTGGATAATCACACTAGAGTTGGTACATAAACTCTCTTCTCTCTCTGCACGTTATTAAATTCGGAGGATGTCTATTTCTATGTACTTTTGAAAAGTTATGAGTACCTCTAAAACCTATCCTTAACATGATGATGGAGGCCAAAAATCGTAAATTCTTATCACAAACATTTGTCAGAGTTTGTCTAGCTCGATCACTCATGTGCATTTCCTACAATCTTGAGTACCTGCTTAATTTCACAAAAATAAAATGTACTTCCTACGTTCTTAATATCAACTAGAAGAGAAAATAAAGCTCCTTGCCATTGTTCAATTTTGTAACTAGTGCCAAACAATAGTCCTTGAGCTCTACTTTGGGAGTATCGTTGTGTTTTTGCCCATAATAGTTCTTCTCTATTAGCCATTGCTTCTGCTTGTTTCGCATTATTTGCATCCAGTCGCTTACAAGAACTCCTATGTTCACGATCCCCTCTGGCTACCATTCCTAGTCCTCTTCCTTAGTGATCGCTCTCCATGCTGCGTCTGTTGAAATTTCTGGGACTATCGCATTTGACCTT
This sequence comes from Escallonia herrerae, assembly GCA_033070095.1. NCBI lineage: Eukaryota > Viridiplantae > Streptophyta > Magnoliopsida > Escalloniales > Escalloniaceae > Escallonia > Escallonia herrerae. The sequence continues at coordinate 17,561 of JAVXUP010000135.1, forward strand.
GGTCGTTGGCTTGAACTTAGTTGTACTGCAAACCAAGATGCATCAATAAGATTATTTGGTTCCCTTATGCCAGGTTTGGTTGGGAGTTTCTTTAGGCTGTCCTCAGCTTTCCTCCATTTTGCATGATGTTCGTTCTTAGAGTATTCCATAAGCACTTCAGGATTTGGATTTCCTCCTTGAAAGGTAGCTGGATATTCTGGCCTTCCACAGCATCCATCACGCAGTCTGATACTGTATAAAACACGCTCCTTTTGCTCCCAGCTAAAGTACTCTTTATGACTCAGCCCGTAGCCAAGCCAAGTGTCTGTTGTGCTGATATTTGATTCACTGGGATATGGACAATTCACTTGCAAACCAAATATGGTGTGAATTGCAGCTAAAGAAGAGACGGGAAACAGTTTTTTCTTCCCGAAAACACAATTTACGTATGGGGCTTACCCTACGTACATTCCTTCTGATTAAAGAATGTGCAGTGGCCAACCCCTTATGCATTATCTTCCGCATAATTTTTTTGACTTTTCTTGGATTTTATAAAGCCCAAGATGGTCCTGGACATGGCTTGACTTCAGAGAAACTTTTAGTGGTACAACATCTTGGTCGAAAGTGTTTAGCAAGAAGACATTCTAGCTGAGTAACAATCTTCTTATCCCCCACACCTGTTTAGGTTTACATATAGTACTCCATCAAGTCAAGTGCAGTTTCCTTTGTGTACCCTCATGTCCCTATCAAAATGATCAAACAGTTTGATCTATGCTGGGGAAAATTTTAAAGGCTGATAAAGTTAACACAGGGATTGCATCCAAGAATATCTTGACAGGAGTACGCCTTCCAGCTAGAGAGATATTTGCATTTCCAAGACTTAATAAGCCTTGATAAGAATTTTTTTTTGAAATATTTAATGTCCATTATCCTTTTGTTAGCACCCAAAGTAAAGAGAGTGCCTAGATACTTAGCATGAACTTTTTGGTAGGGAATATTGAAGAAATCAGCAAGTACTTTTTGCTGAGCAAGAAGGGTGTTGGGGCTGACCAAAAGGGAGGATTTTTCAAGATTAATCACCTGATCGAATGGTGCTAGTATCGCTTCAAGTATTTAGAATCTTTTGGCAATTAGACAGGCCGTGAAATAAATGGTGCAGTCATCTGCCAAGAGGAATTCAGCACACAATATTAACAAATAAGGTGATGGTGGATCGACATCTCTAAGGCTACACTTCGGTTGGAAGGAAGGAGTTGGGGAACCATTCAAGAAAATGGAGTAAGACACAGAAGTGACGCAAACCATAATGAGCTTAACAAAAGGAACCGAAAAGTGGAATTTTTAGGAGGACACTCTCTGAAGAGTGTCATCTGATTCTGTCATACGCCTTGCTGAAATCTACTTTCAAGAAGGAAAGTTGATTCGAACCTTTTAATTTTCTGTACCACTTTATTATCCAGAAGGATATACAATAATGGGAAATATAAAAAAATTTCAAGGTCTAACCTTTTCTCTATTCCAAAAAAATGCATTTGTTACCGATAAAAGATAACTTTTGTATCAGATATTATTGATCCATCAAATTTTTAACAGTGACTTTGCACCTAGGAATCCTTTCACGTAATTAGCCGAAAGCAATGTTAGAGAAGAAAGGAATGGAGTGAGTAAAAACTGAAAAGGGGGATTTAACACAAGTCATGAGTGCATAAATGGTGGTGACGTTTGCCCACTGGCTTCCTTTATCCCATACCCCCTCTTCCCTTTCACCAAAACATGCACTTTGGCAGGTTCTCTTCCACCCCCCAACATGTCCCTTTTTTGCTGTCTTCAATTTCCCCCCAGAGAGAGTTTGTGTAATTGGGGTTTGAAGTGATCATGAACTAGAAGATCTACTTAAGGAAAGCCATCATGCCACTGACACATTGAAGACATTTGTTGGGAACATGCAAAGGAGGAGGAGATGTTGAAAAACACAAAATCCTCACTATAAATATGCACCTATGCAGGGAGAGACCAAAATACTATTTGGAATAATCTTTTACAAGGCAAAGGGGTACTTGTTTTAGTACTAGAATACATCATCAGTGATCTGTATTGACAATGTGGATCTTTGGACAGATATCCATCAAGGTGATGGAGTACTTTTCTCAAAATCACCCCTCCATGGCAACCCATCAGTAGTTATATTTCTTGCTCTTTTCATGACAGAAATTGAAGTCCCTTTGCTTGTGTTCTGATTGACTCAAGTTTGGAGAATGCCAGGTAGAGAGAGACGTCAACCATCCATAAATGTCCCCTTCAGTGCCAACCTACCTAGCAAGGAAGATGCATATACTAGTGATATTTTTCACACCAATTTCTAATGAATCAGAGTGCCTGAACAGATTACCAAAAGATCATAGGTCATATTAATCTTTTTTTGCATTGACATGAAATTATATTTACCTGAGAGTAAACATGAATGGTTCATGGTTGGTTGAGTTGGGGCATGGTTTGACTTCTTTACATTTTACTGAAATTACAAATTCTTCTTTTAGTGATTGATGGGTTGTGGTTTTATACGAGAAACGGAAGCATCAGCTGGAAGTTTGTTAAATTTCATAGGCACATATTGATAAGGGAATATTTATTTAACCGACCATACATAATTAAGCACCACTTCATAACTCTCTAGTTTCATATTCTCCAAGTTTTGGGTCTATTTTCTGTAAGTTGCTTAGAAGTTTACGGTCAAGTACACAACGAACATGTATAAGTTGAGCACACACTTGGTGGTGCGCTTCAGCATGTTTAACTGTTATGCATCCAAGTGCATACATAAAGTATGATGCTATGAAATTTGGACACACTGAGACTTTAGTTAGCCATGAAAGGTGATACTTGGTTCTTAAATGAGATGTTCAGCCTAGCAATTCTTCAAATAACGCATCCACAGGAGAGTTAATTTCAATTTGGTTGGCTCTTGAAAAGACTAATGAGGAACTGATAGTTAAGACAATCACTCAGCGATCATGCATCAAGCATAATAATAACATAAATCAGGAGTCTAAATTGAGGAGAAAAACTAAAGATAGTACTGTTCGAATTGAAGAAATGAAACACAGATTCAGCTCATCAGGGTGTACAAGAAACTACTGCTATGTTATACGAATCATACATCCATTAGTCTCTTACAGCTAAACCTTCCCAATCTGAGTCCAAAAGAAAATGATATCCTGGTTGATCTCCATCTTAGCTGCCGGGAAATTTGAAGAGAGTGGTAGAGATGCTAAAGATCGACTGCACAACTAATCATAAAGATGTTAGCGGCATCTATCTAGCGAGCTATAGCTAGTACTAGCCGAGTCGAAGTTCCAAATCCAAGTCACCTTGCTTTGCATCTCTAAGCAGACCAGTGCAAGAATCCATTTCACAGAAGTAGTCCCTACTTTTCTTCCAAGCCCTCCTACCCTCATTCTTTTCTTCTCCCTTGAAACCCTCAAAGTCTTTAACACCAAGAAAGTTAGACACTCCCATCATGCTCAACTTCTTCCTTATTTCATCATCTCTGCAGTGATCCGAACTCTTGTTTAGCGAAAAATGCGCCACATTTTCTCCATACAACGTAGATGGTGCTGAGGACTGTGAATGGTAAGTAGTAGGATTCATGTGGTATGGCAAGAACCGAGCTGCTGTAGGGGATGATGATGGTGATGAAAAATTAGGGTTAGGGTTTGATGGTGGGGTAAGACTATCGGGTGATTGCAATCTCATCCTGGCCCGGTCTCGCCTATGGACATTCATATGGCCCCCAAGAGCTTGTGCAGACTTGAACTCCTTCTTGCAAAAGCTACACCTGTAGTTCCTTTGCGGCCACGACGATGTAAATATATTCTCTCTTTCATAGCCCATCATCAACTTGTTGCTGCTGGTACCACTGCCTTTGAAGTACCTGTGATGATCACCACAGCTAAACCTCACTTTCTCCATACAAGACACACACTTCTCTTTAGCAAAATATGACTATGAGCAGAAGAATGAATACGGCACATTCTTTGTAAGAAGAGAACGAAACGTCAAGTTTAATCACCCCTATATATACACACACGATGAATTTGTTGCATAATAAGGTCTTTGCAAGTACATAAATTATTCATTTCTTGCAAGAGCTTAGAATGTTTGAACATCGTGCATCACATGCCCACTTTTTATTGATGGCATTTTTATAATTTTTTCAAGATGACAATATGTGATGCACAATGAACAAGTTTATACATTAATTTATAATATTAAGTTGTCCAAAGATACATTTTCTCATCATACTCTATGTTTGTATATCAAAAATGATATGTCCACAATTCTCGTTTATACGTTGCACTAAACCATAAAGTAACAAATGCAGTGCCCTCATGTATTATATCAAATCCTGTTTTTTCTTTTTTTTTTGGCTAATTACACTTATGTCCCTGATGTTAGAGTGTAATTACAGGTAAGGACAATAGTTTGGACAAATTACACCTGTGTTCATTGACTAGACGGAATCTTAAAAAACCTAACGGTTTTAATAAAATAACCTTATTGCCCTTGAGTTAGAATGTTATTTTCTTTCCAATGCCATTTTTGACTCCAAACTCAATAATTAATTTTTGCCCTTGACATCAGCCAACCATGGAGTTTGATTGACGATGGTCACTGATTGTACAGATTGTGATGCTCACCGACCATGGATCCTGGCTGACGATGGTGGCTGAAAAGCTGGCAAGGTGATGGCTGATAATCTTGTGATGTGGCAGGGGAAGAGAACTCTGGCATTTAAAGCCGTAGTGGGGTGAGGAAGGGGCTGCCGTCGGGGTAGGTGAGGGAAGGGGCTGCTGGTGGTGGTTTACGACCCGAAGATCTGCTCCCTTACGCTGCCCTACCCATTTTTTCTCTCCCCCTTCTCTCTCTAGGGTTTGGGACGGTGGGTGGAATTGATATGGTAAGGAGGTGAAAAGGGGTTTAGAGAGAGAAAGGGTTGTCGGCGGCGTCTCAACGGCGTGGGTTTGCCAAGGGGCATGCCGGCGGCGTATCGGCGGTGTGGGTTTGCCAAAAGGCTTGACGGCGTGGTGGGGTGGGTTTGCCAAGGGGCTTGCCGGCTTTGTGGGGTGGGGCGAGTCTGTCTCATGGTGGGTCGAGAGAGGCTGTCGGCGGCGTGGGGCGAGGGAGGAGGCTTGGGTTGCCGGCGGCGTGATGTTAGGGAGTGGGCGGCGAGATCAGATTTGGAGAAGAGAAACCCTAATTTGAAAATTAGGATTTTGAAACCCTAATTTTAAGGTTTCAAAACCCTAATTCTTAAATGAGGGTTTCAAATCCTCCTAATTTTAGGATTTCAAAAGCTTAATTTGCAAATTAGTTGCACACCCTAATTTAAAAAAAATTAAGGTTTAATTTGAAAATTATAAAAATTATTAAGGATATACTGTACAAGGGCAGTATTGCCATTTTTAAAATACGTAATGATAACAAGTATATTTTTTGGACGAAATCCTTACGGCTGATACATTTTAAAAGTATTTTTTCACAAAATGTTACATTTTAAAACTTAATGTCCTTGACTATAATTATACCCTAACCTCAGGGACATAGGTGTAAGTAGCACTTCTTTTTTTGTTTTGGTACCACATGCAATCCTGTTGATTGATCTTCGGTAAGTTGAGGGCTGAATGCATTTCTTGCCTATAGAGTGCAAATTTAAGAATACGACTCCCCTTTTCTCGGTGGGTTAGGGACGAAACAATGATCTGTTATAAACTCTTATATCTGATTCGCGTGTAGTTTACATTTAGAATCACTCACGGAGCGTTAAAGGAGACTTTAAGATTTTCTCTCTCCATCTTTTATGTGACCAACAAAAAATTGTCATAAATCAGTGTACGGGAATAAGGTTTGATTCAGGAGAAGTGATCATGAATTGTACCGGGGTTGCTTTACGGTGAAGCCATGATCAACTTTGTTGTATACGCAGTGGGGTCTTCAACTTTCAAGATGTCTGGTGTTACCAAATCTAGAGATAACTTAAGGCAATGCAAGGCAGGAGTTAGGGCTTTCATTGTTGTTCTTTTTTGCCAATTCCAGTGAGGTGTTCAAGTACTATGAATAAAGTTTTTGGGTTAAATACACGTAGGTACTCTGAAACTACGACTTTATCTTACTTGAGGGTCCCAAAGTTTAATTTTTACACATAAGGGTCTGAACCTACAATTTTGCAATAGATAAGGACTTCCGTCCGAATTCTTTAACTTTGGAACAATCCGTTAGGGGCAAATTTGTCCGGACAGGTTAAATTGTTTTTCTTCTCTTTTGCAATTTTGCACTTCTTCTTCTTCAGAGACCCACCGCCCTCTCACCCATCCCACCCGCCCCTTACCCAAGCCCCAACAGTACAAAGAGACACAAATCACACCACCAGCAGATCGCCCTCACCACCACACCACCAAATCACAACCACCGGTCAGCATCACTGTCGCATCATAACAGTGCCACCGATAGACGTCTAACACCGGTCACACTCCCGCCGAACCATCGACCACCAATGTCGTTGCCGGTGATCTCTCTCAAAACCTAGAACAAGCCATCACCGGCGCACCCCAGCGCCACCACCATCACATTAAAGCTGAAATCGGATGGATCTCCACCGGTGTTGACCCGTCGTCGGCCAACAGGGACACGATCTGACATATTTGGCTGCTTCGATCCTCTATAGTCCGTCCCTTCGGCTTTCGATACCGAAACCATCAACCTGTCAACAAACGAGAGTGAGTTTGTTTCAGTTGGGTGGTCGTTGCCGAAGGGTCTCACCGGCGGTGGAACAATAAAGAACCTGATTGCAGGTAAAGTTTCGATGGTCGTGGTCGTGGGTTTGCAGGTAAGGTTTTAGGTGGTCGTGGGTTTGTGGTAAGGGTCTGTGGCGGTTGGTGGTCGTGGGTTTGCCAGGATCTGGACAAATTTAGTTTGTCGACGGTGGCTATTAGTGGGTTGGCATGATTGGTGGTGGCTGGCGGCCGGCGGCCGGAAGTGTGCTGCTATGGTTGTGGCTGACGGTTGGTCGTGGTAAAAGGGATAGCGGTGGCAGGACCACTGCCGGTGGCGTTTTCGGACAGTTTTGGTCGATGACGATGTTGGTCGTGGGTGGATCGTGGTGTTGGTCGCCGGACGGTGTTGGTCAGCGGTGGACCATGGTGATGGAGGAGCGATGGCAGGGACAGTTGCTGGCGTGGTAGCCGGACGGTGTTGGCCGTGAATGACTCCATTTTTGCATGGTTTTTGAAACCCAAAATATGGAAACCCAAAATTGCCCCTGACGGAAAAGCATGGATCGTTAAGAATTTAGACGGAAGTCCTTATCTATTGCAAAATTGTAATTTCAGACCCTTATGTGTAAAAATTAAACTTTAGGACCCTCAAGTGAGACAAAGTGACAGTTTCAGGGTAACTACGTATATTTAATTAGTTAAACAACAATTAGCTTGATAATTTCATTCTTAGCTCAGCTGGTAGAGCGCATGGCTTTTAACCATGTGGTCGTGGGTTTGATTCCCGGCGATATCTTGAAAATATGCTTGGTTTTTATGGTACATAACTTAGTACCAAAAGCATCACGGCGAGGTGCAAAGCATTTCAAAAATAATCTCTCATGAGACTCTTTGGTATTACGATATTTGTTAAAATACTGTCTATTTATCTCGACAATGTAGAATCAGTAGATATCCCAACTCCAAGAACACTCCCGATGACATCCCTTGCATATCACTCTCTTTTTCCTGAATCAGTATTTTTAGTTTCATTTCTCTCATGATCAGCTTTGATATTTGAAGCTGAGATTGGAAAACAGTGGGATAAATATATTAATGCCTCACAGGAGAAGTAACTATGCAAGTCCCAAAACTTGCTTATGTTAATATCATTGCATCCCTATTCATAAGCTTTGTAAATAGTAGGCTCTAAAGGTATAGCAAAGATTTTTGACATTAAAGGGTTTTCCATCCAACGGGGTGCTTTGCTATAACTCGAGATATGCTGTGCTGGTGGGTTCCCAACATCTAAGCTGGGCTAGTGATTGTCCATTTGGAGTAACCACTATATATTCTCCTCATGCTTACAACTGTTGGAACGCATTACATTATTTGTATTCTGTTGCTAAACATGTTACCGTAATCTGTCGCTATGACACATTAATCACATCTTTGAACGATTCTTCATGGAAGCATTGTAATCAATAGTCTCTAGCTAAAATCTCTTTCTTAAAACGTTCACGTCACCTTGCAGTTATCGTAAAATTGTAATAACAAAGAATAAGAAAAGACCATGCCGGAATCTGAATTTTCACCAACGCTAAAACTACAAATGGAAAAGCTACTAAACGTAGCGAAATCTCACACCCCCCCTCTCTCTCTCCCCCTCTTCAAGTTCATTCACTTGTGGATTTTTAAGCAGATCAAAAGGCTAGGGACCCATATTTCCCTGTTTTTAGGCTCGTGTTTTAAGCTTTACAGGGAATTTGACATTGCAATTAGAAGCGGAAATTGAGGCAACCCTTAGGCTAATCTCTGAGATCATCTTAGCTTGTTCGCTTTCAGAATGTGGTCATTCTGCAACAGAGTAACATAGACGCCATATGAATACTGATTCCAGAAATAATTGCTGCCATGATTTTCAGATATGCTATGAAGTTGCACATATATTGGCAGTATTTCACACAAACGTTTATGCATTTCAACGAAGTCTCCTGCTTGCAATGGGTCGTGTTGGGTATGAAAATCCTGCAGCATATGGGCCTCTTCTAAATTTGGCAGGGACTGCAACTCTCAGCATTGTAGCAAAAGGGAAAAATGTAAACCGTATCCGAAAAGTGATAACAAGTTAAAGAGGGTAATCTTTCCCAACATCGTGGAAGCGAAGCAAATTCTCATCTAAGAATAGCATGTTAAAAGTGGAAATTATCTTAAACGAGCATAGCTCAGCGGTGAAGGGCAGATAATGATCACTAATTGGATACAAGATGAGAATTGCACCCAAGACAAGAAAAATATGGGTTAGAGAATCTACAAAATGGAAGGCCCTGAGAATGACTATCGGACTATGGGAATGCATAGCAAACGGTAGAAGGTTTGGTGTTCGTTTTTAGAAAGGCAGACCATACATCTCTTGAACTAACCTCGACAAACCTCTCCAAAGTATTCAAAGCCCTCCGCTTGACAGTATTAACATTCATCAGGGCCGTCTTTGAACTAGAGAATGGGTCAAAAAGTATAATTTGGAGGGTGAGGCTTGGAGCAACGATAAAGACTGCTCCACGGTGGCACGGAGGTCATGGGTTCAGAACATGGAATCAGCCTCCCCACAAAGTGCACGCAAAGTTTTGTACATCAGCCCTCCCCAGACCTAGGATGGCGAGAGCCTTGAGCACTGGGCCACTCCCATGCTGAAAATGTGATCATTCAGCACGTGGCAATAAGAAACTGAAGCCTGAATTTTCACGAATAAGTGGTGGTGGTTCAATGTCCGAAATATCAAGCCGATCCATTGATTTAGAAAGGTCATCAACTGAGAATGGTATACTGCAGTCATGGACCAACAGTGTAAAATTTTCGCCAGTAAACCAGTGAAAATATAATATCATTTGTGAAAAATAAATAATACACAAAGTCAAGTAATGTGAATCATATTTCACCTTGAATCATCATCCAGCAGGAAAGAACTGCTAACAGAATTATTTGAATCTTCGGTCATTAAGACCCTCATGTCAAATATAACCTGCCAATCAAAAGATAAAACTGCAGAACTTGCCTAAACTAGATTTCTTGTACAGCAGTAAAATTCTTATTATTTGAAAGGCAGACTGGAATTCTTCCCGACTATATGACCTAAAGATTTAAAAAGGCACAACCATGCATGTTCTATTGAAGTAAATAATGAGTAATGCATTACTGCGAACCAAAAAAAAAAAGAACGGAGGAAAATCATAATGCCCGAGAATAAATGATTAACAATGAGTTTTTGATTTTTGTTATGACATATGATGAACATGTTACATCTGAGGAAATGATTTCATGAGCCTACTTACATGTTTAATACTAAATCAAAAGCAGATAATAGACTAGATGGCTTTCACTGAATAAGTCTAACGAATTAGAGGAGTATCACTAGAGACTTACATCTGCCGAAAGGCTCTGCGTGCCGTACTTGTCGTCCCAATACATAGTACTGATTCTGTAGAGCTGTTGAATGCTAAGCACCTGCCATCCATTAGCAACTTGAGAACAATGGAGCATGTATATGTTTGAAGGGTTCTTTTAGGATTTTAGGAGTGCTCCACTTACTGGGCACAAGTCGTGACTTATTTCATCGAGCGTCTTCTTTGGCTTCTGATGTATGACCTAGATGAGAAAACCCAAAGACCAGATAAGTTCACAGCTTTTTCGCCTTCCAGGTAATCATAAGCATGCTATACCAAGCTCTTAGAAAGGAATCTATTTTTCCTTGTTGCCATCAAAAGATCATTGTAGTACCTTTATATAACCTCTTAGCCTAGGTAGCACGGACACAGACACGTTCAACACCGACACCGACCGAGACAGAACACCGCAATTTTCAAAAAACTAGATTTTGGACACTGCTGAATTTTTAAATATATTTCTATCATATAGAAATGTAATTTTCTGTTTATTGAATTTCAAGTACATTCCACATCTAAAATAGTAAACACTAATCAATAACCACAAAACAAGTAACTCAAATGAAAGCCATCCTTAAATGCAACATGGTACAGCACAAAGTACTTCAGTCTTACAAAGGCTTACAAAGTGATGCAAACAGTGAAAACAAAAATGGGGAAATAAGTCAAATAACTTTTAGTTTTATCCTTCGATCAAGGGCTCAATCAGCACACAGCAGCAGCCGCATAGAAAAAGAGAGAGGTTTATTGATATAACTTTAGGGTTTGGCTTAAGATTTAATTTCTAACCAAGCCCCATATTTTCCAATTTTTCACACCGACCCTTGAAATAAGTTTGAAATATTATATTTTGGCCCCATACGTGTCGACACTTCTTCAAGAAGTGTCCCACACAATGTCTGATAATTAAAGAAAATCGGACACCTCTGAGAGGTGTCCAACACGTGTCCAGAGTGTCAGTGAAGTGTCGGTAGGTGTCGGACACAATACCTGAACCCATATGAGGTATCGGTGCTTCCTAGTTCTTAGCCTTCTCTTCCCACAAATGACTATCTAGGATAGAGGGGGCAGGGGACATTGGCGTTGGGGTTGGGGGAGAAGGAGAGCGGTCATGTTCTGCTCCTTTATTTAACATAAGATGACAAGCATTTATGTAAGCTTTTCAGTAACAGAGCAAAAGCTAATACCAGGAATCCAATAGACTGTTTTATATGCTTGAGCTCATCCCAAGCTGAACCTGCATACTGGAAGTTTGTTTCTTCCTTTAGTCAGAGCAAGTGAAGCAAATAGAATGACCAAGAATTTACAAAAGTTTACCTCATCAGTTGCACTATAGCACCAATGTTCAAGTTCAGCCAATCCAGCCTTAACATATTCACCATTACTAAATGAGCAGCATTCTCGTCTTAGTAGAAGGCTGCAACCAGAAAGAAATATGATAACGGAACTTAATCCTCAAGTGTCAAATGTATGAGATGCTTCTAGACACCAAACCTGTTGAACAACTGTACATTGATGAAAGAAAATAATTGAGTGAACACTTTGCGAACCAAAAAAGGTGGCACCTGCAAAAAAGATGTGGTGAAAGTTAATTAAGATGAACCAGTACTTTATGAAATAGTACGGCAGTTACTCTTAATTTTCACAAAATGAGAACTGATCTTCCTGAAAGACTGATCATGCAAATAGTTTTAATCAGATATAATATATTGTTGACAGATCTATGAAATAGTATGGCAGTTACTCTTAATTCTCACAAAATGAGAACTGATTTTCCTGAAAGACTGATCTTGCAAATAGTTTTAACCAGATATAATATATTGTTGACAGATCAGCCTTTTATTCCTGTAACAGAAGCTGGAAACTTTTTTCAATGAAATCTTGGATACAGAAAGGTTAATCATGAAAGTGCACTGATAGAATTCAAGTAAGCATGAAACCATTTTTATAATTCACAGTGCTTTGTGGAAATTGCAGGCCCATACAGCAAACTAGAAGGACCTAATGTAGTAAATATAACAAGCTATTTTTATGCTGGCTTTCATTATACTGACAGAGGTCAGGTCCTAAGGAGTAAAATGAAAAAGTATGCCTACACTCCTTGTATGACAAACCAGTGTTTGGTTGTAACTTTAGGAACTTGAGTCCTTCTGTTCGAGCAATCTTCTAGCAGGAGTTTCCAATACTTCAACTAACCCAGCAATTTACAGTCCAATTGAGAAAATTATATATAATAATGATTATGAATGAATTCAACTGTTAAACAGGTCTCTTATAAGACTAATGCCTATTGGAGCAAATTGAGGTCATTGATAATATCAAGACTAACTCATTTTACAAAATCACTATAGTTACAATTCAATAGCTCATAAAAGTGATCAGAATAAGAAAATCACTTGAAACATAAGTGAATGTTATGTCGGTGGCTATAAATGATTGAAAGATACGTCTCAATTTTGAAAGAGCATTAGATAATTTTTAGCACGTGAACAAGTTCAGAAAAACTTCATATTTATATTACACTCCAAAAAGCCTCGTGTCCTCAAATATATTTGTATGAGATGTGAGAGCATAATTTTGGTCATAGATGTATTGGCTCTTGACTCCACTGAGTAATACAGAGATAGGTAAAAATGAAAAATAAAATAAGTCAGCTTTTTTCAAGTAACAGTAGTCAATTATGCAAAAGTGGCGCAGGGAATTTATATCAAAATAAAGGACACATAACAATATGATATATATTGTACTGACATGATTAGACTTCAATGTGTTCAAGAAATTTCCAAGGCTCTTTACAATCCCTTGCCAGTGAGCAATCAAAAGCTCCTGAGCGGCAGCATTTGCAAGTGTGCGGGCTGGGCTGTCCCTTTAAGTAAGCTTGCTCTAGATATTCTTGGTGCCTACAACATTTAATTTTATATGCTTATACTGAAATGGTTTAGTAGGGAAAAGAATGAAAAATGAGACATCACTTCTAGTTTCTTAGGAAATGCATTTTGCGCAAACTAAATTAAATTACCTGGATGCACAACCCAAGCAGTGGAGATATCTCCTTTTTCAAATTGTCACGGATCATCCCATATATCTTCTCCACATATGCTGTCAGTTGCTGTTTGAACAGCAACGAGGGGTATTTGGCTTCAACTTGCCCTAACGTCTCCGCTCCACCAGTCAACTCAGAAAGATTAACGCCTTGAGGAGTTCCACGGAAGCTCTTAAAACCAAAAAAAGAAAAAAGAAGCATGAGTTGCAACAATTATGCTTGCATAAACAGCATATGATAATCTTTACCTGCGTCATCCTCCCAAATAAAGTAGCTGACGAAGATCGTCGGTGCTGAGGAGTCACGCCAGCAGCACTGCCAGCTTTCAGTGTGCGTTGCAGTAGAAGCAACAGAGTTGATGCATTGGATAGCCAATATGCTAAGGTATCATTGTTGTCCTGCACCTTGAGTACATAGAGTATTCAAAGTTTTAAAGAGCCTCTAAAATAATAACATAGCAAGTGCATCAACTTCAAACTTCATTTTGATACCTCAATTGCATGGCCAATGATTTGTATTAATCGGTCAAAAATGCTGGTCCTTTCAACTTCGAATGATCGCCAGTGTCTAAGGCATTTGTGTATGATGCAGGCAGCAATTGGTCTGCCTCTAGAGAACCCTAGGTGCTGAGCAATACATCGAATTAGCAAGTCCAGATACTCTTGCTGTTTCTCATTGAGTGACTTTTGCAGTCTCTCCTCTACATCTGAATGATCCCTCAAGTGCATCGAAGAACTACGCAGATCCTATTAAAATACATGTTCAACAAAAAATTAAAAAGGCATTGCCTAATAGACGTACTATGACTGGTGAGAACTTTAACTTACTACAGCAGTTTTTGAACTTTCAGCCCTCTGCAAATTTCAGAGAAAAGTAAAAGCATAGAAACCGTAAGTAATGAATGCTACTAAATAGTCCATATGGATGACAGTTTTCTTGAAAATTACCTGAATAATTGACTTTGAGCATCCCGATGGGAGCTTATTATTTTGTGCCATAGATAGAGCCTGTTGACGAAGTACTTTATTCTCCCCCTCCAAGTTGTTGAGCTTCTCTTCAAGCCTATTTCAAGAAGAAAAAGAATTCCATTAGCTGCAAACTATGAACGAAGAGGATCGGATATGACCCTTTTGCGAGGTTGGCAGACTACGATTTATCAAGAAGACTGTTCCCAGGAAAAAAATGGCTGGCTAAGTCAGAAACTAGGCATTATCCCACCAATACTAAGGAACATAAATAGTAAACTGATATTTATGCTCCTAAATGTAAAAATGCATTATTCTAGATACAGAGGCAAGAGAATGGCATTACATAAAAGCACACTAGTGGCATTGTGTACTCAATCAAGATCACCTTTTGTTGGACCATTGGAGAAAGAAGACCTCTGATTTGGTTCTAGAATATACCATAAAACTGTCAACGATGCGATATTGCAGTACGTAAGATTGACAACTTAGGGCTACCTAATCAAATGAGTTTAGGGCCTTTCACAATTTAGGTAAAATGACTTCACCTTTCTCTTTCCTAAAGTTCTTCAAGCTCAGGGTTTTAATCACTTGATTCCCAACGGAGCAATCATCTCTAGGGCAATAATGCAAGTCTTCTCAAAATTACTTTTCCGTCTTCTGATCTAAAATGATGGGGAATTTTGCAGAGAGCTGCTTGTTGACTCAACTAACAACAAAGACATTAAAAAACGAGGCCCACTAACTTCTTGAAGAGCTGGAAAAGAGTTCAAACTTTTCATAAGCATATACCTCAAGTCAATAACTCAAGAAAAAAAGAGGAATAAAGAAAATATGCTTGTGAAAGTATTAAAGAGCAAGAACAATATGAATCTACATGGACATATAATAAATTAAGATTGTAACTGGTTTATGACTTAAACCTTTCCTCTGGAGAACTTTATGCGCAAGTATACCTCAAAATTGACAGCAGGAAAACAACAGGATATTTCCCAAGTGCAGTATTTACAGCAAAGGCAACTAGCTGAATTAACTTTTCAGTGCTATGAAAACATTAAACCATTATAAATATCCAAAAGCATAAGGGGCAAACGGTACACTGCATTGATGAAATATTGCCATAACTTACCGAATTTTCATCTTTTGGAAAAGTAAAGATTAAAAATGTGCAATATATGAATTAGGCAATGAACTCTTCAAGAGATTCACATATCATTTTTTTTATAATTGCGTTTTCTTTTACAATGTCCCGGGGGAACAACCCATGTACACCAAGTGAGTAAGAGTATACAAATGACGACCACATGGAGCAAAGCAAAAGCAGTCCCCAAAGAGCTGAAATGCTAGCTAAAATGGTAAAACATAAAATTAAGAAACCATCTAACTTGGCATGCATCTTTGCTCGTTATAGGAAGCCATTAAAGCTTAAGACAAATAAAACATGATGAACATGTAAAGGGAAATAGTAGAGGCCTAGTTGAAGCAACAAGAGTGAGAAGAAAAGGAAAAGTTTGATGCATAGTATTCTGAAAGTTAGCACCTGTAGACTTGCATCAGATGCGAGGCAATGAAGTAGATTCTCATGGAGGACCTAAGATCTAGACCCGGACGCAAACATAGCATAAGACTGATACTTTGGAATATGCATAAAGCCCTAAGAAGAACCCATAACCAAAAAAGTACTCTGTGCTCTCACTCTTCTATGTTACTGGCATAACCTGAGATAAGCATAGCATCTAAAATACGAGTTAATATATAAAGTTCAAGCAGTCATGGAATTTACCCAACATAAAAACAGTTCTCAATCAGAAAATACTAATAGTAGCATGTGTTAGTCCACGCTGGCCGATTATGATGTTTCGCCTTCTCCTCTTTTACAAGGATAGGCCCAGATTGGTGGTTCTTCAGCATGGTTGAACAACAGCTCGTTATGGAGTTGAACAATCCAGATCTTTGATTTTTAAGAATTAAAGAGAAGGGAGCAATAATTTCGCTACGCCAACTCAGTTCAGTAGATTAGAGGGGAATTGGCTTCTACTTTCAGTAGTTTCTACTCATATGTGTCACCCACAGTAAATTTTCGCTCAATTTGGACTTTTCCTGATGAACCTATGGTTGGTGATTTATAGTATCTGACGACCAGCTGACCAGAGAACGAAGGTGATGCAATCATTTCAACAATTCAAGAAACCATGTTGCCATTTGTGAACCACCTAAGTGATGCTCAGGCTATGAAACCTTGTAAAGCAGCTAAGGGTCGAAAATGTTGTATGGTAATAGTCGAGATACGTCCTCAAGAACCAGCAATGTGATATTCCACAAAAAGAACCACAGTATGAGAACATCCACTCTGCATGTAACGTCCACCTATTTGCTCGGCAGACATTATTAACATCAAACATCATCAAGCCTGCATTAGTCCCAAGCTGGTCGCGTCGATCAAGGATGCACACTAGTCTATATAGGATTTCCATAAGCTAACAATCCAGAAAATCCACGTGTAGAAGAAGATGCAGTAATACTAATCCTACAGCAATCCTGCCAGAAAAAAGATTCTATAACCACACATGCATAAAGGTACTGGAAGATTAAATTTCTTAGAGAGAACTCCTGAGTGGTACAAATACCTTAGAGAATGGAGTCTTCTCCTTCAATTCAAAAGGGTTTTACAGATCAGATGGATCACCAGATTATTAATCACAGGAACCATAGGGGAGTAGTCAGACTGTCAATTGTTTCACATCACATATTTCTGACAAAGCAACTCAGAGGACACAATTTTTGCACGATAGAATTTGTGAAAAGTGACTTGCAAGACAAACAGATCTCACCTTGTTAAATTGGAGTTCAATTGTTCAAAAATTTCACTCTCTTCCTCGTGAAACTGATTGCTAATAGGTATGAAATCATCTTTTGGCAAAATAAAGCTTCTTAAGTATATTCATCTCATCCGCAGCTTACTCAGAAAAGCAGCACATTCTCCCGAGAACCATTTCACAACCTATTTAGACGTATAAGGAGTACAAACATAGAACTGAAAGAATGATACTACGAGTACGAATGTGAAGATGGCTATCCGGCAGAGTCCATGGGAACCGCACCAAGGGTTAAAAGTTAAGAGGATGGAAACCTGATAAAGGGAATCAGATGATGTGCTTTATGCCGACCTTCCACTGGTACTGGTGTGGGAGGGGGGGTAGCATCTTCTCATCTCATCCATAGAGATTAAGTCACAATGCTAGTCAGTATAGTGGAAGTGAGGGACAGATATCAACATATTAGATAGGACAAATGCAATAAGCACGGGACATAGACATCGAATGAGAACAGGACATAGACATTGAGAAGGGTCAAAACTAGAATGCAAAAAACTGTGTATCCATAAGTCATATAGTTGTTGGCAAAGGAGAATGCCGGCATGGGCAATGTAAGGAGGAAGCATCAGAAAAATCTCACGTCGCAAAGGTAGGCCTGTAAACATTTAAGTCTATTATTTGGTGACTAGCAGATGAACTATATCACTACAAATCATGCCAGAAAGGGATTATTTACGCTGGTTTTCTTCTAACGTTCAGCCATTTCAAGCAATTTCACCGAAAAGATTTTTCTCCACAACATTTCTAAAAGCCTAAAGCATGTTTACCAAGATTCCCTAAATTTACCGGAAGAATCCACAAAGAAACAGGGTTTACCAATTTATTACCACTACCAAATTACCAATAGACCAGAAACCCCATTAGTTTGCAAATAATATCAAGTTTCACCACATAGAATAATACACTACAAGGGCTCTATATAAATGTATCAACCAAAGATGTCTCCTAGACTTCCATCATAATGTAAGGCATATCAAGAGGAGGAAGGGGGGGGGGGGGGGGGGGAAGAGAGAACAAATTAAAAGTCTTTATAACAAACCATTGAGCTAAGCATGAGCTGCATAATGCCGAAATGCACATATAAATAATCAAAATATCATCTAACTAGCAGGGAAAACAGATACAACAATTGAAAGGGCAAGTTCCATCAGAAGAAGTCATCAAATGCCCCCTCCCGGTCACTTTCCCAGTTTTCAGATCCTGCACAAGGCAACCATCGAGAAAAAGAAAATATATAATACGTTTCTCTTGTCCTGCCTATTTTTAAAAACTAGAAAATAACTTTGGGAGAAAACGAGTGTAATCAAAGGACCAGTTGGAAGAGATCGACGCCAAAATGGACAAAATGGATGAATAAGAATGATTTTCAGTCCTGGTACCAAGACAAAGTTTAGACAGGAGACTCTAAGAGAACTAGACTGACCTGAGTTTTCAGCTGCAGAAAGATCCTGAATTATCAGCTTGAAAGCCCCAGGATCGAGGGAAGAGAAGGTTGCTGGAGTCGAAGCAGGAGCAGGAAAAGAGAAATCGCAGTCATTGGAAGTAGTATCAGAGGAAGTGGATGTGGCATCACCTCGACCATCTCTAGCAATGAGTCGTGAAGTCAAACTCGAGTTGGAAGAGGCAGACAATATTGTTTTGAGCTCTGAAAACTGGTCTGACATGCTGTATATCATCCTGAGGCACACTAGATCATATCTAGAGTTAGTCAAATGACATAACTGAGCCATTCAAGCTGAACTTATTCTGTAATTGGGGAAAAATGAGTAGGGGGCGTCAAGATGGAATATAAAACAAACAAAATGTTGTCCTAGCTTCTCAGAACATCCAATGGCAGGGATTCTCAAGTATACACCTAACAAAGTGCAATCCTGTACGTTTCGCTAACAGATGAAGTGCTACCACTGACCTGCACCTAGGTTTTGTAGACAGCACCGATACTCCGCCTTTACACACAAGACAATCACCTCCACTCTTATGTAATGAGAAAAGAACTTCCTAAACCTCGGGATACCAGATTACCATGAAATTTTACAGCATAGTATCAACAGGAAGAGAAGTGGAGAAGAATCACCGTCTATGTATCTCTGACAATGGACCAGCAATATAGTAATTCTACCAGGGGAAATCGAGGCGTGAGCATACTTGATCAAACTGAAGAGTACGAAATTCCTATCTAACAATACTGCAGAACGTAACTACTACAAGACTATCAGGATCATAGACATGAGCATTCCATAATGGTCAAACCATTGACTCTGATGTATTATAAAGCTTTGAAGAGTCCGATTGTTGGCCTGACATTGGTTGAGATTTCAAGAACTAGAGATTCTAGAATCAGCACTGAGAAATGCACGTAAGGAAGTGAACCCATCCTTGTAAATGCAAACAATACATTAAGTCAAAGAGATGCATTTGCCCTTAATTTATTGGGGGTTGGGGGAAAACAAGCAAATGAACTAATTCACTTCATTTACTATAACCCTGAAAGGAAGGAGGAACCAATGTTTCCATGGCAACGGAATGAACAAAAGTAAGATCCCAGGAGGGCAGCTAATGCACATAGCACAAAAACAACAACTACAGTACTGCTCCTACAAAAACTCATTAACTTAATCAGCCACAGATCCAGGCACCCCTCACTAAGCCTAAAGGGAAACCAAACATACTTTTTTTTTTCTCACTCCCCGAGGCTGACAAAGGTACTTATGTTTCTCTCCCTCCATGTACCCCGTATCAAGCAAGGGGTGCCAACTCCAGTTAAAAGTCTGACCAGATCCAACAGGAGAACCTAGCTGGACCATCCTTGGCATCACCTGATGAATCCAAATGCTTATTATTCTAGACGCTCTTTAGATAGTTGTCGCTCAAAGAACACTGACCTGTTAGATTTGACGATAGATGTCATTTGTGCCAATCAGTAGAGAACCACATAAAATAAAACATATGCAGATCAAACAGACTCAACGAAGAAGATTGAAAAACCGAGACAACTATTGGTTTAGCTCAGTGAGTTTTAAGCTAATTCTATCACTTAGGCTATATTTGGTTTCATTGAGAAGATAAAGAGGTCCCTTTCCGAAAAGGATAATGTAAGTATTGACATTTTTAGATACCATTTACAAAAAGATGAAAAAACATGTCTTTATGTTTGGATACCATTCTAAAAGGTATGAAACTAATTTTGATGCTGTACAAGATATATAAAACACTTACTATGTCCTTAGATACCATTTTTCTGCATATCCAAAAAAAGTCCCACGCAGAAATAAGGTGGTGAGGGATCGGGGGGTGAATTTGCAAAATGATTGGCTAATTGTAGATTGGTTTGCGAAGATAAAATGAAGAATCAAAATAACCAGACATAGCCTTAACCACCCACTTCTTAGTGCTACAGGAACATCATAGGTACGTAGTAATTGTTTGCAGAGGAAAGGTAATCCAAAAGATCTTAACAGAGGCACCACTACAGTAAATAGTTATCGACTTCTTTAAATCTCTCATGAAAAACTCAGATCAATGAAATAGCATATTTCCAATGATCATAATGAAATAGACGAAAAAGTCAACCATGAAACCAACAGAAGTCCATTTAGACAAACTTCTATTTGGCCCTCGCCCAATCTCGTTGAGAAACTGCTCTCTGCACAAAGCTCTTCAGAAGTAATGACCATCTACAGTTCTATAGCAAAAAAGGATTGTCTTGGTCTTCTGCCATATCACCACTCCTACTCCTTGTACGACAAGTTGGAACATATAAGATTAGATCTCAGGGAAGAAATCATTGACAGAGAGCCAATTGTACAATACTGACTACTAGAACTCACAAAATTTCAGGTGTGGCTTCGCTAACCCTCCCTGCTCCACAGTAAGAACCAATAAATGTTCACTCGAAGTGGTGACCTTGACGTTAGGAGAGCGTCTAGAGAATAATTCTGCTATAGTGGGAAGCTAACTGTAGAGATGCTTCTTGTGCGCTATGCAGATTCTATATGTTTTTAGACAACATATACTGTGACTAGCAGCAATTTGGACGAAGATACTGGAGCTTGATAATGACCCTCAGCAGAAAAGGAGAGAAGAAAATTCGTTATTATGTCCTGAGTCCTAACCTCACTTATCAGTTCGGCAGGAAATCACACAATCCTACCTGGAGCAGTACCAAAGAGCTAGAGAATATAGTCGCTCACATATTGTAGATTGCTGACTATAAATAGGGAGAAAGTCATTAATATAGCTATATTCTTTCTTGACACCAAGAGAAAACCTAATAGGAAGTTGATTTGATGACATATCATGTTTTTGATGCACTCTGATGATGCTTATTCTGCATTCAATGAGAAGTGGTAAATATGCATCAGTTCTGAAGGGTTATACACCAGTACTACCTGTTCAAAGATTCCTGAAGTTGATGCACTCTTCTTTCAGTTTCTTCTAATTTCTGATGCTTTTCTTCACTTGATTCCAGAGCTTCAGTACACTTCCTTTCAGAATTCTCTGCTCGTTGCTTTTCAGAGTGCAACAAGACCTGTACAAAATTGATCATGGTTGATGAACATAACCAAGAAAGCCTCATTAGAGAGAGACAGAGAAGCAGATATATATATATATATATATATATATAGAGAGAGAGAGAGAGAGAGAGAGCGAGCAGGTAATAACCATTACCTTTAACCTTTCCACTTCTGCTGTTAAAGCCTCAATCTTTTCAGTATCTTCAACAGGAACAGGAGTTTCTTTGATGATAGAAGATGCTTCTTCAATTGCTTTTTGTGCAGCCTCGCATTCATTGACAAGCAATGTATTCGTTTCATCGACTTTAATCTGCATAGATTGCAAAGAATGCTGCAACTTTGCTATCTCCTGTCCTTTTGCCTCTTCCAAGTCAGTCTGCACACATGGTGTTCTTCAGACAAAGGTGATGGCACAAAGTACTAAATAGTGTGATTTTACCATGGAAGTTCCTTCAAACTTAATAGGAAATATTAGGAATACAGAGCAACCATCACAATAGCTAACAACGATGATGGATTAAGGTTCTTTATAGTAATAACATTAAACTCATGTCTTTCGAATATATAGATAAATACACTTTACTTATCACTTAAGTATAGGTATCAGCATTCATTACCCTCAGTCGTTTCTCCAACTGCAAACGCCATGTGAGTTCTTCCACCTGTTTTTCAAGCTTATCTTTTGCTTCTTGCAGTGCACCTGTTTCTTTTGCAGCCTAGAAATGGAGAAAATCAAATATTAAGCAACGCTCATGTACGAGGGGTTCTTTGTGCCAAGTTGATGGTGTAAGACAGGATAGGGATAGACCTAAAATAACGTAGCAAGACATGATTGCTATGAATTCATCTGTGCTTGGATAGGGGATAATGGTGGTGATAATTCATATACGAGGACATTGTTGGAAAAATACAAACTATAGAGCAATGTTATCAAAATATATATGGACTATTCCCTTCGCTTAGATTATGCAGATGTATGCATGTATATAACTCCATTCTTGGTGTTTAACATATCCATTAACTAATATTATTGTTGACCACAGACAGGACTTGTTCCCTCTAAATTTAACTATATACATCACTTTCAAATGTCATGAAAGTAACTAAACATGCCCTCACAATCTACCAAGTTTTTTGCCAAACAATCAAAACTTTGGGGACTATGATTAGGTATATTAACCAGGTTTGAGGGCCCAAGCAATATCATTACACTCCCAGTCTTATGTACTTCCATCTATCGGCAGTTGGTACCCCAAATAGTTTGAGAGTGACTCTTAAATATGCAAACATCACCACACAGGGTCACAGCAACACACCATCTTTAGTTTCCGAAGCTCTCTCCTAGCGATTCTGCCCCTCCATCTGCATTGTGTAACAACTGATGCCCTTATCAGTTTCTTGTGGTATGAAAAAGCTCTATGACAACGCCAATGGGCCTGCAATTTTATTTTATTTTTTTTGGAATGAATTAAACTACTCCAATCAGAATTCAAATTTGAAGAAACAAAGTAAGACCGGGTGCTAACCTGTATAATGATTGCTGCCTTTGCTTGCCTTCTAAATCTGAATTCCTTTCGAGAGGCCATAGCCCGCAAACCTGTCTGCAAAAGAACAACAGAGAACTTGGATTTGGTGTACGCCATCCTTGCTGAGTATCCACGCACATTCGTCTGAATTTTGAGACAAGCTGCCTCCCTTTTCATATCCCCATATAACTTGCAAGCAAGTCTTCCTAGTGTCAGGGAAAGAAGAAGAAAAGAAAAAACATGAACTTATACAAGAAGAAACAAATGTCCCGAATAAAATTTCTAAAGATGCATCTTAACAAAAAACCTCTTTAGAAACACTAATACACCTAGCAAGGTAAATATTTTGTAAAATGAAGTTTCTTGCAAAGGACAAACCTCTACAAATGGATTGCATACATATAGCAGCCTTGAGTAAGTCAACGAACTGTTTCCGAGTAATATGAGTTTTGATCTTCCTTTGAATAGTCTTGGCTGCATTGCGAAGTTTTTGTGCTCTCCGTGCATCTAACTCAGCCATCTGACCAGCTCTCAGAAAAACTTTTGTTTTTCCTACCTGGAAAACCAGATATGGACTCCACGTTATGCAAATAGATCATACCATTGCCACATAATTAAAAAAGAAAGATTGATAATCACGTGAGAAAGATCTGCAAGTGGAGCTCAGAGATGACAACTGTATGTGTAGAAGATTGAACAGGAAGGCAGACACTAGCAATAGTAACACGAACTAGCTGCAGGAGTTTATAAGAAGAAAGCACGTAGGAACAGCGCTTAGGGTTTCTAATCCCTAAAAAGATGCAAGCCAATAATGTAAGAAACAACACAAAGTACAATAGAACCAATAGATAACCTGAGGATCATAATCTTGCATGACATTCTATAAGCATAATCAGCACCAGGAAAAAATAGTTTATGCACTGCCAGAAAAATGTGAGATTAGATTCTTAACAGACAGACAAAAAAAACAGGAAAGACAAAATGGTCAAACAAAGATGTAGGCTTTCTCGGAGGCAAAGCTCTGATGAATTGTCGGACTCATTAAGGCATATGCTCATTAAGATTTAAGACCACTGCACAGTCTGCAGCTCCGGGTATTCTATCCACCTTACCCTACACACGCGTCACAGAAGCCTTTATATACTGTATTTCAAGCATACTTAAGTACTGGAGTAGAAGGTTACTTCTACTTCATTCAGGAGTAAATTCAATGTTTACACAAGACAAACATGTAAATCAGGAGAAAATGAAACATTCGGTTTTGTGATTGCAAACTTGAAGCTAATCAAAGCCAACCAGTAAGCTTTATATACCTGAGACCCAGTAAGCCCCATCTTTACCAAAATCTTTTTGCATGCATCCTTTTCATCATGACTGCTCAAATAACAAACCCAGATGTAAGTAACTAACATGCAATAATTCAATAAGGATTAAAAAAGAGATGCTTTGGTAAAAGCATAATTAGTTGTATGGAGTTCGGAACATTTTAGAATACTTACTTCCCTTCTAAAACCTCTGGAGCAAGAAGACTAAACCGATTTATAAATTCGAAAAAGGTCTTGCGGGTAGGGTATCCAGCACAACTGATTCTAATTGCCTCTAGAACACCCTACAAAAAAATAACTGTAAGCATGACGAGCTCAATTTCAAAAATAATAGCAAGAAGTACAACTTCAAAAAAATCTCAAATTGCACTTACACCACAACGTAGTTGTTGCATGATGTTGACATTCTCAAAAATAGCTGGTCTAAGAAGATTATTAGGCTTCACACATCTAATGTAGTGAGGTTCTGTAGAATTTAGTGTTTCCATCAATTGTTGAAGTTGTAGCTGCAGCAACAAATGTAAGAGTCGGTTTTACCTTTCTGCAGTATGATCAACATCGAGCATGGGCTACATAGGCCCCGAGTTAATTACGAATATTGCCCAGTGACTAGTAGCAATTAACTGAAGTAAACTCCAGAACAATCTCAAGCAAGCCTATAGAAGAGAGTCTACCTTAAAACGAGAACCAATAGATGAGAACTTTGAAGACTTAGATGAAGATTTGGTCATCTCTTCAGGGAGTGCAGGGAAAAGCCCCGCTACAAAAGAGCATTTGGAAGCACTCAATAAATCTTGATGTTCAGGAACAACATAATCCTTGTTTTTGTCTAAAAATTGGTCAGACTGATACTGAACCTGAAAATAGATAAGCAGGATGAAGATAATTCAATGTATTGGCAACGAATACACTATTTTGCAAGTAGGAGAAAAAGGACAAATCAAATCACCTCTCCTGCATAATGAGCAATAGCGAAATCTGTTCGAGACAATTTTGGTTTGACAAAACGCTTATGAGCCTTGAACGTCTGATAAAGCTTTTGCGAAAATGTTTCATGAGTCGACTTGGGAAACATACTGGAACAACACCAAGTCCATCATTTATAAAAACCGAAAAACTAAATCAGTTTTAAATAAAATGCATATAAGGAATTTGCCTACACATGCATAAACGTGGCACATTCTTGGTCATACAATTAAAACATCAAACCCACGCACAAGCTTAAGTGCGTGCATACATACATACATACATACAAGCTGAAGACTATTATCTGTCATACCATGCTTCATCAAGTAGAGCAATAATTCCTCCTGGTTTCTGCAAAAACAGTACAGAAATACATATGTACTTTAAGTTACTTCGAAAGTTGTAATACGTTCCAAATAGCAGAGCAGTAGTAACAGTACAAAAGATATGGGACAGGTTACAGAATTGATCTGAGTCAAAACTTGATGCAACTTTAAGTGTGCTAGGGTTGTCTTTTGTTTTGGCCGGGGGTCAGGATGGAGAGATTTCCAAGAGAATTTTCCTTACAATAAGTGACAAGACAACTCAGACAACCGTACAGTGTCCAGCAGAAAGATAGAAGATCTCAGAAAGCATCCAACTAGAAAAGTTTTCCTTCAACTCCACGTCATCTTTAGCAACTATATCACTCAAGGTGCAAAAATATCAACCATATGTAAAACCAAAGCCATTTACTCTGGCACAGGGACTTATAATCATCGACTATGATTTTCTTTTCTGGTGCAGGAGATCCTTGTTGTAGACATACTTATCCAAAGGACAAATTGAGAGAGAGATACATAGATGGAGAGGGGGAGGGGAGGGAGAGAGAAATAAAAGATCATCCTACTTAGTATTGTTTGTGTTGAGTACTCTTTTTGTGGCTTACAGATTCCTTTGAGGACTTCCTGGGGAATTCCCAGGGGGTTCTAGTGTGATTTTGTGCTGTGTGCAAGATCAACGTGTTTTTCTTCTCATAAATACCCACTAAAAAACAAAAATCTGGAATATTAAAATATAGATGTCATTTAAGCTTGGCCTGGGTATTAAACCAAACTAGCGGGAGCCTCGTGCACTGGGTGCATCATAGTGTTTATATCTTGACAGATACAGAAATCTAAGAAGTCTCACGGACATAGTATCACTCCAGTAATAACTGAACCCATCGGTCTTGAAATTAACCCAAAAAAGAGTAAAGGAGTAGTTTACTAGACTCAATGGTGCACCTTTTCAATAAGATCCAGAACATCCTGATTATCAACAAACTCGATGTAGCTCCAGTCAATCTCCTCTTTTGTATACTCCTCTTGCTCCATCTTGAACACATGCTGAATAAAATTACAATATTTGGTTATAGGTAAAGAAATTGGATTAAATAGTGTTGCCAAACATGCCAAAGTTTATACCTGGTTGAAATGTTGTTGAAGCTTCTCATTTGTGAAATTAATACAGAACTGTTCAAAGCTGCAAAGGCGAACATAACCCGTGTCATTAATTCAGTCAGAAAATGAGTAACTAGTGTATTTATACGACAATACTTTAACATATACAACCTATTAGCTTTAAAGCTTTCAAAACCATAGATGTCGAGGACCCCAATCAGAGATTTCGAGTTAGGATCTTGCCCAATTGAAAAATTAATTTTATCCACCAGCCTGTAGATAACAAAGCCATGTAGAAAAGCGGTGAAAGTACTTAGTGAAAGGACCGACCTTATAAATAAGCGGACAAGTAAAAATAGTATATTAAGTTCTTACCAGTCAAACAAGCGGGAATATATGGTCTTAGCTAAACCGTCCCTGCTTACCGTCGCACCATCAGGATCAAGACTTCTCTTAATAACTTCTTCAGGGGTAACCATTACACGCTTCAATAGTGCATCTTCTAGTGCAGCAAGGTCACACCTAAAAGACAAATAAAATCAACTAACAAAACACTGTAAAGGTAAAACTTGATTAACTGGCAAACCAAACTTCATATACTGCAAAATAAAGGATCTATCATACATCAAAAGTTCTGCTGTCATTTGAAGATGAAATTTCGATTTGTCATCTTTCAAAATTGATGAATCAATTTCTTTCCCCTTGGCAAATTCAACATTACCAAGATGGAGAATTGCAGCCACAACTCTGAAAATCGCCTCCTATA
The DNA here is from genome assembly GCA_033070095.1 of Escallonia herrerae. NCBI lineage: Eukaryota > Viridiplantae > Streptophyta > Magnoliopsida > Escalloniales > Escalloniaceae > Escallonia > Escallonia herrerae. Next base: position 45,134 of record JAVXUP010000135.1, read on the forward strand.
AAAAGTTGGGAAGGTCATTTTAAGTTTCACAGAGTTAAGCTTAAAAAGGCTTAAAAAGGCTAATCAACAATAACATTTCGGATGCACATGCTGTACCTGTTCTTTTTCACTTATCCCAACTACATCCATGGCTCTCCTAGTAGCAAGATAATCGTGAGCATCACTTACACCAACAAGTTCATAGCAATTTGACTGGTTAAGATAGTGAAACGATTTGGGATTTCCCAACTTATACTTTTCGATTTCCTGATAAAAAGAAAATAAGTATCAACAGAATAAAGAGATAAAATTGAAGAAACTTATTCGAACCATATTTAAGGATAGCATTGTAAACCTACCTCTGGTCGTGCTGCACAAAGAAGGTAAAAGCAGTGATAGTTGCGTTCGGGGTCTGAAATTTGGCAAACACGCGATCTCTCAAGGAGGTAAGTTCGAATGGCTGCTCCTGATATTCTTCCATGTTTATCAAACTGAAGCTCAACAAATTTACCAAAACGGCTGCACCAACATATTTATATGAGCATGAAGGATGCAGGAAGCTTCAGAAAAACAGTGAGACGTGCAATTAAACAACTAGTCCATAGAAGAAGTGCTACATCTGACCTAGAATTGTTATTTCTCACAGTTTTTGCATTGCCAAATGCCTCCAGAACGGGATTTGACTGCACATACAACGACAGCAAAAGTTGAAGAAAGCTTTGGAAAGAAAATAAAAACTAAGCTGGCAACTTTATATTCCTTCATGCTCTAAAAGTAGCATGAAACAGATCTTTGAGAAGATTTCACAATCTAGATATCAGAGAATATCAGCCACTGAACTATGCCCTTTTTACTATTAAGTAAACTAACTCCAACCTGCATGCTTTCTGTAAGCAAGAGTCCTGATCTGCCATAATGTTGATTTTTTTTTACCATAAAGAGATGTTAGTAGCAGCCTTAATGAAACTTTGAACAGGACCTGTACTTGAGGCTTCATGACTTCTAAGAGGATCATACCATTGTAAGGTGCTGAGGTACTTCTAGTTGCAAGAGTGCTTTTTAAAGAAAATACAGTACGGAAATCCAACATGAACAGCAGGTTTGCTACTTTATACTAGATGATATCACCTAAAAATAAGTAATCACGTTAAACTATTGATGTCTGTGCTATAAGCCTATAACCCTTTTCATAATCTTCACTGAAAAGCTTTTGTTGTGTTAGACTTTATCCTTGTTGTATTACGTGAACTCTAGCAAAGACAAAGCTAAAAGATGAACATACACCATGTTTCAGCTTCAGAACCCGGGAATGGAAAACCTTTTATAGTAACATGTCAAAAACATCACAAAACAGAATTGGAGCCTCAAAGGCCAACCCTCGAGGCATTGACATGGCCTAGCCCCTAATAGAAAAACATATGCCCATTCAAAACATAGATAGGCATATAGCTGGAGTTAACTGTCCATCTTACTTCCAGAACTTGTTGTTCGACAGTCCGTCCTTCGGTGCCTTTACGGCCTCCCAAATAGGCAAGGTAACGCATAAGCATTTTAGTAGTTTCAGTTTTGCCAGCTCCACTCTCACCACTAACCAAAATAGAGTTGCTTTTCCCGTCATTGATCATTGCCCTGATTCATCTGAAACAACTTAGTCGACTGCATGACCATTTAAGAAAGAAGTGTTCAGAATATAAACAGGATGCAGGATCACCTGAAAGCAACATCTGCAATCGCAAAAACATGAGGACTCAATTCTCCTAATGGTGCTCCCTTGTATTGTTCCATCATGTGAGCTTCATACAAGTGAGGCAATCTTTGAAATGGATTGATGGCAATAAGAATACTGCCGGTATAAGTCTGCCATAATGTCAGAGTACAATATATATTATCAACAGAGCTGTCCATAGCTGCAATAGTTAATTACTTGCTCTTACCAGAATGAACAATGATAGGTAATACTATAAACTGAACACAACAACTGTCTTACGTAAATTTCATTGAGCTGATATCTAGTTGCCAGATTCTGTAGAACTCCTGGCTCATGCAGATAAGATAGCTTTGTCATGTCATCAACTCCACCAGCAGGAGCTTCCATATCCTTGGGATATATATTTCTAAAACTTGCAATAACCTGTCAAAATGGAAGTAAGTAACTTTTGAAGTAAATTTTTAGACACCAAACATAAACAATACAAGTATACAATTGCAGCCCACCCACTCACCAACCGGACCTCCCCACCCCCTAAACACACACATACAAACACGTGCACGCATCGAGCCACATGCTTAAGGATTTCATGAAGCCAAGGTGCTTAAACTTTGCCATCCTTCAAGCCTAGTGCAGACTAAAATCATCATTAATAGAATTTTTTTTGCGCTTTCCAAGGGCTACGACATCGGATGGAGCCCTTTAGGCTGTGTTAACATTTACGTTAGCTAAACCTTTTCGTGGAAAGCTTGGTAAGTCATAGCCTTTCTTCTCTCCTTTGGACATTGCATCCGTCTTGTATACAGAACCTTGGCGCATCCTATTAATTATGCTTATACGTAAATAGGTAAGCAACATAAGTAACAAAACTGAAAGCCACTAACAGGAGACCATTATTCTGAATGCCCAGTTGTTTCAAACCAATATACTTCTACATATAAAATCTATTTACCGTCTTCCCATGAGTAGTCTGGATCTCAACTTCCTCCCCATTAATCTTCGTTACTTGTCCATCAATCCAAGCTAGTGACGGGTCTTCAACCCAAACATGAGAACCTATAATAATATTCACGGAAGTGCCCTGCAGTTGAAATCCAAATATTTGTAAAAACAAGAAAGCTTAAATTGGTTAAGCAAAAAATGGAATGTCCTTCTGGAAGTAAACAAGAAACAAGGATTTGATATCTAGCATGCATACAACTCCAAAATCATATAAATAAATACATGCGCGGGATCAAACTCGGGCATAGTGTTGGAAACACAAGTGGTGCCTGGGTGACCTTATCCATATTACAACCATCTTTAAAAGAACTTATATATGATTTTATGTTAAGACACCAAAGGGAAACAGTGACACCAATATATGTACATTTAAATCTAGTTCAGCATATACACACGCCAAAATGATTTTCAGTCCTCTCGGCCCCTGTATATTAGATATCTACACACTGACATAACCAAACTCTGGAGGTAGAATACATTGCAGCGCTGATTTGGAGACTGCCACAGTATTATTGATCAAATGCCTGAAAATTTTTCTAATTGCATCGAACTGCAAGTGTAATCAATTCAAAGACTCCTTCACCCCATCTACTTGGTAATAGTAACACAATATTTCTTCTTGTCAAGATTTGGGTTCATAAAGATGATCCTTCTACTGCCAATCACGACCAACCTACTCTCTCTAGTCTTAGAAGGAATAGAAAGGACTTTAAGATGATACCCTACGCTCAGAGAGATACAATCAACTACTGCACTGGAAGGTTAAACATGTTAACCTATTCAGATATCAGTATGTCTGATGACTTGATGAACATGTTCAAAGTCATGCCACGTAAATTCTTGGATCACGATGCCAACAATGATTGCTAATCCAACATGACATTTCTGCATTGGCAGTTCACCATCCCTTTCCACTTACATTTGGTAACTTTTACCACTCCACTATAGCAACACAATCGTGCTTTGGACTTTAACTTGTCCATTAAAATTAATGGAAAATGATCAACATTTTCCACTCTCTGGAAAATGATCAGCATTCTCCATTGTCAACTCAGTGTTCAAGGACACAGTAGTTTCAAAAAAATAGTTATTTTTTCCAGCAAAAAGATCAACATAAAAAAGGAAGTACTGAGTAGCTAAACTGTGGAAGGCGCCCAGCAGGGTTTACTGCAGTTGCCTATTCGTTAGCAAAATTCTCCTCCTGGCAACCTGGTTCTCGCAGAACAAGAGAACGTACATTCCACCTGAATATGCAAGAATTGCCTTCTCTCACCTTCTGACATACCAAAAACACGGATTCTCCGGCTACTTTCATTTCTAGTAATCTATTAATTTCTCAAACAGTGATCAGCCATGAAAAAGTGCATTTTAAATGGATTCTCATCGATTTAAACAAGATCTTTTCTATGTCATTCTTTATTATAAACAAAACCAAATTAGTAAAGTAATATTAGATGAAAGTTAACATCAATATCACATGAAAGCGCGTAAGTTATATCTTTGAGAGTTCAATGCATATCCCAAACTTAGTTATACAAGAGCACGGTTTCTCAGAAGGTCATCAGTCAGCAACAAAATAAAATTGTCACCGAGAGACTAAACCCTACTTCATGTCTTAACAACTAAACTAAAATTAACAACACAGATAGTCTAAACCACGGCAGAGATTCCATTCCTACCTATTTAAAGTTTCTCAAATTAAGGATAAGTGCTTGTTCAAGTCAGTAAGCGAGCAAAGATCATCAAACAAACACGAAACTGATCAGATTTAGAGACCATACCATTTTAGATTCACCGAAGCGCGCCTACATCGACTTTTCCATCTTGATCGCCACACACTCACACCAAGAAACCACCTCGACCGCCATATTAAGTAAGACACAAACGCGCATCGGTGAAGAAGATACGGAAATCCTGAAAAGATTGACGAAAACTGCGTTTCTTGGCAAGAGTGACGGATTCGGCGGCGAATGCTTGGAAGGATGTGGTTTTGGTCGGAATCTTGGGATCGGCCAGGGGTTGCACGGACGACTGGACTGGAATTTGGTGCCGTAGTGGCCGCTGATTGGCGTTGCGGTGGAGTGTTGGCGTGGAATGCATTGCGGAGGGGGCATTGTTAAAGAACCCTAGAAAATCGGGGCGTTGAATTCTTACAGAGGAGCTTAAGCCGCTTTGCAGGAGCTTCTTGTGGCTCTCTCTCAGTATCCCTCTCTCTCTCTCTCTCTCTCTCTGACGGTTTTTTGGCGGGGAAAGGGGGGCACTGCTCACTAGTGAAGCGTCTGGATGAGCTTTTCTTTTGCCATAATTTATTTGAAGTGGAGTATTCGTACAAGAGCATTGTGTTTTCCACCGCCATCGTCTGTTTCTTTTTTTTTTTTTTTTGGAACTCTTTTTGTCGATATAATAAAAGGTAATTTAGTGACAAATCTTAAGCTTTTAACTCGGGATGAAATAGCATACAGAAAGGCTAAAAGAGCCCTTCCGTATGAGTAAATGCATCCGTTTTTGAAACGGTCATTATACTAGCACGTCTTAACACATCTCATTAAATGATTGATATATTTATCATTGTTGCCACAAGTCAAGTACCGTTGACTTCAAATCTCGATATTGGTATATTTTATTAAACTATATTTCTTTAACTGTATTGTACTAGGTACTTGTACGCCCATTTGCAACTAGATATGATTGGTTAAAACTTAAAACTAGGAGTGTTTGAAATCACTTCCAGTTTTGCTTCTCTTTCTAAATAAACAAAAACAAAAATCAAAATAAGTTTAGTTTTTATTTTTTGTAAAAATAAATGGGTGTTTGATTACCCAAATTTTATTTTGAATTTTTTTCTTTTGAGTGTTTGATTATGCAGTTTTTATTTTGAATTTTTTTCTTTAGTGGTGATTGTAGTGGTAGGGTGTGGCGATGGCCGGCGCAGTGGTCGGCGGGGGGCTGCGGAAGGCGTCGGTGGGTGCCACCGACGGTGGCGGGTGGGGGCGGACGGCGACTGTTGTGGTGGGAGGATGATGGTAGTCTCAAAACAAAAATTCCTAAATTGGAGTTTTTAAAAACAGCCATGTTTTTAAAACTGATTTTCAAAACTGAGGGAAAAAAACGAAAACTGTGCGACAAACACGTTTTTTTTTTCTAATTTACAAAAACTAGAGAAAAAACAGAAAATCAAATGATTTTCAAATGCTACCTAAGCCTTCAACTTCCCTGGCCCCAAACCCAGTTATCCAAAATATCCATGCACCATGACCCTTGAATTCCAAATTTAAGTCCAAAATTATTTTAGAAACCAATTGGAGAGTAAATCAACTAATCCACGTATGTTTTACCACATCTTCAACAAAAAAAGAAGAAAATGTTTCTCCATAAGGTGATAGGTTCTTTGATAAATGAGCGTGTATGCGCGAGCATACACAGCCGAGTGTGTGCTCTTTTATGTGCTTTTTTTATGGGCTAATGGAGTGAAGATGCAAAAAAACCCATTCTCGTTATAAACGGGTGAGTTTGATGTTGGTCAAGGTGATTCGTGATTGATGTTCCTATTTGCTTAAATGATTTATAAAGGTGATGAGTGGTGGTCAATTGTGGTGATGGTGGTTAGTGGCCGTTTGCCGATTAAGATGATTAAAATCTAAAAAGACAATTCTACCGATGATTTTTCTGTCGATTGCAATTATTGACAAATCTCAGAAGTTAGAGAGCTAATATATAAACATTTAAGTTTCTTAGATACAGTTTATGAAAACTATATAGATTTACAATGCAACTAATATATAAACATCGGAGTTTCTTAGATACAGTTTATGAAAACTATATAGGGTTTACAATGCAACTAACCCTTAAAATTATGCACAGAGTTACTCTAATTTGGCTGAAACTTATGATCAATTGGACGCCTAAATGAAATCATATGACAACAAAAGCAATATGAGAAGCTAATTTGTTGAAAATATCATATGCAAACGTGATTTGTGTTTTTGTTTAATACGTCATGTGGAAGCTCTAAACAACGTAATCAGTGTCAGTTAAAAATCTTAGTCATAGTAAGAGCCCAACACCGTATGGTTTGGTTTGCATCTGAGTTAAAAAAAACAACGTCTCGACCTGGCAAGGCTGAATTATCCTAAGGCATCAAGATGTTATGTAATCAAAGACTTTGAATCAGTCTAAGGATAAATATCTATTTAGAGGTTGACTCGTCTAAAAGTCGATGACTACTTATCAAATTGTCAAATCAATAACAATAAGGGCCGAGTGACGTGTGATTAGTTATGGGCTAATGAATGACACGTGATTCACTCAAAGGGGAATAATATTTTAATTGTCCAACGTGTCATAGTGGAAAGAGATGTAAAAAATGTGACAGGCTAAACGGAAAAAGTAGACATAAAATGAGGCTTTATTCGGTTTCAACATGTGACAAGGTTAGATAAAATGAGAGGAGCTTAGACTGGGTAGAAGGATAAAACAGGCACACTAAGATGAGTGGCAGCTCTAGATTTGATCAACTTGATGATGATGATAGAAAGCTCAACTACAATTCTTAAGCAGTATAATCATCAAGTAGGGTGTGCATTTAAATTGTTCAAACTCAAACTAATGTATCCGGTCAAATTGAACCGACCAAATCAGCGGGTCACAATTCGATATGAAAAAAGATATCTTTTGTTTTTTCCAAACTGATGTTCGAGTGAGTTGGTTTTTTTTTTTTTTTGGGAAACCATTCTAGGCAGAACCAAGCCGAACCTATATATCCAATTAAAAATGTATAAGTTTTTACAATAGTTAGGATTTAAGCACAACATATATACGTAAAATCTATCATAATTTCAATAGGTAGGATCCAAAAAAAATGTGGTTATGTATATGACAAAAGCCAAATAGTCAATGAATAGGTCTAAACAAATTTTTAAAAAAATTCTTTAAGCCCAAACTGCTTAATCCGTTCAAACCGCAGAAATTGAATCGTTCAACTACGGTTATTTTTTTATTTCTAAACCGATGGTGGTCGATTCGATTTGGTATACAATCTCAAAACCTCAAAATCAAATTGTGTTCATCCCTATTATTAATTAGGTAAGCTGGTGGAAAACTGTTTGATTTTCAAAAAACATTCCTAGATGTGCTTTTGTTCTTTAGGTATTACATAGAAATGGTTTTTGCACAAAAGGGTATTTCAGAAAGTGGAACTACCAAAATTGATGCTCTATGCCTTCTGAGTAACTACGAAGATCAAATTAAAAGGTCAATTGTTGTGAGACAGTACATATTCAGAATTTATCTAGAGTACAATGCTTAACATGTTAGGAATACAAGACCAAATCTCAAAAGAATTGTAAATATTTCCATACTAAATCAGCAGAGTGGTCTTGTCTATCATTAGTTACAATATTTAGTTGGAAAGGGAATTGCCAAGGGGCTGTACGCTTACCCAATTTTTTTCGTATTTTGTATTCTGTTTTTGGCTTTCAGAATTTAGTATTCAGTTCTAAAATTGTATTGTGTACTTTTACTTTTTTCTGTATTATGTTTTCAGTTTTTTTTGTACGTTTACTATTTTCATTTTCGTTTTCACCAACTTTTTCTGAACCAATCTTGTACGTTTAAAATTTTCTACACTATTTATACACAAATCTTCCCATTTTACCCCTACACTATTTTGTACACAAAAAGGATGTAATTATGGGAAACAAATAGAAAAAAAACTTTTAATAAGTTTATTATCATGTTAATAAGCATATTACAACATGCATATAATTAATTAATTATCTACAGAAGCGTGACATACAAGGCCATGAATAAAAAATGACTACACAAATTGTTAAAGACCAAGTTAAAAAAATCAAAGTACATATGAAATTCGTTCGTAAACATACATTACCCATACATTACCCAAATTAAAATTATAAAACATATGGCGACGGCCACACATTAACAGTCATCAAGCGCCTGTAACCCAACACATTGCCGAACCTTACGTAGATGTAAACCAACAATCACTCACGGCGGCGACTATTATTAGTAGCAACATGATCTCTCCATATATGATCCGCCAACCCATCCCTGAAGTTGGCCATGCGGTTACACGCTGCCTGAGACAAGTCGGGAGTTTCGAAAACAGTAGCCTCATCTCCATGTACTCGAAGTCCTTCTACCATGTATTCATTGAAGATAGGGTCATCTGGCGTATTTAGACGAATGAAGTTGTGCAAAACAAAACAAGCGTTGACAATACTATTTTGCCTGGTCAAGTTGTAGTTCGACATTAACTTTAAAATTGGGAACCTGGCCTTCAGAACTCCAAAGCATCGTTCAATAACATTACGCAAAGATGCGTGTTTGTAGTTAAACATTTCTCTAGGTCCTCTTGGTGCATTCCTTGCTCCCTCAAAGTCGTGAAGGTGGTAGCGCTCGCCACGATATGGGGCTAAATAACCTTCCACATTACTGTATCCACTATCCACCACATAGTACTTATCTGCACCCCAACATCAGTGTAGCATCTTCAAAATAAAATTTGAAGTTTAAAATTACTAATGAGAATATAATCATGAGGCTGTAACTCATTTACTTACTCTGAGGGGGCCGAGTGAAATCAACATCTGGTGATGTGATGACTTCGGCATGAACTCTTGAATCATTCGCACTTCCCTCCCATCCTACATGTACAAATGTGAACATCATGTTGAAGTTACAAGCGGCCATCACGTTCTGGGATATATTCCCTTTCCTTGAACGAGATGCATTCATCTTTGACTTGGGTACAACAGCCGCGACAATTGTACCATCAATCGCCCCAATGCAATCCTGTAAAATAAGGACAGATTAAATCATATTAGTCAGCGGTCCAAAATTAATCTAATTTACGAACGACATAACCTTAACTGAAGCCGGTACCTTGAAGTACGGGTAGTACTTCGAACTGTTTAGTATGTGCGGATCCACGCCGTCCGTATCCTGTGGCGTTATGATTAACATTCCCAGGTAACCCAAAGACCGAGCAACGCGTTTAATGGTTCGACGTATGGTGTCAATTGAGCGTTGAAACCGTTCACACAATTCCCGCATTCGTTTTGTGTGACTAACACAATTCAAGAAAATGCCCAACGCCTCTTCAACACCGACGTGAGTGTGTGCGTCATCTCTAAGCCATCCATTATCCCTAAGAGTCGCTGCCAATTTCTAAACGCATCCGGATACATCCTCATTACATTATACATCCTAGCCGGATGACCATTCAATAATTCGTCAACATGAGCACTCCCAGTGAGTTCAGACGTATACATGGGCCTTGGGACCCTATCTAATGTTGCACGTCTACATTCTATTTCCGCTAACATGTAAATGTCATGAAGGTCATCATCTGACGATGATGTGTCACCATTAAGCCATGCAGCATTAGCTTGCGAGGTTGACATTGCAGTATAATAACAATGCAAACGTTAACTGCGATAACCTGTTGAACATAATATTTGTCAAGCATTGGGTTACACATACAGGCACGCTAATATAAGATACCAAAGTGCATATATTTCAAAGAGTCAACATTACTATAACATAAATGAGATAATCTACGGGACTGATGATTCCAAAATTGCCACTGATACACAACAGTGGACTTGTCAAACATAAATGTTCAGCGCATAGAATTAGCAGAAAAGGCATACATAGCATTGCATCTCGAAAACACAAATGCTCATCATAACCAAATAGGGGGTCCTAGGGAGCCAAAGACGCCAACCACTGCAAGCGGCGGAAATCGGGGATTTCAACGAACATGATGCATAAGTCCTTATCTTTAAAACAGTTCATTGCAGCCACGTATTGCTCTCCAGGAACGTCCGGAATTTGACCAAGTATCTGCAGGCACCTGTGGATACTGTATACATCATCGACGTCGTGCTCTCGTTGAAATTTGGAGGTAACCTCGAGCTGATACTTCTGTGCTTTGGCCTTGGAGCACTCCGTCCACGCATCAAGTGCGATATCCATTTTCACAGATTTGGACTCCTTAGCAGAACGCGCGTTGACGGGGGTACCATCTGACTTACGTTTCGTCCCCATAGACGAATCAGGGATATCATCATCAATGTCAATAGCAACTCCCCTCTTACTAGACCCTCCGACGTATTCATTGTATTTCTCCCTCTCCTCAGCACTAGTCAACGGTCGCTGCATTGAAGAACGTGCAAGTTTACCGGTTGCCGTAGACTCCGCGTAAATCAGGACCAGATTGTCGTAATTTGCACATCCCTTGTCACGAAACTGGCTAGCCCCTTTGTTCGCCTATATCAAAACCGTCGTAAAACTTGGTGTGTTATACGTATATAGTTAATGGGAGTATAACTTTTAGTTAAGATGAGTAGAATACCATTATGTAGTTATCCCAAACGTCGTCAGAAGCAGTGCAAGTCTGGGTTGCGTGATCCCATCCAAACCCAGTGTGATTCCGCAACTTGGTAAACTCGCGATACCTAGCACGCAACCTAGCGTGCTTCAACTTCAGTTGTGCCCGTTTGAACCATGTGCCAGTTATCGCACACATGTCATTCTCAATCTGCTCCCACTGTTTTTCCTTAAAGGTAGAAGACTGATTGGGATGTTTCTTTTTTAACTCTGCCATTAAATTTATAAATATCGTCTCTACGCGCAGAGGCCACAAAGTTTCATCGCTTTTCTCGTCACCGGAAATCCCTCCTCGAAAACCTGAATTGTTATGAAACGCTTCGGACATCTACAATTATGCACACGGACATTATTGAAAACCTCACATTATTCCAAATTCAGATCATGTAGCTACTTTGCATGTATAGTAGTTAATGATAAAATGTCCAAATTAATATACCAATATACAGTACGCAACAATTAATAAAGATACTCCACATTAATAAAGTGTACACAGCTGGTTAAAAATGTTCACAAATATTGTTCAAATCACATTGAAAACATAAAAGAGTATAGTACACGTCTCGTTAAAAACAAATGACAACTAATATGATGCGGGTTCACTCCTCGGGCCACTATTGGCCCTCATCCATGCCATCGGGGGCATTGGGGGAAAGGATGCTGGAGGCTCGTCGTGGAATTGTATCCCGAATTGTCCACCAAAACTTTGAGAAGCAATCGCTAGGTCAGCCATGGGTGGTGCTGCCGGAGGAGGTTGTTCGGGAGGTTCAATACGCCTTTCCCACTGAGACTTGTAAAGGACGCATGCAACACTTGCATCACTACGTTTACAATATTTTTTAAAAACACAGTTGGGAAATCCAGAGACCTGCAACTGACATTCTTCCCATGTCTCGTAGATGCCGGGCCTTCGACCGACAAATACAACATACCAACGAGGCATTATTATCCCTAGCATAAAAAACGACATTTACAGTATCAAAAGATTAAATTCATAGCTTCTTTTTAATATTTTGCAAGCTATTAAATTAAGTCTGCACCTTTTTGCTCCCCATCATTTTACCCATTGGTAGCACTTGCTACTTTACAGAAACTACCTAAGGGGACTACATGCTTACCCATAACAGGAATCAAAAGGATGAAACAAACCCATGCAGTCACCTGACCTCCTAGTATGGGTTAAGAGGCCCAATCTAGTTCGAATATTTCTGCAGAGATGGTCTAGGTTACTGACAGGAAAATGGGGCTTTGCTTCCATAAACAAGCCACGGCTCCAAATTCTTCTAAGATTACTACAAATACATCAACAGAATAATGGAAAAGAAAAACAAGACCAGCTTGTTTGGGTTTAATCCAGTGGGTGTTTTCAAGATTGCCCCAGTGAGAGTGAGAGTGAAAGTGAGAGTGAGAGAGCACTCAACATAGCTATGTACTCTACTTATCACAGTTGCTGTAATACATATAGAAGCCAGAAAAAACTGCAGTTGCTATATCACACATGCTGTAATATAGTTGCTGTAATACACTTCACAGTTGCTGTAATACATATCACAGTCACTGTCTATATACATATAGACAGTGTGGGGACATTTATGTGCAAAAAATGCAGCTCTATTTTGGCTACCTACACTCAAAGCTGTTATGTGGAGAGCATCTCCTTAGCTGAATCAATTCGGGTATTAGAGAAAATTAGGCATATTCAGCTACGTGAGAAACATGAGTGGGTGTAGGAAGGGCATTCACAGGAAGGACATGAACATGCCAAATACACTTGCAAGCTAGACATGTGTACTGGTCTAACACTCCATGTTGATCCTTAGTTGATTAGTCAAATTAAAGCATGAACTAGCTGGTAAGTTTAGATACAACTTGGGGACAACTGGGCAAATCCAAAACCACTTGGGGACAAACAGGCAAATCCAAAACCAGCCGGACACTTGCATACAACACTCCCGTGAACAAAACATAGAACACAACACAACAGAACTGTATCCCAATCTTGCAGTCAACCTCGTTGGACGCATACCATTCATCTCTATATATCACCGATCACAACACAAACATCCATGTAAAATTGCCCAAACCCCAAAGAATTGACGCACCACCTCAAGCTAACAATCCTTGAACAAATTCTATACTGAATGGCGCATGTGCTTAATTGATCCAACAAAAGAGAAATTAAAAGAGAGAGAGATGGTCGTACCTTGAGGAGCTGGGCAGGAGAGGGGACGTCGTTCTCTCCGACTGCGGAATGGTGAGTGCTTGTTTCGGAGACGGCGGTTACCGGCGGCGACTTTGTCGTGTTTAGAATGGATAGTTGGCAGCCAGAGGTGGGTAATTTTTCCGGTGCACCTGCAGGTTCTCCTTCGACGACGCCTTCAGATCTGGGTTTGGCTTCTTGAGAATTATCGTAAGATGGGTTGTTCATGGAAATCTAGAGGAGATAAAGGAGAGGAGAAAGCAGAGAAAGCAGCGGAGAAAGCAGAGGAGAAAGCTGTGAGAGCGGCTATCATGAATTGACGGAAGAGCTGGGGTGCGTCAGAAGGCATGCCCGAGATTGTGAACAGCGACTTGATTTTGTTTTCTCTGACAAAGAGAATACAGCTCAAGGAAAAAGCTGAAAACACCCTATGGGTGTTTTCACCTTTTTTAACACTATTTGGAAATTTTATCCAAAACGGAACCGAAAAAACGTAAACATACACGAAAAAAGGCATCTTTTTTATCATCATTACAAAAATGAAAACAGAAAATCGTAAGCGTACAGCCCCCAAATCTTTCATGAAAAAGAAAAACTAGCACATATTATTATGCAAAAGCTCATTCTTGACATGTTTCGATAGAGCATGCTTAGTTGAAAATTTGTAAGTGATACGAGCATTGGATTCTTTACCATTAGTTGTTGATAATTACCTGAATTCGTAAGTTAAAAAATTATGTCTGAAATATATTTATCGTAAATATGTATTATGTTTGCTGTTATAATGATAAAGAATTTAACTAAAATCTCTTGTGTAAATTACACACGGCACCCCTGAAGTTTGTCCAAAATTACACACGACTTCTACCATTTTTTTTTATTACTCTTCACTCCCTAAAGTTTATAATATGTTGACATGAAACTCCATTCCATTAAGTTTCCGTGAATAAAAGTTAGGTCACCACCTAATATTTTTTGAACTACCAAAATTGTCCTTTAATATGTCTTCCTTCTTCACCACCGACGCCTGCTCTAGGGTACCGCCACCAGTGCCGCCGACATCCCCCAAAACATCTCTAAGAGTAGTACACCAAAGCTGTAAATGTCAGATTTCTGAGTGATTTTCTTTGTCTTAATTACCTCCGAAGCATGATAACCTGCCCCCTCGAGATTTTGTAGCCAAAAGATGTCAGTAAGGTGAAGGGACGGTGCTGCTGGTGGGTGGCCGTTGGTGGGGCTGTTAGTGGTCGTGATCGATCATCGGAGCGAGTTGACGGTCGCCGTATGTGTGTGTCACAGGTGTGTTGGTAGTTGTGCGTGAGAGAGATAAAGAAAGAGAGAGGGGGTAAATTTATTTGTTTACGAGGGACATCAAAGTCTTTTTATTTATTTTATTAACTCTGTTAACTAAAAAATAAAAGCGTGTAACTTAAGATAAATAGTAAGAGCTGTGTTTAAGTTTAATTTAAGATAAATTTTAGGAGTGCTGTGTATAATTTATCCAAATATCTTTAACAGTTTAACTGCTCCACATTCCAAAAGTAGCCCTGTTTATTATTCATTAATTTAACCTTTAAAAATCATGCCCAACTTAGGAAAGTGAGAAACAGCAACCGAAGCTTCATTTGTAAGCTTGGCTGAAGAATCACAGAAGAAACGCGATTTGAGATGACGGTACACGTGGCGAAAAACTGTACACTTGACCATGAAAATGCGGGTGCCTTTACCTGCCCTTTTCCCTCTCAAAACTTTCCCCAGGAAAGGTCTAAAATCTTCCGAAACAAGAATCCACACCACAAATTCACCACCCACGCCAACAAGTTCACGTCCCTCGAGAAGGTCCCAAATTAATCTTCCAGTTCAAGCGTAAATTCGATCACTCCATTCATAGCAAGTACCCAGAGCTTCACAGATCACAGTCGCTCAGATCGCACATGTCATTTCCTCCGCGTTTATCGGAGACGGATTCACTGTGAAGAGTGAACAATTGATACAGATTTTTCGAGAAAGGGGAGAGAGTAGTGATGTCACCTCCTTCATCGTCAATTTCGAGTGAAGAAGCCCAATCCCAAACCCTAACCCTGAACCTAAGCCTGATCCCGGGCCTCCCGAACGACGTCGCTTCGTTGATCCTCGCATCCGTACCTTTCTCCCACCACACCCGTCTCAAATCGATTTCCAAACTGTGGAAAGTCTTCTTCTCGTCCCAAAACCTTATTCCGCTCCGCCAGAGAGATTCAAAGCTCTCTAATCTCATCTGCGTATTCCCCGAAGACCCGTTAGTCGGGTCCCCCTATCTGTTTGACCCTGAAAATTCGGCCTGGTGCCCTCTCCCGCCCATGCCCTGCAACCCTTATGTCTATGGCCTGTGCAATTTCAGCTCTATTTCAATCGGCCACCAGTTATACGTCCTTGGTGGGTCCCTGTTCGACAGCCGATCATTCCCCATGGACAGGCCTACGCCGTCCGCGGCTGCTTTTAGGTTTGACTTTGTCAACAACTCGTGGGAGTGCTTGTCCCCTATGCTTTCGCCGCGCGGGAGCTTTGCCTGCGCAGCGGTCCCGGGTTTGGATAGGATTGTCGTTGCGGGCGGCGGGTCGAGGCATAACATGTTTGGTGCCGCAGGGAGTAGGATGAGTTCGGTGGAGATGTACGATATAGGGAAGGACGAGTGGATGGCATTGGATGGATTGCCGCGCTTCAGGGCCGGGTGCGTTGGGTTCTTTGTCGCGAATGGGGATGAGAGAGAGTTTTGGGTGATGGGCGGGTATGGGGAGTCGAGGACTATTATGGGGGTGTTTCCGATGGATGAGTATTATAAAGATGCGGTGGTGATGGAGTTGAAGGATGGTTGGAAGTGGAGGGAGCTTGGGGATATGTGGGAGCATGGGGAGAGGAGGCGCCTGGGGAGAACTGCTGTGATGGAGGTTGCAGACCGGGACGTTCCTGGCGTTTTCATGCTTGACGGGGGTGACATCTTCAGGTATGTTGCTGTTTTTAATTGTCTGTGTTTGGGACTGTGATGATGTAAACAGTAAGGAATTTCATTTTTTTTGTATGTTCTGCATTCTACCAAAAATCAACTAGAATACTCTGTGAGTGGTTTATTCTCGTAAAAATTGGTCACTAGATCATCCATTGTGACATTTTAGTGACTTGGTCTCACTTGGCATGTTTTGTTGCTAACTTTGAACTGAACTCAGTAGATGGAATAGAGCCCTTATCGTTAAGTGAACATAACTACAATTGTCAATTCTAGAACGTATGAAATGAGAATGATCGTACTGGTGAGTGAGTGGATAGTGATACAACCAAATTAAGATGCACCTGGAAGACGTCAATATGGCCTAAATGCTACCGGGGTGGGAAGGCCATATTAAATGTGGATACTTACAGCAAAGAAAGACATAATATCTCGTGCTTAGGCAAAGTCGTGCCCAAAATGGCAAAGTGCAGAGATAACCGGGACAAAGCTCTGTTGAGTTTTGTTGGAAAACATGTTACTGGATATATAGGTCCTTTTTGAAAGTAGTCCTGTAATCTGCTCGAGCTTCACTACTGCTGAAATTTGGTTCAGGATGGTGTATGTAGTATTCTTCGACTGTCCTCGTTAAGTGGTACCTGGCAATTGTATTTTTGTCTATCTATGTTATGGCTTGGAACTTTTACAAACCTGCTTTCTATAGGTTGGGAACTGAGTATTTCTAGTTACACTTAGAACATTTTGTTCTTCGGTGTTCTTGCGCTGCTTCACTCGCTCTCAGGCAAGCCATAACTCGTCCGGTCTGCTGGTCTCAATATCATTGCAATTGTTTAGGTAGAAAATTGTGGGGTTAATGGAGATGGAGGGCTACCCTCTCATTCTTTAAACCCGGCCCCAGTGGCCTTCGATGGACCCCAACAAAAAATAAAAATAGATAATAATCTAAAGATCCCGTGACTCCTCAACAAATTAAACTCACAAACTACACTGCTTCTTGAGTTTGCATACCATATGTACCTCCTCAATTCAGTATGTGCCAGACTATAGATCATTATGGAGATATGCATTGTTGATGTCCAATCGATAAAGGGGCGAATCATTACCAGCTGTAAGGGGAAAATAATCTGACGCATCTGGGGGGACAACGTCTTCATAATTATGTGCATTATCATTACGACCGCCAAACAACAATGTAACCATCAAGATAACCTAGACATAAATTATGCATCCATTACCAAGACCTTGCTTACCTACTGGCAGGGGAGCCAGATCCTAGGTCCGATGCCGTCTTCTGGCTCGAACGAGACAGAACGTCACTATATATTTGGATACATAATTGGAATTGACATCTGTGGTGTCAAAACAAAGAAAAGGAGTAGATAAAGGAAAGTACTTTGGAATAGATGGGAAGTCTAAGTCAGCTGTATGGAATAGGATTACACATCATCTTCAGGATTTGCCCACTAGCAGACTGGTAATGGGGCAACCAAAGATAACATAGGTGAGCTACCACTAGAAGTAAAAATATATAAAAGGGTTAAGATCTTTGGGAAAAAGAACTAAAGGCAGTAGGTGTGATGAATTATTCAAGTAGGGAGTTCATCTTCGTGAAGGAGTGGCAATCTCTCTCATTCCAAATCACCTAAATTAGCTGAAAGAGGAGCCACATTCTAATGTCCTTTCTATCATTAGGGTTGTATAAGAACCGAGTTCGAGCTGAACAGAGGTGTGTTCAAACTCGTTTGGTTAGTTTAAGGCCTTGCTCGAACTTTGTGTTTGTGTTCATTTAATCTTCAAAATTTTGTTTGAACTCGTTTGCAGTTCGGTTTACAAAATCGTGTTCGGCTTGAGTTTGTTCATTTAACTGTACAAAGAACTCGAACTTGAAAACTCATGTTCTCATCTATGAAGCACGGATACGGGTGCGGATACGCGGATACGCCTTTTTTGATAATTTTAGGATACGGGTGCGGCGGGGATACGGCAAATTATATATATATATATATACACATAATATTTACTCTTTAAACAAAATAGGAATTATTTAAATTTTAAGAAAGTGAATATATATTGCAATTTAATTTGTCATGCTGCTATATACTTGCATGTGACTGTGATTGAGACTACTGGGAGCTATTGAAGTCATTGGGTCTGAAAATGCATAGACCCACTCACATGTGGGCTGGCATGTGTACAATAAGTGGCCTTGCATGTCATTATTGAGTGCCATGTGGCCCAAAAAGGATCTGCTTTTGTGTCCCAACCCAGCTTCACAAAAGATAAAAGAAGAGGCAAATTGTAACTAAAAGCAAGAACAGGAGCTGCTCCCAGTGCGCAAGGTCGCGGGTGCCCTGCTTCCAGTGCGGAGTGGCCTCGCGGAGGTCGCGGGTGGTCCGGTCGTCGCCGGTGGTTGCGGGTGGCTCCAATCGACGCCTGTGGTTGCGGGTCGTCGCCGGTGGTTGCCGTTGTCGCCGGCCGTCTCTCTCTCTCTCTATTAGTCTTACTCTCTGCCCTTCAAACCCCAGCCGTAAGGGATCTACCATTTATTAGGTTAAGTATGATTTTTATTATTTAGGATTTGACCCAACAACTTCTGTTTTTTGAGTTTTGACTTCTAAAACTTCTTTCGAGAATTGTATTTTTCACCCCATAAGTTTGGGATCCGCACCCGATCCGTATCCTCCCCGCACCTGCTATTTAGGAAATTAAAAAAATAAATAGAAAATACTGGACATGCACCCGACACGCACCCATGCCGCACCCGCGCCGCACCCGACGCGCACCCTGTGCCGGTGCTTCACTCTTCTAGGCGCACCCGTGCTTCATAGGTTCTCATTCAAAACAATTATTTCAAATCAGAACTTCACCTTTCTTGGTCCGATTGTATAACTGATTTTAGGGCTTCCATGTTTAAACTTAATTTATACTATACTTAAATTATCTGGCTTTTGGGTTTTGAACATTATTATAATTAAGTAACCCGGACGAGCTGTTCACAAACGCATTCGTGAACTCTTTGGAATGTTCATGCTAGCCTCGTTTAATAAAGGAGCTCTAAAACTTTTTCATGTTCGGTTCATATATTATACAAAGAAACCTGAACGAGTTCTTTGGAGAACGAACCACTAGCTGTTCATTTACAGCACCACTTAAAACTGACACAACTTAGCTCCCATCCTTTACAACAGTCACCGGAAAGGGAGAGCGCAATGCACCTCAGCTCTCTGCAATTCCATGATGCTGTAAAAGATGGTCAACTGCGCCTGGATTATTGCATGTACATTATTTGACGAGCGTGATATGGTGATTCTCTCACCCGTCAAACTAGCAATGTATTCGTGATCTTCTGAAACCAGGTCATAGCTACTGTTTTACCAAAGAAAAGTCATTGTTACAGTAAAAAGAATAAGGTGGTGCGACATTGCATGCATTTAGTTAAGAAAATTCGGGATTGGAAATGACTTGCATCTCGCATTAAACTACCTTGATCTCATCTTTACTCCCTGGCTTTATCACTACCAGCACATCCACCTTGTCACTGCCTACTTGCCAGTGCCACCTGATTCTTGATTTTAACACCTTCAGTGCTTGCTATTATTACTATGCTCCTAGCATATTTTGACAGCACAGTTTGTCGAGCAGAAGCAAGGGAGTGAGAGCGGCCAAAGTTCAATGATTTGGTAGTGGGAGCGTAAATGTGCAGGCAAAGCAGGATTGATAGTTAGGATTAAAAGTGGGAGCATTTGCCCACTTTAGAAGCATATGGAGCCTCCTGTTACCTTCGACAGCTTAAGTAATCTATCATAGCCACTTGCAACCCCTAGATTTTTAGCTGTTTAAGATGTTAGCTCTGTTTTTTGCTGGCCATGGGCGTTTGAATTTGGTTCGATGACTTCTTCATGAAGTTGCAACTGTTAAATAATCTTTTATTAAAAAAAGTATGCACACACTACTTTCAGTATGTCAGAAGGAGACGTTGCTCATTCTAAGTTAATCAAGGGGGCTCTTTAGTTTGAATTGGGGAGTATGAGCACAATATCACTGGCCTCAGCTTCAAGCATGACTGCTAGGCTGGGGTCTTCTTAAGTTGGAAACTGATTGAAGGAGTACACTGACAAATTTGGCATCCTGATGCTTCTATATGTTTTAATTAGGTACTTCTTTTGTGCTTGCTTGTGAATTTGTAGCTGACTTGGTAAATGTGCTTGATACTTAAAGATGTATCTCACATATTTCTGACTTTGAGGCATGCATTAACTTTACAGTTGCATTTTCTTATTGGCACTTATTTGACCTTTTTTCCCAACACATTACAGGTACGACATGGCTTCTAACCGTTGGTGGAAGGAGACTAGTGTGCCAAGAAAAGCCATGAATGACTCATCAACTGGTTTCGTTGCTCTAGACGGGGAGCTGAATGTAGTGACCCTCATGAGTGGAATTGACTCGGCAGAGAACCGCAAGACAAGACAGCAGAAGAAGTCATCAACGTTGTACATGCAGATTTACAATCCTAGCAAGAAGATGTGGAGATCCCTAATCACAAAGCCACCTTTCCACCAACCTTTGGATTTGAAAACTGCAGTTATGTGCAGCATTCGACTGTAGACTCGTATGTGGTTTTTTTAGTACGCTGTTATTGCTTGATATTTTCGAAATTCTTCGTTACATCACAAAGGCACCTTTCAACCGCCCTTAGGATCGTAAAACTAGAGAGATGTGCACCATTTGTCTGTGTAGCAATTACTGTTGTTACGTTACCCAAAAAATAGTATTGGTACTTAAAAGAATCCAAAACTCATCTTGTAATTCTGGTTTTTACTGTTATAGCAGTTGTATATAAAGCTGTACAGCTTGGTGACGATGATCATTCTTCAGAAAAACTTTTGGTCTTTACCAACACTATGTGGATACAAGGATGTACATAAACATACAACACAGTTTCTCGGCTCAGTTCTGCCAACTCTTTGCTGTGCTTTCTTGTGCAGGTACTGATCGAAGAACAGTTAGTTGTAACTCATACTGCACAATGTATTCGGAGTACAGATGTCTTATCTTCTATTTGGTTAGCATGTTGTAAAGGGCATCTCGTTGTGATTTCTCTACTGACAAATGCCAGTTAAAGAAAAGCCATGGCCGTAAGCAAGTCAGGGTAGCAAAATGTTTGAAGGTAGCTCATAGTTGTGATCCAACTTAACAATATGGGCATCTGAAAAACAGAGATAAATGTTCCGAAATGATACTACCAGTTCATCCGAGTCATCATCTCAACCTAGCATTTACAAGATGAAGCAGTACAGCCATGATAATGCCTGTCTAAACGTTAAACTACGCGGTCCGGTTGTTATGGAGCAGTAGACTCATGACAATTGCATGCCTTCTTGAGAGCGTTAAAATTGCTTCCAGTTAAGTCTGGATGCTGATATAAAAGGCAGGTTGTATCATCGATTTCCCATTTGCTATTTCAGCATCTTGCAGTTAAAGAGTCTCACCTTTACCTGCACCATGCCTTCGGCGGGGGTTGCTACCTTGAATTTCAGCGGAACCTGCACTCCCTTCCACAGTTATGCCTCGGCTGAATTCGGGAAACCCTCCAGTCCCCCCACCTCCTCCAACACTGCCATTGCTCTGAGGCGTCGAAATTCCACTGGTCACACCACAGCTGATGCCAAGCTGACTGTGAAAGGCTTGCTGTGCCTGCAGTGCAGAATATGGCAGCTGCTGCTGTTGCTGACCGTACATCATCGGTGAGCGGGCTGCCATCAGTGACTGCGAAGCAATCTGTTGAGAATGTTGGTTCTGCATGTAGTTTGCCCCTGGCTGCATGATCACCATGTCAGAACTGTTGACATAACTAATATACATCATAAACAGAATACTTGTTTTCCCCTGTCCTATCTCTTCCTCTGTTTTCCCCATCTTGCGCTAACATGTAAGCCATAGGAATATGACGTCGAGCAATGGTTACTGCTGTCCAATAAATAGGCCGTGTTTGGGGGATATTGTGGATAAGAGCTCGTGATTGATGGCATTGTGGACAAGAGCTAGTGATTGATGGTTCAACAGGTGAGATTTGAGCCAAAGGTAAGGCTAACCAGATTGTGCTATATATATAGGTTGTGCGTACGATACATGACTGTGTTACCGAGAAAAATATAGAAGCCTGAAAATTACTTCATAGAAATCAGTAAGCATTAGGACAAATGTTGGTAATATCAAGTATTTAATATGATTGGAAACCTAGGATGGTACGGTTGGGACTATGGTGGAACAACTTTTACCATAGTATACATAGAGGCCGGCTGTGGTTGACAATCAGCTATTGCGGCCAGGAACATAAGGTTACGCTGAAGCCTTGCTTGGTTCCTGCAATGAAGGAGAAACATCAGAGTTTCAGATGCAGCCATTCAGGTTTTGAGTGACGTGAAGAAACAGATATACCAGGGAGCAGCCAAAAACGGTAGCAGCAGTTAGTTTGCCAGGTAAAGCTGTTATAGATGTGGTTGCATGTACTAAGAAGGGTTCTTACTCTGCACATTCACCAGCTTTCCCTGAACTTTGGTTCTCAAGAATTTTCAAGATCAGAGACTTGTTTTCGTCCAGAAACTGCATAGTCCGCACCGACATGAACATGTTAAAATGCACCACAAACTTTAAATCTTTTAGTTATAAACATCAATCATTCACGTAGGTTCAGGATTACATGAATATGTACGGGCTACAAAGGTCGAAAAAGCAGTATTGAAAAACTTCAATTCTTGTAACAAGGATAAAGGGGCGACGACAATCACGCTAAGGAAAAGGTTTCCCAGCTCCATTCATGATACCAAGACTACAGATAGCTCAAGCTAGCCCAAGAGTTCGGCCTATGAAGAAGAGTGTATTCGATCAAGAGTGGCTCGGCTGAACTAAAAATTGCAGCTAAAACTACTCGAGCTTGCGAGCTCCAGCTAGAGCCAAAAACAAGCCCTAATATATCATTTGTTTATGTTCAACAGGGTAGCAAAATTTTTTAGATCATCAAGCTTTAATAGCTCAGAAAAAGAAAAAAAGAAGTGCAACAATATGGAGAGATTAAATTATTTTTCTTTCCAAATCAATTATTGACGGTAAACATAAACAATCATCATAACAAAGGTGGATCAACCGAATAAACCAGTGCAAGGTCTAGGAACCGGATGCAACACATGCAAGTTAACTAAGAAAACCATTGTCAACCTAAAAACAGAAGAACCAATTAAAGCACTGCCCAGAAGAGTAGAACAAGTACATGGGAAAGAGAGTGCAAAACTTGAATACACACACAAGTCAAAAAGATGAGAGACCTGCTGGATGTGATCAGTAGTGATGTTAGTGGTGGTAAAGCCCCCTGCCATATTGGGCTGCTGCTGCTGCTGCTGCTGCATCTGCATGAACTGTTGCTGCTGCATTGTGTTCTGATGCTTTTGCTCTAATCCTACTTCCTCCCCTGGCCTTCCCTCTTCTTCCTCTTGTTATTAAGACACAACCAAATGCTCTGCTAGAGTGAGAAGAGAGAGAAAAAGGAGAGAGGTTTTTTGCTGGTTGGAGGGAGGCTCCTGCTGCAGGTATACTAGCTTTCTTGGGATTCTCATTCACTCTCTTCAAAGTCACAGGCAGCCCTATCACCCCAGGAGCTGGAGGGCAGGGGACCTACTGAGTATGGACAGATGGTTGGGATCCAAGTTTCGAACCAAACAAGTACCTTAATTAGATGCTTTAAGCTCAACATCAACGACATGCAAATATTCCAGAGAACAATGAAAAAAGGTTACTGCACTAGGAGTAACATGGGGTACATGCACTTTGTTTAGGCATTAAGAAAACAATCTTGAGGCCAAAAGTTTGAGGCATCATGAGAGAGAGAGAGAGAGAGAGAGAGTTTAAGTAAGATTGTGACTAGGGTGGAGCAAAAATTGGTTCGGGGAATTAAGCTAGCTTATTAAGATGGTATAATTAATTTCTGGAAAGTCATCGCAACTTTTTACCTTCAAAATATTAATGTTACACGTTTAACAAATCAGATGGATAACATACAATATGGTAGAAATAATCTCGACCTTGTTAATTCAGCGTGTGACACGTTTTCATTCTAAAGTTTACAAGTATAGCAGTCTATCGATTTGATTATCACATCCAAACTCGTATAAAAAGTTACAATAATCAATGAACTTTGTTCAATTTGGAAAAAATGAAGCTATGATCGAAGCAACCCAATCAGAAAAAACGATTCGACTTAATCGACTATGGCCAAATCATTCGTATAGGATCATAAGAATACTATCCTAGTTACTCTTATCTTGTAATGGTGGTGGCGTCTTCTCTCATGTCGGATGTCTCTATAAGCAACAAAACTTTCCAGGTTATTATGATTTCAAAATGCAGGTTTCGTTTTGGTAGATTAGCTGTAACTTAACCGAGAGTAATGCGAAGTGTAAGGTCAAATGGTTGAGACACTATTGCATGCCTTGGAACGAACAGGACAATTGGTTACTGTCTTGATGGGGACTGAACGAGTACGTTGTCGCCCTTTCTAAATAAAAGCATCTTCGGTCAACTTAAGTGACCATAATGGGGCGCATGCTCCCAACTAACCTAGCATGGTGGGTTTTTGGGGCACCTCTTTTGCCCCACATTCATCTTCCTCTCCCATACCTGTGTGGCAATGCTTGAACAGTAGAATGAAAAAACTGTAGGATTATTTGCACATAAAACCCTATAGTTTGAAGGTTTGTCCGTATTCACCTTACTATTTTAATTTTGGCGCAATTTACCTCACTGTTCATTAATTTGTGCTCAATTTATCAATTGACGGATTGAACCCAATTTTTTGGATGCCCGTCAATTTCTCAGGGGGCAAATTCGTGACTTCAATCGTCAGTTCCACCTTGGCAATCACATGTCCACCTCACCAAATGTTGGCCTAATCAAAACCATCCACATGTGCAAACCACATCACCACTGCTAACACAAATTCTTTGACCGGCAAAATCGAAAGCTCTACAGAAAAGGGCCAAGGTGATGGTTCAGACACATGCCAGCCCCAGCAATACCGTCCAAAACCCAACCACCGCAGCGCCTCCAACCCCCCAATGGCGCTACCGCCTTCCAATCCCAATCACCACAACGCCGTCCAAACCCCACCACTGCAGCGCCGTCTACCCCACCTCCATTACAGAGTCGTTCCAACCCCCCACCATCACAAAGTCGTCCAACGCCTCCCCTCCCCCCCGCCAGCCTTCTCCAAACCCCCAACGGTGCTAGCACCGTCTAACCCCAACGCTCAAAGACGATGTCGAACTCCGTCTTCTCCCCGACGATGGCAGGCATCTCCATGGTGGTGCCTGGAGCAACGATGACAACGGGGCCGAAGGCAGCGATGGTGATGTTGAGCTTGTCCTGTAGGTACTCGACGAGCTTCAGTGCGTCGACGAGGGACAACTCAGAGACGAGGAAGACTGCCTTCTTGATGGCTTCAACAGCGGCAATAGGGCGTCAACGGCAGTAGTGTGATTAGGAGGTACAATCAGTTGAGGCGGGAGGTATCGAATGCGGAGAAGGCGATGCCGACATTGGCAAAGTTAAAGCTGCCTTTGGGGGAGTTGAGGAGGCTGAGGAAGGTGGGGATCGGGTTGGGCAAGAGGTTGAAGTGGGTGATTGAGGCTGATGTGGCTGCCAATGTGGTTTGGGGGTTGAATTGACCTTTTTACCCTTAAAATTTTTACCGGCGTCCAAAAAT
Source organism: Escallonia herrerae (assembly GCA_033070095.1). NCBI lineage: Eukaryota > Viridiplantae > Streptophyta > Magnoliopsida > Escalloniales > Escalloniaceae > Escallonia > Escallonia herrerae. The sequence continues at coordinate 71,175 of JAVXUP010000135.1, forward strand.
TTGGACTTCAATCCGTCAATTGGTAAATCGAGCACAAATTAATGAACAATGAGGTGAATTGCGCCAAAATTAAAATAGTAAGGTGAAATACGTACAAACCTTCAAACTACACGATTTTATGTGCAAATGATCCAAAACTATATAATCTAAGTTTTTAATCGTTAATTTGTGCTAATCATAGATAATCTATGTTACAGTGCATGATTGGAAGAGTCCTAACATGTCCACGTTGTACTCTGTAGGCAATTGCTCAATGCATCCGCGCTTGAGTGTTTTCCACTATAACCGCCCGCACTTGGATAATCAAGAGGTAATTCTTACGGATAATTTGCATATAGACCCTTGTATCTTGGGAGAATTGCAAAAAGATACTTTTGGTTCTGTTATTTGCAAATTACATCCTGTGGTGCTACTTGTGTTGAATCCATAAAAAAATTCTAAAAGAAAAGGAGGTATGTCGAATTTATCCATTACAAATACTAGCTAAGGGACCTGTGCAATCCACGGGGCGTTTTTTAATTTCTCAAATACTGTTTAATATTTATTTCTCAAATACTGTCTAATATTTATTTCTATAGATATTTTACAACTGTTAATTTTCTTAACTTTCTAAATTTTTTTATAATGTGTTTTTATGGATTGTTTATAACTGTTATTGTCTGAACTACAGGTAATAAATTTACTATATAGAAGATTGCTTTTGAATAGAACTTTTGAAAAATTAGCATTATAAAAGCATACATTAGGAACAAAGGTAGAATGCATGATTTAATATGATCAGTTTTTACTCACAAATAAGATGTGAACGTTACAATTAAAAGTCTTATAAACTTAGATGCCTTTTCATTAACGTTTCACAACGGCATATGACAACAATCTCATACTACTATTTAACTGAATTTAAACTTTTTAGTTTAATATTTGGAGCTTTATAGATATAATCGTTAGTATGTATCACTGACATATCCGGAACCAATATGATTAAAAAAAATCCAGTTATTTGTACCATCACTTTCGATTTTTTGTGAGTTTAATTAATCTAGTAAAGAGTATTATAACTTATTTACTGGTGGTGTATATGAACCTCAATCTTCCTATAAGCATTAATGTCAAATTCACTCACCTTCTTTCTTAATGAGAAACTCTGTGTATATTATTTTTTCATGCATAATGAAAAGGAAAAATAGTAATGAAAGTGTTTTTATCTATACATAACTTATTAAAGTATTACTAACATGACTTAATGAAATTACCATTGAAATATTAGATTAGTGTAGCCAAGGGCTAGAAAGTAGTTAACCACAAAAATATCGTCTTACCTAATTAACGAAACTTTAAGGAATCAAAATGTGGGACCAAAATCAAAATCAAAAGATAAAAGTCATTCTAGGAAATTTTTTTTTCTGCTTCTAGTCCTGGATATAGTTTATGCACCTTCAGGTTGCTGGTAGAACTAACCTAAAGTCATTATGTTTTTATTTAAGTTCATCGCTTGTCTGCATAAGATTCTCGCCGTAACCCGTCTATGAATACTACACTAACGCTACCTCCAAATGCCTTAATTAGCGCTATCATTGCCACTACAAATGCAGTTTCTTTCACAATATCATAACTTTTACTCGTCAGTGCACTTTCATGTTTCTATCGTCAGCTTTTTTAGCCCCATCACTTGTTCAATCCAGTTAGATCATAACTTATTAATCAGCACTGTAATGTAAATTATTATTACCTCGAAACACTTTAGTGCTACCACTATAACAACTCTAACAACAATCATCACCTCTTACACTATCACCTTTTGGTTGTGACTATCACCACCACAAGCATCAGCATACTATACGCCAACATCGCTACAGCCACATGTTGTCACTACATAATACAAATGATGATCACTATCGTAATTAGCATTGTTGATCACTCTCATAATTGCATATATTACCACCCTCACACTCTCACATCTAGCACCGACATTTTGGTTATACCATTACCACCCTGGGGCCACCCAGCTTTTCTCTTTTTCTAGTTATTTATGATCGATGGGTAAAAGATTCTTATAACTAATTTATCTTTTTGTCTCTTTTATTCTACAAACTTATTCTCAGCTTGTCACAAATTATTCTTCAATTGATTTTAATTTTTTGGGAGATCCAATATGATTGGTTCTAAATATTTTGTTCATATTGTGCGTAACATGTTGGATTTTAAGAAAATTGGTGCAAAAAGACAAAAGTTACACTAATACTTATGGAGAAATAAGATTTCTTTAAAAAGAAAAAAAATACCAAAACAAATAGGATGATGCTTTGCATAACTAAAAGATTAAGGAAAAAATGAAAATATGCGTTGTGAAAAGCTTACCTTTTAATTTGTAAAGATTAATCATTAATTTCATACATAATTTTCGTTGTTTACTTCGAGATTTTATTTATATTTGCAAGATTTTATTTTATTTGTTTTAAGTGTTTTTAAGAAGTTAGTAGTCCAAAATGAAGCCTTTTTGGATTATGTAGAGCTTTAAAAGAAGTAGATTTGATTTTTTTAATTTTATAAGACTTACAAAAGTCGGGCCAATGATAATACTAAAGAATTAGTAAGTAGGGTATGATTTTCGTATTTTACATTTTTTAGATTTTATATTGTTATTTTAAAGTATTTTTGAGATTTTAATAATCAAAATTAAGGCCTAATGTATAAGTATATTGATTAGGTAGAGTTTTAAAAGGTTTATAATTAGTTTCTTAGTTTTATGAAGTTTAAAAATATTGCATAAATTGAACCTACAAATTTTTTAGTAATAAATTAAAGTAAAGAATTATATAGAGTAGAAAAAGAAAAGAATATCAAAACAAATATGATTCTTGAATCTTGGACTCTAAATAAAGAGACAGACTAAGTTAGAGACTACCACATGCAAAGTTAAAGTAGGTAGAGTTTTAGAAGGTGTATAATTAGTTTCTTAATTTTATAAAGTTTAAAAATATTGCATAAATTATACCTACAAATTTTTAATAATAAAATATAGTAAATAGTTAAATAGAAAAGTCGGGTCACCGATCATACTAAATAATTTATAAGTAGGGTATAATTTTTGTATTTTACATTTTTGAGATTTTATATTATTATTTTAAAGTGCTTTTGAGGTTTTAATAATCAAAATTAAGGCCTAATGTATAAGTATATTGATTAGGTAGAGTTTTAGAAGGTGTATAATTAGTTTCTTAGTTTTATAAAGTTTTAAAATATTATATAATTCTACCTACGAATTTTTTAATAATAAATTATAGTAATGAGTTAAATAGAGTAGAAAAGAAAAGAATACAAAAACAAATTGAATTCTTGAATTTTATATATCCAAGTCAAAAGAGTTGGACTCTAAATAAAGAGACCAACTAAGTTAGGGGACTATCATATGCAAAGTTGAAGCTTACATGTCAGAAGAAGAAGACTCTTCAAAAGTCTTACTTGTCACAAAGATAGAGTTTTAAAAATCCTACGTGTCGCAATTTAAAACAAAGGTTTCAGCTTTTTATATATATATAGATATGCTCCTCCATTTTCACCATCTCAATTTAAACACTAACTTTTAATCGAAATCAGTTATTTGCATGGATAATGCGATCCCACCAAACCAGATCTGGCCAGGGCACAAACCTGCAATTATCAAACCATGACATAGTCATGGTGGATGCTAGTGAAGGTAGACGGAAGTGGTGGTGGAGGACATCGGAGGTTAGTGGTAGGCATGTATGGTGCTAGTGGATGGGGAATAGGTTGACGGTTGGTGTGAGTGGTGGTGGTAGACGCGGATGGCATGGATTGGCGGCAAAGTGAGAGTTGGTTTTAGTGAGATATTGGCTAAGGTAGGGTTTGGGTGGGGCTAGGTTGACGAGGGCGGTGCGTAGGGTTAGAGTTGAATTGGTCTTGTTGGTGAGGGTGGTGGCATGTTAGGCTTGGTTGGAGTGGAGAAGAATCTGGGACATGAGTGGGTAAGAAAAAGAACCGATGGGTATGATGGCCATTTTCACATTTCAATTATTTTGTCCAAAATACACTTTCCAAGCGTGTGACTATCACATCCCATTGATTTGAGCAATTTTTCTAACGGTTGCAACAACTGGCGACACAGGGGGTCATTGCAAAAAATAGAACCACATGTTTTTTTGCAATTTGCACAAACCATGAGGGGTCTGTATGCAACTTACCCCATTTCTTACCGGCATGGCTGCCTTTATAACACGCTTCTTTATGCCGGTTGTTGGTTCTATAAAGTGTAGTAAGGCAATCATCCCAGCTGGTGTTAAATTCTTATGATCATGAGAGAAGAAAGAAAAATGCATATGAATATCAGTCCTTCACTTCTACGAGCTACAACACCTTCCCTGATCCCAATCATGTAGAAGGTGGACGGTTAAAAACCTTAAAGGTTGTTGCAGTAAGTTAATTTGGTTGTGGATGAATGTACAACATGCATACATTCACCGTAACAAACATTTGTGTTAACAATGCCAAAAACAATATTTCACTTCAAAAAAATGCCAACTTTATCTCATAAAAAGAAAACAGACAAGCTCTTTCAGTTTCTACTAGTGGAATGACTAGATATATGAATGAACCATATCGACATGGTCGGTCGGGGACTTGGTTGAAACGTGAAAGATGGTTGGTAAATGGGGCATACTGACATTCAAGTACTAAGCAGCCTTTTTTTGTACGAGGGAGACAGTCGTCTTATCCGCGGAATGGAATTCTCATATTTCCCATAAGCGTGTGGAGCAAAAATACCTAGGCGAAGGCAAACATAAACAATGCGACCAACCCGTTCAAAGCCTTAAGTCCTGCCAATGTTCAACAGTTCAAGGTCCACCTGACCACCTCCCTCGTTTTATTAGTAAACGCATTCCTACGGAACCTGCAAAACATAGTTTGAGCAAAGACTAATTAAGCCAATTGGTCATTTCCGGATTCTACCGGCCATGATTGAAATAGTCGCTTAACATTGCTGGTGACACTGGGGGAGCATTTTAGCGATCAAGATCCATACTGTTTTAGTCTTTGATCTGCTAGATCTATGGCTGCAATCTAGTGGTAGAGAAGGGAAAGGGCTCGAAACTTGATGCAAAAGTTAGCTTTACATGTTAGAAGAGAATGAATGTCCAAGTTAAACCTAGTTCATAATTTCTCCATGACCTGTTCAATTCATCTTTAATTTCATCAAACCTTGTTAGTCAACGGTCCAAACACACCCTTCTATCAGATTAAAAAAACATGGGACAGATTCAAGTCATACCAGTTGACCACCCCTGATGCATATAAATATGACCCTCTTCCTTCAGTTATCCTTCAATTCATCATCAAAGCTTTATCAATCAAATATCACTACTACGAACTCTTTTGAATTTCTTTGCTTGCTCAACAAGATCAAGATGAGGCCTTCAGTTAGCGTTCTTTTAGCCATTATAGCAGTGGTATTCCTACTCAGCATCCAGGGTTATGTAGCTACTAGAATCCTAAATGGAGAAGAACAAGTTTGGATCAAGAAATCACATCTTCTGCTACCATCTTTACAAAGGGCTCCTGTTTGCCCTCCGGGAAATGGATGCACCACCATTCCTATTGCAGGTTGCAGGCCATGCTAGTAAAAGATCACGCCCTGCCTGCCAATGGGCAAGGAATTGACAACGTTACAATACAAAGTTAGAATCATACAGCTAGAACTTAAGAAACATGTCAAGTTTAATTAGATAGTAACTAATAAACGGCAAATCATGCTGTATTTATGTGTCTAATCAATTTTTTTTTGTTTTACATTCTTTGCCCATTATTCGGGTGTAATATGTATACGAAGCAAGTAAAATTAAGCTTTTAATTTTGTAGTTATTTTTTGCATCCTCAGGATATTGATTATGGGTTCCTCTTCATGTTTGCAGGGAAAAATATTCTAAGTAACCTAAGCGATATTGAAATTTCGGTAAGATAGCATCTATGAAGCACGGGTGCTTCAAAAGGGGAGGAGTATCGGGGTGGGGTGCGCATCGGACACGGGTGCGCCTCGGGTGCGTGTCAGGTACGCACCCATTATTTTCCATTTATTTTTTTATTTTCCGAAATTCGGGTGCGGCTTGGGTGCAGCTCGGGTGCGGTTCGGGTGCGGATCCGACACTTCGGGGGCTGAAACATAATTTGTAGAAGATATTTCGGGGTTGAAACATAAAACTTAATTTTTGTGGGGGGTGGGTGAAAACATAAAATAACTTAACTAACCCCAAATTAGGGCACACGACTCACAGAGAAAGAGAGATCGCAGCAGCTGCGACTTCCCTCCACACCGGCGATCTCCCTCGACGTCGGCAACCTCCTTCGACACCGGCGACTTCCCGCGACACCCATCGAACATCTGCGACCACCCACGACCTCACCGAACAGCCGCGACTACCGAAAACCATCGGGGACCTCCGGCGACCACCGAAAACCATCGGGGGACCTCCGGCGACCACCGAAAACCATCAGGGACCTCCGGCGACCACCCTACTCACCTCCGACAGCATTGCTTCGAAGGTATGTCTCTGACTTCTTTCTGTCTTTGTTTCCCGTCAAATTTTTTTTTATTTTGGTTTCTTGCTGAGTCTCGAAAGTGGATTGTTTGGTGGTTTTAAGTAATTATAGTTTCACTTCTCACATGTTTTTTGATTTTGCTGTGACTATTTTTTTTTTACTGTGACAGTGTGTTCTTTTTTTGTGTTAAAGGTTTAAAGGCTTAAATTAAAGCCAAATATGTCAACTTCAGATAGTATTGCTGCCCCTAGTTCTGGTGTTGGTGATGATGAGACAAAACCATTGTGGAAGTATGTGACTAGGCGTACATAGTAAAATATATATATAATATTTGCCGTATCCCCGCCGCACCCGTATCCTAAAATTTTCAAAAATGCCGTATCCGCGTATCCGCACCCGTGTCGTATCCGCACCCGCACCCGTACCCGTGCTTCTTAGCATAGCATTGAACGAAAACCAATAAAACCAAGAAATCCTAAATAACCTGAGCAATATTGAAATTTCGGTAAGATAGCATTGAACGAAAACAAATAAAACCCAAAGGAGACATCATATCAAGAGTTTGTCAAATCAAACTCTAATATCCTTAGCTACTGAGCGAGTTGCAAAGAAAGCAGATGAAGTAGCGAGAGATGATCCTAACACACTAATCTCCTTAATCACTGGAGGAGAATCAGCAACTCCTCGCAAACTCCTGCAATGAAAGGAAAACTCCAACAAGGAGAAATAACACATAACATGGCAGAACAATGGCGAGAAAAGCAGATTGATCTAAAGCTACCGAGAGAGAAGTGAAGACGGATGAAAGGGACCGAGTGATGAGGGAGGGTGGAGTGCCTCTAATTTGTTGGAAAAAATTGTCGGGAAATGAGAACGAAAAAAAAGAGGCTTTGAGCATATCTGAAGACACTTTCTTTAGAACACTATTTGTCTCCATTCAAGAAAGAGTTTGCTAATAGGTTGCTGAAAAATTCGTTCTCAGGAAGAACTGCGATTAGCAATATCGAAAATCTTCGAAAAATCTTTGTGAAACAGTAGTAGGTAGATTTTGGGAGATCATGAAAGCAATATGAAAAATTTTCGGTAAAAGATTTTATGTAAATGTGTGATTTCAGAATACGAGCATCATCTTCTTGGCCAAACATGAGTAGATATATACACGTACAGAGACCACAGGCACCACAAGGAAAACACCTCTTCAAAGAGGCAGATGCACTGCAGCGACCGTTGCACAACAACGGTCACAGACCCCCCTGTTCGGCTTCTCCATGCAGAAATTCAAGTGAAACGGCGTACCGTTCCATGTCACAACGGCGTACCACCGCTTCAAATACAAAGGTGCTGGTTGCAAGCAAGCACCACCGTCACATGCCTTCGTATTTTGAATGAAGTGGCCACCCATCTCCAGGTTCTGCCAAGAGGATGAAGACAATGCATGGCTGCTATGGAAAACATTTAAGCTCTCAAATAGATTAAATAATCATCACCCATGAGAATTAAATCTCAACATAATCAAAGAAGAGTGCACTCCCGAAAGCATGGCGGCTGAGGTTTTTCTGGACAGACCGCACCCAGAAGTTCTAGCCATGGTTGAGATTAAGTTGGGGAAAATTACAAAAAAGTGGAATTATATTAAGTTGCATGTATAGGTCGCTATACTCGTAAAACAGAAGTTGAGTTATATTGGAATTAGATTCTCCAGGCACTTTAAACATTATCCTTAATGTTGATTTTAATTTGGAAGGAAAATCAATTTTGTGACTAACCAACACAAAAACATTAATACATGGTAGACGTCGTACATTATGCATCGTAACTAATACCTCTAAAATTTTATAAAACCACCACCAATGAAATGTACAGTTATAAAATGGTTTATTCAAAATGATCAAGCTTGCGTTAGATCATCAATGGTTTTTTTTGTCATTTTATCATCTTATCAATGATATTTCTGTTTTTTTTTTGGTTGTCTTTTGGAGTAAAGACCAGTATCTTTGATGCTCAAATATCAGACAACACAACAACGGATGTAACATAAAGATCAGAAATGAATCAAATTAAGACACTGTCTTTAATTTTTTTCCTTTGCATACGCAACTCTTAATTCACCCGAGAATAGTTTCTATGATATGGCAACATACTAGTTTTCTTTTTCTAAAAATTTTAACGCTTGTCTCGATAATACCGATAATAATGGCAATAAGAAATAGGAATTGACATTTGAGTTCCACATTCGTTGCTAAATTTTTTTTTAAGTGTCTCTATATAAGACCTTTGGTGACAATTTTATAAGCTTAAATACTGAAATGTACTAATGACCACCGAATTATGACCCATAAACTTTAATGTCAAATTCTATCATCACCGCCCTGTTCTCTTTCATACAGTCTTCTCTTCCATCTTCTCCCTTGCACCCATAACCTCTTTCCTCTGTCACAACTGAAACCATCAATGAAAAGAAGCAGTGAAGAGCAAGTCTTCTTGCCATACTGAAATGAAGTATAATAATTCCAACGTAGTAGAACCAGGCCGTATGTATTTGATTTGAAACCTTAATAATTGATGCCACCGACGCTAGCCGCCACAACCACCCAAACTCGGCCGCTGGTTCCATCCAAACCTTGGTCGCGTGATTCACCACTCCCCACCATACTACAGTTACAAAAACCACCAAATCACAACCCAACCACTACCATTGCCCACCATCACTGCCTTGCTGAATCCTCAACCATCACCGATGACCAACCACCGTTGCTAATTTCACAAAATTCATCCCCGTAAGCAATCATACTACCAATAGTCTATACCCCCACAATAACCACCATCTTCCATACCTATAGACCATAACCACCACCGTCTTCCTCTAGACCCACAAAGACCATCTAAATTCAATCGCTTTTAGTCATAAAAACCGCCACATCACGTGTCAATTATTTTGTCCAAAATGCACTTTCCAAACGTCTGACTGTCACATTCATTGATTTGAGCAAATTTTTTAACGGTTGCAAAACCATTGGCAACACGGGGTCATTGCAAAAAATAGAACCACTGTGTTTTTGCAATTTGCACAAACCACGAGGGGTCTGTATGCAACTTACCCTAGTTCTTACCGGTATGGTTGCCTTTATAACATGCTTCTTTATGCCGGTTGTTGGTTTTATAAAGTGTCGTAAGGTAATCATTCCAGCTGGTGTTAAATTCTTATGATCATCAAAGAAGAAAGAATTATGAATATCAATCTTTCACTTCTACCAGCTACAACACCCTCCGTGATCCCAACCATATAGAAGGCGAATGGTTAAAAATTTTAAAAGTTGTTACAGTAAGTTTAGTTGTAGACAAGTATACAACATGTATGCATACATTCATGTAAATTACTGTAGCAAAACATTTATGTTAACAATGTCAAAAACAATATATTTACACAAAACAGATGCCCATTTTATCTCAAAAAACAGAAACTCTTTCAGTTTCTACAAGTGGAATGACTAGAAACATGAGTGAACCATATCGACGTGGTCGGTCGGGGACTTGGTTGAAACGTGAAAGATAAAGTACTGAGCAGTCTTTCTTTGCATGAAGGAGACAGTCTTATAATCCGCGGAATGGAATACCTAGGCAAACGCAAACATAAACAACGCGACCAACCCGTTCAAAGCCTCAAGTCCTGCCAATGTTCAACAGTTCAAGGTCCATCTGACCACGTCCCTCATTTTGCTAGTAAACGCATTCCTACAGAACCTGCAAAACATGGTTTGAGCAAAGACTAATTAAGCCATATGGTCATTTCCGGATTCTACCGGCCATGATCGAAATAGTCGCTTAACATCGCTAGTGACACTTGTGGAAGCATTTTAGCGATGTTGAAAAATTACGTCAAGATTCATACTGTTTTAGTCTTTGATCTGCTAGATCCATGGCAACAGTCTAGTTATAGAGAAGGGAAGGGATGGAAACTTGATGCAAAAGTTAGCTTTACGTACATGTTAGAAAAGATTGAATGTCCAAGTTAAACCTAGTTCGTAATTTCTTCATGACTTGTTCCATTCATCTTTAATTTCATCAAATCCTATTGGTCAACAGTCCAAAAACACCGTTCTATCAGATTAAAAAAACATGGGACAGATTCAGGTCATACCAGTTGACCACCCCTGATGCATATAAATATGACCCTCTTCCTTCAGTTATCCTTCATCATCAAAGCTTTATCAATCAAATATCATTATAACGTACTTTTCTTTAATTTCTTTGCTTGCTCAACAAGATTAAGATGAGGCCTTCAGTTAGCATTCTTTTAGCCATTATAGCAGTGGTATTCCTACTCAGCATCCAGGGTTATGGAGCTACTAGAATCCTAAATGGAGAAGAACAAGTTTGGATCAAGAAATCACATCTTCTGCTACCATCTTTCCAAAAGGGTATAGGCTGCCCTCCTGGAAATGAATGCACCTACATTCCTACTGCAGGTTGCAGGCCATGCTAGTAAAAGATCACGCCCTACCTGCCAATGGCCAAGGGATTGACAGCATGACAATACAAAGTTAGAATCATAGAGCTAGAACTTAAGAAGCATGTCAAAAGTAAGTAGCTAGTGACTAATAAACGGCGAATCATGCTGTATTTATGTGTCTAATCAAATTTCTTTACTTATTACTCGGGTGTAAGATGTATACGAAGCAAGTAGTATGCTTTTTGTGATTAATTTTTGCATCCTCGATCAGGATATTGTTATGGGTTCCTCTTCATGTTTGCAGGGAAGGAAAAATCCTAAATAACCTAAGCAATATTGAAATTTCGGTAAGATAGCATTGAACGAAAACAAATAAAACCCTGAGGAGACATCATATCAAGAGGTGGTCAACTCGAACTCTAATATCCTTAGCTACTGAGCGAGTTGCAAAGAAAGCAGATGAAGTAGCGAGAGATGATCCTAACACACTAATCTCCATAATCACTGGAGGAGAATCAACAACTCCTCCCAAACTCCTGCAATGAAAGGAAAACTCCAACAACTAGAAATAACACATATATACCATAGCAAAACAACGGCGAGAAAAGCAGATTGATCTAAAGCTACCGAGAGAAAAGTGAGGATGGATGAAAGGGAGCGAGTGCCTCTAATCAAAGAAGAGGCACCCCCGAAAGCATGGCGGCTAAGGTTTTTCCGGACAGACCGCGATTCAAGCCCAGAAGCTCTAGCCAAGATTGAGACTAAGATGCATGCATGTGTATTACGTCGATATATACTTGTAAAACAGAAATTGAGTTATATTGGACTTAGATGCTCCAGGCACTTTAAACATTATCCTTAATGTTGATTTTGATTTGCAAGGAAAATCATTTTGTGACTAACCAACGCAAAAACATTAATATATGGTACATGTCGTACATTATGCATCGTAACTTGTACCTCTAAAATTTTACAAAACCACCATTAATGAAATGTACAGTTATAAAATGGTTAATTTTTAAATGACCTAGCTTGCGTTAGATTATTTTTGTCATTTTATCATCTTATTGATGATATTTCTCTTTTTTTTTTGTCATTTGGAGTAAAGACCGGTACGTATTTTTGGTGCTCAAATATCAGAACTGAATCAAATTAAGACAGTGTCTTTAATCCCCTTTAATTTGCATGCGCAACTCTAAATCACCTGAGAATAGTTTGCATTGGCTAATTATTTGAAGACCAGCACATTGAAAGAGTTTTCCCAATGGTTGCGACGGAGTACACATTCCTTCATTGCTTAAGACATTCCATCTTAGCGGTCCACCGATGGTGCTTTGTTAGAAGTAATCAAAACTAGATCATTGTAGATATTTCTATGATATGGCAACATAATATTTTTTTTAGATAATGTTAACGCTTGTCTCGTTAATACCAAAAATAATGGCAATAAGAAATAGGAATTGACATTTAAGTTTCACTTTTGTTGCTGAAAGTTTTTTTAAGTATCTCTTTATAAGACCTTTTTTGACACTTTTTGAGCTTAGGGTAAGGCACACATGGTCACTGAATTATAATTCCTTTTCCACTAAAATCACTCAACATTTTTTAGTTGTTGTGGCGGGCTTGGGGGATGGGTCATCGTCGCAGGCTTGGCAGAGCTCCAAGATCTGGTCGTCGTCGTCACGGGCTTGGCAGAGCTCCAAGGTCGTCGTCATCGTCGTGGCGCACTTGGGGATGGGTCATCGTCATTGTCGCAAAGTGCGCAAAATTATCAAAATACCCCTGGACTTATATAAAATTATCAAATTATCCCTGACGCCTAACGTACCGTTACATACCCAATATAATTCAAAACATCCTTTAAAGCAACTAGGTGAGTTTTTGGACAAAAAAGATCTTTTTGGGAATTCTCCATTCAGAACCCTAAATTGTTCCTTAAAGTGAGTGCTAAGGTTCATATTCGAAAGTATATCCAAATGGCACCAAAATATCAGGAAATTTCAGATGCTCAAGCATCTCACTATGTTTAGATCACTGTAAAACTTTTGGCTAAAAATAATTTTGTCTATTATATCAAATAGTTCAAAAGCCTATTTTCAAAATAAGATTGTTTCAGGCTTTTTTATGTCTAGAAAAATCTTATAAATTTCTACGTCGAAGGTTTTACAAAAATAAGGCTAGTTTTAGTTTTGCACTTTGTTCAAATATGCTCAGAAATTGTTTAACAAGTCTTGGGCAATGGAATAATCTATAATTCTAGAAACAATATTTTTTTAGCAAAATCTAGTTTTGTACATTGACATTTTGAGCCTGAAACATGACGAATCTTAGAAAACTCAAAACTACAAAGTTAAATTAGACTTTCTAAGGTTTTCATAAATATAAGGGTCACAAAAATTCAATGAGTAATGACGTATCTACAGTAAATCAAAGTGGCAGATCAAAACAGCACATTTATGTGCAGACCAATTTTGTTCGATAGTTATTTTGGAGCACAAATACTACAAATCTCATAAATAACTGGTTTTAAATCATTAACGCTTGTACATGTAAACGTTTCAAAAAAAAAAAAAAGGCCATCAGGTATGCATTCTTAGGAAGGTGATAGTTGAATTCCATTTTTAGTGAAAGACACCAATGGCCACCGAACTATGATCAATTTTTCATTATGATCACAATACTTTAATTTATTTCATTTTGGTTACTGACTCCTAAATTTATTCAATCAAGTCATTATGTCAGTTGGGGTTACACTTTTTCCGTTAAATGGTCACGTGACGCGCACATGTCCCATCAAAGTAGGGCAAAACCGTCACTCCCCATCCAATCTCTCTCTCTCTCTCTCTTCCTTCTTCTCCCTCTCACACTGAGATCTGCCACCATCAAATTTGACTCCAAGTCATGTTAAGGGGCGATGGGTGGGTATTTTGGAGATGCAAAATGGGCTGATTTTTGGGTTGGATTAACGGATGAACTGGAGACTGGGTAGGTGGGGTGTCAGCGACAGCGTGGATCGGCAACTGGCGGTGGTTGAGTCGTGATATGGTGGTTTTTATGGCCGAAAGTGATGATTTAGATGGTCTTTGTGGGTCTGGAGGGAAGGCGGCGGTGGTCATGGTCTATAGGTATGGAAGATGGTGATTGTTGTGGGTACAAATTATTAGTATTACTAGTACTATGCACGTGAACCTTAACACGTGACAAATTAAGATTATAGTATAGAAAAGTCATAACCCCTTGTATTCAGTATATAACGATAATCAGTTTTCTATAATTCAAATATGCATGTTAATTTAATTGAAGTTAAAGCGGCATGTTAAAATCAATATGTATATCCATGATGATTGTTCTAAAAAAAGTTATGAATCCATCTAAAAAATGTTAATTGTCTCACAACCATCTTCGTTACGCGCAACTTCCACAGAACGTAGGTGTACCTCAATTTTATGTTAATGGTAGCCCGCCTCCTTATGGTCTTACTCACCACTCTTTTGAAGTACAAATAATTATAATTTTATACCGTTGCGTACGTAGTTTAAACTAAAAGGTATTTAACAATTAATAAAATAATATTTATCTTTATACCACCATCTATATAATCATAATTTTTTGACTTTTGCTTTCAATCACTTTTTATTTGTTTTTGACATTTTATATAATTCTATAGTCCAACTTGATAAACACAATAGTTATCTCTTTTTTTTTATCGAAGCAAATTTCATTAAAAGACATTACCCATTATAACCTCAGGCGATAACTGAACGGGTATCCCTGGAACAATTAAGACAACGCATCCAAACGGAAGGTCTTGGAAAATGGCCCACATGGCCTTGGAGGAAAGTGCATAAAAACATAAGGGTTACCCGTATTTGTATTACCAAATTAAGGGGTAGCCAGAGGCGGGAAGATGCAAAAAATTGCATCAAATCCCTAGCTCCCACTGAAACAGGGGCGAGAGCCATGGGCCGCTTTTGGTGGTAGTTTACATTACAGCTCTAATAGCTGAAGGGGAGTCCTCCCAAGGCCAGATCAAAGCAATTCACAGCTTAAAGGGAGTGTGCATCCTCCAACTCTCGCAAATCCGCATCTTCAAGTCATAAGTTCTCCATTTCTGATTAACATCGGATGTATCTAACCAAACCAACTGGATCAAAGATTTGGCAACAATGATGACGGATCTGAGAACAAATGTCAGAAATGGGGAAATCAGAACGAGGGGAGAAACCTTGAGGCCAAAGGAGTTTCGATCTATGGGGGACTTAATGATCAGAACGTGGAGGAAGTCGGCGATGGACGATGCGATTCGGCAGAGATAGAGTGCCAAGGGAGCAGGAGAGGATGCCATAAAGAGGAAGAAAAGGAGGAGTACAGGGAGGGCCTCCCCTTCCATCCTCACAGCCATGGAAACTGAAGGAGGAATGGGCGGCGGTAGGGTTTCTTAGAGAAAGAGAGAAGGAGGAGACAAGTTTAAAGAGAGAAAATATGGTTGGTTTTAGCAATTCTGATTTACACAATAGTTATCACTAATGTGTCACAGTCTTCCTTCATCACCCTTATTTTATAAAATAGTTTTCGTATTTTATTTGAGAAAGACATTCTTATGAGTTTAGTATCTAATGCATTTACTCGCTAGATGCAGTGAAAGGTTAGTAATTTCAAACCCATAAAACATAAAATGCCTATCTATTTGCAAATACATGAATAATTTTTTTAATTAATATTGTTATTAGGATTTTCCTTATTGAACAAAAAAGAATTATGCGATGTAGATGGGAACAGCAACTATGCTATCAATAGCTTCTAATCTCATTACTGTAATCTTTTGTCACCTGAAATTAGTTTAATTCATTATGTTCACTTTCAGATAACATTAAAAGTAGCATAGAGAATTTATTTTTATTATTTTAAGCTAAGTTCTGATTGCAAATACGTAGAACTGTTCATTCATCTAGTATTTAACTATACATTGTCTAAGCAATTAATGATAGTATAATAAATACAAATAAGATATGAAGTCATAATAACTTACACAATCATAAGCAGATTATGCTATTTTTTTTTTGTAATAAAGACTGAATATGCTTGACAAGTGTTCATCTACATATTGTGGAATACTTAAGTAAAGACAATGATAGTCATCTCTACTAATCTTTATTTTTAAGATTCAGATTTTCGAGAATCAGGAGAGGTAGAGTCATCATTAGCTAGAAGGTTGTGCCGATACTTAATCAAAAATTGATGTGAAATGAATAGTTTCAAGATTTTATTAGCCATAGCCAAAAATAAATAGGAAGACGGTAAGAGTATCCATAACAATCAAAGGAAAAGAAAGGAAGTTAAGTTGCTCAATATTTTAAAGTGTGCTTAGAAAATTACTAGCGTTTGCATAACCAGACCTAAGTCATACAATTAATAGACCCACAGATATATCTACACAAATATAATATTAGGTCTTAGAGTCAAGAATAAAAAAGCTGAAGGAAAATATTAATTCTTGTTCGTTTGTAATTTTGCTTTATGTGTTCATTTTCATTATTTTTAAATCCAGTTAGGAAATATGGGTGTGTACTTATATGATTTTGACAAATTCTTTTTAGCTAGTTTTCTCTGACAATGGGTGAGAGGCAATCAAAAAAGGTAGGTGTTTTCACATTTCCGTATTGTTTGGGTAAGATTTTTTAATAACATAACAAAAAATGGTAAACGTACACGATAAAAAAAATCTTTGTGGTAATTGCTCTACTAATGTCATGAGATGTGCATGTCGTAATCTTTGTAAAGCATTAAGTTGTGAATGAGAATGAAGATACTTCATTTTATTAATGATAAGTTTTGTGAAAAATGAAAGAGATATTCATGTACTAATTGTAGCATTTATGAGTAGTTGAACAAATGAACTTGTTAAAAGGATCTAGATTATGTGTATCTTAATTGTGTGGCAAGGTAATAATCTTTAAACATAAGAAGGGTATTGTAGTCCAAAAAATAATTTTCAAGGATTCACACTTTTATATGTAGTATAGATGATTGTCCATGGGGATGGATTTGTGAAATTAGCAATGGTGGTTGGTCATCGGTGGTAGTTGAGGATTCAGCGAGGCAATGGTAGTGGTTGGGCTATGGTATGGTGGTGTTTGTAACCGTAGAATGGTGGGGAGTGGTGAGTCATACGACCAAGGTTTGGGTGGAAGCAACTGTGGGGTTTGGGTAGTTGTGATGGGTGAAGGCGGTGGTGGTCGGCGGCGGTGGCATCAATTATCAAGTTTTTTACTCAAATACATATGGCACGATTCTACTACATTGGAATTATTATATTTCATTTTAGTATGGCAAGAAGATTTGCTCTTCACCGCTTCTTTTCTTTGATGGATTCAACTGTGACAGAGGTGTACTACCCCGAACCTTGGTATTTTGTCCCGGTTATTTTAGTTCTTTAGCGATAATTTTTGCACACAACATTTAACGTCAATTTGCATAAATGATATTTTATCGGCAACCTTTAGCGACAATTTATAATGCTTTTAAGTTGCAAGTTAACGAGGTGGGAAGAATGTAATGCCCAGAAAGTTTCATTGGTCGATGAAATTTTTATTTTAATCTTAATCTAAGATTATTGGTGGTGATTTAAAAATAATGTGGGTGAGAGGAGAACGCTAGCTAAGTGTGGGAGGTCTTTAGAACTATTCCAACCTAAGGCATTCATATATAAAGGAAGTTTTAAGAGGGCGGCCGTCCTAGCAGATCTGCCAACCCTTATTTCACGTGAAAAAAGGAGAGAAAAGGGAGGGAAAAACCAAGCTAGGGCAAAGAGAATTCAAGGTAATGAAATTCCTAAACTCTTTCCTTAGTTTAACTATGAATTTGGATGTTATATATGTTTTTGTTGTGAAATTGGTAGTTTTTGTGGGTGTGTTTGAGAAGAAGGCTGCTATAGAGCAGCATAAGAGTGAGTTAGAGTTTTTATCATATCTCCTTGATTTCAAATTCAATTGAGACACTTTTTGAAAACCTCATTGTGTCATCTTCAACTTTGTAGTTTTGGATTTTCTCATAATCCCATGTTTGCACATTGAAAAATGACCTTAAAGTTAATTCACTGTAAAAGTCCAGAATATTTGGTTTTTGGCAGCCATTCGATTTATCATCTAAAATTTATTAATCATGGTATTTTTGTAAAATTTATATTTCTGGAAACCTCGGTAAGTCCATATTTTCAAACAATCAAAGTCACAAAATGACAAGGGAAGCAAAAATGACCAAGTCACCAAACGCTTAGTCCTGTCCATTTCGCTACGTCTGAACTAAGTAACATATAGAATGAGCAAAGCTTTGACATAAATTTCATAGACGATGACCGAGGGAGGTGGTTCCTTGCAGTGACGGTGATCCGAGACCATCTTGGTAGTATGAGTCAGAGACCAAGTTTTTTTTAAAGTGGTTAACGCTTCTCGTTCTCGCTCTAGTACAAAGGATGTATCAATTTGCCATTCTTACACTCTCACTTCGGTAAGTTGTGACAACAATCCAGCTACTGCATGAAGATATTGCCATCTAACCTTTCAGTTTTCCGAGAAAGCTAGCATCGTGCTTGATACGGAGACAGTTACCTTGTCACTACTATATATCCATCAATTAATCAGTTCTTACTTGTTGGAAAGAACCAAAGTGTAGACCCACAATCAAGAAGCTAAAGTACATTAACCGGAGCCTGATTGAGGGGAAAAAATCTTTAAGTCGAAGGTTCTAAATATGGATCAATAATCGGAAAAGGAAAATTCAACCCTTTCAAATTCAAAAGAATATTATTATTGGAGGTACAGTTATACATGATTGTATCATATGCATTAATTTTTATACAACAAACTGTAACATTGTCAATGACTCTCCGGGCATAAACATGAAAGATGGTCGCAGACGAGATGGCAATTTTGTGCTTCTTTCGCTGGTGTCTCCAAAGATCTAGGCAAACACAAGCAATACGACCCGGCCCTTCACACACTCAAAGCCTCCATTCCTCAAATCCTAAACTTGTTCAACGTCCACCTTTGCTAGTAAACGCATTCCTACAAAACCAGAAATTTGGGAGGACTACAAAAATATCGTCCCTTCTTTAAAGGTACTTCTGGAAGCATTTTAGTGACACTTAAAAAGCCCGTAAATATTTTAAATAGGAATTAGTACTAAACTGTTACTGAAAGTCAATCAAATTAAGCTTGGAGGGGCAATGACCTTGATGAATTTTGATGTTTTCTCATGGAAGTTAAATAAAAGAGAAATTTGAGGTAGCTTTTGAAATCACTTCCAGTTTTGGTTTTCAGTTTCCAAAAAAATCAAAATCAGTTTAGTTTTTATTTTTTTTTACAAAAACGAATGGATGTTTGATTACCCAGTTTTTATTTTGAATTTTTTCTTTTAATTGTTTGATTACCCAATTTTTATTTTGAGTTTTTTCTCTGGTGGTGGTTTGCGGTGGCAGTGGTGGGGCGTGGCGGTGGCCGGCCGACGGCGATGGCTACTAGTCGCCGGAAGTGACCAGTCGGCGTAACTGCAGTGGTCACCGGCAATGGCTAACGGTAGGCGGTGGGCAGTGGCTGTGGCGGTGGGAAGGGGGTGGTAGTGGTGGTCTCAAAATAAAAACTAAAACCCAAAACCCAAAACTTCTAAATGAGAGTTTTCAAAAATAGCCCTGCTTTAAAATTTAGTTTTCAAAACTAAAGGAAAAAAAAATGTGGCCGACGGCGAGCGGTGGGCAGTGGCAGTGGACGATGGTTGTGACGGTGGGAAGGTGCTGGTCTCAAAATAAAAACTCAAAACTCCAAAATGAGAGTTTTAAAAAATAGCCATGTTTTAAAATTTGGTTTCAAAACTGAAGGGAAAAAAAATAAAAATTGTGTGCCAAACGTTTTTTTTTTTCAATTTATAAAACTGAAGAAAAAACTGAAAACGAAAACCCAATCAAACAAAGCTGAATGTCCAGATTTCTCAGTGACCAATTCAATTTCTAATGAATCTTTAATAAAGCCTAGAGGTGTCAAACAGGCCGGGCGGCCCGCGGGCTGGCCCAACCCGGCCCCTTTCTGGCCCGGCCCCGTTTATGAACAGTCGAGGCCCGGTCTTTTAGGGCTTAGGGCCTGGGCCTGAACCAGGCCTGAATTTTCGAGAAAAAAGCTCGGGTCAGGCCCTGCCCGAAAAAGCCCGGGTTTGGCCCGGCCAGGGTCTGGCCCAGTTCTGGCCCGAATTTGGCCCCCCTCTTTACTTTTCAAATTCACTTTTCCCCCCAACAGATTTATTCCCATTTTTTTTCCTAAATTCCACTTTTACCCCCCCAACAGCAAAATAACGGCTACTTTGGGGGGTATTTTAGTCCAAGTTTATTTTTTCAACTCTTTTAAGGTTTTTACACTCTTACCCTCCCCAACAACTATAAACGGATAGTTTTTAGGGGTATTTTGGTCTTTTGTGAAGTTTCAAAAATCTATAAATTCACACCATTTCTCTCTAATTTTTCACACCAATCTTCTTACTCTCTCTTATATAAACATTCTACATTTCTACAAGCTTTGCTACTCTTGCTAATTACTACTCTTATTTATTTATTAGTACTCTTGCTATTATTACTCTTGTTTACTAATTACTACTTTTGCTAAATTTTAATTACTAATCACTCCTCTTATTAATTTGTTACTCTCTAATTCTTTTGTCTAATAATTAGTAATTAGTGAATTTTTATATTTATCAATTACTATTACTAATTTTTTTTAATTACTAACTCTCTCCAATTTTAAATTACCCTCAGTGATTCATTTGTTACTCTTTAATTCTTTTAATTGTTATTTCTAATTACTAATTACTGCTCTTATACTTGTGTATTTAGTTACTCTTACTAATTTTATTTTTCAATCTAGTAAAAAAGTTTAGCGTCAAATATGGCTGGATTACTGAAGAAACTGAAGCGTGGATCATCATCACGAAAAACATCATCATCATCACAAGCACCACCACCAGCACGCGCCAGCACCACGGCCATCACAAACACCAATCCAAGCACCACCACAACCATTCGTTCCTGGACGAATGAGTACAGGCTGTATGATAGATACCCAAGCCAATTGGGAGTTCAATCAAAACATTCCAGATTTTGAATACACGCCTGATCAAGACCCCCCGCATTATAGTCAAGGACGCAGCTCGGTTGGCGAAGCTACTACTCCGTGGCATAATCTTAACCCTATGCCTGGTCATGATGAAGAAGGGCCGAGCAATGCCTCCGGTAATGAGCCAGAAGTCCAAAAGGGAAAAAAAAAGAAAGCCGAGTGTTGGAATCATTTTGATGAAGTTATGGTGGACGGCATCCGAAAAGCTCGATGTAAGTACTGTGCTAAATTATTTTCGTCTGGTAGTGGTAATGGACATCTTAACAGGCATTACCCTCAGTGTGCACCTCGACAAGGCCACGTCGAACCTACCCAAACGCAGTTATCTTTTGACGGTAAGTTATTTGTTTATAATCAGCGAGAGCAAAGAGACGGTCTCGCTGAATTTGTTATTCACGATGAACAAGCCTTTTCTTTTGCCGATAATGCTAAGCACTCTAGATATATGAACACATACGTTCAACCTTTGTACAAAAAGGTTCATAGAAACACAACTAGATCCGATGCACTCCGACAGTATAATGCTGCTAAAGCACGCCTGATCGATTATTTCGATAAATTTGACGGTAAAGTTAGTCTTACTTCTGATATTTGGCAATCTCCGTTTACTTTTGTTAGTTATACTTGTGTGACGGCCCATTGGATTGATGCAGATTGGATTATGCACAAGAGAATCATCGCTTTCGAGCTCTTTCCTTTTCCGCATGATGGAATGAACATTGCTAGTATTATATTAAAAGCATGTACCACGTTTAAATTAAAGGATAAGATTATGAGTATTAGTTTTGATAATGCTTCTAACAATACAGCTGCTGTTGATGCTTTACAGGAGAGCCTCAAACCTGTACTTTCTGGTAAATTATTTCATGTTCGTTGTGTTTGTCATATAATTAATTTAATTGTTCAAGATGGTTTAGCTGCTGCAGGAGATATTCTTGTCAAAATGAGGGGTATGACAGCGTATGTTAATAGTTCGAGTCCGAGAACACAACAATTTAAAACGTTGTGTGTTGAATATAATATGCCTCGCAGGAGAGCAGTTACAGATGTGGTCCACAGGTGGAACTCTACATACCATATGCTTTTACACATTCTGGCATACAGAGAAGTCTATACGCATTTTCTACTAACCTTGTTCCCAGCCGGCTTGCCAACTCAAGAGGAATGGCAGATGGCCACATACCTAGCTGAATTTTTGGAGGTATTTTACACGTCTACCAATTTATTGTCTGGTACGTACTATCCCACCTCTCCTCTCGCTGTAATAGAAATTCTCAAGATGGCTACAATGTTAACAAAATGGAGATATATAGGACCCTTTAAGGAAATAGTAAAAGTGATGGATAAAAAGTTTAATAAATATTGGAGTGAACTGCCTGTTATTTTTGCTGTTGCTACTTGTTTAGATCCTAGGTTAAAGTTGCATGGCGTGAACGTCTCGATACAAGAGATATCGATATTAATGTGCTACCCAGTAGAGGATACAACCGCACTCACAGCGAAAGTGAGCAAGACATTTGAGGAATTGTTCAACCTCTATCGTAATTCTGCTGACGTGCGCGGACGAGCTTCATCATCGACTGTTGAGAGGTATTATGCGCCATACCTTAAGGGCTTTGAACATCTAGTAGCAAGACAACTACCAGGTGAAGGTACTTCTAATTCGGCAGGTTCGTCTACTTTTTTCTCTTTTAATGAGATTGGTGTATATTCAAATACTGATCATTATTCTGATTTATCAATGCAAGAACAGGTTAATTTTAATTTGTTAAATTTTTGGAAACAAAATCAAAACATGTATAAAACTTTAGCCCAAATTGCACGGGATGTACTGCCAGTGCAAGCCTCCACGGTTGCTTCAGAGTCGGCATTTTCAGCGAGCGGGAGGGTTTTGGATGACAGGAGGAGTCGTCTTAACCCCGAGTCGCTCGAGCTATGTGTATGTTGGAAGGATTATCTTGATGCGAAATACCGCGAGCAAGATAAACCGATTGATGATAGGAAGAGCAGTGACTCGGATGTTGAAGTACTTCCGGATGATTAGGTAATTTTTTTTATTTTCCTTCTCTTAAGTTTTAAGAATAAAATTTCTCACAAAATATAGGTTTTTTTCATATATATATATATATATATATATATATATATATATATATATATATATATATAGGATCGTGATCCATT
This sequence comes from Escallonia herrerae, assembly GCA_033070095.1. Classification (NCBI taxonomy): domain Eukaryota; kingdom Viridiplantae; phylum Streptophyta; class Magnoliopsida; order Escalloniales; family Escalloniaceae; genus Escallonia; species Escallonia herrerae. Next base: position 94,512 of record JAVXUP010000135.1, read on the forward strand.
GCTAGCGCTAGCACTGTTGCTAGCGCTGTTTGGCCGTCCGCTACATAATGTAGCGGACGAAAATTGGCCGTCCGCTACATTATATAGCGTACGGTGCTAGCGCTGCTAGCGCTAGCAATGAATCACGGTCCATATATATATATATATATATATATATGGGAGCCGATCCCTGTCTACCGGTGGAAAAATATTTATTTCTCCACCAAACTGCTACTCTTTGTAGCGGTTGCAACTATTCCTCGCAAAAACCCAACCGCAACAAAGTGTTGCGGTTGGGTTTTGTGAGAATTATGGGAAATTATTCCAACAGCAACAAAGTGTTGCAGTTGGAATAATTTCCAAAATTTCTCACAAAGTGTTGCGGGGGACGGGGGGAAGGGGCCAACCGCAACACTTTGTTGCGGTTGGGCATGGGGGGGCCATAGGGGGAAGGGAGGACGGGGGGAAGGGGGGCCATGGGGGAAGGGGGAAAGGCCACGTGGCGGGGAAGGGGGACACCACGTGGCTGGGGGAAGGGGGCCAACCGCAACAAAGAGTTACGGTTGGGCATGGGGGGGGGCCGGGGGGGGAAGGGGGGCCATGGGGAAAGGGGGGCGCAACCGCAACAAAGTGTTGCGGTTGTGTTTTTGTGAGAAATAATTGCAACCGCTACAAATAGTAGCGGTTTGGTAGAGAAATAAGTTTTTCCCACCGGTCGATAGGGATCGGCTCCCTATATATATATATATAATATAATAAATTTTTACAAGCAAGATAGATATTTTTCCGTATATATAAAAAAATAGTTAACTTCGCCTGTTTATTTACAAGCAGCCGGTCCCAAGCCCGGATAAAAGGAGGAGGGTCTATAAACACATTTATCTTCAATGTATATGATTTATAATGAAATAAAAGGATAAAGATTAGGTTCGTTAAATTGTGAATATTGGACATGCCTAGAGTACAATTAGCTTAAACAATAACAACAAATTACCGTATTTAAGTCTTTACCTTGAATAACAAGAAAATGTAAAAAAAATTGGGCCCATGCCCGGACCTAAATGTTGGGCCTAGGGCCTGGGCTTGAACTAGGCCCAGATATCCCCATATTCTGGCCAGCCCGACCCATTTTACTGGAGGCCCGATGGGCTTGGGCCTGGCCTGCCCAAGCCCGACCCATTTGACACCTCTAATGAAGCCCTAGTAGTCAACAGTCAAAACACGCCCTTTTATCAAATTAAAGAAGACAGGAAAAGTTCAAGTCATACTAATTGATGACCCTGATGCATATAAATATGACCCTCATCCTTTATTTACTCTTCAAACTATTTTCATCAACCAATTGCAAATATATCTACTATTCTTCATTTCTTTGCTTGCTCAACAAGATCAAGATGAGGCCTTCAGTTAGCATTGTTTTAGCCATTATAGCAGTGGTACTTCTGCTAAGCATTCAAGGATATGGAGCCAGTAGCATCCTGAATGGAGAAGAATAAGTTTGGATCAAGAAAGCGCATCTTCTGCTACCATCTTTCCCCAAGGGTCTTGTTTGCCCTCCTGAAAATGGGTGCACCACCATTCCTACCCCAGGTTGCAGGACATGCAAGTAAAGATCGTGCCCTCACTCGTGGACAGGAATCAACAATGTGACAATATACACAAGTAGAATTCAGGAGTTACAACTTAGAAAAGTATCAAATGTAACTAGCTAATTAGTAACAACAATAAAAGCCTAATCATGCTCTCTATATATATGAGTGCTCAAATTTTTAATTTTTTTTTGGTTACAAATTTTTTACCCACAATTTGGGTGCATTTAACGAATAACAATTCAAAGAAAAGTTGTGTTTATTTCACATCCCCCCCTCTCTCTCTCTCTCTCTCTGTGAACGCGCGCGCGCGAGTGTTACAAGAAGAAGAAGGGAAATTGCACTAAAACGAGGGAGAAGCATCAAGTTTCATCTTAGCTTATGCATTTTGCATCTTTTCCTCATATTACTTGCTCATCTTCATCATGTTGTCAAGGGGGAAAATGCTAGAGAACATGAGGATTGAGATATCTATAAACCAATCATTTGTCTTTGTTAAAACCCACTTATAATACAAGTTTTCTTTCAATTTCCTAACTAGGAAAGCAATATAGAGAGACGTGAAACGGTTGCGAAAATTAACGAAAGTTTACGCAGATAGTGGCAACGATATCCTCGCCAGCCCAGTTAAGATTAAGATTCAAATCCAATTAGCACGTAGGTACTTTTGTTATAAATTATTTACCCACAATATGGATGCAATTAATGGTATAGCAATTCAAATAAATTTTATGTTTATTTCACATCCTCTTGGTTCCTGCAATGAAGGAGAAACATCAAAGTTTTAGATATAGCCATTCAGGTTTTAAGTGACATGAAGAAACAGATTATTGATATATGTTTTGTATTTATAGCTACAGATAGAAAGTGTAGACCGAGCTATCCAGAGCCGAGTGAGCAGAGCGTACGGAGCGAAGGATAGCTAGCCCATTAGATTTATCTTATTCTCTATAGTGGGCTTTATTGGGGATTCGTGGGCTGAGCCTCCAACCCAAATTTTTTGAGTGTCCATATATGAGAATGATTAGGTTTTTTTTTTTGAGTTGGACATAGCTATAAATACAATATGTTCTCTTGTTTAAACGTGACAGTTGACAATTAAGATATACGTGTGAGAGAGTATTGTAAATCTGATTTGCTCAAAGTGAATTTGAGTTCTCTCTGAATTCGTGTGTTCTTGCATTCACTTATTGAGTTCTATACATATTTATTAAGAGCAATTTCGTTACACGGATACACCATGGAACAATAAAAGACAATACCAAGAATTAGTTTGCCAGGTAACGCTATAATAAATGTGGTTGCAACTACTAAGAAAGTAGAGTTGTCAAATGGGCCGGGCAGCCCGTGGCCCAGCCCTACCCAGCCCCTTTCTGGCCCGGGCTGGTCTGGCCCATACATGAACAGTGCTGGCCCGGCCATTTTGGGCTTAGGGCCTGGGCCAGGCCTGAATTTTTTGGAAAAAAGCCCGGGCCGGCCCGGAAAAAGCCCGGTTTTGGCCCGGGTCAGGCCTGGCCCAGGTTTGGCCCCGTTCAGGCCCGGTTTTGGCCCCCCTTTTCACTTTTGAAAATATGATTTTCCCCCCTTTCCCCCCCAACGGCTTTATTCCCCTTTGCCCCCCCCTAAATTCTACTTTTACCCCCCCAACAACAAAATAACGGCTAGTTTGGGGGGTATTTTGGTCCAAGTTTATTTTTTCAACTCTTTTAAGGTTTTTACACTCTTACCCTCCCCAACAACTATAAACGGATAGCTTTTAGGGGTATTTTGGTCTTTTGTGAAGTTTCAAAAATGTATAAATTCACACCATTTCTCTCTAATTTTTCACATCAATCTTCTTACTCTCTCTTATATAAACATTCTACATTTTTACAAGCTTTGCTACTCTTGCTAATTACTACTCTTACTAATTACTACTCTTATTTACTAATTAGTACTCTTGCATAGTATTACTCTTGTTTACTAATTACTACTTTTGCTAAATTTTAATTACTAACCACTCCTCTTATTAATTTGTTACTCTCACATTCTTTTGTCTAGTAATTAGTAAAATTTTATATTTATCAATTACTGTTACTATTTTTTTAATTACTAACTCTCTCCAATTTCGAATTACCCTCAGTGATTCATTTGCTACTCTTTAATTCTTTTAATTGTTATTTCTAATTACTAATATCTGCTCTTATACTTGTATATTTAGTTACTCTTACTAATTTTATTTAGCGTCAAATATGGCTGGATTATTGAAGAAACTGAAGCGTGGATCATCATTACCAAAAACATCATCATCATCACAAACACCACCACCACCACCACCACCAGCACGAGCGCCAGCACCACGGCCATCACAAACACAATCCAAGCACCACCACAACCATTCGTTCCTGGACGAATGACTACAAGCTGTATGATAGATACTAGCTGAATTTTTTGAGGTATTTTACACGTCTACCAATTTATTGTCTGCTACGTACTATCCCACCTCTCCTCTCGTTGTAATAGAAATTCTCAAGATGGCTACAATATTATCGAAATGGAGATATATATGACCCTTTGAGGAAATAGTAAAAGTGATGGATAAAAAGTTTAATAAATATTAGAGTGAACTGCCTGTTGTTTTTGTTGTTGCTACTTGTTTAGATCCTAGGTTAAAGTTGCATGGCGTGAACATCTCGATACAAGATATATCGATATTAATGTACCACCCAGTAGAGGATACAACCGCACTCACAGCGAAAGTGAGCAAGACATTTGAAAAACTGTTCAACCTCTATCGTAATTCTACTGACGTGCGCGGACGAGCTTCATCATCGACTGCTGAGAGGTATTGTGCGCCATACTTTAAGGGCTTTGAACATCTAGTAGCAAGACAACTACCAGGTGAAGGAACTTCTAATTCGGTAGGTTCGTCTACTTTTTCCTCTTTTAATGAGATTGGTGTATATTCAAATACTGATCATTATGGTGATTTATCAATGCAAGAACAGGTTAATTTTAATTTGTTAAATTTTTGGAAACAAAATCAAAACATGTATAAAACTTTAGTTCAAATTGCATGGTATGTACTGCCAGTTCAAGCCTCTACGGTTGCTTCAAAGTCGGTATTTTTAGCGAGCGGGAGGGTCTTGGATGACAGGAGGAGTTGTCTTAACTCCGAGTCGCTTGAGCTATGTGTATGTTGGAAGGATTATCTTGATGCAAAATACGGCGAGCAAGATAAACCGATTGATGATAGGAAGAGCAGTGACTCGGATGTTGAAGTACTTCCGAATGATTAGGTAATTTCTTTTTATTTTTCTTCTCTTAAGTTTTAAGAATAAAATTTCTCACAAAAAATATATGTTTTTCATATATATATATATATATATATATATATATATATATATATATATATATATATATATATATATATATATATATATATATATATATATATATATATATATATAATATAATAAATTTTTACAAGCAAGATATATATTTTTACGTATATATAAAAAAATAGGTAACTTCGTATGTTTGTTTTCAAGCAGCCAGTCCCAAGCCCGGATAAAAGGAGGAGGGCCTATAAATACATTTATCTTTAATGTATATGATTTATAATGAAATAAAAGGATAAAGATTAGGTTCGTTAAATTATGAATATTGGACATGTCTAGAGTACAATTTGCTTAAACAATAACAACAAATTACCATAATTAAAACCCTTGCCTTGAATAACAAGAAAATGCCCAAAAAAATTTGGGCCCAGGCCAGGCCCAAGCCCGGCCCTAAATGTTGGGCCTAGGGCCTGGGCTTGGACCGGGCCCAGATATCCCCAGAACCAGGCCCGGCCCGGTTGGCAGCCCCCTTGGCCCGGCCCGATTTGCTGGAGGCCCGATGGGCTTGGGCTGGGCCGGCCCTAGCCCGGCACATTTGACACCTCTATAAGAAAGGTTCTTACTCTGCACATTCACCAGCTTTCCCTGAATTTTTGGTTCTCAAGAATTTTCAAGATCAGCGACTAGTTTTCATCCAAAAACTGCATAATCCCCATGACATGAAACGTATTTGTTAATGTACCCTGACTTCAAATCTTCCAGTTATAAGCATCAATAACAATAATGAATTTCTTAGGTGTTGTCCCAACTCAATTCAGTGAATTCATTATCAACAATATAATAAATATATATTATGCAAAGCAAGTCAAACCCAAATAATAATATGATGCAATCCCAAATAACAAGAAGCAACCACAAATGTGAAAACCCTCCAATTAGAAGAGAAAAATCAAGGACCAAACTACAAACCAAATCCATTATATCAACAACTTGCAATACAATAGTTCTTTTCAAATTTACACACCAAATTTAAGGAATCACAATACATAGAGAGTGCAAAAGGGTTATTTATTTGAGTGACAAACCCAACAAATATCTACCAAAATGGTTGCTCTCCCTCAATTTTCTCTCTAACTCTTCTGCTAAAAATTGGAGAAGATGATAGAGTTCCATTTATTTTTATTTTATAAGACTTCAATAAAGAAGCCATTACCGACTCAAACTAGGTAACTCCCCATGCCACTTAAAGAGACCCAATTCAAATGGGTCACCTCATGGGTGAGAACACCCGAATACCCAACAATCTCCCCTTCAGAACCCATGAGAGGAGGGAACTCCAAACACAACCACTAATGTGGAGTCCATTCTGGCAACTTCCTTGCAAAGCTTAAACTTCTCTCTATGAACCACCTTTGTCATCATGTCACCTGGATTCTTGTCTGCGTGGATTTTCTCTAGTTTTAACAACTGATTTTTTACCACCTCGTGTATCCAATGATAGTGAATATCAATATATGCTTCGTGCGAAAATGGTATGTAGCATTCTTGCTCAAGTCTATAGCACTCTGACTATCACAATAAACTACATACTCCTCTTGGTTCAAACCCAACTCTCGGAGAAAGCATTTTAACCACAACATTTCTTTACTAGTTTTAGTAACGACAATATACTCAGCCTCTATCGTAGACAAGGCAACACATTTCTGCAGTTTGGAGTGCCATGACACAGCTCCCCCTGCAAAAGTAAATAATAAACCTGATGTAGATTTCCTACCATCAAGGTTACCTGCCTTATCTGAATTTGTAAAGCCTTCTAAGACTGGCATAGAACCCTCAAAACACAAGCACAAACTTGAAGTACCTTTTAAGTGTCTAGGATTCTACTTGAAAGCTTTCCAATGCTTTCTACAATGATTAAAAAGATATCGGCTCACAACACCAACTTTATGAGCAATGTCTGGACGAGTACAAACCATTGCATACGTAAGATTTATACTATAGACGATGAGTAAGGAACCATTGCCATATCTCCTCTTTCTTCATTGATCAAAGAACACACTCTTGCTCAGCTTAAAGTGACTAGCAAGGGGAGTGCTAACTGGCTTAGCATCTCCTATGTTGAACTTTGCAAGCACTCGCTCAACATATTTCTCCTATGACAACCATAACTTCCTTACTTTCCTATCACGGGTAATTTTCATACCCAATATCTACTATGCATTACCTAAGTCTTTCATGTCAAAAAACTTGAATAACTCATCTTTAAGTTAATGAATCCTATTAGCATCTTGCCTAACAATCAACATATTATCCACATAAATTAAAAGAATAATGAAGTTACCATGCATCTAGGAATTTTCTAAAATGAACACAATGATCAGCTGATGTTCTCGTGTACTCATGAGCCACCATGAATGAGTCAAAAATCTTGTACCACTGCCTTGAGCGCTTGCTTGAGGCCAAAAAGACTTTTCTTCAATTTGCAAACTCTTTCCCTTTAACTTTAAATCCTTCAGGTTGATGCATATAAATCTCTTTATCCAAATCCCTATGAAGAAAGGCAGTTTTGACATCTAACTGCTCAAGCTCAAGATCTATGCTAGCCACTAACACAAGACTACTCGAATAAAGTTTCACAACTGAGGAAAAGATCTTGTCAAAGTCAATGCCTTGCTTCTGCCCAAGCCCTTGACAACTAATCGAGCCTTACACTTCACTTGCTGTTCGCCATCTTTCTATAGTTTAAACACCCAGTTGTTTCTCAAGGCTTTCCTACCTTTAGGAAGTTGTACCAACTCATAAGTGTTATTATATTTTTCTACAAAGAATCTATCTCATTTTCCATTGCTTTCACCTAGAAATTCTTGTCTAGATGTGTTTGAGCTTCTTGGAAGCTCTTTGGCTCCTCCTCATCAATAAGCAAAATATACTCACAGGGTGAGTATCTAGCTGACGGCACGTGCTCTCTGGTTGAACTTTTTGTCTGAGGTACCGTAGTCATTAGGGGTTCCTCGTGCTCCCCTTGATCAAGACCTTCTAGCTCAATTTTAACATCATCTGTTCTTAGAATTTTGTCTCAGGAGCTTCTTCATTAACCTCTTCTCCATCTGTAGCATCTTGAGATGAAAAAGGTACTGGTGGGAGGTCAAGAGCTCTCACATTCTTAGGCTGTGTCTATTTCTCCAAGTCTGCCAAATTTCGATTCTCTTGAAACACCACATCTTTGCTTTTGAACAACTTCTTCTGTTTGCGATCCCATAACTTGTAACCAAACTCTACATCCCTATAACCCATGAAAATGCACGGAGTTGACTTATCATCAAGCTTTGATCTTTGCTTCTTTAGTACATGTGCAAATGCCTTGTACCCAAACACCCTCAGATTGGAGTAGGAGACATCACTCCCTTTCCACGCCTTATCTGAAAACTCAAAATCTAATGGATGAAGACCTATTGATAAGGTAGCAAGTAGTGCGAATAGTACCCTAAAATGACTTCAAAAGTTTGGCTATCTTCAGCATGCATCTGACTCTCTCCACTATAGTGTGGCCCCACCATTGTGCTGGGGTGTGCGAGGAACTGTCTTCTCATGTCGTAAACGTGATCAGCACAATATGCTTCAAACTTATTTGAGTGTACTCTCCTCTATTGTCTGTGTGAAGGCACTTTAATGATTTTCCTGCATGTCTCTCTTTCAACCATTGCATGAAACCTCTTAAAATACTGGAACACTTGGTCTTTTGTTTTCAGAAAATAAACCCACACCTTGCATGAAGCATCATCAATGAAAGTCAAGAAATACTCGTTTCCTCCAATTGATTCAACCTCAATAGGATCACAAACATCATAATAAACCAAATCTAACAACATTTTCTTTTTAAAGAGGAACTAAATAAAACTCTATGATGCTTGCCAAATAAATAGTAGTCACAAGAGTTCAAAACATTACCTTTGGCAAAAGGAATGAGAGACTTCTTTGCCATAATACACATTTCTCACTCATGTGGCCAAGTCTCTTGTGTCATAAGTTTGGTGAAGACTCATCTTTAACCGCATTCAACCCACTAGAACACACCTTGACATAGGTTTTGTACAAGTACAACAAGCAACCCCTCTTGGAACTACCATCGAACCCTTAGTGAGCTTCCATTTCTATTGCCAAAATAATTTTCAAAGCCTTGCCTATCCATAGCTATTCCTAAAAAACATGTTGAGACGCAAATCTGGAATGTACGAAACATCCTTCAACACAACTATGCAACCAACATCTATCTGAATGCACAAATCACCTACTCCTACAATATTTGACTGGCTTGTATTGCCCTTCCTCACAACCCCAAAGTCACCTGCTTTGTAAGTCGAGAAAAATTGGAGTAATGTGGTATGAGGCCGCTGTATCAACAACCCACTCAATAGCCTAATCAGAAACATGCAAGCAATCTTCCTCCCCAACAGAAAGTACTACCACATATTCAGAGACACTAGCTGTAACGTTCTTGTCCTCGGCCTTTTTCCCCTTGTTGCCATTTCTCTGCTCTCGCTTCCAAATGCAACAATTTCTCTTTAAGTGGTCCTCTTGTTTACAGTGGTAACAAACAAATGATTCTTTTGAGTCATCACCTCCTTTAGACTTACCTTTGGTACCTCAGCTTTTACTGCAGTCTTATACCTTTTATTTCCACCTTTGTGCCACTAACTGCCCCTGTTCTCGGTGACAAGAGCCTGTGATTGATCAGTGCCTACATCCCTACGCCTTTCTTCTTCATCTAACATGCTATCTTTAACCATGCTCAAAGTTAGCTTCCCATTAGGAGAGTTGCTCAGAGATAAAACTAATGTCTCTCAACTGTCCGGTAATGAACTCGAAAGCAATAAGACTTGCATGTCATCGTCTAAATTCATTTCCATTGTTATCAATTAATTGACCAAACTCTGAAAATCACTTAAATGCTTAGCAATAGAATTTCCATCTCTGAAATTTAAATTCACAAGCCTTCTAATTAAAAAGGCTTTATTCTGGGCTGTTTTCCTCTCATAAAGAGACTCCAACTTTTTTCACAAAGTTTGGGCATTCGTCTCTTGGGACACATGGGGAAATACACTGTGGTCAATCGATTGCCTAATTAACCCAAAAACATTTCTATTTAATTTCTCCCATGATCTAGCATCCATACTTTCAGGTTTGCAACTATCACCCTTAACCAAGTCAAATAAATCTTTGCAAAATAAAATATCTTCCATTCTTAGCTTCCAACTTGAATAATTATTAGCCGTAAGCTTTAACATGGCACATTGGCACCCGCCGGATCCTCCATTCAATTCACACAAACAATTAATACAAAGTACCAAGCTCTGATACCACTTTAATTTGTTGTCCCAACTCAATTGTCACAGTGAATTCAGTATCAATAATAAAAATATATTATGCAAAACAAGTTAAACCTAGATAATAATATAATGTAATCCTAAATAACAACAAGCAACCATAAGGACAAAGATTTAACGTGGAAATCCTCCAATGAGAAGGGAAAAATCACGGGCCAAACTCCGAACCAAATCCACTATATTAACAACTTGCAATATAATGGTTCTTCTCAAATTTACACACCAAATTTGAGGAATCACAATAAATAGATAATGCAAAAGGGTTACCGTTATTCTTCCTCAATTTACTCTCTAGCTCTTCTAGTGAAAATTGGAGAAGATGATATAGTTTTATTTATTTTATAAGATTTTAATAAAGAAGTCATTACCCACTCAAACTAGATAACTCTACATGCCAATTAAAGAGACCCATTCAAATGGGTCACTCCGAATACCTAACCTTAGGTAATTCAAGTATTACAAGATATGCAAGAGTGACAAAGGTGGAAAAAGCAGTAGTGAAAAACTTAGGCTTCTTTTGACAAATTTTTTTTTTGGGTTTTTAGTTTTTAAATTGAAAAAATTAAAGAGCAGCTTAATTTATTTTTTTACAAAAACAAATGGGTGTTTGATAACCCAATTTTATTTTGAGTTTTTTTTGTGGTGGTTTGCAGTGGCGGTGGTGGGGCGTAGCGGTGGTCTACAGTGGTGGTGGCCGGCGGTGGCTGCCAGTGGTCGCCGGCCATGGCTGCCAGCCGCCGGTGGTGGCTGCCGGCGGCCGAAGGTGGCTGCCAACAGTCACCGACAGTGGTGGCCAGAGGTGGCTGCCGGTGGCGGCAACCTCCGGTGACTGCCGGTAAGCCGCGGGCGGTGGTCACCTAAGGTGGCTGCCGGCGGTGTGAGGGTGGTGGTGGTGATCTTAAAAAAAAATCAAAAGTGAAAAAAAAAACAGTTTTTGGAGTTTTTTTTTTCTTCTTCTTCAATTTAGAAACTGGTTTTTTAAATTGGAGAAGGAAAAAAATGGTTACCAAACACGCTTTTTTTTTCTTCTAATTTTCAAAACTGAAAAAATAATGAGGGTCAAACGGAACCTTAAAGTCTTGTAACAAGGATGTAGGAGTAGAGATGTCAAAGGGCCGGGCTTGGGCCGGCCCAGCCCAAGCCCATCGGGCCTGCTGTGGGGCCGGGCCGGGGTCGGGCCAGTGGGGCTGCCAACCGGGCCGGGCCGGGCCGGGCCTGCCAAAGGCAAACCTAGGCCCAGTCCAGGCCCTAGGCCCAATATCTAGGGCCGGGCTTGGGCCGGGCCCGGGCCCTTTTTTTTTTTTTCTTTTTGTTATTCAATTTTAAATTTCATCTCTAGGCAATATTCACAATTTAACGAACCTAATCTTTATCCTTTTATTTCATTATAAGTAATATACATATATATGTATGTATGTATATACATATTTATTTGTTAGCCATTATATTTTTTATTATATGTTAAACATTTTCATACTCTTCTTGGTGAGCTTTATTAATAAAATCTTAACACATAACAATTTATATAGAAAAATAATAAATGTATTCATAGGCCCTCCTCCTTTTATCCGGGCTTGGGACCGGCTGCTTGTAAACAAACAGGCGAAGTTACCTATTTTTTTATATATACGAAAAAATATATATCTTGCTTGTAAAAATTTATTTTATATATATGGAAAAAAAGTATATTTTGTGAAAAAATTTATTCTTAAAATTCTAACAATCAAAATAATAATGCATGTCTATCCAAAATATCAGCAATCAAAGATCAAGAAATCTGCAACGTCAACCAAAAGGATCAAAAGAGGAAAATAAAAACAAATTACCTAATCATCCAGAAGTACTTCAATATCCGAGTCACTGCTCTTCCTATCATCAATCGGTTTATCTTGCTCGCGGTATTTCGCATCAAGATAATCCTTCCAACATACACATAGCTCGAGCGACTCGGGGTTAAGACGACTCCTCCTGTCATCCAAAACCCTCCCGCTGGCTGAAAATGCCGACTCTGAAGCAACCGTGGAGGCTTGCACTGGCAGTACATCCCGTGCAATTTGGGATAAAGTTTTATACATGTTTTGATTTTGTTTCCAAAAATTTAACAAATTAAAATTAACCTGTTCTTGCCTTGATAAATCAGAATAATGATCAGTATTTGCATATACACCAATCTCATTAAAAGAGGAAAAAGTATACGAACCTGCCGAATTAGAAGTACCTTCACCTGGTAGTTGTCTTGCTACTAGATGTTCAAAGCCCTGAAGGTATGGCGCATAATACCTCTCAACAGTGGATGATGATGTAGCTCGCCCGCGCACGTCAGCAGAATTACGATAGACGTTGAACAAGTCCTCAAACCTCTTGCTCACTTTTGCTGTGAATGCGGTTGTCTCCTCTGCTGTGTAGCACATTAATTTCGATATCTCTTGTATCGAGGCGTTCACGCCATGCAACTTTAACCTAGGATCTAAACAAGTAGCCACAGTAAAAATAGCAGGCAGTTTACTCCAATATTTATTAAATTTTTGATCCATCACTTTTACTATTTCCTTAAAGGGTCCTATATATCTCCATTTTGTTAACATTGTAGCCATCTTCAGAATTTCTATTACAGCGAGAGGAGAGGTGGGATAGTACGTACCAGACAATAAATTGGTAGACGTGTAGAATACCTCCAAAAATTCAGCTAGGTATGTGGCCATCTGCCATTCCTCTTGAGTTGGCAAGCCGGCTGGGAACTGGGTTAGTAGAAAATGCGTATAGACTTCTCGGTATGCCAGAATGTGTAAAAGCATGTGGTATGTAGAGTTCCACCTGTGGACCACATCTGTAACTGCTCTCCTGCGAGGCATATTATATTGAACACACAACGTTTTAAATTGTTGTGTTCTCGGACTCGAGCTATTAACATACGCTGTCATACCCCTCATTTTGAGAAGAATATCTCCTGCAGCAGCTAAACCATCTTGAACAATTAAATTAATAATGTGACAAACACAGCGAACATGAAATAATTCACCATTAAGTACAGGTTGAAGCGTCTCCTTTAAAGCTGCAACAGCAACTTTATTATTAGAAGCATTATCAAAACTAACACTCATAATCTTATCCTTAATTTTAAATGTGGTGCATGCTTTTAATATAAGAATAGCAATGTTCATTCCATCGTGCGGATAAGGGAAGTGCTCGAAAGCGATGATTCTCTTGTGCATAACCCAATCTGCATCAATCCAATGAGCGGTCACACAAGAATAACTAACAAAAGTATAAGGAGATTGCCAAATATCAGAAGTAAGACTAACTTTACCTTCAAATTTATCGAAATAATCGATAAGGCGTGCTTTAGCAGCATTGTACTGTCGGAGTGCATCGGATCTAGTTGTGTTTCTATGAACCTTTTTGTACAAAGGTTGAACGTATGTGTTCATATATCTAGAGTGCTTAGGATTATCGGCAAAAGAAAAGGCTTGTTCATCATGAATAACAAATTCAGCGAGACCGTCTCTTTGCTCTCGCTGATTATAAACAAATAACTTACCGTCAAAAGATAACTGCGTTTGGGTAGGTTCGACGTGGCCTTGTCGAGGTGCACACAGAGGGTAATGCCTGTTAAGATGTCCATTACCACTACCAGACGAAAATAATTTAGCGCAGTACTTACATCGAGCTTTTCGGATGCCGTCCACCGTAACTACATCGAAATGATTCCAACACTCGGCTTTCTTTTTTTTCCCCTTTTGGACTTCTGGCTCATTACCGGAGGCATTGCTCGGCCCTTCTTCATCATGACCAGGCATAGGGTTGAGATTATGCCACGGAGTAGTAGCTTCGCCAACCGAGCTGCGTCCTTGACTATAATGCGGGGGGTCTTCATCAGGCGTGTATTCAAAATCTGGAATGTTTTGATTGAACTCCCAATTGGCTTGGGTATCTATCATACAGCCTGTACTCATTCGTCCAGGAACGAATGGTTGTGTTGGTGCTTGGATTGGTGTTTGTGATGGCCGTGGCGCTGGCGCTTGTGCTGGTGGTGGTGCTTGCGATGATGATGATGTTTTTCGTGATGACGATGCACGCCTCATTTTCTTCAATAATCCAGCCATATTTCACGCTAAACTTTGTAAGAGTAACTAAATACACAAGTATAAGAGTAGTAATAAGAAATAACAATTAAAAGAATGAACGAGTAACAAATATTAGAGAGTTAGTAATTAAAAAGAATTTAGCAAGACTAGTAATTAATAAACAAGAGTACTAATTAGTAAATACTAGTAGTAATTAGCAAGAGTAGTAATTAAAAAGAATTTAGTAAGACTAGTAATTAATAAACAAGAGTACTAATTAGTAAATACTAGTAGTAATTAGCAAGAGTAGTAATTGGAGAGGAAAATAGTAGCAAAGCTTGTAGAAATATAGAATGTTTAGGTAAGAGAGAGTAAGAAGATTGGTGTGAAAAATTAGAGAGAAATGGTGTGAATTTATAGATTTTAGAAACTTCACAAAAGACCAAAATACCCCTACAAACTATCCGTTTATAGTTGTTGGGGAGGGTAAGAGTGTAAAGGAGTTGAAAAATATAGGTTAGACTAAAATACCCCCCAAACTAGCCGTTATATTGCTGTTGGGGGGGTAAAAGTGGAATTTTGGAAAAGGGGTGGAAGAAAGGGAGGGAAAAACCAAAAATTCAAACAAGTGGTAGGGCCGCAGACCGGGCCAGACCCGGGCCGCAGACCGGGCCAGACCCGGGCCGGGCCAAACTCGGGCCGTTTCCGGGCCGGGCCGGGCCGGGCTTTTTCGCAGAAACTGAAGGCCTGGTCCAGGCCTAGGCCCCAAGCCCGCTTGTGCTGGGCCGCTACTGTTCATGGACGGGGCCGGGCCAGCCAGGGCCAGAACCGGGCCGGGCCGGGCCAGCCCACGGGCCGCCCGGCCCGTTTGACAACTCTATGTAGGAGCTACATCGATCGAGCTAAGGAAAAGGTTTCCGAGCTACATTTGTGAAACTAAGACTACATATAGCTCAAGCTAGCCCGAGAGTTCAGCCTGTGAAGAAGATAGTTTATCCAAGAGTGACTCGGCTCAGCTAAAACTTGTAGCAAAAACTACTTGAGCTTGCAAGCTCCAACTAGAGCTAAAGACAAGCCTTGGTATATCTATTGTTTATGTTCAAACAGTAGCAAAAAATTTAAGATCATCAAGCTTTACTGTGTCAAGCTTGAAATGTCGAGACTTGGCTCAGAGTATGAGAAAAATTGAGAGATTAAACCATTTTTCTTTGATTTCCATATCAATTATTGAGATAAACAGACCAAGAATCATCACAAGAAAGGTGGATTAACCGAATAAACCAGTGCAAGGTCCAGGAACTGGATGCAACACATGCAAGTTAACTAAGGAAACCATTGTCAACCTGAAGCAGTAAGTCGTAAACACTGCCCAGAACAGTAGGACAAGTAGATGGGAAAGAGTGGAAAATTTAAATAAACAACCGAGTCAAAAAGATTAGAGACCTGCTAGATGTGATCAGTAGCGATGTTAGTGGTGGTAGAGCCCCCTGCCACAGTGGGCTGCTGCTGCTGCTGTTGCACCTGCATGAACTGTTGCTACTGCTGCTGCATTGTGTTCTGAAGCTTTAGCTCTGATGCTGCTTCCTCCCCTGGCCTTTCCTTTTCTTCCTCTTGTTATTAAGACAACCAAATGCTCTGCGAGAGTGAGATGATAGAGAGGATGGACAGAGGTGTTTTGCTGGTTGGAGGGAGGGCTCCTGCTGCAGGTCATACTAGCTTTCTTGGGATTCTCCTTCATTCTCCTCAAAGTCACAAGCAGCCCTATCACCCCAGGAGCTGGAGGGTGGGGGACCCACTGAGCCTGGACAAATGGTAGGTACAGTTATAAATGAACTGAGCTATTCACGAACGAACAGCTCGTAATTTGTTTTTCATAAAACTCGTCGTTCGTTCGTCTAATATACGAACATAACATGAACAAGTTTTCAGAGCTCGTTTAATAAACGAGCCGAACATAAACACTCCAAAATGTTCACAAACGTGTTCGCGAACAACTCATCTAAATAATTAATTTTTTTATAATAAACGAATGATCATGAACGAGTTTTTAGAGCTCGTTTAATAAACGAATCGAATATGAACACACTAAAATGTTCACAAGCTTGTTCGCGAACAACTCGTCTAAATAATTAATTAATTATAATATGATTAAATAATTAATATTTACTTAAACCATATAAATAAAAATTTAAATCTCTGGAGGCCTTAAAGTCAATTAGTCCAAAATTTTAAGCCCACTTATTAACATAGAGTCCATGAAATTGATTATATATCAAAGCATAAGTTCAATTCCTTTATAGCCCATTCTATGAAGCTCAACGTCTCAAAAGTCTTAAGTTTATAAACTAAAACCTAAACCTAAACACTCAAAATGACAAACAGCCGCCTCACTCTCTAGTCTCAAACACACACGCCCCCTCCCTCATCTCAAACACACACGCCCCTCACAGATAGGCAAAAACCGCACTAGCTCTGATCCTGTCACCTCCCTCGTCTCAAACACATACACCCTTCATAGATCGGCAAATCGCACATCGAGTCTCTCTCCCTCACAGATCACAGCCTCTCTCTCTCTCTATTCACACGTGGACATCTCGTCACCGGATTCTGCTTTGACAGGAATCGTCAGATTCTGCTTCAACATAAGTAGAAGGGGGAAAAAGCAGTGATATCGCCAATCGATCAAGACCTCTTTTTCATTATTTTTTATTTTGCATGTATCTTATGTATTTTGATTTTGATTCAATGTAGCTTGATTGCTTGAAGAATTTGATATTTTTGAGCGAATTTATGGATTTGGTTATTAGTGAGAACACGAATATGAGTCGAGTTTGCAAACTCGTGTTCGACTCATATCGTTAAACGAGTAAGCCCGAGTTTCATAATCGTGAACTCGAGCCGAGTTCAAACATTGTATTTTTGGCTCTAAACGAACCGAATTCGAACACACCCATGTTTAGTTCGAACTTGGTTCGTATACAGCCCTAATGGTTGGATCCAAGTTTCGAACCCAATAAGTACCTTAATTACATGTTTTAAGCTCAACGGCAACGACATGGAAATATTCCACAGAACAATGTAAAAAGGTTACTGCACTAGGCTGAACATTGGGTACAGGTACTTTGTTTAGGCATTAAGAAAACAATCTTGAGGCCAAAAGTGTGTGGCATCATTCGAGAGAGAAAGTTTAAGTAATATTGTGACTAGGGTGGAGCACGAATTAGTTCGGGCGGAAATGAAGCTAAGCTTAGCATTTAGATGGCATAATATCTGGGAACTCATCACAACTTATTACCTTCCAAATTTAATATTACATGTTTAACAAATCAAATGGATAACATACAATATGGTAGATATAGTCTTAGCGTTATTAATTCAAGGTGCAACATTTTTTCATTCCAAAGTTGACAAGTACAACAATCTACCAATTTGATTATCACACCCAAGCTCATATAAAAGTTGCAATAATCGACAAATTTCATTTAATCTCGGAAAAAAAAAGCTGCGATCAAAGCTATGCCAATCAGAAAAAAGATTCGACTATGGCCGAATCGATCATAGGAGCAATAGAGTACTGGCCTAGCTACCCTTATCTTGTACAGGTGGTGGCGAGAAGTCGCATCTAGGATATCTGTAAGCAACGAAAGTTTCTAATTTTACTACTTAAGATCTTAATTAAAATGCATGTTTCATTTTGGTAAATTGGTTGTCACTTATCCGAGAGTGATGCGAAGTATAAGCTCAAATGTTTGAGACAATGTTGCATGCCTTGGGACCAACAGGACAATTGGTTACTGGCTTGATGGGGACTGAACGAGTTGTCTCCCTTTCTGGATAAAAGCATCTTTGGTCAACTTAAGTGAGCATAATGGGGTGCACGCTCCCATCTAACCTAGCATGGTGGGTTTTTGGGGCACCTCTTTTGCCCCACCTTCATATTTCTTTCCCATGCCTTTGTGGCAATGCTTGAACCGTAGAATGAAAAAGCAATATGATCTAAGTTTTAATCATTGATTTTGTGCTAATTATAGATAAACTTTGTTACAATGCATGATTGGAAGAGTCCTAATATATCCATATCCACATTGTACTCTGTAGTGCATCCACGCTTCAGTGTTTTTCACGATAGTCACCTGCACTTGAATAATTAAGAGGTACTTCTTAGAATAATTTGCCTATAAACTTAATATTTTGGGGAGTTGCAAAAAGACACCTTTGATTTTACATTTGCAAATTACCTCCTGTGGTGCTACTTTTGTTGTATCCGTTAAAAATATTAAAAGAGAAAAGGGGGTCTGTCGAATATATCCCTTACAAATATGTGCTCCTCACCACCACCATCTCGATCTAAACCCTAACTTTTAATTAAAATCAGTTATTTGCATGGATTATGCTATCACACCGAACCAGATCTAGCCATGGCACAGACTAGCAATTATCGAACCATGACATGGCTATGGTGGATGTGACTCTAGAGGTAGACAAGAGTGGTGGTGGAGGATTCAGGAGGGTTAGTGGTGGGAATGAATAGTGTTAGTGGATGGAGAATGGGTTGATGGTTGGTGTGAGTGGTGGTAGTAGACAGGGATCGCATGGGTTGGTGGTTGGAAATGACAGTTGGTGTTGGTTAGGGTGACGACTAAGGTAGGGTTGGATAGGGCTAGGTTGACGAGGGTGGTGCATAGGGTCAGAGTTGCATGGGTCTTGCTGGTGAGGGTGGTGGCAAGGGTTAGGGTTGGTTGGGGTGGAGAATGAATTGAGACATGAGTGGGTGTGAAAAAGAACCAAAGGGTATGATAGAACCACGAGTGTTGATTATCACATGTCAATTATTTTGTCCAACCGCACATTTCAATCACGTGAATATCACATTCCATTCATTTGAGGGTTGACTTGAGTGCATTTTTAATGGTTGCAATACAATCGGCAACACATGAGGTTGATCATTCGCAAAAAAAAGAACCACAAGTGCCCTTCGCAATTTGCACAAACCACGGGGAGTCTCTATGCAACTTACCCTAGCTAGTTCTTACTGGTACGATCCCTTTATGACACCTATCTATGCCCCCTGTTGGTTCTATAAGGTATCATTGGGCAATCATCCCATTTAGTGTTAAGTCCTTAATTAAATGATCAAGAAAGAGAAAAGAAAACACATTATGAATTATCAATCTTTCACTTCTACTAGCTACAACAAGTTCGTGATCCCAGGCATATAGAAGGTGGATGGTTATAACCCTTAAAAAGTTGTTACAGTAAGTTAAGTTGTGGATGAATGTACCACATGCATACATTCATGTAACTTACTGTAAAAAAAAAAATCATGTGAGCAAAGCCAAAAACAATCTATTACTCAAAACAGATGCCAACATTTGGCAGATCGGAGGTTGGTCGCATCCATCTACTCTCTTGTGTACTCGACCGTGCATGCTGGCTGTTGTGCCAGAATTATAAGAAAATAAAGTTGTGCTCTTACTAACATCAATTACTTTTGGTGCAGTGATAAGCGCTTGATCCTAACAATTGGTATCAGAGCAGGTCACGGGTTCGAGTCCCCCGGGGTCTATCTGGGTTAGGGATTGTCAACAGATCAGAGGTTGGCTGTATCTATCTACTCCCTTGTGTACTCGACCCTCTGCGTTGGCTGTTGTGCCAGAATTATAAGGAAATAAAGTTACGCCTTTACTAACAGCAATTGCTTTTGGTGCAGGGGTAAGCACTTGATACTAACAATTGGTATCAGAGCAGGTCACGAGTTCGATTCCCCGGGGTGTATCTGGGGAAGGGATTGTTGGCAGATCGGAGGTTGGCCGCGTCCATCTACTCCCTTGTGTACTCGACCGTGTGCACTAGCTGATATGCCAGGATTATAAGAAAATAAAGTTGCGCCCTTACTAACAGAAATTGCTTTTGGTGCAGTGACGCCATGTGCTCCACCTTCTGCTGGGTTTGTGGGGAATCAGCTGCTGAAAGCTTGAAGTGTGCTGCCAAAGGAGTAGTCACAGGTTTAGGATCAAGCGCTTACCACTGCACCAAAAGCAATTGCTGTTAGTAAGGGCGCAACTTTATTTCTTTATAATCCTGGCACAGCAGCCAGCGCACACGGACGAGTACACAAGGGAGTAGATGAACGAGGCCAACCTCCGATCTAGTAACAAACATTACCTCAAGAAAACAGACAAGCTCTTTCAGTTTCTACTAGTGGAATGACTAGATATATGAATGAAACATATTGACATGGTCGGTCAGGGACTTGGTTGAAACGTTAAAGATGGTTGCTAAATGGGGCATACTCACATTCAAGTACCAAGTAGTCTTTGTTTGTACAGGGGAGACGGTTGTCTAACCCGCGGAATGGAATACTCATAGTTTTCATAAGCGTGTTGAGCTATAATACCTAGACAAACGCTAACAATACGACCAACCCGTTCAAAGCCTCAACTCCTGCAAATATTCAACAGTTTCAAGATCCACCGGACCACCTCCCTCGCTTTGCTACTAAACGCATTCCTACGGAACCTGCAAAACTTGGTTTGAGCAAAGACTAAGCCAAATGGTCATTTCCTGATTCTACTGGCGGTCATTCTGGGAGCATTTTAGCGATATTGACAAATTACATCAAGATTCATGCTGTTTTAGTCTTTGATCTGCTAGATCTATGGTTGCAGTTTAGTTTGAAGGGAAGGGAAGGGATGGAAACTTGATGCAAAAGTTAACTTTAGTCATTAGAAAAGAATGAATGTCCAAGTTAAACCTAGTTTATAATTTCTCCAAGACCTATTCAACTTCTAATTCATCTTTAATTTCATCAGACCCTGTTAGTCAACAGTCAAAACACACCCTTCTATCAGATTAAAAAACATGGGACAAATTCAAGTCATACCATTTGACCACCCCTGATGCATATAAATGTGACCCTCTTCCTTCAGTTGTCCTTCATCACAGCTTCATCAATCAAATATCCCTTTTACGCATTCTTCAACAACTTCTTTGCTTGCTCAACAAGATCAAGATGAGGCCTTCAATTAGCACTCTTTTAGTCATTATAGCAGTGATATTCATACTCAGCATGCATGGTTATGGAGCTATTAGAATCCTAAATGGAGAAGAACAAGTTTGGATCCAGAAATCACATCTTCTGCTACCATCTTTACAAAGGACTCCTGTTTGCCCTCCTGGAAATGGATGCACCTACATTCCTACAGCAGGTTGCAGGCTATGCACCTAAAGATCATGCCCTGCCGTCCGGTGGCCAAGGAACGAACAATGTGACAATAGGAAGTTAGAATCAGAGGGGTAGAAGTTAAGAAACATGTCAAATGTAATTAGCTAGTGGCTAATAAACGGCAAATCATGCTGTGTGAAAGTGTCTAACTTATATATTTTTTTCCACATTCTTTACCCATATTATTCTGGTTTGTAATACGTATACGAAGCAACTAAAAGCATGCTTTTTGTTATTAATTTGCATCCGCGGGATATTGATTATGGGTTCCTCTTCATGTTTTCAGGGAGAAAAATCCTACATAATATAGCGTTGAAATGCCCATAAGATTGCATTCAACGAAAACAAATAAAACCCTAAGGGGACATCCTATCAAGAGGTTGTCTAAAAGAACTAGAATGTAAATTGAAAATCTTGTCAGTCGCAAAATAATGTTTGTCAAAAACTCTGATCTCCCTAGATATTATATTACGAGTGAGTAGCAATGAAAGTATATCAAGCAGCGACAATCTTCCATCTAACACACTATTCTCCTCAGTCATCGGATCGAAGGAGAATCAGCAAATCCTCCTAAACTCTTGCAATAGTTGAGACTAGGATGCATGCATGTGTATCACATCGATATACGTGTAAAATAGACATCGAGTTATATTGGACTTAGATGCTCCAAGCATTTTAAACATTATCCTTAATGTTGACTTTCATTTGCATGGAAAATCATTATTTGACTAACCAATACATAGTAACATTGATATAGGGTAGATCGATCTTGTACACTATGCATCGTAACTTGTACCTCAAATTTTACATAACCACCATCAGTGAAATGTTGTATTCTAAATGACGTAGCTTGGGTTAGTCAATGGTACTTTCGTCATTTTATCATCCCAATACTAATATTTTTATTTCATTTTCCTTTTTCTGAATAAAACCAGTATCTTTGGTGCTCAACTATCATAAAGCACAGACTACTCAAAGTTGGCCTCCGAAAATAACATAAAAATCAGAACTAAATTAACCTAAGACGGTGCCTTTAATCCCCTTTGTTCCCAACCTACTTTGGTCGCACCCAAGGGCTCACCAGGGTCCCGTTTTGAGCGACACGTCACAGATTCAAGGGTCAATTTTTCAACGCTTTCAACCGGTCAAAATGTGCACACTCAAGTCATGTGCATTTTTCATTGAATTTTTGCGACAATTCATGACTAAATTTATTTTTGTGTCGCCAAGTAGTGACTTTGGCGCCACCAACACTTAAAAAAATAAGCAAATGAACTTGGCGCGACTCACCCCTTTAAGGGGTTCGGCCACCTCCCTTAAGAGAAGGGGGGGGGGGGTCGGCCACCCCTACCTTGGGGACTCGGGGCCATCTTTCCTTTACTCATTCGAGCACTATCTCTTTAATTCTCACCCATCACTCGCAACCGTATGATACCTATTGTCGCCCGTGCGCCGTCACCTCGACGACCGTCGCTCGCAACCGTGGACTGTCGCTCGTGCTTGCGCGCCTACTCTGTAACCCCTATCCCAGGGACACTCCACCGTGCCCATGCGCCTCGCCGCTGATACAGTCGTGCCCTCAAGCTCTTTGTCACAATGTCGTGCCCCTGGTACCATCCACACTTCATATCACCCACGTGTCACTTTCATGACATGTGCCCCTAGCACCATGTATTGTCTCGCTACAGAGGTTGACGTGCCCATGCGCCACTTCCATCACATGTGCCCCTAGCACCAGGTATTGTCTCATGTCGTTGGCACAACGCCCATGCACCACAATCATGTCTCATGTCGTTGGCATCGCGCCTGTGCGCCACAATCATGTTACATGCCCTTGGGCTCCACACTCATTCACCACACCATGCCCTCCTTCCATGGACGTAGAACATGCTTTGACCCACTCTCTGTAGTGTGTAGCATTTCGAGGGGCTCAACTCATAGTGCTCCGGCACGAGGACCCTTCGCAGTGGGATAGACTCGCTACCACAGAAGCTATCGCTACCTCCATCTCGGGGGGCTCCGTTCTTAGTGCTCTGACACGAGGACCCTTTACAGCTGGATAGGCTCACTAGCTACCACAGAAGCTATCGTCTCCTCCATTTTTGGGGGCTCCGTTCGTAGTCCTCTGACACGATGACCCTTCGCAGCGGGATAGGCTCACTACCAAAGAAGCTATCGCCGTTGGGGTGACTTGCATGACACCTGGCACGTCTGAGTTGCGACCACGTCCACTCACATTACTGGTGATCATCTGTGCCCCCCGAACGATGACCTCCGGGTCACTCTGGGACAGGAGTAGGTATTTAGAGGGCATCGTACCTAATCTGCCTGGCAGTTGATCACAGGGACCTTCCCTCACCGCTATCAGGTTCTCTCCATGTCTCTTGATGCACCCCTATGGGATTCAATAAGGGCCTGGATTGATGGTTAGGGAAACGGGCTTACTCTGATCATGCCGACGCTGTGTGGTCAGTCTTCTCAGACAGGTAGAGCGATGCTGTATAGGGTAGGCAGCACAAATTTGGGAATCGGTAGTCCAACGGAGAACCGGTATTTTTGGATCCCCTGGTGATGTGTCACTCCCGGGAGATGACACGTGTTAGCTGATGACACAGGCACACTTTTCTTGTAAATAATGGACTTCGAATTTTATGTTAAAGAGAATTCTCTCATTTGACAAAATCGTTTTCTCACCCCTAAATCCAAAACCTCTCGAATTCTAAAGAGAAATATCAATGGACTGTGACATTGGACGTAACATCAACTGTGACATTGAACTCTGACGTTGGACCCTGACGCTAGCTAGACCCTGATGCTGGACTCTGACTTGGACTGTCGACTGCCGGCCATGTTCGTCTCTGCCTTGTCCCCACTACATTTTCACTCCTTACGGCCTATCTGGGAAGCCTTGCTCTCTACCTTTACTCGACCCTCACTGTTTCTCATTTTATACATGTAGTAGTTGACACAGAATGCATCCATTGTGGCACTTCCACATAGGTACGAACCCACTTTCCTTGACATCATCCTTTACAAGTGCAACTCTTGATTCTGGTGGGTTGTGGGGAACTGTTTCCACCTTCAGACTTCTAAGCGAACAAACTCCTCAATATCATATGGAGAATCACCTGAGAATAGTTTGGCTAATTATTTGAACACCAGCACATTGATATAAATGCTCTTCGTTTTTCCAATGGTTGCGACAGTGCTTAAGACATTCCATTTGAGCAGCCTATTGATGGTACTTTTGTCAAAAATATTCAAAATTACATCGTTGGAGACGTCTCTATGACATAGCAACATACTAGTTTTTTCCGACATGTTAATGCTTGTGTCACTAATGCCAACAATATATGGAAGGGAAACTGATATTTGAAGTTTCACTTTTTACCACTTGAGTTTTACTTTCGTCACTAAAAGTTTCTCAAGTGTCTCTATATAAGAATTTTTACTGAATGTAGTGAGCTCAAATACTAAAAGTGTTACTCAAATATCATTTCTATCCTAACAAATTAAAACTGCTGCATAATTGCTTTTTTATTGCAAGGTTTACATGTGGAAGCATTAATATTTTTACATCCAGGGAAGCTTAAACTCTAAAACCATATTTTCAAACAATCAAAGTCGCAAGAATGACCAGGGAAGCAAAAATGACACGGGAAATGACCAAGTCACCAAACCCTCATTCCTGTCCGTTTCGCAACGTATGAATCAAGTAAGATATAGAACGAGTAAAGCATTGACAGAAACTTCATAGACAACGATCTAGGGAGGTGGTTCCTTGGAGTGACAGTGATCCGAGACCATTTTGGAAGTATAGTTGGATATCCAATTCTCTTAGAGTGGTTAAAGCTTCTCGCGCTCGCTTTGGGTTTCGTGCTAAAATACATTAACTGGAGCCTAACATGGTGGGTTTTTGGGGCACCTCTTTTGCCCCACCTTCATCTTCCTCTCCCATACCTTTGTGGCAATGCTTGAAACGTAGAATGAAAAAACAATATGATCTTAGTTTTAATCATTGATTTTGTGCTAACTATAGATAATCTTTGTTACAATACATGATCGGAAGAGTCCTAACAAGTCCACATTGTACTCTGCAGTGCATCCACGCTTCAGTGTTTTCCGCTATAGCCGCCTGCACTTGAATTATTAAGACGTACTTCTTAGAATAATTTGCCAACAAACCTAGTATTCTGGGGAGTTGCAAAAAGACACCTTTGATTTTACTATTTGCAAATTACCTCCTGTGGTGCTACTTGTGTTGTATCCGTTAAAAATTGTAAAAGAGAAAAAGGGGTATGTCGAATATATTCCTTACAAATATGTGCTCCTCATCACCACCATCTCGATCTAAACCCTAACTTTTAACTTACTATAGCAAACACTTATGTGAGCATCGCCAAAAAACAATCTATTTACTCAAAACAGATGCCAACATTACCTCAAGAAAGCAGCCAAGCTCTTTCAATTTCTACTAGTGGAATGACTAGATATGAATGAAACATATTGACATGGTCGGTCGGGGACTTGGTTGAAACGTGAAAGATGGTTGCTAAATGGGGCATACTCACATTCAAGTACCAAGTAGTCTTTGTTAGTATGGGGGAGACGGTGTCTAACCCGCAGAATGGAATACTCATAGTTTTCATAAGCGTGTTGAACAATAATACCTAGACAAACGCTAACATAAACAATGCGAACAACCCGTTCAAAGCCTCAAGTCCTGCAAATATTCAACAGTTTCAAGGTCCACCGGACGGCCTCCCTCGCTTTGCTACTAAACGCATTCCTACGGAACCTGCAAAACATGGTTTGAGCAAAGACTAATTAAGCCATATGGTCATTTCCTGATTCTACTGGCGGTCATTTCGGGAGCATTTCAGCCATATTGACAAATTACAACAAGATTCATGCTGTTTTAGTCTTTGATCTGCGAGATCTGTGGTTGCTGTTTAGTTGCAGAGAAGGGAAGGGAAGGGATGGAAACTTGATGCCAAAGTTAGCTTTAGTCTGTACTAGTACGAATATTATAAATTATTCTGAACGATTATGTCCTCCGTTAATTACGCTAATAACAATCATTCTCTCCATTTATGACTTCTTTTTAGATTTGATTAAAATTAAATGAACATCGGATAATTAACATGTTTTAACATTGGGAAGTGAAAAGTCTCATTATAAGGAAAAACAAAATAAAGAAATCCTTTTATTACTCACTTTCTAATTTGGTTGAATTGAAATAAATATTGGATAATAAATGTTCTCTAAATATTAGGGGATGAGAACTGTGATATATTTTCTTTTTCTTGCATTTTTGGATTAGTAAATAATTAAATAAAAAAAACAAAACAAATAAACTGAAATACTTGAATAATCAGTTAAGAAACAAAAAATTGTTGAAAAAAGAAAAGCAAAAAGTTGGAAAACAAGGTTAATATGCATAAAAAAATGGGGGAAAAGGCTTAAATACGGTGCAAATTTACAACAGCTTTATATAAAAATTATACTGCTACTGCTCTTTAAAGTGAGATTACTGACTATTGAGAACAAAGAACCCATGGTAAGCATGCAAAAAATGCTGTAAGAAAATTACAATCACAGAAAAAGGACGGGCTTGTAAGGATGAGAAATGTGAAATTCTAATATCTTATGAATTAAGGTAAACTAGAAAATTTAAGAACACTTAATTACTTTAACAGAAATATTGTTGATTTAATGATATTGATAAAAGCAGGTATATGCTGAAATTAGTTGTAATTGGAGACATTCAACAAGCATTCATAATATTGTTCAACACAACCAAAATTTTAATTGGATGTCCAGTCTCAAAATTGATACAATTAAAGAAGGTGCACAAATTCATAACTATATGCCTTGTAAAAATTTAGACAAGAACGATGCCTAACACTAAAAATTACACGCATAATGGAAAGAACCTTGAGAAAATGGAAGGAAAAGAATTCAACTTCATCATTAAAATAGACAAAAAGGCTGAAAATGACAGAATCCGAGTAAGGTTGATAGAATATGAAGTTCAAGAATACTATCCAACACAAAAAAAAATGATGGAAACCATACAATGATAACTGAAGATCCAGTGCACAAAAAAAAAGATCACTTTAATGTAGGCTAAAATAATATTATATAATAAAATAAAACTACATCTTCTCATTTTACATGCTAAAAGTTGAAAGCCTACTGCCTGCATCATGAGTGACTTTCATAACACAAAATTATTGATTTTATGCATGTTCACTGCATATTATTATTGAAATTAGAAAGATACATTAATTATAACATTCTTATATATAGTTTTATGTATAATTATTTTTATATATATGCATAGTAATTGTCTATTTTGTGAGGTTGATTTGTGGTTTGGACATATATAATGTTTAAAATAGCTTCTCATTGATTGTTCGTTAAAAATCCCCCTTTCCCTCTTTTGGTGTTTAAAGAGAAAAGAAACTGGCCTCCTCCCTAATGCCGCAATTAACAATCAATAGTTCTCTCTTCATAAGCTTCTCTATTTAAACAAAAAAAGGAAAAAGGAAAAAAAATATCTTTCTAAGGCTTTGAGTTCTTCTTTCTTGTTTATTATTCAATGGAATTCCTTTTTTTAAAATAAATAAAAAAAATCTTTATTTTTGTCTTCTCGTGATGAATAGGAAAAAAAATATGGAAAGCTCACAAAATCAAACCAAATTATAATAAAATGATGAAAATTGTAAATCTTAACTGTATACCATAAACCAATCTAACATATTACAAAAACAAAGACGTAGATTGATTCTTTTAAAAAAAACTCATTTACTTTTTTTTCAGCAATAACATTAAACATTTCTTCAATCCAGATGCCTGCAAAAAAGATTTTCGAACTTTGATCACAATTGTAAACATCAAATATATATTTTTTTATATAGAACAAGCCAGAAAAGAAATAAAAATATAATTTAATTATATTATTTGATTCAAAAAAGTTAATAATATGACCTCAAAAATTACTCTCGATCACATCCACGTGCAAGGCACGTGCTCCATACCGGTCGTTGGAAAATAGTGAATGTCCAAGTTAAACCTGGTTAAAAATTTCCCCATGACCTATTCAACTTCTAATTCATCTTTAATTTCATCAAACCCTATTAGTCAACGGTCCAAACACACCCTTCTATCAGATTAAAAAAACATGGGACAGATTCCAGTCATACCAGTTGACCACCCCTGATGCATATAAGTATGACCCTCTTCCTTCAGTTATCCTTCATCACAGCTTCATCAATCAAATATCCCTTTTACGCACTCCTCAATAATTTCTTTGCTTGCTCAACAAGATCAAGATGAGGCCTTCAGTTAGCACTCTTTTAGTCATTATAGCATTGGTATTCCTACTTAGCATGCATGGTTATGGAGCTATTAGAACCCTAAATCGAGAAGAACAAGTTTGGATCAAGAAATCACATCTTCTGCTACCGTCTTTACAACGGGCTCCTGTTTGCCCTCCTGGAAATGGATGCACCTACATTCCTACTGCAGGTTGCAGGCTATGCACCTAAAGATCATGCCCGGCCATCCGGTGGCCAAGGAGCTAACAATGTGACAATACGAAGTTAGAATCAGAGAGTTAGAACTTATAAGAAACATGTCAATTGTAATTAGCTAGTGATTAATAAACGGCAAATCATGCTGTATGAAACTGTCTAATCAATTTTTTTTGTTTCACATTCTTTACCCATTATTCGGGTGTAATGTGCATACGAAGCAAGTAAAGTATGCTTTTTGTTATCAATTTGCATCCTCAGGGTATTGATTACGGTTCCTCTTCATGTTTGCAGGGAGAAAATTTCTAAATAATATACCCTTAAAACGTCGGTAAGATTGGATTCAACGAAAACAATAAAACCCTAAGGAGGCATCCTATCAAGAGGTTATCTAGAAAAATTAGAAAGTAAATTGAAAATCTAGTCAATCGCATAAATAATGTTGGTCAAATCGAACTCTGATCTCCCTAGATACCGAGCAGCAACAAAAGTAGATCAAGCAGCGACAAATCTTCCAGCTAAAACAGTATTCTCCTTAGTCATCGGATCGGAGGAGTATCAGCAACTCCTCCCAAACTCTTGCATTAGTTGAGACTTGGATGCATGCATGTCTATTACGTCGATATACCTGTAAAATAGATATCTAGTTATATTGGACTTAAATGCTCCAAGCATTTTGAACATTATCCTTTGAAGTCAGAAAAGCTCACTACACCAGATTATTGGTTCAAGCCTTCCCTCTTTTTGTCGTCGGAACCCTAATTCCGCCTACGCATTGGTGCTTCTTTAATTTGCAAGGAAAATCATTTTTGTGACTAACCAACACATAATAACATTGATATAGGGTAGATAGATCTTGTACACTATGCATCGTAACTTGTACCTCAAATTTTACATAACCGCCATTAGTGAAATGTACAATCATAAAATGGTGTGTTCTAAATGACGTAGCTTGGGTTAGCTCATCAATGGTACTTTGTCATTTTATCATCCTAGTACTAATTTTTTTGTTTTTCATTTTCTTTTTTCCAAATAAACACCATTATCTTTGGTGCTCAACTATCATACAGCACAGACTACTCAAAGTTGGTCTCTGAAAATAACATAAAAATCACAAACTCCCCAATATCATATGGAGAACCACCCGAGAATAGTTTGGCTAATTATTTGAACACCAGCACATTGATATAGATGCTCTTGGTTTTCCCAATGGTTGCGACAGAGTTCACAATCCTCATTGCTTAAGACATTCCATTTGAGCATCCTTTATTGATGGTACTTTTTTTAAAGGTATTCAAAATTACAACGTTGGAGACGTCTCTATGACATAGCAACATACTAATTTTCTCCGACATGTTAATGCTTCTGTCGCTAATGCCAACAAAATATGAAAGGGAAATTGATATTTGAAGTTTTACTTTTTACCACTTGAGTTTCACTTTCGTCACTGAAAGTTTCTCAAGTGTCTCTATATAAGAATTTTTACTGAATCTAGTGAGCTCAAATACTGAAAGTGTAACTCAAGTATCATTTTTATCCTAACAAATTAAAACTGCTGACATAATTGCTTTTTTATTGCAAAGTTTTCATGGCGAAGCATTAATAGTTTTAAATCCAGTGAAACTTAAACTCTAAAACCATATTTTCAAACAATCAAAGTGGCAGAATGACCAGGGAAGCAAAAATGACACGGGAAATGACCAAGTCACCAAACCCTCATTCCTGTCCATTTCGAAACGTATGAATCAAGTAACATATAGAACGAGTAAAGCTTTGACAGAAACTTCATAGACAACGATCTAGGGAGGTGGTTCCTTGGATGACAGTGATCCGAGACCATTTTGGAAGTATAGTTGGATATCCAATTCTCTTAAAGTGGT
Organism: Escallonia herrerae; assembly: GCA_033070095.1. NCBI lineage: Eukaryota > Viridiplantae > Streptophyta > Magnoliopsida > Escalloniales > Escalloniaceae > Escallonia > Escallonia herrerae. Next base: position 125,491 of record JAVXUP010000135.1, read on the forward strand.
TAAAGCTTCTCGCTCGCTTTGGGTTTCGTGCTAAAATACATTAACTGTGGAGCCTAACTGAGGAAAAAAAAATCTTCTAAGTCTATAATTAGGCCAATTCTAAGTAGGGATCAATAATCCGAAAAAGGGAAATTCAGCCCGTTTGAGTTTAAAAGAGTATATCATTGGAGGTACGGTTCTGCGAGATTATATCACATGCGTTAATTGCTGTACAACAAACCATAACATCGTCAATGACCCTCGGGGCATGAAAGATAGTGGTGGAGAGACGGCGTTTTTTTATTTTTTTTGCTTTTTTGGCTGACTAGAACGTGTCTCCCCAAGATCTAGGCAAACACAAGCAATATGACCCAACCCTTCAGACATTCAAAGCCTCCATTCCTCAAATCCTAAAATATTGTTCAAGGTCCACCTTTGCTAGTAAACGCATTCCTACAAAACCAGAAATTTGGGAAGACTACAAAATATTGTCCTTCTTTAATGGCACTTTTGGAAGCATTTTAGTGACACTTAAAAAGCCTGTAAATATTTTAAATAGGAATTGGTACTAAACTGCTTCAAAGCGTGTTACTGAAAGTCTTTAGCAATCAATTTAAGCTTAGAGGGGCAATGACCTTGATGAATTGAGAAACTGAATGTCCAGATTTCTCCATGACCAATTCAATTTCTAATGAATCTTTCATGAAGCCCTAGTAGTCAACAGTCAAAACACGCCCTTCTATCAGATTAAAGTAGACAGGAAATATTCAAGTCATACCAGTGGATAACCCTGATGCATATAAATATGACCCTCTTCCTTCATTTACTCTTTAAACTAATTACATCAACCAATTGCAAATATATCTACTCTTCTTCAGCTTCTTTGCTTGCTCAACAAGATCAAGATGAGGCCTTCAGTTAGCATTGTTTTAGCCATTATAGCAGTGGTACTTCTGCTAAGCTTTCAAGGATATGGAGCCAGTAGAATCCTGAATGGAGAAGAACAAGTTTGGATCAAGAAAGCGCATCTTCTGCTACCATCTTTCCCCAAGGGTCCTGTTTGCCCTCCTGGAAATGGGTGCACCACCATTCCTACCCCAGGTTGCAGGACATGCACGTAAAGATCGTGCCCTCGCTCGTGGACAGGAATCAACAATGTGACAATATACACAAGCAGAATTCAGGAGTTACAACTTAGAAAAGTATCAAATGTAACTAGCTAATTAGTAACAACAATAAAAGCAATCATGCTCTCTCTATATATATATGAGTGCTCAATTTTTTATTTTTTTTGTTTATAAATTTTTTACCCACAATTTGGGTGCATTTAACTAATAACAATTCAAATAAAAGTTGTGTTTATTTCACATCCTCTCTCTCTCTCTCTCTCTCTCTCTCTCTCTGTGTTTTTTTACAAGAAGAAGAAAGGAAACTACACTTCACTAAAACAAGGGAGAAGCATCAAGTTTCATCTTAGCTTATGCATTTTGCATCTTTCCTGATATCACTTGTTCATCTTCGTCATGTTGTTAAGGGGGAAATGCTAGAGAACATGAGGATTGAGATATCTATAAATCATTTGTCTTCGCTAAAAGCTACTTATAATACAAGTTTCGTTCCGATTTCCCAACTAGGAAAGCAATATAGAGAGACATGATATGGTTGTGAGAGTTAACGAAAGTTTACACAGATAGTGGCAACGGTATCCTCGTCAAGCCAGTTGGGATTAAGATGCAAGTCCAGTTAGTATATAGGTACTTGCGTTAGAGATTGCAAAGACATACTGGACCAAGAACCCGCCTAGGATTGATTCTCAAAAACGATTTTTAAATTAAGACAAAAAATAATGTTAATATATTTTTAGCAGAATCAGTTTTAGTTCGGTAAAAGTTGCGGAAACACTTGCTCAAAGTTATGCAAGGTGTTTGGGTAAATGTTTAGAAAATAGTTTTAATAAAATAAATAAATGACCAAAAAGAGCACAAAGAAACATGCAAGACTCTCATTATTTTCGGTTAGCAAAAGTTCAAGATAAATAAACTATATATTTTAGCTATTTCTTCACCCTAATGCATATTAATATCTTCTCTACAAATAGTTGCAAATGTGCACCCTTTGTTTCTATTTGATTGCACCCAGAAAGAATAGGAATTTAAAGCCTTAAAATGAGCAGACTCAAAAAAAAGTTAGAAACTGTGAGGGAATCTAGTATTTTTGGTGGTCAAACTTATTTCTGCTTAAAATCAAAAACCAAAAAGTGTAGTTTATAGTTTTAGACATTTTTTCTGTTAATGAAGATATTTAATCACTTTTAAACGGTTTAAACTATCAGAATCTATGGTTTAGGTAATACTTAGTAAAATGTAAAGTAGCCCTCTCTTGCCCTTAGCAACATAAAGATGAACTGCTAGTGCTAACGGATGGAAACTTTAGGGTGCGTTTGAACCATTGTGGTTTTTAGTTTTCAATTTACAAAAAAATAAAAAGAAAACCCTCTTTTGGTTTTTAGTTTTTATAAATACTGAGATGTATTTGGAACGCAAATTTTTTTTTTTTTTTTGAGTTTTCTACTTCATTCAATTTTATTTTTCTTCCCCTTTCAAAATCTTTCTCCAACAAACCATGGTCGAACCTCCACCACCATCAAACTTGCACCACCACCCACCCTTTCAAAACACAACACTACCAAGTTGAATAACAACACACGACCCCACCACTCCCCCATATCAAATCTCAACACCACCACCATCAGAAAAACCTTCCGTATCACCAGGCCGGACCACTGAGAAAATCACTGCACGACTACTACAAGGGCGGCACAGATCTGTGGGTTCAGTGGCGACAATAAGGCAACTATGAGCCCGTTTAAGATTGATTTTAAAAAGTAAAATTCTGCTTAAATCTTAATTAGTTTTTAAAATCAGATTTAATCTACTTTAATCAGAATCACTTTATTGTTTGGTAAAAGTAGTTGTAAACTAACTTAAAGTTATAAAAGTTGTTGGATAAAAAGTGCTTAAACCACTTCCATGATGACAAAATGACCATAGATGGCACTTATAAATAATTTTTTGATATCCATTTAGAAATGTAACGTTAAGATAACCTTTATTTGTAAATAACTATACTACACTAGTAAATTATCAAAAACTTATTTTCGTCCACTTCCAAAGTTGTTTATTTTTTACTTTAAATTAAAAAAAAGATCTTACATTAGTGCTTATAGTATAATAACTTCGCAAATTAGTTAAAGAATATGAGATGTCCTTTTATGAGAAATATGAGGATAGTATGATACATTAAAAGGTCAACCTGATTATGAGAAAAGTTATTATTTCATAATCCTCACTTTTCAGGATTATGGATTTAATCAGTTGTGAGCTTTTTGAGACAGATTAAATCTTTTGATATGTTTTGCCAAACACCCACAAACCTGATTAAATCAGGTTTGACCATTCTAAAATCAATCACAAACATCCTCTATGTGGTGCGGTGGCAACGGTGGGACAGAGATATGACACTTTTAGCATCAGACACATCCATCGATCAGAGATCCATGGTTGTTCGAGATTGCTTTGTGATTCACCTGGCGATTAGTAGTGGCGATGGGTAGAACATATCTGCGACCATGCATTCAGCTCGATCGGTGAGGTGGCAATAGTGGGGCAGGGATATTAATGAAGATGGTGGTGATTTCAACAATGACGATGGGGAAGATTTTTAGTTGCGGTGGCGGTAGTTTGACAGAGATGTGAGTGGTAACGTTGATGAGTGGTGATGTTAGTGGGGTGGCGATGGAGGGTTAAGGTTAGGGGCAGCATGGTGGCAATTGTATGTGACAGATGTTGGGGGCGACGACGTTGCGGTGTTGGCGACATTATCTTTTATGGTGGGTGTTATGGAGTACCGGTGGGAGTGATGAAATTTGAAGTGGATTTTGGAGAAAAGATTTCCAAATAGCTCGTAGTGAAACTTAAAAGGTGGATTACAAAATAAAATTGAAAATCCAAAACTCCGAGAAACATGTTCGAAAGGAAAATTAGTTTATAAAACCGATGGGAAAAAAAAAAGAAAAACAAACCGTCTACCAAACGCCTATTTTTTCCTTCAATCTACAAAACTAAAAACAAAAACGCTATCACCGCTACCTAATTTAGCCCCCTTGCCCTTCATTTTTAGTTCAATGAGTCTTTGGAAATCTGGAAGTTAGCATTTTTCAAAAATTGTGGTATTTGTTAATAAAACATGCAAAAGCTTGGTATTTTTATTTTCATAATATTGTTTCGGAATTTTTTTTCAAAAAGCTTGATATTTTCCCCATAATATTTCAAAAAGGAACACTTTTCCCCACAGAAATGTGGTATTTGTCTCTTTTATCAAACACTCCACAAAACTTGTTTTAAACGATTTAAAGCAGGCTTGATAATTTAAAATTTTACAGTGTCCCAAACATTTTAAGTAGTCCGTCATTACTCCTTATTTTCAATATATGCAGGGAATCAAATGAATGGCTTTGGTAACACGGAGTAAAATGTTTGAAAGTCTGAAGGCAAGGTGCATCAAAATAGTCAAAGATTAATTGGTCAAAGACTCAAAGTGACAGACGTCCAACTCGGAAGCAGGGCTTATTCATCATCTTAGTAACACCATAACGAATTGATTTCACGTTTGTTGAACTTTTGGTGGGCGAATCAGAGGACGAATAGAGCTTTAGCAAGACTGTGACCCGAAGAGCGACGCCAATTTCAGTGTGTGACAATAATCCCATGGCTCACGTAAATGATAAGTAGGACTATTCTCAGTCAACCATCAGCTGCTTACGGATGCCATCACGTATATGTTGAGGCAAAATATCACTTGTTTACAAGATGCAGGTGAGGTTGCCACATGCTACATCACAGAAGATTATCGGTCCTAGGCCTTTCAGATTTCACAGGAGACTAGTCAGGCCTAGGGGTTTTGGATATTTCCGTTGCAGGGCCAAAAAAGAAAAGGGAAATTACTTTTGTTTAAAAGATAATAATATTGCGACACTGACGAGATCTTTGGTGACGAAAACAAAGCTGCATTGTAGAGCTCGGCAGGGCTATGCATAAACACTTCTGGGAATTGTCATTGTTAACAAGACCAATATGGTTCAACAAAAAAGAAGGGGGACATAAGACCAAAAGGAAAGCTCCCAAAAAGTACCACAAGATTATGCTCACACGGTTTGACAAATGTGTCACCTGCACAGCTGGGCGTGACCATGTAATGGCTTTGCTGGCTGGACGGAATTTATGTTTCATACAGAGGAAATTGACCTCAGTCGGTCCAAATATTTTGGCATTGTCGCGTAGAGTTTTGGCAATACATGAACACTGCTACGACAACTTCAAATCTCAACCCATTCAAAGTCCACCAACACCAGGACCAACGCCAAACTCAACTTACCTGTCAGGGCAGATCAGAAAGAACACCCATAAAGGGGTCCAAAATAAAGCAAATTGATGAAGCAGATTTACATTTGATCTCAGTAATGACATCTAGGCTTTGATAGTTTGAGCTAATGCAAGACTCGTTCAATTTCTAAATCCTGGTTGTCAACATTCAAACCCTTGGAAAATATTGAAAACTTCAAGTCAAAACAGCTCCCAGTTTATGACTTGATGCACAAAAAATATATATGTATGCTGTCCCTCTATCCTCGCACACCTCGTCAATGTTTGTTTACCTCAAGTTTGCTCAGCACAGCTTAAAATGAGAACTCCAATTGTTGTCTTGGCCATTACGGCGGCAATTTTTCTTCTAAGCATCAAACAACTAGAAGCTAGCCAGGCACTACCGAATGTAGAAGTGGAAGAAGAGTGGATGAAAGCATCAGATAATCTGCTGCTACAATCTCTACGAGGTCCTGATCGTGATCCTGGAAATGGATGTACCTACATTCCCGGGCAGGGTGGTAACCCCTGCACGCTCGGCCAGAAGAACTTTGCAGGTCATGCTATGCCTCCTTCTCATGCATACCCACAGCTCGTGACTCGATTTGGCATTGCTACTAAAGTAGCTTAGAGTCCTCAGATGACGCTAACGTCGTATATACCATAGGAGTCAGAAACCAGATCAGAAAATGTGACTATTGACAGAAGCAAAAGTTTCCTTCTGTTTTTTCATTTTCTTTTCATCTCTCAACCAATTTTCATCAAGCATTCTCTATAGGTAGTTCAATTGTATTCTTTTCATGCAAGATGATGGTATATTTTTCTCAAAGAACTTTCATACTTGTTACGGATGTATGTCCTTTTTTTTTGCCACGTACACAAAGAACAATTACTAGCCTAATTTGTAGAGTCAAACTAGCTTGCAAATGCAGTCCGCTCCGGCTTCCATGTAGGTCACATTCTCCTGGGTGCAAGGTTCTAATCCAAAGCAATCTTTTCCAAAATTTTTAAACAGCTGAATGCTGAGTTTCTACATTCGTCTGCCTTGGATTCTCATGGACTGGGGTACAGAAGAAGGTCAACATGTTAATTTTGCACAATAATACATACAGATAATTCATGACAATGGTCGACAGCAGGAAGGGAGGCGGGGGAAAAGAGCCTCTGAGAGTAGAGAGCAAGGTGGAAGGTGGTAGAGATAGCGTGCTAGACAGGGTGGTAATTCCCCTCAAAAGAGAGCAATCATTTTAGAAGGAAAAAAAAATAGTACAGATACCTTCAAATGCAAGATCCAGGAGTAGCCAATCATAGCCCCACACTTGACGTTCCTAAATTCATGAAAGAGTTGAAACAAAATAATGAAGACCTTATTAGCATCTTATAAGAGTATTAGCAATCCATACAGGAAACTCAAATTGCAAATCATTCTCTTACCCAATACATAGGCGTGTCAGGTATAACCAAAAGAGCAATCTGGCAAACACAACATAATCACCTGAGATCATTCCCACAAATCAGCTGGTATATCCGTTGCATCTCACTAACAATGAACCACGCAGGAGTTCCTCCATTTCAAGCCATGCTTATTACAATAATAAGAAAAAATACAGATAAAAAAGAACATAATAACGAGAGTGCTCGGGAACGGATCAGAATGGCAAGAAAGCTTGCAGACATCCAACTTTTGATGGGCTGTTGCACGACAATATGTTGAATGGCAATTGACCTGAAATGGAAGTCGAGAAAATGCGGAGCGCAATCTACAAGAACCACAAAGAAAGGAAGAAGATCATTCTGCAGAACCTTGTTATGAAAGTCCAAACCCCACTTCTGAGCTTTCTTTACCTGAGGTCTAAGATCATAGTTCTCTCCATTATATGTATTTACCTAAATCATCTATTCATTTTCTTCAGGCCTTTAAGAGATAAGATGTTCCATAGTATTACACTGTGCACAATGACCTTTGTGACTTGTGATCACCAACATTTTGCACAAAGCATTATACAAAAACGACCGAGGAAGTAAAACACAGCAATCTGAAGATAGGTAACCCATTATAAACGTAATTCAAATACAAACAACACAACCATATGCTATTTTTATACTTCTACAGGGTAGTGCACTCGACAGTGAATTAAAAGTGAGGTATTCCCCTTCTTCTACAGAATGATATATTACTCTGATGTGGATTTTTCTTACAAGCAGAAGTTTACAACTGGATTATTTTGAAAGAGCGGCAGCAAGCTTCTCCTTCACGAGCTCAGCAGTACCACCTTGCGTCCGGATAGCAAATGTGTGGATAACTTCACCATCATCGGTTGTGGAGACACTAGGGTCCTGAGCTACAATCCGATGTTCCCTAAATGTCTTTATGACTTTAGAAACTGGATGAGCATCCAATGGGCAGCTCGCTCTTACAACTGCATCTTCTTGCGTCATGTGAAACTCAATTTCTGGCATAGCGTGCTTTTGCTTACCGCCCACCATCTCCTTCTCAGCTTCCAAGATCCTTATCTTCGTCTGGAGATCAGTAATGTATGCAATGGCATCACCAAGCAGAGAGGCCTTGTCCATCTTAGAAATATTAGGGACAACTGCTCTTAATGCATAGAACCGCTGGTTCAGCTTCTCCCTCCTCTGCCTCTCAGCTTCCACGTGATTTAATGGTTCTTCCCTGCCATTGGCAGGCTTTCTACCTCTCTTTCTGGGTTTCCTCTCATCAGGTTGAAGTGATAAGTCCTCTTTAGCTAGTTCCATAGTAGAAACTAGAGTTTGGGAATTCAAACCCCCGATCATTGGCGTGAACATTTTCACTTCACCATCATCACCTCTGTACCCATTTGAAGAGTTCCCAAAAACTTGATTGCTACTTATTGCCTGTACATCATATGACTGTGAAGGAAATCCTGAATCATCTTCAACCTTCGGAGAAAAACTTATACTGATTGGGCCTGGCTTCGCACCACCAAAACTAAGTTCCTGCCCAAATATCTTTGGCAACACTTTTGTATGTACAGGCTGAGGTCCCCCACATATCGTTCTCACCATTTGAATTAAGTTCTGCTCTTCAGTAATCGACTTGCTAGAGCCAATCTCTATGACTCCGGATTTTACAGGAATAAACACTACCGTCTCGATTCGAGCCAATTTCGCCAGAAACGACCTCGACTGATAATGGTCTAAACTACTTTTCATGTCTGAAGTCCACATAGGTCTACCAGAATTAAAAGACTGAGCAGGAATGGAGGGCTTATCAAGGGAAAATGAATAATACATTGATGTTAAGTAAAACATCTCCAAATCTGAAACCAAATCCAACTTGGCCGCAAAATTATCTTCCTCCAATCCCCCAAAACATACGTGGAGCTTCTGAAGCACCCGCTTTTTCCTATCTGCCTGGTCCGAACTTCTATTTGCAGGACAACCCCCATCCCCAACTTCACACCCCTTAGATTCCCTACAATGACCATCACCCCAAATCAAGGCTGCTTTGCCGGATTTCAAGCTTGAGACTTGCCAGAAGATGGCATAAGTCCAATTTGACCCCTCAAGAATCTTGCATAGCCCCTGCTGCACTCCCAAATCCCTAGCTCTGGCAGTAAATTCGGGTAACACGTTATTGGAAGATGACCAAACCAAGAACTCAAACGCTTCGGTACCCAGTACAGCTTCCACCATATCTTTGTCCTCTTCTTTTGACCAAAACTTCTCCCCCATCTTTCAAAAAAAGAAAAAGAAATCCCAACAACACTAGGAGCTGTTTCAAAATATGCACAAACTAAAAGGTAGTCATGTTTCTCAAGAAAATGATTCAAATCCTAGAATCTTGATGGGAATATTGACTCTAAAGACACTTGGGTATGGCTCACGAACACAGAGAAACTTTTGCCAACAACTACTATTGGATCAGCTCCCTCAAAATTATGCAGAAAAAAAACCCTAAATTGAAGCAGCTATTATCGAGTCAGATCCCTCAAGCAAGTGTTTCAAACACGAGGAATCCTGAAATTAAAGACACTTGGATTTTAAGCTCAATTCTACCAAACAATCACGCATAACCCCGAAATTCTTGAATTGTCTAATATTGGGTCCATTCATCATCATAAAGAGAGGACTTTTACAGGGTAGGAATTTCAAGAAATTTTAAACAAGAAACACGTGAAATACAGGCTACAATGAAACATAAGGAGCAAGTTTTACCTGAAGGTTATGATGGTCCATGATGGATCTGGGTAAGAAGGAAAAGGGTGCTCGTGTTTCATGCGACTACAACAAACAGTAGGGTGTGCTTCTAGATCTGAACACACACTACTTTATCAGGCAAATCATCTGCTGAGCTAAATCTAAAGTCTAAATAAAGGACTTATCTCTGTAGGAATAATTTCTCCTGTGATTGGCCAGTTCCAGGTGGCTTACGTCAAATGTACCAAAACTTCATTTGTGTGCCCTTTTTATATTAAGTTTTCAAAAATATCAAATTTCCTATCCACGTTATTTTTTCGCATAATTTCACATTTGTTTATACTAAGAAGACATATTATTAGTATTACTCGTTATATCTGGTGCAAAGAAGGATAATACTAACAACTACAAAAAGTTCTTGGATTACAAAGGAATTACAAAGGGACATGACGGTATCATCTTTGATTAGAAAGATAAGTTAGTGTAGCCGTATAAAGTGTAATATCATTTTCTAAATTAATCATTATATTATTTTCTAAATTAATCATTCATTTATTTTTCTTAAATCGAACCCACTCATTGCAACATAAGATGTGTGTTGATAAGTGTGTGTAGGGAGCTGATCCGTTGACCGCGCGAGTAATTTCAGCTAAGTTGCCTGCGAGATTTGGCCTTCCATCTGGCTCGATGGATGGACTAGATCTAACTTTTTTTTAAAAAAAAATTACCATTCACTACATTATGTAGCGGACGGTACATTATACCATAATACCGCTGAAATGAGATAAGTTAACATGACCCTTCGCTGTACAATGTTGCGGACTTTTCAGTTTGCTTTTCATCTCAGTCTTGTCACTTTTCTTACACTCCATCTCTCTCTCTCTACCCCTCCATCTCCCTTTACCCCTCCATCTCTTTATTCTCAGCGCAGCCAGTAGTTGTAACCCCTATACCCCTCAGTTGTCTCCCCATCCATAGCCATCAACTATGACACCCACACCGACGCCACACGAACATCACCCACCACCCAGCACCGCCATCATTTTTCAGCACTTACCCCAGCTGTCGTTACCAGATCTTAGCAGTGTGGCCACCACCCACCGCCACCGTCGCTGCCAGATCTGTAGGGGTTAATATTGCCCATGCGAGTCAACTATACCTAATCCCTACCACCGCCAAATCTAAGTTTTCTATTTTTCCATTTTCAATTTTTTTTAATTATCTCATCTTGGGATCTTGAAGAATAATGCACGATAGAAGATGGTGGTCTCTTCGGATGACTTGGTTTTATCAATTGTTGAATTGGTGGTGGGTTACAAGCAGCTGCTTCTTGTTCTCAATGATGGTAATGTCGTATGGGCCGAAGGACTGGGGGTTTGTTGGTTGTGGCTGATGTTACGACTGTGAGTTTGCTGATGGTTGCTTTAAAAGACAAAAGAATTTGCTTGGTTTTGGTGATGCTTTGGTTGATTGAAATACAGTGAACAAACATTTGAATCATAAAAAAAAATAGTTTAAATTTGAAAGAACATCCAAACACATACAGAACCCCTCACATACAAAACCCAGAACAAGTTCAATTTTTGCCGAATGTAGACGATCAGGTTAATTCATCTCAGATCAGGGGTATTATGATAAAACATACCGTCTGCTACATAAGGTAGTGACCCGTTCATAAGGCCAGATGAACAGTCAAATCGCGTAGACAACTTAACTGAAGTTGTCTGTGAGGTCATATTTATTGTTTTTAAAGTAGTATCTAATTGAACATAATTTTTATATTCTAAAAGCAATATCCAAAGGTTAACCCATTTTTGTCTTCTCAAATAACGAATGTTCTTCGTCTACCTAAATTTGAAAATGATAATACTAAAAAACGTACATAACATAAAGATGTAGGCTTCAGTGATACAAATTACAGTTGGCCTGGGCAACTTAGGAAAATATGGGCTTGGGCTTGGGCTTGGGCTTGATCTTATAGAGATCATGATTGACGTGGGTTTGAAATTTTTAGCCCGTATAGGACAAATATTTTTTTAAGGCACTCATAAGTCACACCCATGAGAACCTAGCATGTCCAACTTTCACAATAATATAACTTACATAATATAAATATTCTGTGTATAAGAGATGTGTGTTTTTTCCTGTTTTGTCCTAAATCATTTGACCATAGATGACACAAGTATGATGTGATATACACCATTCAAACCCTCAAATAAAACTATTTCACGACTCTACTATTTTTCTTTTCTTTTTTCTTTTTTTAGTTTTATCCTAAAATTTTATTTTCATGTTTATATTTAAATTCATATTTAGGCTTCACCCTACTTTTCTTCGTGATAAAGATTAATTAATAGACTTGAATTATGTTGATATGCTTAAAATTAAAGTGAACAAAAATTAATTTGTAATCATGGACAATCCGTGGGCAGCCAATTTTTTGCCCATGCTCACTAACATTTTTATGGGTTAGGCGTAAGGCTGTATACGAATCGAGTTCGAGCCGAACAAGGGTGTGTTTGAACTCGATTCATCTATTTTCTGGGATTTTTGAGCTCGGCTTGTGTTCATTTATGAGCTAGACATTGATGTTCGAACTCGACTCGAGTTCGCCAATACAAAAGTCGGGCTTGGCTCGACTTGTTTGTCTAAAAAAACCAAATCAACAAAACACTGGAGAAGGAGAAGAAGCTGAATTCAACAGAACACCATGTCGTCTTCTTCTACAACAACCATCGCCGTCGTCTTCTTCCACGGCCACCACTGTTGTCACTGCCATCTGCTTCCACCATAATAGCCGCCATCGTCTGCTTCCACCACGTATCGTCTTCTTCCACCACCATCATCGCCGCCTCGCTGCATTTACTAACATCACCTGCTTCATCAACCACTTGTCATCGCCTTCATCATCAACCATAAAAAACTTTTAAAGAAAAGAAGTTCAGATTTGCTTCTGAAGTTGATGGATTATTGGATCTTCACAAGATCGGAGATCGGAGTCGTAGAAGAACCCAGATCTAATTTGGGGTGATGTGTGCGCCTAAGAGTGAGGATGATATGTGCTTGCATGAGTGTTGGGAAAAGAGGGTTTGTTCGTGTATCTGTGGAAAGGTGTGTGTATCTCTAATATTTCATTGCGTGTGTCTGTACATGAGTGAAAGAGATAAAGGGGGACAAAGAAGAGAACAAAGTGTTTGAATAGGAGAAATGCGGTATTGAGGATTTAAGAACATGTTAAGGTTTTCTAATGGATAGGAAGAGGAGTTGGGCTAGGCTTTTTAGTTGCACTCTAAATTTATGACTTGGGTTGCATACAATGTAAGAATTGTTTGGATATGTTATTGGGCTTCGTTTTAAGTAAATTGAGTTTATGGCCTCCATGCTTTAAACATAATATTCATGTACACTAGTATTAACCCCGTGCGTTACACACCGGATCAGCAACCACTAAATAAAAATTCATACTTATATGTCGAATAATAATAATAAATAATACTATTTTTACCTTTTTATGAGTTCTACCATTTTTAGTAATAATATTAATAATAACTCGTGTTGAGGTTTTTATTAATAAAATTCACATAGAACAGTATAAAAAGTTTTGCGACATAAGAAAAAGTTCAATATGAGAGATAATTATATATATATACAAACATATATATATATATATACATATATATGTACATATACATTTTATATGACTTATAATAAAGTAAAAGGAGGGAGATTAATTTTGTTAGATTGTAAAAACATATTAGACTTATGCAAAATATAGGAAAGTTTCAAGATTTGAATGAGATACAGATTAAAATGAGATATAAATTTCAAAATTTTGTGTGTGTGTGTGTGAGAGAGATTTATTTTTAAATGGGACATACTGACGTGGAAGAGATAGAAAAATAAAACTTATTTGATTGGTTGAATGTCAAATGGCATAAAAAGAGGTATGCCAAGTAGGAAATAAAATATTACATTCTTTCAGTTTCGGCTTTCATCTATATATATATATGGGAGCTGATCCGTTGAGAGCGCTAGCAAAATGGGGTATTTTGCTAGCGCGATCTGACCGTCCATCCTGAAAGATGGACGGCCCAGATCGCACCCTTTTCGAATACTGTCAGTCGTCCGCGACACTATGTCGCGGACGAACTTTTTTACCCTTTTGCCCCTCCACCCCTCCGCTACACTGTTTCCCGGACAGCATTCAAGCTTTACGTTTTTTTGAAGTACGTCCGCTACATTATGTAGCGGACTAATCTTCTGACTTTTTCCTCTTTCTCTCTCCTTTTCCTCATTTAATGTTTTGACATTTTTCCTTTCTTTCTCCTCTTTCTAATCATTTTTTTCTCTTTCTCTCCTTTCTCTAATTAACTCTCTGACTCTCTCTTCTCTCTCTCGTCCATTCCAGAAATCGAAGGGAAGAGGAAGCCTCTTGGAGCGTGAAGAACCCCTTGTGTGAAGAAGCTGCCGTTAGGAGGAGCAGCAGCGGCTATTGGACCTCGTGGTTGATCAGGCGAATTAGCGTTGGCGACGGTGGCGACAGCGGTGGTATTGCTAGTCATGCTTCGGAGCTGTCGCCGGTGGGGTAGGAAAGAGCAGTAGAGCTCAGGTAATAGCACCAGGACCAAGCCTAACACCATCTCGTCCACCTAGAACAGCTCCGCTTCCGGCGATGACAGAGGAAGGAAGCAATCCACTTGCTGTGGCAACCCCATTTTGGGTGGTAAAACTGAGACCCAATTGAAACCCAATTGAAAATTTGAGAATTTTGAGACCCAATTGAAATTTTGAGACTTAATTCTTCATCTGCTCTCTACCTCTCTCTATTTAGATTAGTTATTTATCTTGCATAGAGATTAGGGATGGTGGAGGTTTGAATGGTGGTGGTTCGGGGAGGCAAAGGTTCAGTGGCGGTGGCCAAATGGTGGTGGTTGTGGGTTCATATGAGTTTCTGATTTTCTTGTAAGGAATTTTTGGTGATCCAGCTTCCTTCTTTAATTCATACGGAGGCTTTTACAGGTTCAGCACTTCAAAGGGTTGTTGTTTGGCCAAGAAACAGTAGAAAGATGCAAAAAAGATTCTTAAGTGCTTATCATCACTTGACCAAAAAAGAGCCCAGTAAAGAGCCCCAATCCAACTCACAAAAATCAACAACGCATTGCCCAAAACAAAAATACAGGAAGAATTACAAGATCGGCAACAAATATAGTACGACTTGTTGCTGATAGACTTGAACGGGTTCTATCCGACAGAGCTGCAGGTGGCCGGACACATTCTTTCTCTCTACTCTGTGTGTGAAGTGAAGCAGGATAAACATGAAAGAGAGGGGGAGGGGGAGGGGGAGGGGGAGGATGAGAGAGAAAATAAAAGTGGTGAGAGAAAGAGAAAGGAGAGAGAATATTCATGAGAAAGAGAAAGAGACATGAGCATTGATGAGGGAAGAGAGAGAGAAATAGAAACATGTCAGACAAATAATGTGAGAAATGAGAGAGAAAGGGGAAAAAAGCACTGCCTACTCTTCCGCTACATAATGTAGCGGACGAGAGCTGAAGGGTATATTTGTCAAAAAATTGTCCGCTACATAATGTAGAGGACGTACTTTAAAAAAATGTAAAAAAAAAGATCTAGGGGACAGGACCTGACAGGTGTCAGCCTAGGGGACGTCCGCTACACTGTATAGCAGATGCCTTTTTGCTGTCGTGTGTCAGGACTTGAATGCTGTCCGGGATACAGTGTAACGGACGGAGCGGAGGGGCAAAAAGGTAAAAAAGTCCATCGCGACATAGTGTTGCGGACGACTGACAGTATTCGAAAAGGGTACGATCTAGGCCGTCCATATTTCAGGATGGACGATCATATCGCGCTTGCAAAATACCTCATTTTGCTAGCGCTCTCAACAGATCAGCTTCCTATAATTATAATCTTCATCTTTTAAATAAAAAATATGAATATATTGTATAGACGAGCCGTTCACGAACACATTCGTGAACACTTTGAAGTGTTCATGCTTGGCTCGTTTAATAAACGAGCTTTAAAATGTTATTCGTGTTCAGTTCGTATATTATACAAACGAACATAAATGAGTTCTGAAAAGAACGAATCTCGAGCTGTTTGTGAACAGCTCAATTCATTTTACAGCCCTAGTGCTTAGGCCTGGACAAATATTATTCGAGAGAAACTTTTCAATAGTTGGAAGTAGAACTCAAAAACTTGATTCAGGGACCTACCTATAAACCGAGGACGTAAATAGGTTGGGCATGTGTAAAGATTTTTTAAGGTGGGTTGAGCATAATCTGAACTTTGGGCCTGTCCAGCTCGCCTAAATCACATCCACAATACCGATGGACTAAAGGAAGGCATTTGATCTAGAATTTTACTCTATTTTGACATTTTTTTATTTTTTAAAGTTTTAGGGCCTATAGAGTTCAACACACCATCAATATAATGCAATGGCAACAATAAGTAAGAATATTTTATTCGAGTTTGGGTGCAAACTAACTCGGCATTAAGTATGCGCTACATTCTGCAAGGGGATTGAATGTGTTTCTTATACTCGTGGGCTTGTGTTAGATTCACGCATCAACTATACATGAGATTTGCTCCATATATAAGCATATTAAGAGTTCATCCTCTTTTGCCTTGGACACTAAACATTATCATGATATCATAACTATGTTTGCTTTTTTCTCATAGATTTTAGTCTCAAATCGTGACGTCATATACTCTTTTGTCATTCTTACCATGTATGGCATGTATAAAATGAGAAGCAGCCGCAAGTCATATATCAATTGATACAAGCGTGAAAAACTAAATCTAATATCTCTTTATTGAATGATGATACCAAGTACTTATTGGCGTTGCCCAATTTCAATATAAACTCGTACATGATTTAATTTTTTCAATAACTCCATATCAATGTAACAACAAACTTGCAGTAATAATTCAACAATCCTAATAATTGGACATCAGTCTCTTCGATCCAAAAGCTCTCGATAGTCGAGATCGATGATCCGACAGGACAAAGCATTTACTCAATTACTACACCGAAACGGGCACACACTTGCTTAGTCACTTAGGGATAACTTCTTGTAGCAAAACAAGAAAAGAAAATAGCATAAAATAATTTTGCTCAAAGGACAAAAACAAGATAACATTATCATAAATATTTCCATTGGTGATGATAATTTATTAGACCTTCACCAAGTACTTAATTATTAGACACGAACAAGACCCTCTCCCCATGCTCTACCCAATTCGAGGAACCTGAGTTACCACCCCATGTTTGTTAACCCAGACCCAAACACGGTCGCACCGATAGTCCTTGGTCACCGCAGATCCTTCCGGCAGCACAATTGCATGAACACAAGGGTTGTCTCTCTCTATTTTGGCCGCTGCAGCTTCTCCACTCTCTCCCACCAGCTTCGGCCACTCTTGCTTACCTGTACCAAACATCCAGCAAAATTGTTACCATCTATCACGTAAATGAACTTGTTTTAACTTTTTATATTCGTTTTGTCAAGGTACATTTACACTTATTTTCAGTCGCCGTTTCAAAAATGCCCCTCCAACGAGATGGACCCTTGTTGTCGAGGTATAAAGGCAAATTAGACGATGTTAGTTGCTAAAAGGACTTTTTACGCAATACAAAACTCACACTTGTTACTAGAAAGTCTATTTACAACTAATACTTTCTTTAGCAACCAACACCATCTTTGTTGTTATCTTACAGCGACTCGAGATCTAGATTCGCCAAATGTCTCTTCTTAGCTAAAAGTCTCGTGTTCAGTGCCCCATAGAGGATCCGTATGGCCTTTCCCTAATTAGAAAATGTCGCACCGCTCTAGCATTGTCATTCACTTCTTTGTTTCTATTGACATACATGGATTGCGAAGATGTTACAAACAATATTTTAGGGTAAAAGAAGGTCGAAGAACATGTTATCCAGGCAGAATTTTGCCTTCGGCCCTTCAACAAAATGGATCCAACTAGTTTTTTGAGTTTCAAGGGAGGAGAAAACAGGAAACGGAAAATGTGCTCAGTATGTTAAAAAGGGTCTAAGAAAGTAAGGGCCCGTACGCTTACGAGATTTTTTTCTGTATTCTATATTCTGTTTTTAGTTTCCAGAATTTAGTATTCAGTTCTAAAATCGTATTGTGTACTTTTACTTTTTTCCGTATCTAATTTTTTAATTTTTTCTGTACGTTTATCATTTTCATTTTCGTTTTTATCAACTTTTTCTGAATCAATTCATTAATGGACCCCACTATTTTCATTTCTAAGAAGACCCAGTGAAATGAGTGGTCTAGTTTGGTGAGTGTTTGTTGAAACAGGGTGGTAGATATGAGGGAGAAGAGGTAGTGTTCTGATTAGGAGAATACAGTTCAAGAAAAGGTGAAAACACCCTTTGGGTGTTTTCAGCTTTTTTTGACACTATTTGGAAATTTTTTTTCAAAACGGAATCGAAAAAACGTAAACGTACACGAAAAAAAACATCTTTTTCATCATCATTACAAAAATAAAAACTGAAAAACGTAAACTTACAGCCCTGGCCTTACCTCTACACTGAAGTTCCACATCTTCAGCTGCCATGAATCTCTTGGCTCTTTCTTTAAGCCTGTGGCTCCGTACTGGTACTGGTCCTGGAATGGGTTGCTGCTGGTGAGCCCTAGTGGTTTAAATGGGTGAATGGGATTGCCCCTCAGACAGCCCTCAGAGTCACGCTCACCTGACATCTCATTGCATGGCGACATTCAAGTCCATTGATTTCAGTAGCAGGGTTTGCTCAGCTTTATCCAGTTGTCACTTGATGCATTCATCCTCTCTGACTTCTATTTTGATTTTCCTCACCTACTCTCTCTGACGTTACTATTCAAGATTAAATTTTGGTCATGTCTCGCTTAATCGATGAAGTTTACTTACGTATTGAATAATGCACATAAGAAAATATTGCATTAAGATCTTGTATGTCATGAGATTATCGTTTCCGATCACGTATGATTGTTATATGTATCATAAAATAATCTTCAAGCTGGTCTTTGCCTTTACTTCTCTCACATTAACTCTTATTTCAAATTCAATGTTTCTAAATAATCTAGGTCGATGATTCGGCCCATGACTATAAAATACGTAAATTGTGATCCATATAACAATTATCCATTAGCTTAACTTGGTTTTAGGATCATGTATTTTGGCCTCTAACGCAGATGTTACTCAAACTCCGAAACAAAGTAGAGCACCGAACAATCTACACATCAAATTACTTTATAGAATCAAGAAGACATGTTTGGGAATTGGTCGCAAGTGTACACTATTTAGCATTATTCAGATTACAGTTGGATGAAGATCCTACGTGTATAATGATGCACTCTTCTGCATCTGTGTAACAAATTCTAGCTAGACACCCCATCCGTAAATGTTTTATTCAATGATCGGCAAAAAAAGAAAGCAGGGAGAGGGAACGCCAAGGAAGAAAAATCCTTAGCGCCAAAAGAACCACTATTTTAACAACTATAATCAACTGTCGGGATCAGTTAAATGCCGGTCACATATATGCCGTCACAATTTATATGCGTGATAATTGTGACGACCAATCAAACGATGAGGAGCATCATTGTGGTGTGGATAACATATACATATCCAAAAGCCATGGTACAAGGTGCAATAAAAATAAGGGAAAGTTTTTATTATTACCCGGGTTGAAGGAATCTTTCTCCTACCCCCATGTAGTGACAATTAATGGTTGTTAAATCTTTCTAATAACTTTTATTTAGTGATGCTAAAAAAGTGTTTTTAAGAATTATCGCTGAAAGTATTAAGAGAAAAGTCACTAAAAACATTTAGTGATTATTAATGGTCATTATATATGAAATTGAAGAAAGATTCTTACGACCGGGTATCAATCAAAGTTTGTTCTAAAAATAATTTAGACAAATGGAAAGGCCATTAATGCTTTCGCGTAACAACATGCCATATTTTTCAGTCGAAGAGTATCAAGTAGCAAGCCTTTCCTCAATCCTCACAGGAAACCCACCTTTCATCTTGGATGTCAAATCTGCTATAAGCACCGGCTCAACACCGTCCTCCAGTACCGGAACCACCCTGTACCGCCGTAAAACACTGGCCACCAACCTCTTCATCTGCAGAAAAGCCATCTCCTTCCCCAAACAAATCCTCGGCCCCGCCTGGAACACCGGGTACGTGTAAGCGTCCCTCCCCAAAAAGCTCCACCTCCCGTCTTCCGCCGCCGCTGCATCCCTCTCCAACCACCGCTCAGGGCGGAACTCCGCCCAGTCCGACCCCCACACCCCCTCCACCCTCCCCATTGCATAGGGATGGTACGTCACCCTCGTACCCTTCTTCACAAACGTCCCGTCCGGCAAAACGTCGTCGCTTGTAGCCTCTTTTGAGTCATTCGGGACCGGCGGGTACAGTCTCATACTCTCACATATGGAAGCATGCGTGTACACCAAGTCTTTCACGTCGTCGTACATCTGCGCTTCATTTTTGTCGCTAATTTCTTTTAAAATCTCGTTCTCGACCCCAGAATTTGTCCCTACTAACCAAAAAAACCACGTTAATGCTGCTGACGTGGTATCACGACCCGCCAATATGAAGCTTATAACAATGTCAGTGACAAAGTCTTCGTCGGAAATACCCGAACTCAAGAACCGTGACAAAAGGTCAACTGACTTCAGCGACGACTTTTCGTTCAGTTCGCGCTTCTTTTCTTTGACGACCTGTTTAGCAAACGCGCGAACTCGGGCGACGGATGCCCAAAGATGCTTTTCGGACCCAATGTTGAAAAAGCGTTTAACTTTCCATACTAGTGGGAGAAAATAATTGAACCTGTCACTGCTGATCCGAACCGCATTTTCGAAGGCAACGGCAAACGTTGCCTCTGGGAGTGATGGTAATAAATAACCCGGGTCATACCCGAAAGCAATCTCACAAATGTTGTCAAAGGCGAACCTTTTGAGAATGTCTTGGAAATCGAGGATGGTTTTGTTGGCTGCGGCGTCGGCCAGGATGGGGAGCAGGCGAGCGTTCAGTTCAGTGTCCACCACCTGTTCGACGAATTTACGCAGAGACCTTGTGTTGAACTCGTGGCTGGAAACTTGTCTTTGGAACTTCCAGGACGTGCCATCGGAGTTAAAAATGCCGTTTCCGAGTAAGTCTGATAGAGTGGTGTGGTTAAGGTCGCCTTTTTTGTAGATGTGGAAGTGGGTCTTGAGCATGTGCTGGACGACGGCCGGGTTCGCCGTTAGGACTTGGACGTACCCGAATGGGCGTTTTAGGACGAATGTCAAAGAGGGTATGCCTGTAACAACCTCTGATGTCCATTGGATACGCCGCTTTCGGTTCGCAAAGATTGCAAGGTATGAACCGATTAGTGGGTAGGACTTGGGTAGCTTTCCAGAGGAAGAAGATGGGCGGAGGGAAAAGAAGAGTAGCAAAGGAAGAAGAAGAAGAAGGCAAAAGAGAAATGAAGCTAAAAGCTCAAGGTTCAACATGGCTGGCATTGATGGAAGTGAGTAGTGATGACAACACAACACACATAGGTTCTATTTATAGAAGACTTGGTTTGAGGTCAATGAGGGTTTTTTTTGCTCGTACTGAATCTCTTCCTTAGGGTACAAGCACTGCCGACATCTAAACTGTGCTTTCTTCCGTTACTAGGCGCGCTAGAGACAAGATCCGAACAACATATTATCAGCAGTTCAGTTCTGTGTCCCCATCTTGTTATTAAGATACTACTTTCAAGAGAAGCGATTGTGCTAAGAGTGGCTAAAGAGTAAAGAGTCGTGATTCTGGGCTCTCAAGTCTCTATCTTGATATAGGGATTGAATTCTCTAAACGACGGCCGGTGTAAGGCCTACTTTGTGGTCGACAGACCGTTGCGGCCAACTGCACAATATTAGCAAGAAACGCGTGAGTAGATACTGTTTGACACGTTCCTGTATTATTTTTTTGAAATGTATTTTTCACCTAATTCATTTCTCACTAATTTTTAAGTTACCGTTCTCGTAACTGGTATCCGACGCCACCCTTTTCATCAACTGGCCAATAGTTGAGTGTGATCATCTTTAACTACTGTTCCGGATCACCTTGTCTCACTCGTGAATTTACGCCACTTTTTTGATAGTCTTGCTGTATGAACTGATTCAGGCATTCAGTTTTTAGTGTGGAAGAGTTTAAATTGTTAAATAAAGATCAGTCATTTTAAATTAATTTCAGCTTCCACTTCCAACCAGATTAAGAGGTTGGATAGGAGCCTCAGGTTCCTGAGCTACTTGTAGCCTCAGGTTCCTGAGCTATTATTATGTCATCTCTCACACCAAACGTTTCAAGCCAACGAGTTATCATAATGACTAAGGCAAATCTTTTTAAATCTAATAGCACCTAGTTCAATTTTCTCGGTTCCAATGTTCTAGAATACCTTACATTACATACCGTCGCATAATTTGAAAATCAAACTTTGGGGTATAAATTTGAGAGGACGCTAACGACACCTGTTACTCTTGACATAGAGGCAAAAGAAGCTATCTTTCTAAAGAAGCAAAATTAGAAGAAAGACAACGGTGGATTTTTCTTACAGAAACCAACTTGCAATGAGGCTCTCAGCAGGGCAACTACATACGGAGAACTCCCTTGTCTACAATCATGAAAAATACAGGGTTGTGCTATCTGCATTTACAGGTATGTGTGGTCAGCCTTGAAAAGAAACAAAATTTGTACATAGATTTCAAATCTACATTACCATAACAGCTGCTCCCAAATCTCTCTCTCGATAACAAAACGTGCCAACTCCAAAGTACTAAAATGGGAGGTAGACACCCCTTTCAATCTCAATTCCCACATAATTGGTTCCTTGACTATCGGCAATGTCTCGACTTTGCATAAAACGTGTTACGCGGATCAAAATCCACAGGTGGTCACAGATGAACAATTCCACTATAGCTTATCCCGTCTGCTGTCTGGTTTGTTCCTTCTCCCTATATCTGGAAGATATTATGTTGAAGATTAAGAACTCTAGAGATAACAAGCAGAGTAACAATGCTGTTTTTCCTCTCCTTTCTTGGAGCACAAAGTTAAGACAAACAAAACAGGGATCTGATATGGGATTCCAAATACCATAGTATTGTAAGCCTCGTAGAACAATCGAACATGACGCATATTTCAACTCCATCGATAATCATCACATGAGTTTAAAGGACAACAACTATTGTCCTTGATCACTCTCTTAAATACCTCGATTTCTGCAACGGCAGTTTCACAGAACTGTTCTGTTCTATCGTGGTCTATAGAGCTATACGTAAATTGTGCTTCACCAGTGCATTCGAGAACAATATTTAACCATTGCATACACTATCATCCATCTGATAAGCTAATCTACAACCATAACTCCTAGATAATGCATTTCCTTGGAGTCTTGGACATCACCACGTAGTTCCAATACTCATAATGAAAGTGTATGCAATTCATTTGCACTGCTCTTCAAAGGGGTTAGTGACTTTCTAGTAACAGCTTTGGAATCCCAACGGATAGGTCTTCCCAGATTATTGATGAGGCGATGATAATCAGATAGATGGACTAATACAGGCATGTAACTCTCCGTGGATAATTTTGCTAAACCAAGGTCTGCACACCCACAAACGCCCTCAAATAGAAAGGCGTACAGAGAATTTTCCAACCCCATGCAACACATTCTACTTTCAAGAGACTATCCTGCTACCGCTGTCAAACAAAGTAGGATATTCAACACCTCCGCAATTAAACCATGTCTGGAAGTATAAAAAAAGGGAGAAGCGGCTGTTGCCATTTAGTATAACTCATCCTTTTTAACCTAAGCAACTATATAAGTTGGAAGTGGCTTAGAATGAATGTAGAGATGCGAGGAAAAGACCCAAGAACTTGTAATAAACATTCAACATCACTAGTTCAACAAAAAGAGAGCAAATCTATGTTTCTTCTAAACATGCAAGCCAAGTCTGCACTACTACGTTTAGCTGTGATATGAGATTCAGCAAATATTATATGAAACTCTAACTTTTTAATCAGAAAATAATTCACAAGAACTAACAACGAATAGAATGTTCACTGAAAGTTTACTTTATGTTGTATAATATGAAGCTTTAAGGAACACGAAGGCGTCTTCTTTTACACTCATCTTTACGTAATTCTTGTAGCTGAGTAGCTATCTCTTGAATATATTGCAATCCTTCATTCCCGTTTTGGAGCGTCTTAATAGCATTCTCAAGGAAATCACGGTCAGCCTCAAAAGCTTGCAATCTCTCATTCAGGTCAGAAATTTCATTCTCAAGAGCAGCCAAATCAAATTTATTGTTGTGTATAGAGGATTTTAGCTTATCAGTACCCAAATATGCACCATCTTTGCAAACAACATGATTGTCCTCAGCTGAAGTAATGGATTCCTTCTGAGCAGAACTTCCATTAGATTCAGACAAATTTTTCTTCTGACAACCCATACACGGCCTTCTGATGATTTATATGAGTAGTCCGCCTGTGGTCAGAATGCTCTTCCTTATGTTCTATGCCACTCGTTAACTTTTCAAGGTGGAAGCCATTAGGCATGTCACTCGATGACAGGTTACTAGAAAATGTATGAAGCTTTCTCTCTAAGTTCTTCAGATATTCTGAGATGTACAGCTTTTCATCCTCAAAATGTAAAAGTGAATTCTTGGCATCCATGGGGTTGCCACTGCCTTCATATTTTCTGGTCGATTCACAAGAGACAGTGGCACTGCTTTCAAGTGCCATATTGTCATCCTTCAGATTGCAGTTTTCTTCACGCAGATTATCTGCGGCTGATTCATCTGTGAAGTTATTCCTCTGAAGTTCTAATTCGGCTTCCAGATCTTGCACCTCTTTCTCTTTTTCTGCCAGGAGATCATTAGCCTTCTGCAGTGCATCCATATCATACTCTGCCTGCTCCTCCATCATTCTCAAGTATTGCAAGGCCTCCATATGAAGTGCTGCCTTCTCCTCTTGCAACCTAGTAATCATGGCCATCGCCTGATTCGCAGCAATGGCCGAAGCACTTCTTTCCTCCTCTAGTTCTCTATACAAAGTGCTCATGCATCTCCGGTCATACTCAACTTGTCGTTTCAGCCTATCGACAGCACTTTCACCCTCAATTTCACTGACACTACTTCCACCAGGAGACTCATAACCAAGATCATTTCTCTCCAGCGAGGCCGACCTTTGAAACACCCGGACCTCATCAGAGCTAGAAGCATCGCTTCTATGTACTCTATCATGATAATCATGAGCTCTGGGACTTGCATGCGATGATGAACCCATCTCATGGGTGGATAATATTGGTGACAAAAACTTCAGATCTTCAACAACTTTTGCAGAATCACTGACAGAAAGTCGCTCTGCAAGCATACCTGAGAACTGTCGACCTTCATTGCTTGACACCAACTTAGATGCACCAGTTTGATCAGTGTCATTTGCAACATCAATGGAAACCCTTGTCCCAGTTGTCGTACCCGATGACTCAGAGAACTGTACTGGCTTGGTGATTGATGTGTTCCCGGCATCATTAGCTCCAATAAATTCTACCGCTGATACTATCACAAGAGAAAAGATACGTAAAATGCAACAAGATCTATGAAAACTAGTAGACATGTTTTAAAATAACGCACCTGCCACACATATGAAATTGGGGGGGGGGGCGAGAGGGAGAGAGAGGGAGGGAGGGAGAGAGAGAGAGAGAGAGAGAGAGAGAGAGAGTCCACTTACACTTCTGTGGTGATACTCCACTAGGAACTCCCATGAAATTACTTTGTGGAGGAATTTCATTGAGTGGCATAAGCTCAGATAGTACATAGAGGTTATGACTGGAGGGGGATTCATTATAAGACTTCTCTGCTGATACACCAAAGGGAACTTCTGCAACATTAGATGATTGGTGGACATCATCTAATGAGATAAGTTCTGGCAGGGCATAAGGGCTAGGCTTCGCATTCGGTTGTTCCCAGTTATGTTCTCCAAAAGGATCAGATGCCAAAGATGTGACATCAAGCTGCACGGATTGATCCAGAAGTGAAGGCCCAGAATCAGAAGCTTGATGGGTTTGCTTCACTGGACTCTCATTGTCGCTCCGGGCCTTAGCCATATCTACAGAGCCACATCGTCCAATAAATTCCGCCTTGGGATCAATTTCCTCACGAGCCACATTAGTTCCATCATCATCGTCAGAGAATGGCACCTCGGACTCTGAATCAGAAGTGATCTTCAGCTCGGTATATCCAACGTGAGACAGTGTGTCAAGACTAGTATTACCAGCACGACGAGGAGTTATTGGACCTGAAAATTTATCCCTCATCTTTTTAAAGCTATCCCGACGGCTTAAACGGCTACGGCCTGGCACACGAGGCAGTGGAGGTTTGACGTTTGCTTTAGAAGCCCCTAACCCAACCGAGGTTAGCTGCAGTAATCTTTGAGCAGTTGATTTAGCTATCCAGGGCTTATTGCAACATGAACATGTCTTTTTGCTTAAAAAACCAGGAATAAAATTCTTATTTAGAAAACGCCTAGGATAACCTAACCGCTCAAAATCCATCCCTAGCTTACCAACCAATGACTTGTATGACTCTGAACCAGATTTGTTCTGCATGGCTACAGACATGAAACATTCTTCACACATGCTACGGACGTCAACAAGCTTATTGTGGATGTGGCAAGATATCAAGGCCGATATCTCTGCTCTGTGATTGCTGCAAATTACACTCCAATAACTTCCAGGTTCTTCATTTCCAGAGTAATGATCGAGTCTCGAACATAATAGGCATGGTGTCGGCAATTCACAATAATGTGCAAATCTAGTCAGCAAATATGACAATGCCGCATAGATAAACATCATGAACATCAAAAGCCATTCACAAGCTGCCGAAGACAGTAGACTCATGAACCCTCTTGGATATCTCTGTACATTGACAAATGAAGTCCCTTTGGCAGCCATTACCACAAAACTAACTCACATAAATCACATGAGTTCCCAGAAAAATTCGTCAACTGTTCTTCTCTTTTTCGTTCTTTTTTTTCTCTCAAGAACTCATAAACACAGAAATCGACAATCCTCTTGAAACCAGAAAACCTCACGCACCGGATTCAACACTAAGCATTCAAAAGAAAACAAGACAACGTTACAAACAAGTATCAAGCACAAGACCCAACCTTTTTATGGGTATCTTTTTACTTTGGCGGGTAAAAGGACAGAAGGGAGACCAATAATTATCCATTTTTGAAGAAGATCCCAATCAAATTAAACCGGCCAATGCTGCATTTCCGCAAATAACGACAATTGATATTGTTTTAGAAATAGTGGGTAAAAATAAAAAACCAAACCCTAAATCTACTTAATTCAAGAATGCCCATTTACTCAAGAAACAGCTGCAATGGCAGTCAATAGCAATTGGAGATGATCAGATACAATGTGCATTGCAGCTACAGATTAAATTAGAAATACCCACGGAGAAAAAGTGAATTAAATTTGCAAAACTAAACAAATATGACACAACACATTGTGATACCATTCATAGCCATGTGCATACCGAGATGGGTACGTAGAAAAATCTGTACCTGGGTGTTCAGCTTGAAGAACGAGAAAGGAGGAGCAAATGGAGATCAAAAAGCTCATCAGCCCTCATTATTGGGGAAAATTAAATGTCCCCAAATTATTAACCAACATCCGAAAATTACAAAGAGGTCCTCCTCCCCACGAAAATGACTGACCGTTGAAACCACCAGAATCTCCAGATTCTAGTGTTTGCCCAGCAAAAGTAAAACAAAAGGAAAGTGAAACCTTAAAAAAGACGCTTTCGCGGGGTTTCCGCATGTAATTTCCGACACGGGTGTCTGTCATGTGTGCACACCTTTGGATATTGACCCACCGTTACTAATCATTAGTAAATATTCTCTTGTCATTTAACGTAAAGCAGTACTGATAATGTCATTGGGTGGGTGTTAGCATCTGTTTTATCTCAATGCCATTTTTGAAAACTAGTAAATAACTTCATTTGGCGTAACATATCGGGTGAATGACATGAGGCCGAACGCTAATCCCCTGTCTCTAAAATTTATGAAGAAAGAAAATAAAATCAACGAAGTTTTCGTCTTTCCATTTTGATAATTTGCCAGTTTTTAGAAGGAATGAAACTCGTTACTGTTTCCGTAACATCTAAGATCATCAAAAACGGATAAGAAACGAATAAGATGGAGTAAATTAAAGTAAGCTGATTTGCAGTGTCAAACAACAACTTTTGCACTGATGAATAACTTCAAACTGAATTTTGATCAAAAAATAGATAGATTCTGATGAAATACAAAACTAAGAAGTTTAAGAGAACTCTTTAAGGTTTCCATATCGTCTAAAATCATGAAAAACCAATGAGAAACAAAGGAGATAGAGCAAAATCGAAATTGGCTGATTCACAGTGTCAAAAATATAAAAGTCTGCACTAATAAATAATTTTCAAACTCAATTTTAACCAAGAATTAAATAGATTTTGATAAAACCTTAAACTACAAAGTTGAAGAAGACTCTTCAAGGATTTCAGAATGTTCAAGATCATTAAAAATCAATGAGAAACAAATAAGATACAACAAATCGAAATTGGCTGACCTGAATTGGCAAAAATATAAACATAACAATGTTCAAATCTATTTTTGAATATGGATCACTTCGAATTTCGAAAAACCCAAGACTACAAAGTTGTAGTAAACTATTTTAGATTTTCAAAAAGTGTAAGAACACTAAAATTGGCCATGGAACGACAAAGTTACGGACTTTTAAATTTGCTACAAAGATTTATAACAAAAATATCACGAATCAAAGTCAATAATCGAAAGTATAAAGAACCATTTAGCGTAACGATCAAGAATATAATTAGGGTTCTAAATAATCAATAGATTTCTTTAAACAATAAATCAATTGATGAACGGATCGATAATCAGAATTCAGATGGGGTAAATGCGTGAAAAAAACTCTTACCTTAATTGTGTAAATCAACTCCAAATCTTGATTTTTTTAAACAAATTATTTCAAAAATCCTAATATAATAATACCTAAAAATTCAATTAGACTCTATCAATCATAATAACTTATGTGTTTCTTATCACAAATCTCAATCTCAATATCAAAATAAGGTCTTACCTCAATGTAATGACCAAAATATCAAGAGTGTTCTTTCTGCAGATTCCTTGGAGGCTCTTCTCAAGTTTGTGGTGCTCCTAGAGATTATAATACATAAGTCATTAGCTTTTAAGGAATGTAATTGTATTCCTAGAATAATAAGAATCGTAAAATACCCATTATGTTCCAAATTCCTCTAACTTTATAAATAGGTCAAACTAAAGCCCAAATTTAAATTGGGTCATCAAATCCCAAAAGTATAACCTACTTTCCGGGGAAGAAAATTTTTAATTAATTTTTAAGCCCACTATTTAATTCAAAGTCATAAATTCATTCTAATTCATACTTACACAAGTATCTTGGTTTGAATTTTTTTTTTTGGGTGTTACAATAAGCAATAACATGAGATTGTTTGTATTTTTAATTTAAAATACAAAAGTAACAACTTTTGTAAGTACGTGAAAATAGTTATTTTAATAATTTATGGCTAATTACACCTATGTCCCTGAAGTTTGGGAGTAATTACATGCAAGGATACAAAGTTTCAAAATGTAACACTTATGTCCGTTGACAAACGGAATACAAAAATACTTAACAGTTTTGACAAAAAGATTTGATTGCCACTGACTTTAAAATAAAATACCCATTAATGACATTACTCTCCCCCCCCCCCCGCCCATTTGGCCATTTCTGTCTCAAACACTGTCGGCAGTACCCCTTCGCCTGTGCCTCCCTGTCCCCGCACCCTTCCCCTTCCCTGTCGCCCCCACCCTCCCCCTTCCTCTTTCTCGTCGCCGGTGTCGCCTTCCCTCGAGATCCCGAGCGGTGGTGACAGCGGCAAGATGGTTGCGGCGATTCACCTTCGCCAAGAAGATAGCTGCACTGATGATTTGGTGATGTAAACCAAGCAGCTGGGGAGGCTGTCGGTGGTGCACTTTGCTGCGGGAAGGTTGGCGACACTGGAGGACACGACGCTGATGATGGAGCTGGGGTGTGACGGCATTTTTGTCGGTTCGAGCGTGTTCAAGAGTGGGGACCCGGTGAGGAGGGGGCGTGCAATCGTGCAGGTTGTGCACTACTCTGACCTGAAGGTACTGGCGGTGGTGAGCTGCAGGTTGGGCGAAACGATGGCTAGGATTAACCTAAATGTGAAAATCAAATTACACATTGAAAGAGGATTTAAATTGTTTGAAATTTTGGCAAGCGTTGGTGATAGCGCTCGGTGAAGGAGCGCATGAGTTGATCGTCGTTGATGGGGTTGTTGACCAAAGTTGCTGGTAGGCGACAGGTCTGTCAGCAACATCGATCGGACAGTTGCAGTGGTAGAGCACGGTGGCATCGGTGCGATGCTCGCAAAGGCACCATGAAGGGGCAGTTCGGTGAAGGAGCGGGGAACGAAGTTAGTTGTCGGCGACCGCTTGTACGGCCGGTAGTGGGGCTGCCATGGCGTGTAAGAGGGAAGGGACCGCCAGCGTGGGGCGAGGGGAGGGGGCTGCCGAAGAGTTAGCTGGGGAAGACAAAATAATTATTCTAATTATTAAATGACATTTTTTTGTTCAAAATACTCAGTATATATAATAAAAATTACTCAGTATTAAAAACTTCAAAAATTACTCAGTATATACAGTACAAGGGTAGTTTTGTTATTTTAAAAATACGTATCGCTGACATCATAAAAAAATATATTTTTTGGACGGAACCCTGACGGATGGACACGGGCGATACATTTGAAACACTTTTGGTCACAAAATTTTACATTTTGAAACTCTGTGTCCTCGCGTGTAACTACTCTCTAACCTCACGGAGGACTAGGTGTAATTAGCTCAATAATTTATTTGGGCACTATAGTTATTTACGAATAAAAGTTACGTTAACGTTACTTGAATATTAGAATATGTTTATTGAGTGTCCTCTATGGTCATTTTGTTATAATGAAACTGACTTAAGTACTTTTTATCTAAATATTTTTTATATATTTAATCTAATTTACAATTTCTTTTACCAAACAGTATTCTGATTAAATCAAATTTTAAAAACTGATTAAAATGTAAGCTGAATCTACTTTTTTAATAAATCACAAACAATCTTTAGTTTTACTTTTTATAGTAGAGGACGTCGTATTGTAACCGACCTCAAGGACAGGGGTGAAAGAACCCTTAGTTTTTAGATTACTTGGAATTTTAAGCAGAAATGATATTAATTTAATGAAGTAATAATAATCACTATGGTATTTGACGAGTGAGATAACCCGTCTCAGTTCCAGAGCTCTCAGCTAAGAAGATCGACAGAGAAAGCATGAAGAGGTTTTTGAGGTCCTTCAGTGCTGTAAGTCAATTGGGTTTTTGGGTTTGTGCTTTCATATTAATCCACGCAGCCTTAGACTGAATGGTGCGTCGTGTTCTTTGATTTTGGGTGTTGTCATACATAGCTTGGAGGCGTGAGGGGTTTTTCCGCGGAATCTGGGGTTAGCCGGAGTCTCAAGATCAAAGGGATCAAAGACATTATAGCCGTTGCTTCTGGAAAAGGCGGCGTTGGCAAGTCCACCACTGCTGGTAATCTTTGGTCTCCCTATGTGTACATAATCAATCTTTATTCGCCCATACACACCTCCGCACCAAATTTTTACGTAATTAATTCAGGTGCGATCAGCGGGTTTAACGAATATCAAGGATGTTATATGCACAACTTTTGGGTGTATAACTTTTATTATCGTAACACTTATCAGAAGGCAAGTTTCCATAATTGGGTTTGTTTGATTCTTTGTGGCCTTTCTTTTATTCGGTTGAGAATTTGGTTATGAGCTAAGGGATAGTTCAGAACGGTTGGAACAGGTGACATTAGATAATTTTTTTCATTGTTATGAGAAGTGTAATCAATAATTCTTGTTTTTATTATTAAAGATGCTAAATTCAGGTTGTAAGAGGATAATTTTAAATTGATTTTGGTCGACCTGCAAGATAAGTTGGCAGAAGTTGTTAATGCAGGATTCCTAGTCTCGATGCTACCATATTGGAAAGGATCAAGGAATGGGGTTATCGCAATACCTGATAGCTGTTAATGTTAGTGTACCCAGTTTCTATTGGGCCAGGTCATCATTCTTAGTTCTGATAATTTCTTTGCTAGTTGGGAGGGGTAGAGAAATCACGCAGGTGGATGGACGATTCTTGATGCCTTTTCAGCCTGTAGACTGATGTTGGCCAATGAGTTCTCTGGAACTATGTTTTTTCAGAGATTGTATTCCCATCCAAAATTTATCTTTCTATTTTGATTCCATTTTGTGCTCATATTTAATTTCACTTTATCTTATCTTCAAATATTTGGAACTCTATTAAAGGGGTGTGGTTTTTTTCGATGTCTAAAAGTTGTGGGTGATACCAAATCTTGTAAAAGACGTTCTATCGAATCGAGGTGCACTTTAACAGCAATAAGCCAATAATATACATGTGGTCTTCCTTGCACTCATGGGTGTATCATGAATGTTGTATACTCCATGGCTATACTTTCTCATAACATATCTGAGGCATTTTAGTTCTTTTTTCTTCTTTATTTTCACTACTAATCACACACGTGTTTTTGTATATATGCTGGTTTTGCAGTTAATTTGGCTGTTTCACTTGCCAATAAGTGTCAACTTAACGTGGGGTTGCTTGATGCTGATGTGTTTGGACCCTCTGTTCCTACAATGATGAAACTCCATGGAAAGCCTGAAGTCAGCGAAGGTAATGCTTAATTGCGTTAAATTTTTGCTGGGATTATGTAGATTTTGTTAGGATGTTACATTCTACGTTGTTGGTGCTTCTTGGTTGTTTGCAATTGCATTTTAAGTTTACCTGATACTAAGAATGAACTTCTTTTCACCTCTGTTGTTATTTAACTTGCTAATATAGCAAGTCATCTGCATTGTGCTAGAAATAGCCCCTTTGACCCATTGAAGTCCCCAGTGAGTTAGGTCCTCTTCTCCTAAGCTTAGGATATTGACGAGGGAATCAAATCTGCCTTGTCACTAGCAGCTGTGCAGTTACATTTTAAAATGTTTGACAAGCCTTGCACATATCAGTGTAAGATGGGGACTTAATAAGAGGGTTGAAGTTCGACATATAAAACACCTATGTCCAATTGGACTATGATGGCGCTGTTGAGTTTCAAATAGTTAGACGGAGTGCATTGTTTATATAGATAGTAGATCGTTCTGGCTGCCATCACAGGCAAGTTAAGTAGTCCTACATTTATTCTGTAGTAAAACTGCAAAACATACTACTAAATGATTTGTTACATAGGATTTAAAGCTACGTTTCAGAATAAATACTTTGGTTTGGGATGAAGAAGTTCATATTATTTCAGAACATATCTTCGACTATGTCTAATGAATAATGATCATATGTCTTCAACGTGTTTAGCATACCTGGCATGCACATTTTTGTTTGTTAATGATACTGTTACAGCGAACTTTAGAAGCTCTTTATATGTCAAGCTAGCACTTCATGACTTGCTTATCAGGGATTTCCCTAGTCAGAGCTTCTTCTCTAGATGCACAAAGTTAATATGGGGGCTTGATTCAGTGGGAATACAAACACCCTGACATTTCTGTGGGGAACTTGCATAGTTGCATGTAACCTTTTGCCGCTTCACTAGCAGTGATGATTATTTTTATGGATGAATACCCTGCTCTTTCCCTCCCGCCGTTTATGGAAACAAATAATGTTAATCACCGTTACACTCTCTTTCGGTTGATATAGTTTTTTTTTTTTTGGGTAGAAGGTAAAGATTTTATTGCAGCTCAATACAGCAACATCACACGAAAGATAGATCTTGTAAGTACATAACTCCACAAACTATAAAAAAAGCAATTTATATGAAGTGGAAACAGGTATATCCCATTGCAAGAAGAGATCCCTTTAGTTTTGTGTGTGCATAAACTTCCAAGTCATGGCCTTAGGAATAATTGTATTTAAATGGCCCCGAACACCAAGTGAGGCTGTTGAAATTGCTGTCCGAAAATCCTGACCTTACATTATTCCCAGAGGCAGTAAATAGAGGCTGCAAGTACGTCTTTTCGTAGTTTTGCCAGAAAACTGGTACCTTGATAGTAAGAGCCAAAGCTTTCCACTTCTACCTCCCAGCATCTTTGAAGATTTGGCAAGTTATTGCTTGAAAGAACCTTCTTCCATACATCAAAGGAAAAGGGACATTTAAAGAAATGATGGGTCAAGCTTTCTGAATGTTGGTTACACAGGACACATATATCATCAGCTGTAATACCCCTAGCCTTAAGCTTATCTTTTGTTAAACTTCTCATGACAGACCAACCAGAATAAAGGCAGTCTTGGGATAGTATCTTGCCATAAATCGTGCACTAAATCTCGTTAGGCCTATAAGACCTAAGTATCTCCAACGCACCAGTGCTTGTAAGGGTCCATTTAACAGCATCCTTGGGTTGAAATAGTTGTCAACTTTTGTTGCTTATTATGTGCTTCGTCCTCACTTCAGTAAAACTTAGAAATGTTTGTTCCTTACTTTTTGTTTCATTTATATGCACGTTATTCGTTGTAATTGTTGTTATCAGGCAAGAAAATGATTCCAATTGAAAACTATGGTGTCAAGTGTATTTCAATGGGATCCCTTGTTGGTAAAGATGAAGCAATCGTGTGGAGAGGCCCTATGGTATGCCTTAACTTAAAGTACTATTCCAATTATGTTTCAGTTCGCTGCCATGAAGATGTACGTAATTTGTTGACTCGTTGTTGATCAGTTACTAACTAAGTTCCTGTGACTAATTTGGCCAAAATAAGTGATAAAAGAACCCCTACAAGTTTGATAATTGAACTTTCACATCATTAACCAGAACTTGATATAGCTTCACATGACAGGTGATGAAAGCTCTTGAACAGATGTCAAGAGGAGTTGATTGGGGAGAACTTGATATTCTAGTGGTGGATATGCCTCCTGGCACCGGTGATGCTCAGATATCTATTTCACAGAGGCTACAATTATCAGGTAGTGAAGCGTTTATTAATATGGTTGTTGACACATCAATAATTGCCACCATGTGAGTATTAAGAAATTGCTTTGCAGAAGCTGTGGCAAAGCTGCTTATTCCATCTCATGCTTCACGTCTGTGCTATTAATTAACATGTTTGAAGCCGAATACATCATGGACTAGTTGATTTCCAAGTGTAGCCTCAAGCGTAATTCGACCGTCAAGAAACATTAGTCCGTCTTTGGTTTTTGTTCTTTTGATCGTAGAAATAGTCTATGAAATTTAATAAAACATAGAAAGCAGGATGTCCTATCTCTTGTATGTGGCAGATGAACTAAATTGATGCATCTTCGTAACTAATATATGTGAAAGTTACGAAGAAAATAAGCCCCCGGAGCAGGTTAAACAATTTACACATGAAGTATGCCAAACAAAAAGAAGCAAAAACCTTAAAAGTTGCACCCCCTTATATCTTTGAAGAGCATATAGAAATTACATCATAGAATCCAAAGAGAAATTTCTACCTAGTTCATGTTGTCCAAATGATATGGAATAGCGGCCTCTGAGCTCTTAGCTCTTAGCTCGGAGAAGGACATTGAGTAATTCGCTCACTCCCGGCTATCTCTGCTTATAGACCTAGCTTTATTTACTGATGTCGTTCGTAAAGCTTTCATTTCCTTTATCAAGGTTCCTGTGATTTAGAGTATAAAGTTGACTGGAAAATTAGCAATACATAGACTACTCTTTAGTAAATCTGAACTCTTTCAACTTACCTTTCAAGAAGCGTACGCTCATGCCCAGGACAAAGCGAGACCCTCTTTTTGTAAAAGAGAGAATAGAAAAAAGTTTTACATCATGAATCAAAAAATGATGGTCGTCCTTGCTAAGATGGATAAACGAGATGGATCAAGAGGAAAGTTTCCTCACATCAATGGTGCATTCATTCAAATTAGAAGTGTCAGGATGTAAAAATGACTGTTTGAAGCCAATACATATGTTCTTAGCCTAGTTGTATTTGCGTGTTATCAGAACTCTTCCCTATATACTTTTACCAGGTCTTCTATACTCGAACAAACTAGGAATGTTAGCAATCAGATCGTCAGTCTTTTATATCACTAGATCTTGATGAGTTTGTAAATTTTTATTTGCAATAATCTCTAATCTGTCAATGATGAGGACCGAGAAGGTTGTTCATTTCAGTATTTAGTTGGTTTGCTATTCCTTACTTCACCTCTTCTTCAGACATGAAGCTTATTCTTATATTCTATTGTGCGAGTGCTGGTTGCATTACAGAGAATTCGTCACTCTTTTTCTTTTGATATGACATTTGGAGTGAAATTGGATGTCACTGTTGCAGGCGCCTTGATTGTTTCAACTCCTCAAGATGTTGCGTTGATCGATGCTCGAAGGGGAGTTAAAATGTTCACTAGGGTCTCAGTTCCTGTATGGTTTCTTGGTCTCGAACTATGTCTGGATGAGCTTTTATGTATACTTAAATTAGGTAGTGATCATCAAATACTGAGTGTGCTTCATTATCAGCCAAAAAAAATTAACAGTGAATGATGAATGCTAGTATGTAACATGGAAGTTTTAATTAGGGAATGCATTAATGACATATGTGGAACTTTCTCTTTCCACGCCGCTATATCCCTGTGGTGTGTTTCAATTTGCGCTCATGCATAGGTATTATATTGTCTTTCTTGTGCTCAAGCATCAAGGTCATTATTTCGGGCTTTTGGTGCCTCTTGTCATAAGCGGCGCTTGGACAATTATGACTGCTTAAAGACTGTAGAAGCTAAGGTTTTGTATGAGATAGCTGACTCTGTGTCATGGTCAGATGAGAGGACAAACACTCGCAAGAGTCGCATGCTTAACTATTAACATTTCGACTTTAGAAAAGAAATTTTAAATGACAAAACGGTTACTATTGTACTTTAATACAATGTAAAATTTCCTTATCTTGTTTTTCAATACCATTCCCCTTTTTCCTCAGATATTCTCTTTTAGGATCCATTTGGCATGGTACATCCCTTCTTAGGAGCTGCTATCACCACCCTGGATACGATGAGCCTGTATACGGTATAAATCCAGTGTGGACTTGGAGAGGCGATTCATTCTCTGCATCTGCTATTACTGCTCTTGCTGCCGTCAGCTTGTATACTGTTTGGATCCCATCTAGAGAGGGGGACTGGAGCTCAGTATGATGTGAGCACCCGAGTTAGTGCTCAATGCTCATAAGTTACGGATTCATCCCCTCCCTTGAGCTCTTAGCAGGAGATACTTTCCTACCAGTTGCATCCATGGCAAAAGCATGGTCGATCTCATCGGAATAGGATACTGGGCTGGATCTATGTTCCCAGGTCGGATGGTTGAGGCTGTGAGTTAGTAATCCCATTTAGTTTAGAGGTACTTCCGGCCATTTGAAGTGTCGATTGGCAATGCTCAAACCTATTTGCATCATATGGAAGTGCCATGGATGGAAGACCCAATTAGGTTTTACTGAAATCCTAAATCACATAAAGGTACAACCTAGAGAGGGAGGCCTGTATCCCTTCTATTATTTGTGTGGTGTTGGAGAGAGAATGAAGTAGACAACTTTCAGGGTTTGTAGCAGATCTCTCAGTTGTTTTTTCCAGTACTATGTCATTATCCTATATGGTATATAGCTTTTGTGGCTTAATTTCTTTTTGCTCATTGAGCTTGAGGAGATATGAGTATGTTCAAGTTGTGTACGTACCCCTTTATACATTTCGTAAATTTCCATCGTCCTTCTTCATTATGTGTGTTTTGTGCGTATATATGCGCACATGCATGTATATTGTATGATACCTTTTCTTTTAGTCTCTTTTAGCGTAAGCTTAAAATGTACTGATGGGAGTAAGATACACCAGTAATGCCCTTATGTTACAATTTCTTAGTAGTTTGGTCGTTTTTACAGATTTTGGGAATCTTAGAGAACATGAGCTACTTTAAATGTCCGCACTGTGGTGAACCATATTTCATTTTTGGAAAAGGAGGAGCTCGTAAAACAGCTGAGGACATGGGTTTGCGATTTCTTGGCGAGGTAAGTTCTCGAAGCAAATTGATATATTGGGCTGTCTTTTTCAAGGAGTATCGCTGGTAACGTTGAAGCACATATATGCTGTCTAATGATGTTCTGTGCTGAAGCCTGTTGAAGGCCCATGTCTTGGCGGAATTCACCACATTTTGACCTCTTTTTTAGTGTGTTTAAACATGCATGCTTGCATACTTGTTCCTGTGGGCAATACCCTAATGCCATCACTACCTCGTCCATGCATACACTGCTTAGCTTCATGATCTTGTTTTATCAGCCTAGCTAGCTTTGCATTGAAATCCTGTTAGGGTATCGCATCCGAACTGATATCATGGTTTCTTACTATGATTTATGCCTGCATTTGATTGTTTCTCTATAAAGATGCCCCCAAAGTAAAAAATGATAGAAGAGCAGGACCATGCTTGTATGCATATACAGAAGAAAAGCAAAACCAAGAAGATAGAAGTGAAGATGCTATTAACTATTGAAGGGTGCTTAATGATGGCGGTTATTTCATCAAACCCTCTTGTTGGCTTTTTTACATGTCTGTATGTGGCCATTGTTGCGATCTCCTACTGCAAGACACTTAAGTTAGTCGCATCTTTGTATATCTAATCCTTTTTGTGCTTATCTGGCTTAGATACCACTGGAGGAGGGCCTCAGAATTGGTTGCGATGAAGGTTTGCCAATTGTAGTATCAAAGCCTGATTCTTCAGTCTCGAAAGCTTACTGTGAGGTGGCTCAACAAGTAGTGAGCAGAATCCAGGAACTGGCTAATGATCGAGAACTTAGACCTGAGATAACATTGTAAAGCCATGTGCTACTCCAGATGTAGCCCCAAACTAGCCACTTGTGTATTTGTAGTTTTCGCGTTCCTCTCATCAGAAGTTAACCCTAGTTGAAGACTGAACACTCACCGGACTTGAACTTTGACTTGAACCTGCGGCATTGTATATAGAAGGTGGCAATTGTAGTGACATTAACCACTGTATTTCATTATTGGAAAATTTTTGCTCCAGCCATCCAACCCCTCGTTCAGCGATGAAATTAGTCACTACAAGTGATTAGTGCATAAATAGTGACAGCATGAAAAGCCATAACTTTTTGTCGTTGCAATAATAGTCTGCGCGCGCTCGCACACGTGTCTGTGTGCATGCACGCGTGCAGTATTCCAATGCTTTAGTGTCCGAAGAAATTAGATTCATTAGTTGGCCTTTGTGTCACGCTAAACAAACAAAGAGCAAAAATTAAAGTTGGAAGGGACATAAATCATGTTGTAATAGTGCAGTACTTTAAAATCTTGATTGGCTTATAAACGTGGTTGTAAGCATTCTCGCCACTATTCTTTACACTTATTTGCCACATTTGTAAGTTGCTCTAGTTAAAAAATTTAGCAAAATTTGTAGACATATGTGTCACTATTGGCTCATTCGCTTGTGAAACGATTTCACTTCTTAGTAACAAAAAAGCTGAGTTTTCACACAAAAATGACGTTAGTGCACCACGAATCAACTAGGCATACGAGTAACCCTTGGGAGGGGTAGTTCCACCATATCACTAGAAGCGACAAACAATACAGTTCGCAAATCATAAGTAAATTGATCATGTTGGTATAAGGTGAATTACCAGTTTTACGTTTTACATTACTGAGAACGTGAGACGCTCATTAATTGTCAAGGACTAATGACTTGACCCGGTAAAAAAACTTCAACAATAATCATCTCTCAAAAACCATTAATACATCTCGTAACTCTACAAATTTTGCAAACAAGGATAATTTTAAGAGAGAAACCAATAAGCCAACTTATCTTCTACCTTACATATATTTGCAAAGTTTCTAAAAATCCCAATCCCAACTGGTGGAGGAATAGTTGAAAGTGGGCAACTTGACTCCATTGATCCTTTCATTCATTCTGCCTTTTCTATAAGCTTCCCTCTACCAAAAAATGGTAACCCCATAAACCCAAGTATACAACTGTTCTGCATCTTCTTCCAAATGCATCACCAAGGCATCATAACCCTCATAGTTAAATCCCCACCAACCCGCAATGGACTGCCCGCACACCCAATCCTTCCCCAAAACCCTAGACTAGTTCACGCCATCTTCGCCGGCGTCCCAACTCTGCTGCTCGACAGTACTAGCGGAAAGAGGACTCAAGTTTTGACCCTTCAACGTAGTAGTAGCAACACTAAAGGCAGTAAAGGGGTTCAGGTTTTACGGACCTCTTCCGGCGGCGGCGCCGCAAAAGAGTATGACGTGGCCACTCTTGGAAACCTGTGCGTTGATGTGGTGCTCAATGTCCCCGACTTGCCGCCTCCGTCGCGGCAGGAGCGTAAGGCTTACATGGATGAACTGTCGAAATCGCCACCGGATAAGGTGTCTGACACAATCTAATTACTTAGTTTTGTTTTATGTAGAATTTGTGATTATTCAATTATATAATCTGCGTTTGACTTTAGTATTTCAGTTCTTGGTTACTGTCTGTGTTACTATCATTCAGTTTGATGAGATTGATGAAGTTTTCTCGAATTGATTTTTTGTGTTTGTAGAAATGCCAATTAGTGTTTATTATTTTAGATAGGATTTTTTGGTTGCATTGAAATTTTTTCCAAGTTTTTCCCAGTGTGTTTTTCGGTTTTGCATGTTTGTAATTGCACAGCTGTTCTGGATTCTACTGTATGATTCTAAACGTGTATTCTAATCATCGTAATGATCGTAACCTTGAAACTTACTCTTCGCTCCCAATAAAAATTGCGTGTTCCAAGAATACCACTTGTTGCTAGCTTTTCCTGGTTACGCACCTTTGACTGCTCTTAGGATTCGCTTTAGCGACACGTCAACAAATATTCAATGATCAGAGTTCGAAGCTACCGATCTGGTCAACCCGAATCACAAGCTCCAGGTCATGTGGCTCGCCACCGTTAAAATATTCAAGGTGTTGGCATTTGTGCCCCGAGGCCTTTCCCTCGGGGATCGGCCTGAGGCCCTCCCCTTGGAGATCGGCCAGTCCTGCCCCTAGGGGGTCCTTGCCCCTTGGTCTCTCCTCTCCTTGGGGGATCCTTGCCTCCACCCTTTGTCTCTCCTCTCCTCGGGGGCTCCCTTAGGGCTACATGTCTCACCCCTTGGGCTCTCGTCTCCTTGGAAGCCACTTGTCTCACCTCTTAGGCTCTCCTCCCCCCGTGGGATCTCCTCTCCTGGGGACTCCTTGCATGTGCCTTAATCTCCTCTCACCTTGGGGAGCTCTTTGCTCCATGACCTCCGTTGCCGTGCCCAAGTGCGGTCTCCGAGTTACTTGCTCGTGGCACAACGCCCGTTGCTAGGCCCGCCTGTTGCAATGCCCAACCGCGCCCGCCTTCTATACGTGCTCCCAGCAGCACTTCCTGTGATCGCACCATGCGCTATCACCGTATCATGTGCCCCCACATCATTTACTTGAGCCTGCCCCTGAAACCGCACATATCCTGTCGCGCCCATGTGCCGCACCACTTATACAGTCGGGGCCTAGGTACTCTGTCACGCTGCCACTCCCCCGACACTCTGTATATCCCTTCACCGTACCATGCGCATCTCACCTGGGCGTGGAACATACTTCGACCTACTTTTTAGAGTGTGCAGCATTACACTGGGGAGCTCCGAGTGCCCCGGTACGAGGGCTCCTCTCCTGCCAGGTAAGCCACTCCTCCGGGACACTACCTTGGTCCGTTAGGTAGGCGACTCCTCCGAGACACTACATTGACAC
This sequence comes from Escallonia herrerae, assembly GCA_033070095.1. NCBI lineage: Eukaryota > Viridiplantae > Streptophyta > Magnoliopsida > Escalloniales > Escalloniaceae > Escallonia > Escallonia herrerae. Next base: position 167,003 of record JAVXUP010000135.1, read on the forward strand.
ACTCCGAGTGTTTCGGCACAAGGACTCAGTGAGGGATAGACGACTCCCCAGGAGGACTATCTCTGCCAGGGAGCTCAGAATGCTCCGACACTAGAACTCCTCTCCCGCCAGGTAGGCGATTCCTCCGAGGTACTATCCTGGAGCGCTCCAAGTGCTCTGGCACAAGGGTTAGGCGACTCCTTGGGGCACTATCTCCTCCAGGGAGCTCTGAGTGCTCGGGCATGAGGACTTCCCTCCGGCTAGGGAGGTGACTTTTCCGGGACACTACCTTGGCGCCTCGTGTAGGCGACTCCTTTGGGTCACTTCCTCGGCCAGTTGGTTAGGCGACTCCTCCGAGGCACTACCTTGGCGTGCTCTAACAGAAGGACTCACCCGCACGATAGGCGTGGTGTCTGCATGACTAGTCTACGTGCTTCGGCATTGAGGGCTCTCATCGGCACTCCTAGAAACCACGACCCCCAGGAGACGAGAGCAGGTCTCCGGATGGCATTACACCTAGTCTGCCTCGCAATTGGGCGTTGGGCCATCCCCACTGCTATTAGGTCCTATGCATTTCTCGACGTCCCTGTGAGACTCAGTAAGGACTTTGGACTAGTGGCTAGATCAAGGGTTTCTCTGCCACACCGGGGCTGTGTGAGCCAGACTTCCTAGACAGAGCGAAGTTGTGTAAGGGAGGCCGGGTGAAGATGCAATTGGATCATCTGTGGAGTACCGGCATTCATGGACTCCCTCAGTGAGGTGTCACTCTCTGGGAGCGTCATGTGTCGCTTGACGACATCACCTCTCCAACTCCTTTAAATAGTGGACTTGAGAATTCATTCTCAAAAAAATAGATAATAATGTTGTTGACACCGCTTAACCATTTTAAAGCCTGGGCACGCCCCTTGGAGCGAAGTGAGATACCGATTTGGGCTACAGGTGGGAGGTGATGCACGAAGCGTTCCCACATTTGTGAGGTGACTATTTTAGCATCGAACCTTTGACCCTTAGTTGCACAAAGCGGGGGCGGGGGAGCGTAAGCATCAAGAAGAATCTGAGGTTGGGAGCGGCTTGAATAAATAAATTCGTAAAGAGTATTATCATTTGTTTAGTATAGTTTACATAGTCAAAAACAACAGAGAGGAGGCTTTAAGGACTTGAAGGAGGAGAGAAACAAGGAATTGAGTTGAAAAGGGCTTGATTTTCAGGTATTCTCTCACTTGTTCCATGCATCTCTATCCAGCTAACGGGATCGAGTTCCCAAATTAGCTTGGGACGAGATCCCATGGAGCTCCTAACTTGGGATAGCAAAAGCGAGTTTCCGAGAGAGAAACGTCACCATATTAGGAGTTTCCTGCAACTAAGCTTTGACCTCCATCTACAATGGAGCAACCTTACCATCACGCCAGAGCTAGCCCTGTGCACAACCCTCCTGCCTCTGCATTCTCTGGAGAGGATTAGATGTATTGTCTCCTAGCCTTGCTATTCCAGGAAGGGTGTTCTATGATGCAAACTCCGGACCTGTCTCCTTTGGGTCACAATGGGACCAACGTGCCCCCAATATGCAATTATATTCAATAAAAAAAAAGGAAGAATACAAATTATATATCGTATCACATACCATTATACCGATTTACTAGAAGCAATAAAAATAATTTCAAAATAATAACAGATTAAAGAATGGGAGAAGGAAGTGACAGTGGCTGGACAGGACCCCTAGAGAGAACAAACGAGGAAAAAGGAAAAGGACGTGCGTCACGCACTCACGTGCCACACTTCAGTGCAAAGGTAGCAGCGAAACAGAATATTCGCTATTGTTGTCGAGCGCTTTTGAAGCCACTTTCAAGGTATTGGTGTAGTTACTAACTCTAACCAGATTGTAAAAGTTACTTGTCAAAAATTTGAAATGGCAAATAAAAGTTACTGTGCAATTGAATGAGGCACCTTGATTTTTCATGGGAGAAGTTAGACAGATCAGAATAGAGCTGACAGAACAATATGAATTTCCTTACTGTAGGCCCCCCGACTAGGCCACGTCAACGCTCGTGCCTTGCATCAGGCAAGCGCCTTTGTTGCCTTTCATAACACTTTTGCATGTTATGACTTGTTTGTTATCTTGAGATAGGAGAGTTAGATTTAAGCAAGTGCAAGAAACTCAAATCTGTGTGTCCGACAGTACATCTTCGTGTACGGCTGCATGTAAGAGAACTTTATTTGTACTTTGCTATATAAGAGTTTAGTAGACAGGAAAAACAACCTCAACTGGGCGCAAACGTCATGCACACAGGAAGTATACAGAAGAAATCTAAAGTTTAGACATTGTCAGCCCCTTATAGTTGGTAAAATTCTCTAACAGTTTAGCCATCTCACATGATTAGCAACTAGTAGAGAGTTGACTTTAGCTTTCTTGTATTGTATCCCGTTAAGGTGTAGTTCCTGTATATATTCACAAACAAATGCACTTTTTCACAGATGACATTTCTTTTCTGTGCATATTATTCAAGTTTGTTTAGTTTTGCTCACAGCAAAACTGGGAAGCTGGTGGTAACTGTAACATGGCCATAGCAGCGGCCAGACTGGGTCTTCGTTGTATTACAATTGGTCATGTTGGTGATGAAATCTACGGACGCTTCCTCTTGGATGTGCTTCATGACGAAGGAATTGGTGTGGTTGGGATGAGCAACGAGAATCATGTTGACAGTTCAAGTTCTGCATATGAAACACTTCTATGCTGGGTTTTGGTGGACCCTATGCAACGACACGGTTTTTGCAGGTATAAAATTGATCAGTTCATTGTTCTTTAAGTTTCTGTAAAACAGCTTTGTGGAGTTGTGGTTCCGACATGAGGAATTATTAACGAAGGATTATGCATCTGACATTCATTTTGTTTCAGTCGTGCAGATTTTAGTAAGGAGCCTGCATTTAACTGGATGAGCAAACTTTCTACTGAAGTTAAGATGGCTATTAAAAAGTCAAAGATCCTGTTCTGCAATGGTTATGGCTTTGATGAGCTCCCGCCTGGTCTGATTATTTCTGCTATAGAGCATGCTGTTGAAGTTGGGACATCAATATTTTTTGACCCTGGGCCAAGAGGGAAGACCCTTGCTGCCGGGAGACCTGAAGAGCAAAGAGCACTTGACATGTTCCTGAGACTGAGTGACGTGCTTCTTCTAACTTCAGAAGAGGTTTGACACATTCTTTGTAGATGGGTTAGTTGCACTTTTCACTCCTGAAGTATGATTTATGTGGCCCTCTAGTTCAAAATGATCAAATTGTTGGAGAGTCATCTCTTAAGTCCACTTCTATTGCCATTGTTCCATCCTTGTCCTCTAGCGACACTTTGGGGAGACAACTACGAACAAATGCTAAAGGTTCTTTTTAGCAATACTTTTTGACTGCTTTAACCGGTCGTAGTGTCATTAAAGGGCAAAGAGAGCAAAGCTGTAGGCATTTGAACTTGGGGGCTAATATTGCAACAGATGAAATGCTTTAGAGACCACGCATTTCATACTTCTATGGTGAAAGTATGAATCACTTCCTAGATTGAATTAGCTTGTATTCTGGTTTATATTAGTATGGACTACCTAGGCTTGTGCCAACTATTTGCCATGTCTATTGATTATCAGTATCCTGTTTAACAGTGGTTTATGTATGACCGTTTTGTTATGTGAATTTGTAATGTTCTTCTAAGTACCTCAACCTGAATTCTTTCTATTAGCCTCTTTGCCCTTAGCAGCAGCGTCTTCTGTTGAAACTTACTGTTCCTGTCTTAATAGTTTCAGGTTTTGCTAGATATGTCTTAACACATTTGGTTTTGATGGGGTTATGTTACAAGTAAGAAAGTTTATAAAACTTTATTTTTTGTATAAATTGTACTTACCACTTAGTTATAATCTTTGTATATTGTTGCTATGTGGCGCTTTGAACCCTAGATATTTCGACTTCATTGCTCTCTCTCTCTCTCTCTCTAAACTTTATTTTTCGTATAAATTGTACTTAACACTTAGTTATAATCTTTGTATATTGTTGCTAAGTGGCGCTTTGAACCCTAGATATTTCGACTTCATTGCTTTCTCTCTCTCTCCCTCCCTCCCTCCATCCCTCTCTCTCTCTCTCTCTCTCCCTCTCTCTCCCTCCCTCGCCACATAGTTTGTCAGTCAGTATCATGGTAGATTTTGAATCTGTAAATGTCTTGCAGTTTGGCTATTATATTCTGAACAAGCATCATGTCGTCATCACTTGACCTCCTCTGCATCATTCATTCTGCTCAAAGTTGGATATGCTTTTTACTCTGAGCTAGCTACAAAATGTTAATGCATTTACCTCTAACGTATAGTAGTTTATATCTTACACATACTACCTGCCGCTGATGATTTTGCAGGCTGAGTCATTGACTAGCATAGGAAACCCAATACTAGCGGGACAGGAGTTGCTCAACAAAGGAACCCGTACAAAATGGGTTATTGTTAAAATGGGTTCAAAGGGCTCAATTTTAATCACCAAATCAAGTATATCTTGTGTACCTGCATTTAAGGTATCAATACTTAATTATTTCCTTTATCTTTGTGTACCTGCATTCAAGGTCTAAATTCAGTTCATGATTATAATTTGCAATACAAGTAGGAGTCATGTTTCAATTCATGGCTTTTGTTTGCAGCTTTTTAATTGTTTTAACATGCAAACAGGTGAATGTCATTGACACTGTTGGGTGTGGAGATAGTTTTGTAGCTGCAATTGCCTTTGGTTATATACACAATATACCCCTGGTTAATACATTAGCCCTAGCAAATGGTGTGGGTGCCGCAACTGCCATGGGTTGTGGTGCTGGTAGGAATGTGGCAACCTTGGAACAGGTTATGGAAATCATGAGGGGATCAAACCTCAATGAAGATGACAAATTCTTGAATGAACACCTTGATGTAATACTGGATGATCAGGAAATGACATTCCTTTCCAAAATGGACATAAATGGAAGCAGCAGTCGGCTGAACCGTGTTTCCCTGCAAAAGGTGGTTTCTGAGGTGCTGCCAAAGCTCGAATCTCCACGGGTAAAGGGGAGAGTACCATCTTGACAAATGTGACAACCTACCTTCATAACAATTATTTTTTTTCTCCAGCTCTTTAGCTGTAGCTCTGCCATTTAAGTGAAGCCTGGTGCTAAGATGGCCAAGGCACGCAGAGATCTGTCTTTGGATTGCCAATTATCTTGTGTACTGGTGAGTAGAGATTGATGCTTGCTGCCATAGGTTAGAAGAATAGCTAAGCCAGGACACATACAACTCAAGATCGGTGTTTTGGAGGGTTGGACAAGCAGCATATTAGATGCTTGCTTGAAGGCTTTCCATTTTTTACGTCATTCCACATGAATGCTTGTGCAGATGATTCAGTTTGTGTTCATCTTGTTTGCGGCATGATTTTTTAGCGGAGTATCTGAAGAATGTAGTTGTACTACGAAGCAACTTGCAAACAGTTCCAGATTACTGAAGGTACACCTGTTATTGTTCAATGCATGAATCTCTCCCTCTCAAGATGTTTTGAACTCACTTCACCCGTCCATGAAATCGAAGCGTATTTTAGACATTCGCTGATGGTTGTAATTTACAGCTCGAGTAGTGTGGCTGTTGCTATGGCTTTTTCAGAACCTGCTCCACCACCATTTAAAAGTTGGTGGCAACGAGCAACTTTTAGCAAACTATAGGCTGGCAAGTAATCTTGGAGACGTTTCTTGAAAGGTTGGAGATGGCTACTACTACCTCCAAAGTGGGCATAAAGTTGTGATCTTAGCACCATTTATCTTTCCCTTCCAATTTACCCTCCTACTTGGCAATACATACATTGTCGACAAGAAAAACGCCTAGTATCCGTTATCGGTCAATAACTGCAGTGGTTTTTTTTATTTTTTTGGGTAGAATAGGAGAATAGTTTTGATAATTGAAATTGATACATGTGTTCTCCATGACACCTTATGGTGCACTAGAACATCTATTTCCATCATGACATGCCATGATTACTTAAATACATTTACTTCCGTACTGTTGTTTTACATCCGGTTATCAATTTTGCGGGGCGATACTTATCATACAACAAAAGTTAATGCAAAATAGAAAAGTAGGTTCCTTAACAGTAACATGTCATGTACTTAGTTTTGGTAGACGTTAATACGTGTATGGTAGACAAAAGCAGTTAGAGATTTGGATTCCTTCGGCTAAACTGTTGAGGCCCGGTAATGATGTACCAGTAGAAGTTGATATCATATAACAAAAGTTATTGATAATTGCAGTCTTTTTTTGTTTTAATAAAAGAATGGCTGATAATTTAAGGTTACAAAATTTGTCCAACAGTATATAACGATCACGACAACCCGTGACTTTGTGTATACAAGACTATAAAAGTCATAAATTAACATATTACCTCTAGAACTTAAACATATTATAATTAAATTAAATTAGAATATATCTTACACTTCAACGTAACTTTGAGTTACATGTTAGGATCTAAAGAATACAATTTAATACCTAATACATCAAAAAACAAGTAATGATAAAACACAATTATTACAACGAGGAGAATCGGAACCGCACCAAACAAAGGTGTACTCGATCACCTACGAAATTACAGCCTAAGGACGAGAGGCAAGAGGCCATCAACACTGGGATTGCAACTTGGGCGGGCTGGACAGATTCAAGGATCAAACCATGCCCAGCCTACTTTCAAAAACTCATGCACGTGCTCAGCCCAGCTCATTTACAGGCCAAATAATATATGTTTATGTCTAGCCTACGAAAATTTTGATAGGCACGGGCTGGATATGGGTTATCAAGCCCGTGTCTATGGTTTTATATTAGTTTTTGTGTACTTAATTTTATCACATATCAATTATCATCCTAGTCTATTGATTAGTTATGAGTTTTTGTTTATTTAATTTTAAGTATATTATTTACTATCGAAGTCTACTGTTAGTAATGTAATAAAGCAGAGTATAGTGAAGTCTCGAGATGGATTTAGTTATGAGTATGAATACAAAGTTCAGGATGAAATAAAAGAATAAGAAAAATAGAAAGATTTTGAAACAATTTGGTGAAGTCTAGTCCTATAATAAGAAACAAAGAAGAGTAAAAAGAAGTTCTCAAAGGTCCCTAAATGCATATAGTTAGAGGATTTTAAAGGCTTAAGAAAACAAAATCACATATCTTGTACACGTACAATGTATATATGTATACGTATTTCATATACTATACTAAACTTCGACGGGTTGGGCGGGTTTTGAAAAACTTTTGTCCATGCCCGGCCCATATTTTATACGGACTCAAAATATTGTGCCCACATCCACCACGGTTACTATAATACTAAATCAACATTCATATTTGTACGGGTTGGCACGGGTTGCCCACGGATTGTCCAGCCCAAATTACCTAATCAACACCGCATGATCCACTCTTTTCTACGAGCATTTCCAAACCAAAGATACGTGGCAGTTAGAATAGGCTACGAAACAACTACCACACACAACGGGCTAATCCGAAGTACATCCCCAACCCCCCAATACAAAACCCTAGAGCAGAAACTTTGAATACCCCCTCCCCAGGGCCCTAACCCCCCATTCCCTTCCCCCCCCCAAGGACATCATGGTAAACACGTGTCAAAAACTAAAACACATTCCTAGTTACCACAAAAGACAGCCCCTATAGTAGCAGAGATTTCGGCTGACTCCAGTGAAATTCTGGCCATCGCCAGTGTTGATACATATAGCCCCCAAAAGCCCCTTCATTCGTGTGTTGTTACGAATCAACCATCGACCGTCTCAACGAGTAGATCTATTAGATCAAGTTGATCAATATCAAAGTATACTTAGATTTAACTAGATCCAGCGATAACGAAGCCGGATCTATGCGTTGCCATCTTCGCTAATGTGGGGAGATGCGCCTGCTATCGTACCGCCTTCATCCACCCTTCAATCCAACCACCGTCTTAGCACTTCTCACAGGACACAAACAACACAACAAGTTTAGGAACTTAAAGAACAAACCGGAGATTAGGGGGAGAGAGGAAAAGGTAGTCATGAAGCGCCCCCTCCCCCCCCCCCCGCCGGCGAGGAGTTTGTTGGTGTTTTACTTTGTGATTTAGTAAGAGAAAGAAGAGAGAAGGGAGAGAGTTTTTATTGTTTAAGGAGTGATTAACTGCAGTGTTTTGAAAGAGCGAATTACATCGTCAACAAAAGATGTGATACATGGCGTTGATTCACTCGGAAAGAGCGGGGGGGGGGGGGGAAGCAAGAAGCAAATCCAATAAAGTGAGTATGAAGCACGAAAAAACCTTGTGCTTATTACTAGTATGTCAATTGAGCAATTTGAAGCAACACCAAATGGTAAATGGTTTAAAAGAATTATTACTTTTTGTGATTTTCTTGAAAGGAATTCACCTAATACGTTACCAACTATTCATGATGAATGCACATGTAAGAAAGAAGCCAAAGGAAGAACGTTAACAAAGGGAAAGATTTTCACTGCAATCCGTGTAGCTATTTATAGTGATAAGTCTCAACGTTTCTTTTTAGCGTGGCTACTAGATGTTTAAGTGTAGTTAATGACAATTAGTATCACTGTTTGAGAGATGGTGAGCTCATTCTACAATTCGAGTTGTACTCGGTATTTCTCATCACATAAAGAGGTGGGATGAAATAACCCTTGAAATTTGACAAAAATATTGTGCAGGAACCATAGATGTGCCCCTAATGCGATGCACTTTTTTGGCCCTGATGCTTTAGGTATCTCATCTTCCGCTTAACAACAGCTATACCCTTAAATCCAGACCCAATTTTCCGGTAATGCCCTCACCTATATGTCAGAGCCTCTGCCCATGTTCTTGTCTAAAAGCTTTGTGGGACTATTCCTTTAAGGCACATTTGCATATTCTAACACCAAATATATGTCAGAACAAACTAGGCTACTCATTTGGCACGGAACTTTGGACTTAATGAACGAACGGTAACACGATACATGTTATTGTTTATTTTACTAATTCCAGAGCATCTCATTCAAGCACTAGAAAGGAGTATAATTCAAGACAAAAGTTAAAAGCGACACATTGTGTGCTGTTTGAATAGTAATTTAAAAACACTGTAAATATATTTGAAAATTATGAAGCCTCAACTTCAAGAACAACTCGACGGGTAAAGATTTTAGAAATTATCCTCGAGGTCCTTAACTCGAATCTTTTTATGTCATATCACAAAAAAAACTAGTTCCTTAAAAATCTTTTAGGCCTTGCATGAGTAGTCTGACTTTGAACTGTCCCGTATGAATTTACTGTTGTATGTGCAAATCGACCACCATATCGGCAATAAAGAAAAGAAGGAAAATCGTTAGACCCCTTAAATCTATCAGGTCAAACCTGATATTTTCCACCATGGCTGAAAACACAAAGAAAAACTTAGCCAAGTTAATAGCCTAAAATATAGAGATGAAATTGTAGGAAAAAAATAGATATATAAATTGGACAGGGAGAAACAAAGAGGGCAATGTAGAGAATATTAAAATAGGAGAATTTAGGGATTTTGTGGGATGACATAAATACCCCCTTTTTGGCCTCACAGCCCTAAGCTTTTATGACTTCCAAAATCATCCGATACCCATCTTCGCCCTTTTGCCCCTTCCCCCAAATTTCTGCTTTGTTCCCCATCTCTGCCCTTCCCCCTTTCCGGTAATTCACACCCTCTCTCTTTAACCCGCCAAAATCAAATCTTTTGTTCTCTTACAAATACACCCACTTGAGGATATGCCTTGCTTATACACTATACAAACCCTAATGTTAGTTTCTTTCAGTTTGCTTGATTACTTCTCCAAAGATCTGAATTGGGTTTCTTGTATATGTGCAGGGTCCATATGTATCCGGGGTTTTCGGAGCTGTTTATACTGGAACTACTAAAAGAATTCAAAATTAGGCTTTTTCCCAGTTTCTAGTCAAAGGTTGGTTCCCAGCGAAGTTATTTGTTTGTGGGTCTGGATTTTGTTGCAGTTTCTTGGAGTCTATATGCTTGTTACACTCTGTTTGGTTGCTGAGTAGCTGAGGTATTGGAAGAGAAAATCTCTCTATTTTATGTATGGTTGTCAATTGCGAATTTGATGTTTTCTGGGTTTCGCTCCTTTTGCACAGTTTAAGTCTCCAAGTTTCAAGCTTTTCTCTTTTCTTTAGTTTTCTTGCTAGAAACAAGTTGTATAACGTGATATTTGGGACCAACTTCAAGGTTTTAGAAAGAAAAATCTTGTTTTTGACTTTAATTTATTTAAGGGTAGCATTGGATGACTTGTTCACTGCAATGTTTTTGCTTTTTGTATTTCTTCACCTTAGTAGTGCTTGGGATTGTGATAGATCAACGACAGAATTTAGAGTCACAAAGTAACTTTGAAGAAGCTTCATTTTCTACAGGTTTATTGTATTATTTTGTGCAAGTGTAGCAGTTGTTGCTACTGGAAGCGTGTGTTGTTGGTTATATTGGCTTTTTTATGGCAGACTGTGATCCCATTATGGGGCAAAGGCGGGATACTCCGTCCGTACAGAACCAGCATTTGGGATTAAAGCACGGACACAGCTTAGTTGGTGGGCAGAGTCATACTTTAGGGTTGCCTCAGGCCCATTTATTGGGTTCAGGTCAGAATGCAGATCAGCATTTAGGTTTAGGTGATGCTCGTGACCGGCAACTATTGCTGGACCATGAAATTAGTTTACAACATACTCAAACTCATGGTGGTGAAGATGAGAATGTATACGAGCGTGGTAATGAGGACGAAAATGGATACAATAATGGTGAAGAGAATGGTATCGTTGGAGATGATGAGCCTGGTGTAGATCAAGATGCTGCTGCTGTTGACAACCATGATCAGTTGGATATCACTGATGGAAATCATGAATTTGGCTTACCAGTGTCTCATGAATTGGCTGTCGTTGCAAACCAAGAAGTTGATGAGAACTTAGATCTTGTTGTGCACCAGAATCATGATGTAAGAATTGTGCCTTCCCAGGATATGTCTATTCAGCAGGCTCAGGCTCAACTCGTGGTCACTACCCCAATCATTCAATGCCGAACCTTAGCTCTTGCTCCTACCCACGAATTGACTGTTGGGCAAGAATTTTCTGATGTCAAGAGCTGTCGAAGGGCATTGAGGGACACTGCTATAGCTCTTCACTTCGAGATACAGACAGTTAAGTCTGATAAGACTCGTTTCACAGCTAAATGTGCAAGTGAGGGGTGCCCTTGGCGAATTCATGCTGCAAAGCTACCAGGCGTTCCTACCTTTACAATTAGGACCATCCATTCACAGCATACTTGTGGTGGTATTGCTCATCTTGGTCATCAACAAGCCTCAGTCCAGTGGGTTGCAAGTTCTGTCGAACAGCGCCTCAAGGAAAATCCGCAATGCAAGCCAAAGGAGATACTGGAAGAGATTCATCGTGTCCATGGGATCACGTTGTCGTACAAGCAAGCATGGAGAGGAAAGGAGCGGATCATGGCTGCTCTTCGTGGGTCATTCGAGGAAGATTATCGCCTTCTTCCACAGTATTGTGACCAAATTAGACAGACAAATCCAGGGAGTATTGCATCAGTGTATGTGAATCCAGCAGACAACTGTTTCCAGCGCCTGTTTGTTTCATTTCAAGCATCGATCTTTGGGTTTTTGAATGCATGCAGGCCACTTCTTGGGCTTGATAGAACTGTTCTTAAAAGCAAGTACCTTGGGACTTTGCTTTTTGCTACTGGTTTTGATGGAGATAGTGCTCTGTATCCTTTGGCATTTGGGGTTGTGGACGAAGAAAATGATGAAAACTGGATGTGGTTCCTTTCCGAGCTTCATAACTTGCTGGAAATTAACACAGAAAATATGCCGAAGCTTACTATCTTGTCTGATAGACAAACCAGTATTGTCAATGGAGTAGAAGCAAACTTCCCAACAGCCTTTCATGGGTTCTGCATGCGTCATCTCAGCGAGAGTTTTCGGAAGGAGTTCAACAATAGTATGCTTGTAAACCTTCTCTGGGAAGCTGCTAATGCTCTAACTGTCGGTGAGTATGATGCGAAGCTTCTGGAGATTGAGGAGATATCACAGGAGGCTGCTTATTGGATTCAACGAGTTCCAGCTCGCTTGTGGGCCACAGCATATTTTGAGGGATCGCGGTTTGGGCATCTAACAGCTAACATAGTTGAATCGCTAAATACATGGATACTTGAGGCCTCTGGGCTTCCAATTATCCAAATGATGGAGTGTATTCGTCGTCAGCTGATGACTTGGTTCAATGAGCGACGTGAGACGAGTATGCAGTGGACATCTATACTTGTTCCTTCTGCTGAAAGGCACGTGTCGGAGGCTCTTGAGCGTGCACGTGGTTTCCAGGTGCTCCGAGCAAATGAAGCTGAATTTGAAGTCTTATCTCATGAAGGAACGCATATCGTCGATATTAGAAACCGTTGCTGTCTGTGTCGAGGATGGCAGCAGTACGGGTTGCCTTGTGCTCACGCAGTGGCAGCCCTCCTCTCATGCAGACAGAATGTTCATCGCTTTACAGAAAATTGGTTCACTGTAACAACGTATCGCAAGGCATACTCACAAACCATACACCCAATTCCAGACAAGACCCTCTGGAAGGAGATGTTGATGTTGGAGGGACCGCAGGGCGGGGGCGAAGGCAGTATTTCTGAAGGCAGTATCTCCGAGGTTGTCATTAACCCACCAAAGTCCCTTAGGCCACCAGGCCGACCGAGGAAAAGGCGGGTCCGTGCGGAAGATCGAGGCCGTGCTAAGCGGGTTGTACATTGTAGCCGGTGCAATCAGACTGGACATTTTAGAACAACTTGTTCAGCGCCAATATAGAGAGTCCACCTGGGATATTTGGCAAATTTATTTATCCCTGTCAAGAGGTTTAGTAGTTTCTTTATATATCTGAGCTTTCCAGTGTGTTCAAATGATCACCCTCATATATAGGATGTTCTTTTTTCAGTCCTGTATAATGTTTCAAAGTTTAGCTGTTAGAACTAGTACTAGTATATGGTTTGTATGATTGCTGGAAGCTAATTAAATCGCTAGTCTTTTAATGATCCGGTAAAGCTGGCACACGCTATCTCACACGTCTGTGCTTCGAAATAAGTTTTCACTTGATTTAGATCCCCTGCTGTAACCATGGGTTAGTTACAGCAAGGGTGTTGTTCCCATTGCTGAGAGGGAGGGAGGAGAGAGAGAGGGAAGAGAGAGAGTAACCATGGTTTGGATCCCTCTCTCTCTCTCTCTCTCTCTCTCTCAGTAAAGGGAACAGCACCCCTGCTGTAACCCATGAAGGGGATCTGGATTTGTTTTCACTAGATTGAATGCATCTTTTCTTTAGGATTCCGCTTCCCGTTTTCATATATCTGCACGACGGATGCTTGAATATATGATATTTCACCGTGTGGCCTTTTAAATCCATCAGTCACCTTTTATTTTAATACACTCACTATTCCCTTTTTTTTTTTGAAAAATTAAACTAATACTCTTCACATTTTGTTGTACGTATTACGTACGCCATACTTTTATCTTTCGGTCTTTAAATCTTTTCGGAATTCAAAAATATCTCTACTAATTACCTTTCAATCAAGCCCCAAAATTAACGAGCACCACCCACCACCAAGGCTTCTAACTGCACTACCAATCACCACCAAAACCAGCCCATTTCTTGTGTCCCATCACGATTTTCAAAGGTTCTCTCTCTCACACGCTCACACTTGCACGCGCGCGCGCACATGCACACGCACATACGCGCGCGCGCTCACATACGCTTGGGAGTGGGTTTGTCGTGAATATATATGGTGTGGTGGTTGTGAATTTGGTTGGCGGATCTAGTGAGGGTTGTGGGCTTGTGTTGGTGAAATCGAGAAGTGATGGACGGAGGGATCGGCTGGTGGTGATCGGTTGTGGGTGGTGGGGGATTTGTGGTCGCGAGTTTATCTTGGTGGTGCTGGATTTGCGGCAATGTTAATTATGAGGTGGAGAAATCAAAAGGGGGTGGTGGGACTGTTAGTGGTGATATGTCCGTACTCGTGAAATTGGTAAGGGGTGGGGTCTGTGGTGGGGGTGGGTTTGCGGTTTATGGGTTATGGGATAGGGCTGTTCAACATTTATTAAAATTCCTTAACGTGCAAGGGCAATTAAAGTCACATTAACCTAAATATCTAACACCATCTATCAAAATCTAACAAGAAGGGGTCTCAGTGTAATTTTTCAGAAGGAAAGAGTAACGAGTGTATTAAGACATTATTAATTTCAGGGTACGAGATATAATTGATCTTTGATTTTGAGTTACTATCTAATTTTATTTTTATTGGGCATGACTCCTCCCTTTTTTTTTGGGTTAAGAGCGAGAACTGTATTTCATCAAAACTAAGGAGACAGAGTCTTCATGTGTATGATGAGATTTAACAATTTGCATTGTAATAAAAAGATCTGTCGCAGAGAAGACCCCATCCTCTCTTCCTTCTACATCACTGTTGTATCACGTACTTCTAATTGCACACTTTTGAAATATTATAAGGAAAACCAGTAAAGAAACTTTTTTGTTTTTCAGAGAGGCTTTGTTCCTTGGCGGAATTTTGTGTGGAGCATGCCACAAAAACATGCTGAGCTTTAACTCATCTTAACGTTTAAGGTGCGGTTATTTTCGCACCCAAGGCTAAATCTGCACTCCTGCACAACTTTATCCATGCATTTGCGTTTCCAGAACAAAAGTGTTCCCTGTTCACACTCCACACCACCCTAACAAGCAAACCTTTCTTCAAATCAACCATCTCTACTCCGGGGTGTGTGAACAGGACTAGCTAGAGACAGATCATTGTGGAGAGGAACACGAGTTGGCGAGGTTTTTTTAGAAAAGCTCTGCTAGCCTCTAACGGGTAACCCAACCAACTGGAGATGATTAGAGGGCAGTTCTTGGAAGAACGGTGTTGAATTAGGATCCTGGATGTGTCGTTGCCGTGTCATCGCTGAAAGGTGGAGGGTGTCGAGAAGTCGTAGCAGCGGACAAATGGAATTGGAGAGAGAGGAATTGGGGAGAGAGAAAGAGAGAGAGTAACTTGGAGAGAGAAGAAATGTCGGCAGAGCGTTTATGGGGAGAGTAAATAGAGGGTGACGTGGCTTCATCTGAGCCATCCTCTTTCACCTAATATGATCAAACGGCTATAAATAGGGCTACAGCATGCCTGCTGTAACCCTAACTACAACAGGCGATCCGGATCCGTTGAATTAGTCATTTGGGGTGCGATAGAAATCGGTTAAAAAGTAGAGTTTTAATCTTGGCCTGGGGGACTGGGGAGCAAGTGAAATGCTCCAACACAAAAGTGGGAAATGGTAGAGATACTTGGCTTTGGGTGGATATTCGTGTTACCCTGTTCAATTCTCATTGAGCACACATTTACTAAGCAAGTTTGGCACAAGGTCTTGGCAGGCTAGGCACGTTCGATTACACTTATCGTTTTTTCAGCTTCTATTACCTGTTTTTATATCGTGAGTTTTTGTTTCAAAATTGAGTTGAAACAAAAATATCATCTTTTTTGTTTATACTTTTTTAAAATGTATTTGATATTTTTTTTCTGCATAATCTTGTTTGTTTACATTTTTCATATACGTTTTTTCACCGTAATTTCTCAAACGTCCTTACCAAAATACCCCTATAAATTCGTCAAAATTTCTGACAAATGGCTGACTAATCAGCCTCTTTTCAAGGGCAAACCCCACTCAATTTTCATTTCTCAAATCAATGTCAGAGCAAGCCCCACTTCTTCTTCAACAACCGCCGCCCCAAACCCCCAATATCCACCATCTGATGGCGCAAGCTGAAGCAATAAATGGGAGTGATGGGAGTGGCGGAGGGGCGAAGATATAATGGAAGAGGCGGTGATGGGATTTGATGCGTTTGGCAGTAGCGGCGGCGATGGTGCGGAGGTGGTGGCAGCAGCGATTGGATGGCGGTGGTGGGTGGTGTTGAATTTAGGTATAGGTTTGCTGCATAGAATAATGAGATTTGTATGGTCATATTGCTGTAAAGGTGAGGCTGTGCTGGTGGTTGAAGGTGGCCTTGTGGCGGTGATGGGTCGCAGATGGTGGTAAAGAGAAGATCTGATGTCGAGATCAGATATGGTGGTGGTGGTGGGCGAGGCTGTGATGGTTTTGTGGTGACTATAGGGGTCGCAATAGGGCCAAAGTAGATGAGATCGGAGGCAATTTGCGGTGGTACCCTAATTTCAAGGACATATATGTAATGAACCTAAAACAAAAAGCAGGTGCTGCTATTCAATCTTTTTGATACAGCTGATTTTGCAACTGCCAAAATGATCATTGGTCCAGCAAATTGTGAATGTGTAAACGAATAGCGGCATCTCATCCACGAAATCTTTTTGGCGGTTGGAACAGATTGAACATTCATAGTCATGCTTGAACAACAGGAGATTATGTCAGATTTGGGTATTACCTGTGAACATCCTACAGTCCCACTGTTCCGTTTTCTAGTTTTGACGCCTCATAAGTATTCGTTTTGAGCTTGGAGGATGCTCACCCTGTCTAGGTTGTATTCGTTTTGAGCTTCATGGTAACAAAGGAGTTTTACCACAAGGAAAAAAATTCGAACAGTTAGCACTTAGCTAAGATTCTTTTTGTCCTTCGAGATCTTACTTTTCCTGGTCACCTCAAACGATTCACCGAGGAAAAAATATCACAAGCAATACCACATTGTTTCACCTAATACATCTTAGAACATTAGGCAGATGATGTTTCTACACAAAACGATACAATATCATCAAATCCTTGCCAACGGCCATCTCAGTAATTCCATGTAAACCAGCAGGAGCTAGTAGCCAGCAAATGTCAGGTATCAAATTCTTCAATAGCCATAGTTGGTACCATAGACAGAACCATAGTCTCCAGCAGGAGCATGCCCACCGGTGTTAGATGGTTGAGAGCCATACATAGGACCTTGACCAGGATAGGAATTATACCCTTGGCCAGGTGGTGCAGCCGCAGGATTCTGTGCAGCGCTCGCAACTTCAGCGATCGAATTCTGCATCATGCATAACAAGTAAGAGACGTAAAATAACGTGAATCAGCTTCTACATAGGTACAATTGAACTAGGGGTTAACACCAAGCGAAGGTGAACTTTCAAATGAGTTGCTTGCAGAAATGATCTTTCTGGCAAATTAGAACTCAATTAAAAGTTGGATGCAGATTCATGGTTGGCTGTGGTGTTTGTGTGAATTAATTACAAGGACTAGACCAGGTTAAAGTAGATGCCAAGATTATAATCCAAATATACAGTATTTAAGAATGCTATTAAGTAACCACATTTCCAATGTATAGAAGAAAAAATTAGGAATAGATGCAAAACTGTTCCTTAAATTGTACATATTTATGCGATCAAGTCCGTATAATACCAGTTTCAATTAATAAAGCCCTACAATAGCACTTTTGTTGCAAAATGGTCCGAAAAGCACAGATGAGTTGTCTTGTGCAGTGCACGGTGACCCAAAATAATTGAAGTCCTTTCCTCGGTGGGCCAAGTCACCCATACTGAATGCCATGAGACCAAATGAATTAGCTTCATTATTTTCTAATTTTTTTTAGTTCTATTCTCTCTCCCCTTTCTTCCTTCTTCACAACCGCCACCTCCCACCTACAGCACCGCCACACCCTCGGGCCTTGCCACCCTATCCAGCCCAACATAACCAAATCCAAGCCCATCCGCGACCACCACAAACGCAACTCAACTCGCACACTGACCACAATCACATCATTTAAGCTCTCTCCGGTTGAGGTTTTCACCGTCAAGATGCCACCAATGCCATCACAAACACCACAAACAAATGCCATCACTTGAACGTTATTGTAATTACCTAGCGTGGTGGCCTTACTTATGATGGTGGAGAGATAACTGAAGGGAGAAGAGAAGGTAAAAAATTTCAGCCATGGTAGCCTACAAGAGTGTGTGTGTGTGTGTGTGAGAGAGAGAGAGAGAGAGAGAGACCCAAGTCTGGAAGAAATGGACAAGGGTGTTCACATGATGTGCACATGTTTGATTGTTAAAGGAAGTTACTTCATGAAATAGCATGTTTATTGCACGTGATCACTTAGCGGTGTAATTTTTAACCTAGGTTAGTTTCGGACCACTTCGCAACTGAAAGTGAAATTCCAGGGACTTACGGCTCGAAGTTGGTATTGCATGGACTTACTTGCAAAAGTCTATATAGGATAAGGAACAATTTTTTCTTTGACCAAAAAAATTAAGGCCTGCAAAATAGAAGGCAACAGAAGACAGAAAATGCTCAAGGGAATCAAGGAATATGCCTGTATCAACTGTTGAGCCGTCTGAACTTGAGATGCAGATCCATTAATCTCTACAGTCATTTCCCCTGGAGTACCCCTTGTTTCCTGAATTGCAATAGTTGCACCACTTGCACGTCTGATATAGCTAATATTTGCACCAGAGTTGCCAATAACAGCATCAGCATATGAGAGGGGGATTTGCATGTGCTGCGAGACCTACAAAACAACAGAAACCAGCAAAGTCACAACCAGTAACTGTAGTCAAGTACGGTACACAAGTTTTCCAACTTTTTATAAGTGAGACTGGAAGTATATAAAGCAGAACAAACAAAAACCCTGAAACCCCAAGGGTATTCATAGCCAGACAAAATTCATACCACCCAAACATAAAAGGAGCCAGTGAAAAAATAGCTATAGCACATATAAAACCCTTTCATGAAAGAGAAACAAATCTACATTATTTTGGCATCCAGAATCAAACATTTTATTAGTCATCATTCCGGTTACTTTCTTTTTGTGTTAGATGTAGGTTCTTGTCCTTCTTACCCAGTACGGATAAAAATCAGCAAATACAACTATCTTTCAAGTTTGGAACAATAATGCAGGCCAATACAGCCTATATTAGCTTAGCTGACATGCATAATTTTCGTGTGGATAGTTCCAACTTTAGCCCGTTGGTAACTTTTGTAAGTAGGCCCACCTATTAATTCAAAAACACTGACCAAGAAATCATCTCAGAAAGAAATAGAGAACAAAGAATGGAGAATACCTTTGTGATCATTGCTTGTTGTGGGCCTTGTGGCTGCATACTTGCTGTATGCCCCATGGATGCATCTCTGCCATAAGCAGGTGGGCCTTGACGTGGCTGCTTGTCCAAATGAGGCATATCTGCTGGAGGGTAGTAGCCATCAAATTGATGCGGAGGTGGCATATATTGAGAATTAGGCGCAAAACCAGGTCCACCACCAGTGTGCAAGGGAAAATTTTGAGGGGGCCCCCAGGATGGAGGTGGGGGCATGTCCTCATTTGCTCGACCATTAGGCATTTGCATCTGAAGCCCAAAAAAATGCATATACATAAAAAACTGTGCTGCATATGATGTCCAATACATCTAACTGTTAGGCAAATGAAATGGATCAACTCAGTAATAATTTTAATTTGCAAAACTGTGCCGTCCAATACATCTAATGGAAGGCAGATGAAATGGATCCACTCAGTAATACTTTCAATTTGCAGTGTCTATCGCAATCTTATCGTTCCTGCTGCCCGTAGACCTGCTTTCAAACCAGTGTCTGGCTGGATCCACAAGGCCAGGTCGCACTTAGGAATGTTATGTATGTACCACTGCAAACAATGTCTCCAGCACCAAGCATAGAAGCAACACATTGACGCCTACAACCATCGAACAGTCACCCGTGTCCACCAATGAAAGAGAGAAGAGATGGAAAAAGCTCTCTCACTTGTATATATCCAGCTTACAGTCTCTAGTGCATCACTCATGGCTTGAAAAGTGAATTGACATAATTTACCCCCCTCAAAGCCTAGTCTACTCTTTTCGACAAAAAAGAAAAGCTGACCCGTTCAGAGAAACATGAAAAAAGCTCGACTTACTTGCGTTTCAAATATCCCAACAACACTGCGGTCGACTAGAAATCTCCTCAGATGACTTGCAATCAATTCAACTGCCTTGTGCACACCTGTAGGTTCCCCTTGTACTTCAACAACACTATCGTCTGGTAAAGCAAAAACTGGCAAGTTTTCTGCAGTGATTTGTTTCAATAACATGAGATGACCACAAAACAAGTTAAAAGACAACAAAATGAGCATCACCAGCTAATTGGAATTACAATAATTCACAAAAAAAAGCTTGCACTTATGAAGTAGCACATATATCAGCAAACATAGAGCAGAGAAGGGATAGCAGTTAAAGGTAATGTACAGCAAAAAATCAGAATTCTTTCCAAGAAAGATAATTGTATATTGGCAAACTTAGGACAGAGAAGGGATAGATGTTACAAGGTGATCCACATCAAAAGGCCGGAGCTCTTTTCAATCGATCTAAATGCGAAGGGAACGATAACAGTGACATTTCCAAGGCAAAACAGCATTGAAATGGCATCAAATAATCTGAGAAAGCTACCTCCTCCAAGAACTCGGATTGTACAGTTGGAACCATCCTGAATAGACTTGATCGTAGCACCCTGCTTCCCAATCAAACTTCCAGCTTGTGATGCAGCCACAAGTAGCCTAGTGCATACTGTCCCAACAGCAACAGAGAGAACATGAGCTGGATCAGTATCTACATCAACAATGCGTTTGTGAACCTTCAGCAAGCCATCCATAGCTGGAGGAATAGAGACATCCGGCTCTTCCTTTGCAGAAACCATTACCTAATAAACAGAAACTATATCAGCAAAACTACCAAACATCTACCAAATCAAACGCAAAAATTCAAAGAGAATAGCAGATACGTTACAAACAATATTTTTTAGCCAACTATGTCTTTCAACCAAGTAAAGCATAAGCCCTATCTCATGTAGTACCTTGTGTTTTTCACTCATTCTCACAAACTTAAATTACAACTGTCACACATTTAAGGCACCTAGGTCATCACGACATGCACGCCTCAAGCCCAATATGCATGTTTTGGCAAAAGGGAGGGGGAGGATAACAAAGTCTCAGTCAGTAGGTGATATGCTAAACATAACCCCAGAACTAGCTAAAGGCTTTCCTTCGCAGCCATGAGAAGAAAATTCGGTAAAGTAAAATACACGTACTACGATATCAGAAAAGACAGAAATCTACAAGCAAGTGCCTTTAAACACAAAAACAGAAGGTAACTGCGCCTCAAAAGGAACACACATCATCTCTGGAGCAAATGATGCTTTGAGGTTTGCACATCCTTTGCTGATGCAATCAACTTTGGATTATACATGAGTTATACCAACAAAAAAAAAAGAAAAAAGGAGACAGTAAGCTACACGAATAAGGATTGGGATCCACTCCTACCCTGTGCCAAATTAGCAGTGCGGATGCGACATCATGCACTGAAGCGAGTGTGTGAAGGGGCCAATATCACAAAACTCACGAGTGCGGGAGAGCCTCCAGATCATCACCATCATATTACAATTTTTCATATACATAAGTATGCAACGTCTAGATAATATTTGTGTGTTTTCTAAGGTAATTTAGGCAGTGATTAATAAAAGAATTTTACATGCGTGCTTAAAATACTAATCTTGGCTAGTCCCTGAACCACGGTTCTCAAGAGTCCAATACCTACAAGTGAGGGGTTCGAATCCTGTCAAGGGATGATTTTTGCCAGATGAAGCTTTCTATCTCTTTAAATGCCAGCTGTTTCGCATTGTTATTAATCGCTATAATCATTATCAATGGCCACATGGCTTACAATTTAACATTGCCAGAGTCACTTTCCACTCTTACGCGAATTTGACTTCTCAGTCCACGATTTTGACAATGCAACAAGCACGGTTTGATCATGAACCTGCACCCTGATAGCTAGAGCTCATTTAAGTGTGTTTAATCTTCTTAAAATGCCGGATTGTGTGACGTAGCCCCCAGCCACCACGGAAGAAAGGGCAAAAAGAGTCCCAGTGGTAGGTATGAGCAGACTAACATTCCAAAACAGACTTACTAGAAGCATGAAATATACCTTAACACAGCTGAAAACAACATGAGGATACCTAAATAAGCAACCATCGCTTCCACATGATATGTTACATACTTAAGAAAAACTTGGAAGGACCGATAGCACGTTCTTTGTGCATGAAAGAGGAGGAAGGACAACAACCTGAAGAAAAAAGATGTACCCTAACCACCAGTTTAGCCACACTCTAGTACCTCTAATCACAATTGAGTTCTAGATTTTTATCTTCAGGACCCTGTAGCCTGCAACTATTACAAAAGGGGAAGAAGAAGTTCCAACTCCACAAACCCTCCATTAGCAGTTCTTTATTAACATATGCTGCAACCCATGGACGTTTGAGCTTTAATTAATTTTAAATTGGACATTAACTGCAAGGATTTTGTACGCTTTGATTTATTCCCCTTCAGCTGAAAGTACCTATCTTCTGTTTGCAAATAAAAGAGCATAATAGTTTCAAACGGTGATTAATCATTTGGATGATGATTTATGTTTATAATTCAGTGGAAACCTATCAAATAATATTCTACTTACCAACAAAATTTAGACTATTTTATAACGATAATATCACTCCTTAATCTGCTTTAGTCGTTGATGTTCTGAACACTTAGGTAATATAATTTGTTAGATTATCGAGTAATGGGAGTTAAAAGTATGTGGCAAGACATCAACCGACCAAGTTCTGAAGTTACCAGATATAGTGCAAAGCTTCTTGGTACCGATGTCCGCCCAAGATGCTTCTGACAGTTTAGTCAGAAGAACTTTTCAATGCTGATCACTTCCAATCTGGATCTTTGGCTCTTCTAATTGGAAGCCACTTTGGTGATTGAGAAAGTTGCCTTAAGTTTGCAAGAACCTGCACACACTCATTTTGGTTATTGTGATAAATAATCGTTGTTTATATTTGACCTCTTATTATATTTCCACTTGAGCCGTATTCTTCTTTTTATTGAGCTTTATCTTTATTGTGATTAGTTTATCTTCGATGGTGAATACATCTTATTACCAACCAAGTCTTTTTAACGGTAATTAAAATAAAGATCTTTTTTCCAAGTAACTAACTAATTTAAGCACTCTCAATGATACTTGTGAATATCTTAGAGGTTAAATATCAGCTTATATGAGGGAAAATGATGCCTCCAGCCTATATCTTGCTAACTAATCCCACTTAAAACTCAAGACTCTGGATCTTGCCATTTGATTTTCTGAAGACTTACAGCTATGGAAACACATAACTTTACCATATAAATAAGATGAGATGTAATAGCATGCCTTTAAGACACCTTTAAGTAAAGCAACCGATTGACAAAAAGCATAATGTCTGTGTTTCAGAAAACTAAGCACAGAATACGATGTTGTTGTTGCTAACTTTGAGAATAGACTTTAGTCTCCGGGCTGAGAACAAAACATCAGACTCAACCAAAAAAGCAGCAGATAATGCATAATATGTCGTTACAGTACATCTGTGACCCGTAACTTGTTAATGATGTACACATGAAACTTACAGTTCTTTCAGTTGTCCCAGGAGGACCATCAAGAATCTTAATTCGAGCCTTTGTTTCCTCACACGTTTTCTTGATGTACTCTCCCTTACGGCCAATGATACCACCCACCTTTTGTACAGGAACTAGCAGCCTGAAAACATTATCTCCAGGCCACCCAGGCCATTTCTTTTCTCCAGGAACCCCTGAATCATTTTCAGATACTGGTATCTCTGTATGATGAGAGTCCTCAAGGGTACCAACAACGTTGTCCTGCTCATCTCCACCAATGTTGTCCTGCTCATCTGCACCAATGTTCTCCTGCTCATCTGCACCAACGTTGTCCTGATCATCTGCACCAACATTCTCCTGCTCATCTGCACCAGTGTTATCCTGCTCATCTCCACTAACATTATCCTGCTCATTTCCACCAATGTTGTCCTGCTCATCAAAATTTTCCTCAGCCATTCTCTGAAAAGCCAACCAATAAAATCGATTAACATATTTACAACACACATAAACAGCAAATTAAACAGTCCCGCCAATAATTCCAGTTACTCAAGATTATAATTGGTTTTGAGTATATTCGCTGAATTAGAGAACGCATGATGAATTGAATATACACGGGAAGAGGTCAAGATTTGAAAGTTTTCCATGGAAAACATAAATATAAATTATCAACTATTAGTATTATTCTTTTATGAAATCAAGTAAAAGCATTCAACAACCAAATTCACATTTCCTCCACACG
Organism: Escallonia herrerae; assembly: GCA_033070095.1. Taxonomy (NCBI): domain Eukaryota; kingdom Viridiplantae; phylum Streptophyta; class Magnoliopsida; order Escalloniales; family Escalloniaceae; genus Escallonia; species Escallonia herrerae. The sequence continues at coordinate 191,208 of JAVXUP010000135.1, forward strand.
AAAGAAAGGATAAACCAGCCTAATTGATGAGGAGAATAGAAAAAAAATATCTGCTATGTACAGTAATAAACCAAAGCCCGTAGACCAGGAAAACACAGTGCAAACAGAAACATATCAAAGTCCACATGTATGATATTGAGCATATGATGCATTTTAAAAATCAAGATTCTGATGGTATTGCAGAAACGTGATCAAGCATTTAATGTCTGCTACTCCCATTCGAGACTCGATGAGAAAAGGTGTAGTCAAAACACTAGTTTCGAAAAAAAAAAACTCTAATATACAGCCCACCTTTTCTTTACTTGTAATCTATTAAGTGGGTAGCAAGTACGCAGGAGAAAGCAAAATCCATGCAAGAAAAAGAACGGCCAATCAAACCCTAACTAAAACTCCAGAAACCCCAAAGCCATCAACGAAACAGTTATAAATTTAACAAATCTCCAAGCCAAAATCAAAACCCATGTGCCACGCAAAGCAAAAAGCCCTAGCAAGAACTCAAACACGTAAAAAGGAGCAAAATCAAGAAACCCTAGATGCCCTAGAAAGAACTTGACCTAAGTGACCTACGATGTTAACAGTCCATAAATCCAAGTGGGTTTACGAACTCAATCTAAATCTGCACATATACACACAAAATTTACACGTACTACCATAAATAACTTCAAAAGTCTTAAAAACCCTAGAATATGCTTGAAAAGTAAAATTAGCAAAATTAAAGAGAGGGATGACAACCATATACAAATTAAAGTGGGTTTAAGTGAAATTTATTGATTGACTAGGCACTTACAGTGATTTTATCTGAGTAGAGGGTAAGCACCGAAAAACAGGGAGGACGAAGAACGGTTGAGAGCGGGAGCGTAAAGGGGGACAGGTGCCAATGAGGGTAGGTTTTATAATGAGGTTGAAAGTTCGTTTGGATAATTGCGTTCTAGTCCCTTCGGTTTTGTTATTAGCGGATCTTCCCCTCTGTCTCTAAAGTTGTGGTAATCTGAATTAAATTGTGTTTTTAATTTAGAAAATTAATTGTAAGTCATTTGTTTTTCGGTAACTTCAGTCTTTTCATTACAATTATTGCACTAAAATTTCTTTTGAAAATTCTGTTGTTATCATGCTCTTACAATCTTATTATATGTTTTTGCCCTAAAATTGAATTTTTAGCGACTTTTTTTCAAACTCTTTTATTGCTCGTAATACAAATAAAAAGAGATACTCAATAGAATTTTGCAGTGGACAAATTTTTTTTTAAGATAAATTTTTTGTTAATAAAGATAAAAACTTCAAAAGTTTTACGTTTTATAAGAAAGGGAAAGCAATTATAAGGGTTTACAATATAAGTTACAATCCTCAAATAGAAAAGTATGGTGAATTTAGGCCCATTAATTGAAAGTCGAATAAATAGGATGTTTACGTGGAATGGACCGACGATGAAGGAGATGTGATAATCCTATGCCACTTTTTATAAACTGCTCTCCATTGCGTCATTAAAGTCATAAAAAAAAGTGACTAAAGACCTCTACTAATTGAAGTGGAGTATAAATAGAGAAAAAATAAAATTTATATGATAAAAAGGTGAAGTGTAAGGCATTCATTGGACCGAAAGAGTAGACTTCTAACCAAGGTCCAAATATGATTCTGAGCGATACACTTATATTCAATTTTACCTTCTTGGTAAAACTCTAAGCGAGGTTCATCTATTGGATGAAAATACTTATTATACATAATTAGCTATGTAATAGTATTAGCTTTGGAATTTGATAGTAAATACTGGTCACATTAAAAGAAAGGAAATGTTATCACTGCTTGCCTGCTAATTCACCTCCGTTTTATCACTAAAAATATAATTCAACGTACATTTTGACGTTTTATTGAGAGTCAATATATGTGTTAATTAATGTAATAAAAAGTAAAAATAGCCTCTCTGTACAAAATAAAACGGAAACAAACAGTGTGTGCGAAGACCCTATTGGCAACATTTTCTGTTGGGCGAAGTAGGATATTTTATTGATGGAACAAAAATTAAAATTGGCCCAAGTCCTACAATCATTCCTAGCTTGGTCGACTAGCCCAACTAGGAAATATTTCAAAATTGGGCCTGAGCCCTGAAGACAATGTCTATTTGTGTTCTTGTTTCTCAAGTAAAAAAGAACAACAACGAAAATTAATAACTGAGGTAATGTTTGAAATCTATTCATTTTTCAGTTTTTTCTCCAGTTTTGTAAACCGAAAGAAAAAACGTGTTAAGCACATAGTTTTTATTATTTTTTTTCCTTCAGCTTTGAAAATCAGTTTTAAAACAGAAATTTTTTTAAAACTTCTATTTTGGAGTTTTAGGTTTCTAGTTTTAGTTTTTTATTTTGAGCCCCCCCCCCCCCCCCAACAAAACTGCCATCTACCACCGCCCGCCACTGTCCACTGCCGCCGCAACCACTACCAAAGAAAAAACTCAAAATAAAAGCTGAGTAATCTAATACCCATTTATTTTTGTAAAAAATAAAAACTAAACTAAACTAAAATGATTTTGATTTTTGTTTTTATTTTAATAGAAAACCAAAACTGGAAGTGATTTCAATGGACCCTGAACTCCACATTCATGCATTATTTTTTCTTTTTGTTTTCTACAAGATACAATATGTCAAGATAAAGTACAAACAAAACACAATATATCACATCTCAAAGGTCTAGGAAAAACATAGTTATGCCCAAAACTCGTCGAGCACAAGCAGATGCCTACTTAGTTGAGACACTTTTTTTTTTTTTGGGGGGGGGGGGGGGGGGGTGAGGTTTGTAAGACAGGTAAAAGTATTCCCACAGTTTTTAAGAAATTAATTTTTCGTTAGATTGTCTAAAGGCTTACAAAACTGCCTGTAAAAATATATGGAAACAATTATTCTTGAAATGTTGATTTCATTCACTTTTAATTTGTTCCTGGAGATTGATTGACTCTTATTGGCAGTGCCCAAGACAAATCAGCCTGCAATGAGTTCCGCAGGTTTTTGTAGGTATAGTTGTTTGAATGTAGAGGTTCTACCTACCTTTTGTTTTCTCATTTCTACTAGAAACCTCTTTTGTAAATTTTTCAACTGGATCCATCAAAGTGGGTTTAAAATACAAGTTTTTATCCAAGTAGGTTTTAAAAACTCAACTCAAGATAACACGTTGTAATACAAACCGATCATATTTTATTTTATTTAATTTTATTAATTAAGTGGGTTGGGTTGAGTAAAAGCTCATATTTTCTTGGATCAGGTTAATTAAACCTATAAAGACTCAACCCAAGTTGGAGCCCTAGCAATGGGTTTGGCAGATTTTTGTAGGCATAGCCACTTGAAAGTCCATGTTCTAACTACCTTGTTTTCCAATTCAACCAAGAATTTCTTTGTAATTTCTTTAACCGGATCCACGACTGTGCTTAGCTTGGCATTACTTTTCACGTCTTCAGACTACATCACATGGTCGGGACAGCTCATGCATTACTTTTTAAGCCATTCGTGATATTTTCATTATTCACCCAAAAAAAAAAAGTGATCTTCCGCGATATTATTCCCAAGAAAAAAGGATACTGCTATGAAGCTAACGATAGCCCGCCATCCATCAAGTTCGGAAGGACAAGGTCTACACCATTGCCTGTTAGTGTTAGGCAACCAAACTCTTCTGGGCGAAACTCCTGCTCTTGTGCATGCTTTTCATGTGCATTCTCGAACTCGTACTATCATTTTTTTTGTCATATTGCTTGCACTCATGCCTAGGTATCCGGTGACAAAGTTCAAGTACATGTATATGTGCTACGTTAAAACCTGGTAGCTTGGCACTTAAGCTTGGCATCGCACTTAGCTGCATATGCCTCTGAATAAGGTTCTCCAACTCCCACCTTCCCTTTACCCTAAGTGGGAAGCAAAAGACATATCCTTTACTTGAGAACAAACACAACGTCAAGATCCTTCACAAAGTCAAGCTCCAACACTGCGTAGTAAGCTTTACAACGAAGCCTCCTGCAATAAGCAAAAAGGAAAACTCCATCGTACAAAACTACTGTACCAAATTTGGATCACCTAATCTTCACTTGGAACCATATAAAACAAGTTTTTGATAGATTTTGACGTAAGCTTAGGATTTGGTTCAAGGAATACCGAACTTGCCTTTATAAAGTCACGAACAAAGATATCAATCAATCTCCTTATTGACTAGGTGAGGGAAAATACTAGTATCATCTTGCTACATTTGACTAGGTAATGTTTAAGAAGATCTAATAATGAATGGGTCAACATGAAAATCTTCTAGAGCTGTTGAACAGTTGCAGGCAGGTTGCTTTTGAATGTTGATCAGTTGTCCTACTTTATAAAGCAGCTATTAGAGTTGACCTAACTAGGTTCATATAGAATGCCAAACATCATAAAAAGCAGCTACTTTGCATGGACTAGTTTGTACTATTGGGTGTTAGTATACAAACAAACATTCTTGCGTTGAACTAACACATTCTTTTGTGTGAAAAGCAGGTTAGGGGTGGTGTACAAAGTGGACTCTCATGTCATGTGAATTGTGACACAAAGAAAAGGAACCTCTCTTAATCCTTACGTATATAAGGACCCCATGAAAGATGATGCACGGCCAAATCAACCATCCTTTGATATGTATTCTCTCTCTCTCTCTCTCTCTCTCTCTCTCTCTCTCTCTCTCTCTCTCTCTCTCTCATGAGTACAGTTGAGGGGAATGTCGTCTGGTTCGAGATCTTTCACGTGAAGCTCGAAAAAGTCACTTGAATGGTTTCGGACCAGGCTTCATTCCCCTCAACTTGAAGCACAACAAATCCACAAAAACAGCAGCTGTGGCCAATTTCTCACGTAAGAGCTATCCGTCCACCTTTAGCTAGTGCTTATTGTTGGCTGCTTATATGAAGTATAATCCTAAATGTTTACGCGTAGATATGTATAGAATTTCTATCTCGACTTTATCCTAACATCCGTACACGTTTAAGTTACGCATTTTGAGACCTAGTAAACCAGTTGGTGGTTGTTAAATGTTGTGCTTCTGATCATCTCAAAAGCAACGTATAGGAACCGGAGATGAAGGGCTAAAACTTGTAACTTCTGCATGCAACATTCAATTTTTAGACACTGGCTCAGGGCAGGGTAAGGGGTTAGGATTAGGATTAGTTAAATTGAAGATAGAGATGAGCATTATAGCTGTGTCCAGCCATAGCTTTTAGGGAAACCAGATCAATAGAAACTAAGTTGTAGCCCCACTGTATGTGATCACTAAGGTGCCCCTAACTTACAAAGCTAATCAAGGCACATGCTATGGATAGCTAGTTGTGTAATACTCATGATATTTGAGAAGTCTAGACTTGGGCTGATTTAGGAGATTATCTCATCTCTGAACTCCTAAATACATATAAAAAAACGCCTATGTAGTCAAAAGGTACAACGGACAGTCAAGGGACCATCCTGAAAATTGAATTGGACAATCAAAAACCCCTTGTTCAGGAGAAGGTAGAGAGCAAGTCCTTATGTCTTGGTTTCATTCATGTAATATTATGTTTTCATTATTTCACTTGTCAGTACGGGAACCACCATACACATGCGCTTTCCCCCAAGTCCAATTCACCATTTTTTCAAGTTATTATTCACAAACCTTGCATCAATCACTTGGATACTTCAGCCATATCAAGAAACATATCTTCATCCTTTCTCAAAAGACGGCTCTGTCGTCAATATTGCACCTGAGAGTCCTTGGAAGTACCAGAACACCACCATGCTCCATGAAAGGTATACACGAGCGCCATGCCCTTACTCATTGAGCCCGCGAGTAAGAATTCTATCAAATACATGAGCCACGCGCCATGCTTTGGAGTGTCTGCCCAGACTCAGAACCAGGATTTTTAATAACCATTCGATAGGAGAAAACTGGTAGTAATGGATCCGTGTTGAGTCTCTCTCCTGAAAAATGATTAGAAAAGGTTAGTTTTCTGTAGCGACGTAGCGTAAATTTGGACCACAACGCACAAAAATCCTTTTGAAAAGAAGGATCTTGTTCGATATCACAATGAGAAAAAATTTGCCAACCTAAAGCCAGACCTCACTTTATCCACTTTAAGTCTTTTGACTCCATGTATTTACATTTACTTCTAGTTAGTCTACAACAGTACATATCCCGCTTAGCACACTCACAGAGAGAGAGAGAGAGAGAGAGAGAGATTAGACATCATGTGAATAAGGAGCTGTATATGTTGGTAATCAGGAAGGCATGCTGGGCATCAACTTGATGAAAAACTACTTTCACAAAAGACATGTTATACATGTTTGACAAAGCTTTTCCTGGTGCAAGGACTTAGGTGGAGCTCCCAAAAATCACAAAACAAAAAGGCAATATCTCTTGTCAGCATAATTATGTTTTCTTGTTTCTTCCAATTTGGCAGTTCTTTAGGCCTTGTTGGACTTTTCTGTTCCAATTGCCTACGCAAGTCCAGGAATTACATCAACAAAAAAGGTCATACAATGTCAACTACTGATAAATGCATTTGCTTCCAGATTTCTTGTTCCATGAATCCAAGATACAGAAGGGTCTATCATGAAAAAGCTAACAAAAGCTGCAGAATAAAATGATAATATTGCCTACAGTGGTTATGATGACTTCTAATGACACTTCTTACACCTTAGCAGTAAAAGATGGAATCTGATTGATGCATCTAGAGAAAATGTCCGAGGTGACATAGAATTCTGAAACCATTGATGTAAAGTCAATAAAAAGGTTCCCAGATTCTTGCTAATACTTTAAACTAAGCCAATTCACAATGTAGCATACCCTTGAGTGAATTCCGAGGCATGCATGCTACAAGTATATTTGTCTCACTCTATTGGGACCATTATTCTACTCTCCAACCTAACAATGAATATAGTCACCAACTACTAGGATATCATATTGACATTCCAGGCTATCTTAGCTTTGCAAAATTGGTCAAGGTCCTACATACTATACGTAATCATCACATATACACCATATTCATTTAGATGGCTCTGTGTCCAGTATCCAAATGTGCCCTAGTTCATGCAAAAGGAGTACAACTGAGAAAGGAACTCACAAACCCCAAAGTGCAAAATGAAGTACGCAGAAAATTTTGGTTCTCTCTTCTTCTATGTTTTTATTCTGAAGCCATGTGGGCTAGGTATCACAGGCAGCCCTGATTCGAGGCATGATGCTGGCTCGAGGGAGATTTTGACATTTCTACAATGCGTTTCTGCATATTATACATAAGAAAACTCAATCGCGTCTCGAAGATAATCCAAGAGGAAGAAAAGCGATATGAAGAATTTTGTACCTGTGACACCAATAGTCCTCAATCTTCATGCCCAGAAGTCAGACCTCGTTGTTCTAATTGGTAACCAGATTACTCCGAAAGGTCCCATCTTGTTGGTTTACGTATTCAGTGAAGACTTAATTGCCTTAAGAAGGAGATAGATTTTTGGCTTCTACCACCATATCCCATTAATAATACCAAGAGGAATAGCAGATGCATATGATTGTACACTGCATTTTAGATCCACGTCTCCATTTAAGTGTCTTGATTAAATGGATTTATAGATGACAAAGCAAAGACACTTGATGCAACTTCATGCCATCTGAACTTCTTCTCAGAAGGATAGCCTTGTGAAAATTACATCACAACTAAAACCCACTATTGTGGCCAAATATTTCTCCTAACCTTGAATTCATAATAAAGGCCAACCCGTCATGCTATCATTTGACGGAAATAACGATAGTGGCTTCGCATTTGGCATGTCACCCTTCAATTAGTCTACATGAGGAAATGTTGGAAGCATATTCAGATATTGAAGATGTTGTTCATCCTTTGATAGTAAGTCTATTACTATGGAGGCTGTGGATGCATCTGGTAAAACATCTCTATCTTTCATTTTACGAAGAATTTCAATCACATGTGGTCCGTCACCTTGATGGCAGAAACCACGCATAAGTGTATTAAAGGTGACCACATTTGGGGCACAACCCTTTGCTTCCATTTCGATTACCAAGTCGCTTGCCCTTTCTAACTGTCCTACTTTACAGAGCCCATGAATCATCATCGAATAGGTTGCAACAGTTGGTACCAAGCCCTTTTGAGGCAACCCTGAAAATAACTCCCAAGCAGTTCTGAGCTCTCCAGCTTTACACAACCCATTGATTACACAGTTCAGGACTTCAATGTTCGTATTTTCGAAACTTCCTAAGAGTTCTAATGCTTCTTCGAGGCAATCATTCTTGATAAGCCCATCCATGAATATTTTATAAGTAGATGAACTTGGTGTCAGATCGTGAACTTGCATCTCGCCAAAAAGTTTCTTTGCATCCGTGACTTTACCTTGCTGAAAAAGACAAGTTAATAGGGTGTGGGTGTTATGGGTAACAATTGTTGGCCCAACTCTTTTGCGAATCATTTCCCTATAAAGCCAGATAGCTTCCTCGATCCTCCTCGTCTTGCAACACCCTTTAATCAAAATATTGTAGCTTATTGCATCATGTTCATGTCCCTTAGCAGCCATCGAAATGAACAACTCCTTCGCATCACCAATCCTACCCTCCAAGCATAACCCGTCAATCAACTTGTTATATGTATGCAAATCAGGCTTGTCGCCTCTGTGGACCATCAATTCTACCAACCCACTTGCTTCTTTGGTCTTTCCCTCTGTGCAGAGTGCATTTATCAAGGCTTGAAAAGTGATGACATTTGGCCGAATGCCAACATCCACCATGTCATTAAACAAACCCTTTTCCTCCTCCCACTTACCCTCATAGCACAAACCATGAATTAAAGAGCTATAAGAAACCACATCAGGTGAAATTCCTTTACCCTTCATTTCCAAGAACACTTCTTTCGCTTTGTCTATCAACCCATCTTTACAAAGACCGTTAATAATCGAACTGTAACAAACCAAATTGGGCTTACCTATAAAACCGAACCCGCTATTTCCATTCAGAAGTTCTTCATGAAACCGAAGCGCGAGTCTGGTTTCGCCAGCCCTACATAAACCGTTAATTAATGTCCCATACGTTATCACATGAGGCCTACAACCCAACTCAATCATTTTCTTGAACAAACCTACTGCCTCACCACTCTTGCCGTCCATAAACAACCCTTTAACCAATGATGTATAGGTAACAGTATTTGGAGTATAACCCCTTTTCAACATCCCACCCAAAACCCCATAACCAAAACCAACCCTATTCACATTGCAATAACAGTTAAGCAAAATGTTATAAGTTATGTAATCAGGTAAAACGTTGATGCTTCTCATCCTATTGTACAAAGAAATTACAGCATGGTGATTCTTAATTTTGGCAACAGCACCTAGTAATACATTGAATGACGAAATGGGAGGAAGGGGTAGTAAGACACGCATGTGGTTGAAATGGTTGTATGCATCAGTGAGAGTGATGTTGCCTGATTTACAGTGGGTTTTGAGGAACTTTTCAAGCGTGGTGTTTGGAACTGGTTTTTGTGATGTGGGTTTTGGATTCGGAAGGGTGTTTTGTGTTGTGAAGTTGGGATTGGGGTTGGGGGAGGGAGGCGGTATGCGTGTTTCTCTGAATAAAGAGGAAAGTTTACCTCTTGGGGCTGTTCTTGAAACAGAGATTGCAGTGGCTGAAGCAGAGGAGGCTGAAGTACTGGAAACCATTTGTACAGAGAGGCGCCGGGGTGGAGGAACCTCGGAAGTTTGGGAGTCTTTAGCGCGCGCCGCCAGGTTGACGGCCCCAATAAGTTCACATTTTACCCCCCAAAAGTTCGCGATTAGGATCCCGGGGCAATTCCTCACATTAATCTTTTTTTCCTTTTTTCAAATAAAGAGAAGAACTGTATTAATAAAAGAGAATAATATAAGAAAATATAACTTACTTAGATTTCAAAACTATAGAGAGTGTGAATTCAGGATCTCGTTTCAATGTCCTAACAACTGAGCAGTTAACCGAAGAGGTACAAGTTAACAAGGAAGGGACCCAGTATGCAAATAGCTCATCAGCACAATTGCAACGCCACGAGATTAATAAGTGGTGTATAAGCCAAATACAAGAACCGCATACTAATAGAGGAACCTGCATTCTGAAGGTGATCGGTTTGAGCAGATCAAGAATCACCAAGCCTCGAAAGCCAAAGAGTCTAATCACTTGGGAGGTAAGGCCCCCCCGGGGCACTACTAGCAATCAAGCACACAAGAACCAACATTGTGCTCCCTTCAATCCAAAAACTTCTCAAGTCAGCTCTTAATTGTTTACCGCAGGAATGATATTTTCAGCTAATTATATAGTTCCTAATCCTTTTGAACCCAAACTAAACTCCATCAATCTATCCACCCCTCATGCTCTGGCACATGAACCTGTCAACCCCTCGACTGGTCCTTTGCCCGAAGTTGCCTCCCTCCCTCGACCCCCATATGGTAACTCTGAACATATAGCGAGTTCAAGCAAGGAAAGCACACATCCTTTTACCCATGCAAACGGTAATCTTGACGAGGATGGTATGGATAAGTATGATGCAAATTTGGCAGTTGTACAAGGCGATAGAAGATGGGGCCAACTTCCCCCAGGCAATAAATAAGCAGTCTGCTCTCAAATATTTCTTTCATTATGAAAGTTCATTTATGGAATTGTGACGGTGCAGGCAACGCTACCTTCCTTCGTAATCTTGTGGAATTGGTGAAAAACCATAACCCTGAGATTTTTGTCCTTATGGAAGTTCGTGTTCAAGGCCACTGGTCGGACGATATCCTTAGACGCACTGGATATGACAAGGTTCATTGCGTTGAAACAAGGGGTTTTTCTGGAGGAATTTGGTTGTTTTGGCGTAAAGACTGGATAGATGTTGAGATACTTCCCTCACATAACCAGGTTTTGAATGCAGTGGTTAAAGGAAACGACAGAGAGGATTGGCTATTTTCGGCAGTATATGCAACTCCCAATCGAACTGCTAAATCAGATTTGTGGAATTATCTTGAGAAAATGACAAGCAATATGAAATTGCCTTGGCTAGTTGCCGGTGATTTTAACTATATTGCCAATAGCACCGAGAAGTGGGGTGGAATACCAGCATCACGCAATAGGTGCAGCAATTTTGTGAATCGCATAAACTCTTGTCAGCTATTGGATCTAGGATTCCAAGGCCCTCCATTTACTTGGTTTCGAAACCGTAATGGTCGTTGTTACCTGAAAGAGAGACTTGACCGCGGTCTCTGCAATAGACAGTGGTGCTTAAACTTCCCAGAAGCTTTTATAAGACATCTGCCGCGGACGCACTCTGACCACTGCCCTATACTAATCGACACAAAAGGTGAAACCCCTCCTGCCCATTCTTTAAGACCGTTTCAATTTGAAGCGGCATGGTTGACCCATCCTGATTTTAATCGTCTAGTCAAAGACAATTGGATTTATGAACAACAAGACGTGCAAGGTGCTATTTGTCGATTTGTGGAATCTGTCAAGAGTTGGAATTTTCATGTCTTTGGTAATATTTTTTGAAATAAGAAGATACTCCTTGCTCGTATAGCTGGTATTCAACGATATCTTGGTACAAAATGCTCAGTCTTTTTAGGGAATTGGAGAAGAGACTAGTGTGGGCATACAACCACACGCTGCTACAGTAGGAAATATTCTGGTTCCAGAAGTCTCGATCAAGCTGGTTAAACTTTGGTGATATAAACACGGCCTACTTTCATATGTCAACAGTAATTAGGCGGAGGAAGAATCGCATCACCTGTCTTAAGGATTCAGAGGGCGGATGGTGTAGCGACCCACCCAATAAGACTAAAGGAATTAGCTGTGCAACACTTCAAAACTCTTTATTCAGACACCCATGACACTAATAATGGGTTTGATATAGACCTTTGTTTCCCTGCATATCTCAACAAGAAATGACTTCCTTAGTGACCCCCGTCACTTTAATTGAGGTTAAGGAGGCTACTTTTGGCATGAAGTCGTACAAATCACCTGGTCCCGATGGCCTTTAGCCTATATTCTTTAAAAGGTACTCGGGTATAGTTGGACCTTCGCTTTTGGATACGGTGCAATATGCAATGGACAAAGGATCCTTACCAGAGGAAGTAAATGACACGCTCATTTGCCTTGTACCGAAGCAGGACAATCCGGAGACCTTTTCACATTTTCGGCCTATTTCTCTGTGCAATGTTGTCTCGAAAATCATCACCAAGGTATTGGTACGAAGATTACGACCTTTTGTCGCCAAATGGATAGAACCTACGCAATGTAGCTTCATTCCTGAGCGACAACAGGCCAGTGACAACATTGTTGTGGTCCAAGAGATGATTCATACAATCCGACGCTTTAAAGGCAAGAAAGGGAGTATGGTAATCAAAGTAGACTTGGAAAAAGCTTACGATCGAGTAAATTGGCATTTTCTACAGGACACACCGGTTGACATGGGGTTACCTACAACATGGATATCTTTGATTATGGACTCTGTCACATCCACCAAATTTTCAATCTTATGGAATGGTGAGCGTACAGAGTGGTTCACTCCTTCTAGAGGTATTCGACAGGGAGAACCTCTTTCTCCTTACCTCTTTGTATTTTGTATGGAACGTCTCACGCACGTGATCAATGAAAGCGTCTGCCAAAAAGTTTAGAAACCCATCAAGCCTGCTAGAGGGGGTCCGAATATCTCACACATATTTTTTGCTGATGATTTATTGTTGTTCACTGAAGCATCAACACAAGAAGCTGTAGCTTTACAAGAAGTATTAGAGAAATTTTGTGCAATCTCGAGCAAAAAAGTGAACTTGCACAAGTCTAAGATCTATATTTTTCCTAACATTCCAGGCCGAGCTGCAAGAGCCATTAGCACTACTTGTCAAATTCCTTTGACCAGTAATCTAGGATGGTATTTAGGAATCCCCCTATTACATGAGAGAGTTCGCAAAAACACCTATAACTTTGTACTAGAGAAAGTGCAAAAATGACTTTCTAACTATAAGGCAGCATGTCTCTCTCTAGCGGGCAGGGCAACCCTTATCAAGTCCGTCACATCCACCATTCCTACATATGTTATGAATTCTACCAAATATCCCAAGGCAATCGGCCATGCCATTGATAGATGCAATAAAAGATTTCTCTGGGGAGGATCTACAGATTGCAAAAAGCAACATCTTCTAAAGTGGGATATTGTTTGCCAAAGCAAGAGTGCAGGAAGGCTAGGCCTAAGGAAGATGTCAGAGGTTAACAAAGTCTTGATGGCCAAAATGGGTTGGAGATTACTAAATCAAAAGTCATCCTTATGGGTAAGAATAATAGCCAGCAAATACATGACCCATGGACAAGATCTCTGGAGTCCTGCACGTTCAAATTCATCTTATGTATGGAGAAGTATTATTCACGGCAGAGACATTTTGACACAAGAAATCAAGACAAGAATTGGCAACGGTCGGAATACATATTTTTGGAAGGATAAGTGGCTGGTAGAACAACCTCTTGCTGAATTGGTAATTGAGCCACTTTCAAGCACGCAGGAGGAGCAGATGGTTCACGAGTTATGGGATTCTACAAACCTATGCTGGAAGTGGCCGCTCTTGAGCAACTTCGTATCACCGATAATTATATCAAAACTTCAGTCTGTGGTGCTCCACCCGGACGATACACCAAAGATGGTCACTTCACAGCTAAATCAGCTTATCAAACATTTCAAGAGGTGGAAGATGAAACTCAATGCAGAGATTGAAAGCGATTATGGGCTGCCAAAGGTCATTCACGCTCCAAGCACTTCATTTGGTTGGTTCGCCACAACAGATTGATGACAAACGAGTTAAAAGTACGCCACAACATTGATGTTGATGATCTCTGTCCAGTATGCCACACCGCTACTGAATTTGTGGTCCACGCTCTTCGAGATTGCACACATGCTAAGAAGGTATGGAAAAAATTTGTCAAACCGTACTTCTGGCCTACATTTTTTTGCAAAATATCAGTGCGTGGATCGATTGGAACTTGAAAAATAAGGATATTTCAATATATACTTGGGACGAATGGAGTTTCATCTTTACCGAAGTTGCGTATTCATTGTGGCATTGGAGGAATAAAGTTGCACATCAGCAAGCTGGTGTATTACCTGACAATCTAGCACAAATCATTCTATCCAAAGTTAAGGAGGCAAGTATGTTCATAAGTCATACCACAATTACTGCACCATCTCAACCACTTGTATGTCACTGGTCACCTCCAAATATTGATTGGATAAAAGTTAACATTGATGAAGCTGTTGAAGGAAATCCAGGATGAGCTGGTGTAGCTGGATTAGCGCGTAATCACTGTGGCCAATGGCTATTTAGTTTTATTCAGCATATTGGGGTCACAAATAGCCGCACGGCTGAACTATGGGCCATATGGCAGGGATTGCAGCTTTCTTGGGATAAGGAATTCAAAAAGGTGAATTTGGAATCCGCCGCCTTAGAGGCAATTGAAGCCATTACAGGCAACCCATTCATGGATCTAGACAGAAACCTGATTTTCCGAATACAGAACTTGCTTGAAAAGGAATGGGACTGCAGATTGATATTCATTTGGCGGGAATCTAATGCTTGTGCCGACAAATTAGCCCAAACAAGCAAGAGTGGATCTTACAGACTCCGAATCTTGACTACTCCACCTTCAGATCCTTCCGATATTCTGACGGCAGATGCTCGTGGCACACACCGAGCACGAGGGATTAAGATGTAGTGTATATGCACATTTCTTAAAGCACCCAAAAAATATATATATAGAGAGCGTCATAACAAATACCAGCGCAAAGTTTCATTATTTTTAGTTCTTAAAAGAATCCAAGTGAAATTGTGTTATTACCTTAAAATTTTGACTCTTCACGGTAACTTTGATATCAAGTGTCACATAGGCAAAACGGAATTTCCTTTTCAAAGAAGAAAACATATATTTTCACACCGTATATATACTTTTCTGCAATCTTGTTTTTCAAATATACAATTATCATGAGATGCCGAAAAGCATCATTGGATATAAAAGTAGATATTCCATTATAAACCCCCCACCCAGTTTTAGTAAGCAACTAAAGCATTCCTTAACAGAGACGGGATACTCTTCATATAGTTGTTTATCACTCTCCGCTTCATTAGATTTTTTATTTGACTTTTGGCAAAGTTCTTTAAATAAATTTTGATACATGTAAACATTAAACTAAACATAAATAACAATAACAATAAAAATAAAAATAAAAATATACAATTTGGCAAGTCAAGCTAATGTTAAAATAATGACTAAAGTAAACGCTCGCATAACTATTTTTGTCCTGAATTTGCAAGGTGTGACAGAAAAAGCAAGTACAATGAAACGGATGGTTGAAATATTAATATTCTTATAAACCGAGGCGAATTATTTTTTACATTATTTTTTTGACGCGTCGCTCTACAATTTTGCGGTCTCCAGAAAACGCTGAACAGCATGTCACTCATAAGATTGCATGCAAATCTAAATCTGGACACAAGCATTCCCATGACAAATCTGGAATCCTTCCTGCACTGATTGCATGCAAATCTAAATCAAAATAGAACAACTCTGTCATCTCTTTGTTGGGTAACCAAGACATGCAGAAAGGTAAGCCTTCACATCAATATCCTCTTCATTCAGCACAATCTGCATGGCAATTAAAGACATGCACAAAGGTCAGCCTCCATGTCAATCTTCTGCCGCATGTATATCTTACTCTCTTGAATTTTCTTCAGATTACAATGTTGATGGCAAACCCGCGTACACACAGATCCTTATAGCATCTTCGTTAGGGCTGATCATTGCTGCGGCGATGCATTTTCGTCTCAAGAGGATAAGGGATCGAAAGATCGTACCACGAATAAAGGTCTCGGATTCTGGCCAGGTCGTGAAGCTGGAAAGGTTCTCCCATTATGTAGGTAGATACATGACCTATCTTTTCCAAAACCTATTGTGTGGGTAATGATCAAGTTTTTACGCACATCTAAACATGTTGGCGGTGCAGCTAGACAAATGGGATTTGTGGATAAAAGACAATGTCCACAACTTTGTAAGTTAGCTGCTGATTATATCAAGAAAACAGAAGGGTGTGAGGAAAATATATATTCATTCTTTGCCAACGAACCTGATGCCGATTCGCTATTCATAAAGCTTGTGGAAGAATTCGAGAGATGCATCCTTAGCTACTTTGCATTCCATTGGAGCCAGGCTCATAGCATGATCGGTCAGGTAATGAAGATCTCAACATACAAAACAACATGCATACTTATTCACCAGTTATTTGAATAGGAACAAAACCACACCCAAGTACTTGATAATTCATAAATGATCGTGATGAGATTCTTAATTTACTTCTACAAAATCTAGGTGTTGGGTGCTGATGCAGAGCCAAAAAAGAAGCTTAAGAACATTGTCATGCAAGCGACGAGGTGAGTGGCTTCTGATCCTCAAATTTTTCATGCAAAATCCCACCATGGCTACCTGACTAGAAACACAATGCTATTTATTTGAAGTAACTTATCAATAATACATGGGCAAAGATTCCTATCTTTGAAGTATTAAATAAGCCAAGTCCTCAAACGAATATTTCATTTATAAGTTCTATCATCAAATTCTCCAACTTTATTTTCTCTCTCCTTTTTTTGTTGGTGCTGAGATAGGGAACAGAGATTCCAGAGGGTGACAAAGAATCTGAAGGTGGCAAGAGTTTTTACCACATTAGTGGAGGAGATGAAAGCGATTGGTCTCGTGTCTCTTGATGACTCACAATGTACAGATGTGATGGTTCCGATGGCCCACAGCGATAGAAGTCCTGTCCTCCTCCTCATGGGTGGTGGAATGGGAGCGGGGAAAAGCACTGTGCTTAAGGACATTCTCAAAGAGTAAGACTATTTCACAAGATCCATTGCAGATGCTGTTTGATAAAACAAAAACAAGATTTGATTTATGTATGCTAGCACAAACTGGAATCGAAATGATTGTTGGATGATCAATCATCAAAAACTATGACAAATAAAAGAGAGTCAGAAACAATATTAGGGGTGCATGGTTAATAAAGCCGTAATATAAATTGTGCAGACCATTCTGGGCAGGAGCAGCTGGGAATGCTGTTGTAATAGAGGCAGATGCCTTTAAAGAATCAGATGTCATATACAAAGCTCTGAGCTCTAGGGGCCATGATGACATGCTTCAAACAGCTGAGCTGGTATGCTATCAACTCTCTCTTTCCCCACCTCCCCCCCCCCCCCCCAAAACCCCCAACCGTGCCGAGGTTTTCTTTCCATTTTCATCTTTCCCCCACCGTGCCGGGGTTTTCTTTCTATTTTCATCTTTTCCTTGTAAAGGCAGCAATGTTTCTGTTTATAGGGCATGTGTACACCAAAAGGTTCAAACAAAAAATGGCATTAGAGCACCTGCAAATATCTAAGTGATAAATCTAGGAAAGCATGTATATCAACAAAAGGGTGATTAATTCAGGAGGGCTAATGCCATGTTGTATGGCCTTATCCTTAGATAAGTTATGCTCATGTTGCCTTCCATGCCTGATTTAAAATTTTTGAACACCCTCTAAGCACAACCTTGATTCTTGCACATTTCTGTTATTTGTACTGTAAACTCTCTCCACAAAGTCTACTGCAACAGGTTATATATGATCTCTTTCCCCTTAATACATATATACCCAATCTGAAGCTTCTCAAAACCAGAGGCAAATGAATACTCAGTCTGCTTATGAAGCCACCAACTCTAATTTATTATGGATTAAGATAATCAGATACTCTCTCAAGAAAGAATTCTTGTCTGAGTTAATGACGAGTAAACTTCACATACAAATAAAACCAAAGGTCTAACTAGTCAAATCCAACGCTGTAAAAATTATAAGCAAAAAAAGAAAGGTGACAGCCCCTCTATAAAGTACATAATCTCATTATATCTGCTACAAGCAATGGTGACAACTTGCTGCTTGTCTGCATCATTTACAAGCAGACTTGATAATACGTGAAAAGTTTAAAGGTAAAATTCAGGAAAAAGATTGTGTAGGATTTCGCTCTTCGTCCCTGTTACTAGCAGACTGGAAACTAGAATTCAGGATAACAATCGTTATAATCCGTGCTTGAAACTCATGACAACATACTTTGATAGGGCAAAGAATCACCAACCTTGTCAATTGAATCCCTTCCAACTTGAAATTCTTCAAGAAAAATACATCTGCTTCAACTCCATATCACCTAAAGCCGATGCTCAAAGTAAAATCCTCATGCGTCCTGTTTTCTGGTAAAGATGCACTCTGTTGTTAGGAAATCGCACTGTCAATCTTCTGAAGTAATTAAGGGCCTGAAGCCATGGTAATAAAGCAGTTGATAACCAGGGAGAGAAAAGAAAGAAGTTAAAAAAAGGAAAGAAAAAAAAAAAAGAAACTGCCGACACATTTATTTGCAGATTATATGCCAACTTATATTGAAACTTCCCTGACACTGCATATCGCATCTGACACCACTCTTGTTAAAGTTTAGAAGTAACATTACGTTAACAGGTGCACCAATCATCTACCGATGCAGCATCATCCCTTCTAGTAACAGCCCTCAACGAAGGGCGAGATGTGATCATGGATGGCACACTCTCCTGGGTACCTTTCGTTGTGCAGACCATCACCATGGCAAGGAATGTTCACCGTCGCCGTTACCGCATGGGAGCTGGTTACAGGGTGAATGAAGGTGGAGTTGTAACTGAAAACTACTGGGAACAGATTGAGGAAGAACGAGAACAAGACGGAAATAAGAAGAGAAGACCATACAGGATAGAGCTGGTTGGGGTTGTTTGTGATGCTTATTTAGCCGTCATCAGAGGCATAAGGTATGTAAAAATCAGCAAATAAGAAAAATCTCAGCCAATTTTTTCTCTAAAAAATTTTGTAGGAGGATATGTTGACTGTTCCATATTATTCTTATGGATGGAGTAGACGAGAATATGAGAGTAGAAAAAATGCAGTTCTATGTACAAGCATAACTAGTTTAAAAGTTTCTACAATCTCCATAGGAACCACTTCCAGAAAATTTTCAATGCACGTCATGCTGATGCGCTTTTTTCAGTTTTTGAATTCCAATAACTGTTGGGGTAAAGAAACCAATAACACATGCTTGATGTCTTATCTTTAGAATATTCACTTAATAATTAGAACCTTACCTCAATTGCTTGCAGGAGAGCTATCATGTGTAGAAGAGCTGTAAGGGTGAAGTCACAACTAAGATCACACAAGAGATTTGCAGACGCATTTACAACATACTGTCAGCTCGTAGACAATGCCAGGCTATTCTGCACCAATGCTTTGGAAGGCCCACCTAAGGTTTATCTTTAAACTATCCCTTCTATTCGGTATCCTTCTTGATAAAAATTAGGCATTAAAGTAAACTTAGTACCTCAATACGAGAGCAACTTTTAGCAAGTAGTATCTGTAGTATTTTGCACCAAAAAAAAGTATCTGTAGTAATAGTATTTTTGACAAGTAAAAGTTTATTAGCAAAATGCCAGAGGGGTCGAACCCATGCACACAGGAAGTGTATAAATAAACACCCGGGAATACCCCAAAGTTATTAGAGATTAACCAAAATCATCAGTGAGATTGAGTAAGGAGTGGGAAATCCACCCCTGAACCCAAAGACCAAGAGTGCGAGTAATGAGTTATTACTGGAATAGTACTTGCAGTGAAAATATGCGATACTAACATAATCATGGTTGTAAAGTTGATAGGATGGAAAGACAAAGACAAAACTTTGTTGGTTGATCCAGATGAGATAAGTTGTTTGAAAACAGTAAGCAGGTTGAACGAGGCAGCAGATTCCTTATATGAACTATACAAGCAGCCAAACCCAGCTCACGAAACAGGTTCAGTATGGAAGGACATCGTTTTGTCACCTTCAAGGTTGAACATCCAAAAAGAGCTGAATTATTCTATCCAGAAAGTTGAAAGCTTGAGAAGATAACAAGTTACCGCAGAGCAGATGCAATTTCAAAAGGTTCTATGTAGCATCTTTCAGAAGACGGAGGCCGAAGAAAGTGTTAGCTTGCAATACGTTTCGCAATCAGGGAAATTTCCATCTTGTTGTAATGTAACAATACATCTCACATGTACATCTTTTTACATGGTACAATCAATTTCAATGGTGGAATTGAAAGCTCAGAAACATTTATTCAATGTCAGAGGGGGGTTTACAAAACAATACAAACATAGGGTAAGAGATTCAGATATTTGACTTACACTTGAGAATGCACAAGCAGAAGATGCTCCTCCTTTATCCAAGTCCAAGTAAAATAGTGCACAGCAAACTTTGCGTTGCAGGGAAAACTAACAATTGGAGCTTCAGATACATGCTTTGAAAATTACAAGAGTAAATATGAACTTCTAGACAAATGCAACCACCCACATTACACACCCATTATGTTCCCGAACAAAAATTTGCCCTTTTGCCGTTAACTAGTACACACACATATCAAAGAAGGTTCACCGTCCCCACCACAGGGCAATGTTTCCGTTAAAAGAGCTAGTCAAGTAGGTATTTATGAGTTCATAGGCAGGGTCATATAAGGCCAATCACAAATCATCCCACATATGATGTGGGATATCATAATCTCCCTACCTTACACCTTAGCATCCTCGTTAAGACTCAACCACACATAACCCAAAATCTTCCTCTCTAGCCAATGTGGATATACCCGTCTCACCCTTCGTTTCCCCAACTATCCTCTTGATGTGGGATATACCTGGGCTTTTCTTCATTTCCCCCATCCATCGGCAACCCGACTGGATAGCCCAGCCCACGCTTTCGAGAGTCGGCTCTGATACCATATGTAACGACCTGGTACACGGCCCCACCACAAGGCAATGTCTCCTTCAAAAGGGCTAGTCAGTAGCCGGGTAGCTACTTATGAGTTCATATGCAAGGTCTTAAAAGGCCAATCACAAATCATCCCACATCCAACGTGGGTTATCATACCTGTAACTTTTACTCTCGCGCCTAGGGGCTTGTTTTTCAATCTCTGTCTTCTCTAGGTGTACTGTTGCACTAAGGCTCACCCTCTCTCAATCCCCATTTAGGGTGAACTTGTGGATGGAAAATGGGACTTGGTTAAGCAAAAGTGGAACAATGTGCAGACAATGAGTTCTACCAAAAAAAAAGTACGACAACACATGAAATATTAACTTCCAGACAAATGCAACCACCTATACTATAGACCCATTTTGTTCCCAAAAATAAGGTTGCCCTCTAGCCGTTAACTAGTACACACACATATCAAAAGAAGCCACCTGTAACTTTTACTCTCTTGCCTCGTGGCTCATTTGTCAATCTGTCTTCTCTAGGTTTACTGTTGCCCCAAGGCTCACCCGCTCTCAGTCCCCATTTAGAGGTAAACCTGTGGGAACGGCAAATGGGACTTAGTTAAGCAAAAGTGGAACAATGTGCATACAACGGGTTCTACCAAAAACGAGTAGGACAGCACATGGTGATGCCTAAGGTATAGTGATGGTGGATGTC
Source organism: Escallonia herrerae (assembly GCA_033070095.1). NCBI lineage: Eukaryota > Viridiplantae > Streptophyta > Magnoliopsida > Escalloniales > Escalloniaceae > Escallonia > Escallonia herrerae. The sequence continues at coordinate 212,723 of JAVXUP010000135.1, forward strand.
GATGACGGTGTGATGATGGTCATGTCACCTATAGTTGCAGTGGATGTGGGTGGTGATGGTGGTGCCAAAATGATAGTATATGGTGGTGGGATAGGTGCCAAAAAATGAAACAAAGAAGTTTAGGAGAAGAATCAGATACAAGAAGAAGCACAGTCGAAGAATAAGATAGTGGTGCAGTGTCACTTTCCTTGGTTAAATGTTTCTCGTATTTATAGAGTTTGAGCACGAGAATGAAACCAAATACACTTAACAGATCAAGAAACTAATTCTTTACATGGCATGACATGAACCTATTTACTGGTGGACGGAATCAATAACAGGAGAAACCTAGCACAACCTTTTACGCCAAACAAGACCTATATAACTAACCCCAACGGCACAGAATGCCAAAAAAGAAAAGTCTTACATCCAAAATTATAAGCACGTAGCAATAGTAGAATCATTTAATACAAGGGCTGCAAAGTTGGGTGACCAGCTGCGGACACAATTAGTAGAATGGAGAGACCAAGTACCAGCCTTAAATCCACTTCACAGGTACTGTCATTAACCCTTATCGTGACGCCTACAAATAACTTGGTTTAGTATCCAGCCGTCTAAAAAGCACACAAGGAAGCAGATCTTACAAAAGAAAAACAAAAAGAATTAGGTCACAGTACAAACTTAAAGTAAACTAGAAGAAAAGAAGGCACATAAAAAGCAACAGTCAAAGATTAAGTGGCAAAGATGTTCAAATTGTTACGATTACCATATGCTCTAAAAGCTCAAGTTGGAGAATGGGCCCAACAATATTCTCATGCCTAATGCTCCCCCTCACATGCAAGCTCCTGATTGCACGTGGAGACACAAATCAAGGTGCACACCACCAAGTACACAAACACACCACGGCAAATCAATGGAAATAGCTAAGTGGGACCAAATGCAAGAACGAAGAATAAAAGATCTAGTCACATTGCAAACTTAACAGGGACTAGAAGGAATCCAGGCACGACAAACGTAGCAGTCAAAGATTATGTGGAGAAGATGTTGAAATTTTTAAGTTGACCATCTGCTCTAAAAGCTCAAGCCATTAGAGAATGGACCCAACAATGATATCACGCTTACCATTCCCCCTCAAGTGCAAGCCCTAATTGCAAGTGGAGAGACAAATCAACTTCCATACCACCAAGTGCACAAACACACAGAAGCAAATCAAAGGAAAACGTATAAGTACAGGCAAACGCAAGTGCAAAGAATTGAACTCAAGACCTTGCGAAATCATAGGTTTGATACCATGTTAAGTTATGATCAGCTCTAAAAGCTTAAGCTGTTAGAGAATATTATCATGCTTAATAAAATTATGTGCAGTATGCACCACCATCAGCATAACTTAATTACCATATTATCTATGATCATGAGACCTAACCATTATGTATTTGTCTTTTCTCGATGCGGACAGTGCGCCTACCATTTGTGCATGATCTCACTGTCAATTATTCTACCATAAGAAACGTAAACTTTAAAACTGGAAGAATATCTTGTCCTGTCTCTGCTATCAAAACCATGTTATTATATGTTCAAAACCACAACACCTAGCACTATTATCTCCACCTCTTACGTGGAGAGCTGGAGAAAGATACATATGGTATAGATGTCTAATACTTAACAAGTGATATTGCTGGTTAATGAAGACTTCCTTATTAAATATCATGAAGAACTGTACAAGTGTATGTATGTATGTATATCATACATACATACATGCATACATACATTCACACATACATACACACATACGTACACACACACACACATACACACATATATATATATAGAGAGAGAGACATCTTCTCTCTTTAATTCCTTGCCAGCAGTATTCACCTGTCATTGCAGCACACAGATGTTCCCATACAACAGATCGAATCAGAAGATAAGAATATGTCCTTCAAAATATCCCAAACTCCTGTGATGTTTACAGGCATATCAAAATGCCGGATGTTAATCATTGAACAAAGTCATAATTAACAAAGTTCTTGATACACCTTTATCTTTTGGTGGTAGGCCAAAAGTGAAAACAGCAGTCTGTTTCTGGCACTAAAGAGACTGATAACATGAGGCCCTTGTAGTCACTTAGGCTCATTCAGATTGACTATACAAGTCTGACCCTTGAGGTCCTCAGTCCTCTATTGAGATTAAACTTCCAGATAATCACATACTAGGTAGTCCACGACACAAACAAGCAACTAATATGCAACTAATAAAACTCTGCCGCAATGGGGAATGAGATGATTGTCAATACCCCAGTAGATGATAAATGTAATTTACAGGGAGGGTCTCTAAGGGTAGCATCTTTCGTGGAAATTATCTGGAAATTCCTTAACAATTGATCATGAAACATTCGGCAATCTGCCTCTTGTTGCAAGAACAAATCAGTCTCCTGTATCAAAGTTTTTGATGAGTCCTGATATCCATCTTGGGAAGTACTTGTATAATAGTAATGGCTCTTCTGGAAGTGCAGCGTCTTTCTCTGTCTCTCTCTCTCTGAGCCAGACCAAGGGGGATACTGTGGTACTCAGGCTTTGTTGAACCGTTGTGCTCCGGAGACTAGCATTTAGTCATGTCCTAAGCGAGGTACTAAGAATTTAAGCGTGTGCCCTTGGCATAGGAATTTATGCGTGTGCCCTTGGCATAGGGCGCATGACTCTGCTAGGTGCATGTTGAGTGACTTCCTCAGTTTTAAGATGCTTGATAGCCTCATTGTGGGAGAATCCTCAAGTATCTCAGGAGAGTCTCTTGCCCCTTCAGATATTATCTCACTCAAGTTTTGTGTCAAACTTGAGTTTCACTAAGCTAAATCACAAAAAAGGATAACTTTTGGCAAGGAATGTTTTCTTCCCGGCATGGCAAACCTTTCAAATGGACCAAATACTGCATTAGAGAATGTAAGACTCTCATGTTGGTATGTATGCCCGTCTGCTGAGTTGACCTTTATGATAGCTGGCATGTACACCACTTTCATGGCACTTATCGCACATCATACTGCTTTTACAAATACACAAAGCAAAGAGCGCCCCCCCCCCGGCGCGAGAAACAACAATGCCAGATATGACCATAGAAAATTGTATCTTTGAGACCTTAGTACTTATATGCTTACCAACTTTCACAGTATCTATGAATCTTAGCCTTTTTTCAAAGGTCTTTTCGAGAAATATATCGATCAATTCCGATTCTCTCTTTTTCTCTTGTTATTGGCTAGTTATTAGACGAGATTTTAAGAAAAAATCTCTTTCATAGTATAGTAGAGAACAAATCTTTCTTTTTTTTTATGCGATTTTGACGACATAGGAGAAATTCGCGTAATCGTTGGCCTCTTGTCAATTGATTCTGAGTTGAATCAACTTCAGTTGTTTTATGGCCTTACACTGGAAATTTGTTGATTCCTAAGCAACCAAAGTTTCCTCATTTCGCTGAGGTTGTATTAATGAATTGCACGTGCAAGGGCATCAATCCTACTGGGCAGGGATCAGCCCGGCAAGGTGGGAGGGCCACGAAGTGGGAAATAGGCCCCACGAGGTAGGGCCATGAGGTGGCCTGCCAGGTGGAAAGTAACCCAACGAGGTAGGACCGAGGGAGCTCGAACAAGATACAAATGCTGGCCTTCAAAAGGATTAGAAGTACCTTTATGTACAGAATAAGCTTCTGAGAGAGTTGATAAGTCTGTCCAGTATCAAGTGGTGTCACAGCTCTAAGGTCTCTTGGATCGAGTCTCCTTCTCAGCGAGGGAGAATAATGCAGAGGCATTTATCCTGCTGGGCAGGGAATAGCCCTGCAAGAGGTGGGAAGTAGGTGGAGGCCCCAAAACGTAGGACTATGGCGCGGCCTTCGAGGTGGGAAGTGCCCAAGAGGTAGGGCCGATGGAGCTCGGACGACATACGAATCCTGTCCTTGAAAAGGATTAATAGCATTCTCTGTTGACAGCTTAAGCTTTTGGGAGAGTTGGTAGCCCTCTTGTGCATCAGCATGGTTACAGTTAGAAGCCTGCCTATGCACCAGACTCTACGAGGCAGAGATGCAATAGCCATTTAGGTCTCTATATGGCAGGTTAGAGAGATGCAATAGGTACATATATGAGGTGGCTACTAAAAAGCATTCATTTTCATGTGAAACAACAAACATTTGGACACCTAACTCAATTAAGCCTTACAGCATAGCTAGTTGGGTTGGTTACATGAATCCTTTTCTTGCACTCTTTGTTAACCAAAACTTTGGCCTCTACAGCAGCAGTTATAGATGCTATAACAAAACTTCATAAAAAAAATATCCCGAGAAATCTATGAAGATAGAATTAGGTCGCACAGAACCTTGGGCCTGTCAGATAATTCAGCACAATCCTAGTCATGTTGGCCTTCCTCTAGTCATAATAAGTTCGTCAATGACTGTATTATAATAAAGCAGTTAGTAGTTCTGCACCTTTAGACTTGTGGTCTTATGTTAACCATCACTTTTTTCAGAGCCTCAACCAACATTCTTCTTGGTCTTTTTCCCCAGTTTCCTACTGTAACTTGCTTATATCTTTTCACAACCATGCCAGTTTGTTGCGATGAAATTACAGATCCCACCTGCAAACAACTTGAAGCATCACCAAAGTTGCATCAACCGTTTAAATTTAACAGAATCAATAACGGGTTTTCTCCATAAAGAAACCTCTTGCAGAAACCACACTGATGCTCCAGCAAAAAAAGAAGTGATGGTAATTCCGCTAAAAAATGTGTCCGATCACAACAGTCATAACAAAACCAAGTTCAGACTCGCCGAAACCATAAATATAAAGAGCAATGGAAAATGAGTTATATCTTTAGCTCGGTGATTAAACCTTACATGGTCAATTAATGATACTTATTTAGTGAGTTGGCAGATATCTGAGTGGCATAAACTCTGATACTTAAATGAACTCCACATTCAACTACCCTTCCCCTTTCTAATAATATATATACTCACTTGAAATACTCAACCCCATGTCCCTTCAATTTAAATTTGTGACACGTGCATCCTAGTTCTCAAGCATTTATTCAAAAATTACGGTATCCTCCATTCTCTTATAAATGAATGATATAACAGATTCAGATGCTGCATGCCCTGATACTAAAAGACAGAAGTTGCTTTTACGTCAGATAACACTACCCCAACCAGCAAACAAATACCGTTACCATCAAAATATGAATTCCTTTGCAGGTGTTAATCCATAACGTATACAGTTTCAGACAAATCAAGCCAGGTTTAACAACTAGTAGGTGAGCAGAAACAGAAATCAAAAGCTTACAGCAGAATGAAACAAATATCTGCTCATAAAACCAGTATATTTCCAAGTATACAAGAAGCACTAAATTCTCACAAAACCACAAGTCTACAACACAACATAGTTAATTTATCTAATTAATGTGATAACCACGCTACTACTTTATCACGTAGAAAGATGTCAACCACAAACATGACGCTTTGTTATGTAATATACCATAGATCAATTCGACTTCATCTCCATCATTGCAGATGGGAATATAGAAAGTAAAGAGGAAAAGGCATGACCAGAAGAATTGTGTGCAAAGTTGGATGTGAAAGACATCTATTGTTCAAAATCATAAGCGAATTCATCCAGTTGAGGAATGAGGATTGAAAATAAAAGCATTTCCTCCGAACATGAAGAGAGTTGTACTAGTAGTGAAGACCTAAACTAGAGCACTTTTCTTGGCTGTTGACCCAGAGAAAGAAAGAAAGACTGGATGATAAGAACACAGGCAAGGATAGATAATGGCACTTAGCACAGAGTTATGAATCTAACCACAAATGACCCCTCCTTTCAATAACTTCTAAACCATAATTGTAAACCTTATTTAACAAACAGTTTTCAATCACTACACGGCTGTATAATTGAAAACCAACATCAATAAACGGCATTTAACTTCGGCAGCTGAAACTATTTGGTAAATTAACTGGATCAAACTTTACCAGTAAAGAATGGTCATGTATGGGAACGAGAAAGGAATCCTTGGATCCTCATAAGCTTCTATTTAAGACTCTACTAGTATCACCTTGTCAATCTAAAATTTGCATCATGAGGTTTCTACAGAGCAAATCTAATAAAAATAAAAAATAAAACGCGGTCAGCACTCTTTGATGTAATATGATGCCCAAACACTGCTTGCCTAGCAAATTGAATGCAATGCAAACATGGCCAGCAAACGCAAACTTTGGTTGTTATGGTTTACTCAGAAACAGGACCTTAATGAAGCAAACTCAAAAAAAAAGAATATATATATATATATATATATATATATAAATATAAATAAAGTCAATTGAAGCCCAAATAAGTTCAAGTGCTCACTTGGTAGAGCATAACTTCCTATCTCCTTGACTATCAAAGAAGCAGGATATTTGCTCAACCCCACCTCCCTCCATCCACTTCAAAAAATAAAACTAAAAGTTCACTTTGCCTAAACTAGGGTTGGCAATTAGACCCGCAACCAGCTGATCTCCAATCCGCCCCGGGCGGATTATTTTGACATTGACCAGGTTATGGGGCGGGTATGGTATTTAAATTTCCAACCCGCAGCAGGTTAGGATCGGGTATGGTTTTCTATCCAGCCCGCCCCGGTATACAAACCCTAAATCATTACTTATCGCCCAATCTCGGCCGTCCATCTTACATATATATAAATGCCCACAAATGACAAAACCCTACAAGCCTTTCTTTCTTTCTTTCGGCCGACTTTGCGCCGCTGCCGCTACCTCCTCTCCCCCCGCACCGTTAGCGGTCAGCCTCCTCACGGCCACAAAACACCTCCACCTCGCCACCACCTAACCGACCACCCACCACGGCACCACCTGACAGTCAACTAAACACCGTCCACCTTCACCTTGACCAAACAGCGCACCACCACCTCCACCGTCCGTCCACATACACCTCATATTCATGTCCAGATAGCAGTAGTGTTGTCGAGTTCGCCAAGTGCGACTGCCGCGGCTGATGGAGGAGTGCACGCCAACGTAGGCGTGGCACGTCTATGAGAGCAACAAGGGGCGCTAGATCTACAGCCTCTGCGACGAGGTGGTGCGATCGGAGTGGCAAATCGGCAACGATGAGGCGCTAGACCGGCACATAAACTTTTGTTTTTCATTCTTTCATTCTTTCCTTTTTTATTTTTTGGGCTGAACTCTTTCTTACCATTTGGTGGTGATGGGTGAAAATGGTGTTTGTGTGCCGGCAGTGGCCATGGTTAGGGGGTGCCAGTGGTGCTCAAGGTAATTGTGCCTTGTTCTTCTATCAAGTCTCTAACAGACTTTGGCTGTGACTGTGAGTGTGGGGAAAGATCGGGGCGGGGCGGAGTGGAGTTTCGGGACTAACGGGGCCGGTACGGATTTTAATAAGATCCGCATCCGACCCGCCCATTGCCATCCCTAGCCTAAACGAGCAGTTCAAATACACCAGTTCAAAACATTCAAATTCATGGCAAGACGGTTGGCCAAAATGATCATGCTATGAAATGTCCAACTCTGTTCATCACACCAAATTTGAGATAACTGCAACAATCATGAGCGTGCACTAATCCAGAATAAGTAACTGGCAAAACCCTAATCCATATTTAATAATTGTAGAACCCAGCGTAGCACGTGTGAGCAGATTTTTTCAATCATTCGTTAAACAGTATTCAACTAAAGCATAGTTTTCTTGCTTGGCTCTGCGTTCAGTGATGCATCTACAATGCAAATAACGCATTAAACTAATATTCCCACGAAAAGGCCGTAGACGCAGAACAGCTTGAGAAACAGTGCTAGGACATACCAGTTAACTATAGTATAAGAGGAAACATATTAGCAGAAAAGAGAAACCTAATTAAAGTTGAAATGGAACGAAGGAGCCGATTTAGAGAGATGCAGATCAAAAAGTCTTGGCTAACATGAAGTGTGATAATCAACTAGTTGAACACTACAGAGTCTTGGAACTGTAATCTAACATAGACAACTGCTTACCAAAAGAAAAAGGTTTATCGTAACTGATATGAACATTGATAATGCCATGAACAATGTCAAACGTGACAGAGGTTCAATAACACGCAAAAGGAAGCAAAAAGAACTAGAAAGTGAGTTTAAATAGATGTCTCCAATTTGACACACCAGCAATGACAGATATCACTATTTACCGCATATACAGGAATTCAAGCACGTTTACGTTTTCTTTTCTACTTAGATTCAGCAATCCTTATCTAACTTTGGAACCATAATCCAATGAATAACCACAAAGTTCTCGATTAATAAGCACTTTACGGCTTTTGATTTGAGTGGTATAAACAATTCTGTAAAATGTTTTGGTCACGTACAGAAACGGCAAAGAAATTATTGGAGGATTTGAGCTCTTAATATTTTAGTAGGACATAAATGTACTTGAAATGAGTAGTGAAGAAAATCTTGAGTAGTCACAAGATTAACAGAGCAAGCAAATCTACGAATCAGATAATAACCTCAGTTAAACAACAGTTCCCTACAAGGAAATAGCCAGTACAAACACATTTCTAGAAGCTTCAAAAGTCACTAGAAAAGAAAGATCTCAATGGAGCACTCACGAGGAATATGCTCGTAGTCAGATCAAAGTCCCAAATGGTTGCAAGAGTTCACCTTTAACACGTTATTACTTCTCCCATGACCACCAAAGAATGCATAATCACTTCTCAAGCCCACCCTCCATACCCCTTCAAAAAACATTGAAACTGTCAATATAAAGTAAGTGCAAACATAAGCAGTTCAGCTTTACAAGTTCAGAATCACTAACCAGCCTTTAATTCGGCATGTCCCTTACTCAACTTCAATGTTACATATCCGACATTCCAATCACACCAAACTCAAGTTACCAGCAACAACGTGCAGGAAACGCCTTCCTTCCATTACCGAATCACATCAGATAAGTAATATAACAAGAACACTCACAATCGGCAATGTAACTGAATAATATGCAAGGGTACAAACTGAAACATAATCTCTATTTCACCGCATCATTGAGTACAGAACTACAGTTCAAAGCATGGTGGTTTCAAAACCCTAGAAAGGATAAATGAAGAAAAACTCTAGTAACAAAGATAAGTGAAGAGGGATTAATCAGAGAACTAAAATACTATATTCCTTCATTGGCCATGAAATCCAAAGTAATTTACAGAACTACCCCTAACGACAAATTAACCCTCACTTCTTTCCCTTCCGCACCGCGGCTTTCTTCGCGGGTGACTTGACCGTCTTTGCCTTCACGCTCTTAGCCGGCGCCTTCTTCGCTGGAGCCTTCTTTGCCGCCAGCTTCGGGGCCGCGGCAGCCTTCCTCCCCGGCGTCGTCCTCGTCGACGTCCTCGCAACCTTAGCTGGCTTCTCCTTCAACTTAGGCTTCGGCTTTGCCACGGCTTTCGGCTTCGCAGTCGCCTTTGCCTTGGCCGGTACAGCAGCCTTTGGCTTCGCGGCTTTAGCAGCCGGCTTCGGCTTCGCGGCAACCTTCGCCTTTGGCTTGGTTGGTGCCTTCTTCTGGGCTGGCTTCGCCTTCGGCTTCGTCACCACCAGCTTCTTCTTCTTCGCTGGCGCAGCTGCAGGCTTCGGCGCCGCAGCCGAAGCCTGTCGAGCCGGCGGGAGCTTAAACGAGCCTTTCACCTTCACGAGCTTGCCGGCCGCCACAAACTTCTTTAATTGAGTTAACAAAATCTTCTTAAAGTTGGCCGGCAAATTCTTCTGCTTGTCTTCAATAAACTTGGCAATCGCGTACTGGCTTGAACCGGTCTTCTCCTTCAACGTCACAATAGCCTCCTGTATCATCTACATACACCAAAAAAAAATAGGGTCAGATCCGAATTCCAGTCAAAACAAACCACGTATGCACATCGCCACGACCACGCCATCAGAGATAAGCATCAGATACCTCAAAATATGGAGGGTGAGCAGCCGGTTTCCGAGGGGCAGCTGGCTTCTTAGCTTTCGGCTCCTTGGGTTTCTTAGCTTTGCCGGTTTTGGGCTCCGGGATTTCCTCGACCGCCGGTTCAGGTACCTCTGGCTCGGGAGCAGCTTCGGTCACAACGACTGGTTCTTCAGTGGCCATTATAGGATGTGGGCAAAGCTTAGAATCTGGAAAAAAAACTAGGGTTAGGGGTTGGCTAGGGTTTAGATTTAGATCTAAATCGACAGGAATCTTTGGTGAGTAATTTCGGTTTGGTGTGAGGAATTTGATGAAAATGGATGGATTTAAATAGTAAAGCGTATGAGAAGCTATATCCAAAAGCTCGACGCTGATTGGCGGAAGGGACTCTCACACGGATCGCCATCTTTTTGAAAGTTTGAATGTGGGCCGTGGGATGGTTCGTTATCGACGGATGAGGAGTTGAGGTGTGAGAGGTAATGGATGGGGTGCTTGGGACGTTTTGAGTGAATAGGTGACATCAGGTGTGCTTTTTTGATGGATTGATTCGGGAATAACTTGAGCTAAACCTGATGGATTTTAATGAGATTTTGATGTTCTTGCAGGGAATTTTGTAAGCTTTCTGGAGAGTATTTACGGGAGTCGCGAGGTTCAGGCCTGTGGGAGAAATTTTGTTTAGAACCCACGATGGTCGAAACTAGGTCTTCGTTGGAGTTTATGGCGGTTTCAAGAGTTTCTAGGCTAATGCTTGGGAGTAAATTGCAGTCTTATAACTGGATCCGGTAATAGCTTAAAAGATGAATCTAATGGATCAAGAATCACGCAAATCCGACAAGAATTGGGCATAGAAATAAGCGTTAGAATCTCACTGAAGATGAACACGTTTACACAGTGTTCAAAGTGCACATGATATTATTTCATTGGCATGTATATAATGCCACATTTTTTTGGTGTAATGTTTAACCATACTTGCGATCAATGTGAAGGTAGATCCAACGTTAGAATGCATCACAAGTTGAACGTATCTTGATTTCATTTTTTTAGTTAAAATATTTGATGTTTCTTTTTTCTTATGTGTCAATTGTACAAAGCTTGCCCTTTCATTCATGACACTAACATTTGCTTATCTTCACCTGAAGCATATGGATTTGTTACAATGTTAAATAGTCATTAGTTATGTGAAATATTAATTCATGTCCAAAAAGGCCATTACTTCTTAATGTGGCCGAGTAAGAAAACAACATTACTTGCTAACCTAAGATGAAAACACTGACACATCACTACATTCGAAAGCAAATTTGCGAGCGCAGTTTTGACATAATATCTACTTAAAGAATGATAGCTTTACTCTGGTTAACTCACAAATAGTGTCATAAAATCTACATCCGAAAACACTTGTTTAAAAGAATTAGTGTAATGTAACAATGGTCACTGTAAATAGTCCCTTGTAAGTATTTGTGAAGTTATAAGCTATTGAAACAAAACGGGTTCTTGTATTCTTTACACGACTAGACCTAAAATTGACATATCATGCTTTTCAAGATGTACAATGAGACATTTAATAACATAGCTTGCACATTCTATACAGTGCACTTGACTCTGTTTTTAGTAATCTTTTAAGTTGCAACAACCTATTGTTGGTCGATTACCTGTCAGTAGATTTAGTTCATTGCCCTTGTAGCATTGTATGTTCAAATTTCTAAAGAAGGAAGTGCATGCATTGCCTGAATTTTTGTGCTATTTCAAACTTGTTTCGTAAATAAGTCCAAACTAAACTTTTGTATCCTTGTTTGTTGAAACCTATATTGCTTGGAACCATTTAATCAAACCAATGTTACTCAAAGGTAAACCTATTATTTCTTCTCGGTATAGAACAACATTAAAACCGTTACAAGGTCCACCTTGAGCGGTCAATGTATCGTGGCCCACGACCACCCTGATTTTAAGCTGAAACAATGATGTTATCGTTTGTATGCTCTAACCCAATCATACATTATGCACAAGAACATAGTCAAGTATATATGTGTGAGCTAAAAGTACAATGGAAAATGCACAAAATAAAACATATCACAACAATATGTACAATAAAACTGAGCTACGGTGAATTGGTCTAACCAGTCTAGATATTTAAAACATCAACGATACTATAACTTATATGAATTAACATCATTTAGCTTTCCTGTCCACCAGAGGTTACAACATAATGCCATGCCATGTAATACTTTGAAGTACAAGAAAATCAATCACAATTTAATATGGCATAGGCATTTTTGCCCCTTGCTAATGGTATGACAACCACATTTGAAGTTTATTCCATAAAAACATGATCTCATAACCGTAGTGAACCGTCTCGAGAAAGTTTCATTTTCGACCCATGAGGGTTCAAGAATCTAGAGTCGCCATCTTATTTTATTGTAAGAATAAAAAAGGAAAATAAGAAAGAAAAAAAACCTAAGAAGTCTTTGAGATGCCAAATAGGCTTCTAATCTACTGAAAGCAGAAATGATGGGTTCGGGAACTAAGTGATACGATGAGAATGTCTTAGACACCAATCATACCCTTCAAGTCTCTACTTCATCTTTAATATTTTTTGCCTTAAAATGTATAACACATACAAATAACCATACCTTAACATATAATTTTGGTTTCAATTCGACAACTGAGGGTCAAACAACCTACGTATGCGGTCAGACAAATTGGGATCGAAATTACCGTAATTCGACTCGGACCCTACAGGAGGCGACCTAAATTTTGGTATTTGACACAAAAATAAGAAAATAGATTTGAAGAAACTCTTTTTAGAAAACTTATTTATACAACCAAACCTCAGTAAAGGAAAAGGGAAAACTCTATATTCCTTTAGAGTAAACCATCAAAAGCTGAGTAAAACTCTCTTTAGAAGACGATGGCTTGAAAATTTAGAACCACCTTGATATGAATCCACGATACAAGATTCTCACAATGAAGAGGGTATGAAAGTGTTGAAATTCTCCTTACAAATAATGTATCAGTTATAGAAAAAAAATGGTACAAAAGTTCTAGAGAGACTAGTCTCGTTTGAAAACATAGCCAAAAGGCCATTTTCATGGAGGTCTATGGCTAACCAAAGAGATAAAGATAACTTTTGAGTTTGAGATCCTTGATAAAGTCAGATATTTGATTAAAATAACATATTAGACAAAATTCAACTAACCGGCTTCATCCAATTATACTTTGATAATTTTTTTCGAATTTTGTGACATTATTTGTCTGTAATTCAATATTATCTCTGATTTAACAAATGGAATATACGAAACTAACATGTACGATGGATTAATCACAAGATATTTCTGTTAGCCCTATGGTTGGATAACATAGGCTTACATCTTGTTTTGATGATAACTACACATTGATTATGTTCTAATGTATGCTTTGAGTGTATTCTTAGTAGGTATATACATGCACACTCATGAAGACACATTTGAGAAGTTGGATAGATGGATCAAAGCCAAAGAAGCTTAAATTTATAGTGGACATGCAGCAGAAGCTTCATCAAGTCCAATGTCGAAGAGCAACAAATAATGCATCGGCTAAGTTACTATCGATTATAATTGATCTTTACTATTATGTAACTAGTCTTGGATTGATGCTTGGATTGATGACTATGACCTAGAAAGACCTTAGGACACCTTGTGCATTGCATGCGAGTTCATAACCTTTCACACAAGTGTGGTTCTTGAAAATGAGTGAATTTTGGAGCTCACTCAGATTTTTTTCAAAAACTATTTTGGTGCCAATGTTTTCATATCTTGATAAAACTTTTCATTAGTTTTTCAACACAAAAAACAGCACCTCAATCCGATTTTTCTAGAGAAAGTTATGCCCAAAATAAGAAAGGGGGTTCCGTGAGGCAGCTGATAGGCAGTAGGGTAATACAGTCGACTGTACTTGAATCCAGTCGACTGCATTCCAATGCAGTCGACTGCATTGGTAAAAATTCAGCTCCAACGGCTATTTTCGAGGACAAAACTCCAACGGCTATTTTAGAGGGATTACAGTCGACTTCATTGGTAATACAGTCGACTGCAATGACAGTTTTGCTCACTTTAAGCCTCTAACGGCTATATTTCATTTGCTCTCTATATAAATGCTTTGGGGCTTCATCATACACCATGGAAACCATATTCTAAGCCTCCATTCATTAGAGAAACATCAAGGCTCATAGATTAAACTTCTCTCTCTTCATCTTCATGATTTTACATCATTAAAGAGAGCATCTTTGTGAACAATTCTTTGATTAAGAGTGAGCATTCTTCAAGTCATCAATTCTCTCATCTCTCTATTGTACTAGAGCTTCATTTGTACTCATTTCCTTTCAAGAATGTTTCTTTGTACACAATTGATCTTTGTAAAAGGATTGTGATCAAGGCTTGGGTTTGTCAAGTCTTGGGTGAGCTTTGTGGATTCAAGGCTTGTGCTTGGTGTGGAGATATCACTGAGTGTTGTAAGGGTTTTGATCTTGACCCGGAAGAAGATTGTTGCTAGTGAATTCTAGTGCTCTTGCAAGGGACTTCCTTGAAGAGGTGGATGTAGGCTTGTGGATAGTTTAAGCCGAACCATTTAAATCTCCTTGTCAAGTATCTCTAACTCAATCTCTTTACTTATTGCTCTTTAATTGTTTGAGATTGTTTAGTTAGCATCTTCATTGAATTATTACTTGGTTTGATTGAGATTTATGATTGTGCTTAGTTTAAATTCTCCATTAATTTTCAAAAAATCCTATTCACCCCCCTCTAGGGTTGTTTTATTGGTTTCAATTTCTAAATTATCTAACCAAATCATAATCTTCCAACATGGACTGGACTCACACTGAATTGAACTTGCCGGGTTATTGGATCAGACTGCACTAAACTAAACTAAACTAGACTGGAATGGACTACTTATTGGCAAATTAATTGAATAAACTAGGGTCATTATATTACTAGGCCTAAACCCATAAAAATAAACTATAATTAGCAATAAAGCCCATTAAGTAACAAATGAATCATTTAAAAGACTACAAGAATAGAGTCTCTACAATAAACCTTACCTAACTTTTATATGTTTTATTGTTATTTACAATACCTCTACCAAGAGTTATTTGGGATTGATTCTAAAAACAGTTTTTAGATTAAAGCATAAATAATTTTAAAAAAATAGTTTAAATCAAATTCACGCATAATCAGTAACTATTTAGCAAAAGTTGTCAAAATTCTTATTGAAAGCTTTGAAAAAGTATCTGGGTGAAAACTGTTGAAAATAGTTTCAACGTGATCACAAACAAGGGCATCAAAGAGATAAATTATGTTATTGTTTAACACATGCAAGATTCTCTGACTTCATAAACAACCTATATATTGTGGTTGTTAGCCTTATGATTTGATAACCAGGGTTTATATCTTGTGTTAGATGATAACAAAATATTTATTAAGTTCTGATATGTGCCTTTTAGTGGATGCTTGGTAGGTATATGCATACACACTCGTGAAGACACATTCAAGAAACTAGAAGTGTGGATGGGAATCAAAGAAGTTTAAGGTTATAGCACAAATATTAAAAAGGCTACATGAAGTTGTATGTTGTATGAATAGCTCTCACTTCCCCTCCCTTTTTTTGGATGAATGCATAAAAGATTAACGAGCCCTGAAGAAGAAGAATCTTAAAAGGACATCCAATTGCCTTTATGACTAATATGAGGGTATTTAGTAATTTTTTTGTCTCAAAATGTTAAGAGTCTGTTTGCGATTGATTCTAAAAAAATATTTTTTAAGTTAAACATTTTTCAAAAACAGTTTTAGTCAAACTTACACATAATTAATAATTATTTGGCAAAAAATTACCAAAAGTTTTGTTACAAGTCGTGAAAAGTATTTGGGTAAAGTGTTGAAAAGTGTTTTAATACGAGAAAATTACCGAAGGATATTAAAGAGATAGATTCTATTATTGTGTAATACATGGCATGTTCTCTATATTTTGTATGCAAACTACATGATGCCAAGGAAAGTGGGTTCATACCTATGTGGAAGTGCCACAAAGGCTGCAGTCCGAGTCAGCTATCATGTATGCAAAGTGAGAGACAGTGAGGGTGGAGAAAGGGCAGAGAGCAAGGCTTCCCAGACAAGTCATGAGGGGTGGCAGTGCTGTGGAGACATGGCAGAGATGAACAAGGCCGACTGTCGACAATCTGAACTAAGGTCCAAGTCGAGGTCCAATGTCACGGTCAATTTTATGTCCAAAGTCACGAGAGAAAATTATTCTCTCTCTAAAATCCAAGAGCTCTCAACTTCTAAAGTGAGAAAGTGATTTTTGTCAAATGAGAGAATTCTGTCTAGAATGAATCCAAAAGTCCACTATTTATAGTAAATTGTATGCTTATGTCATAAAATGCCACATGTCATCCCCTGGGAGTGACACATCACCAGGGGATGGCTTTGTGGTAACGATCCCATCCCGCTGCTAGGGGTAATCGTGCCGGAGCACTAAGAGCGGAGCCCCTCCGGAATGCTGCACACTCGGGAGAGTGGGTCAGAGCATATTCCACATCCATTACAGGAGCGCATGATGTGGTGAATGATAGTGGTGCCCGTGGGCCTGTAACATGAGTGTGGCGTACGGGCACGGCGACGAACGTTGTGGAGAGAATACATGGTGTCGGGACACATATCATGAAAGTGGCGCACGGGCGCGGCGACGAGCGTCGCAGAAAGAATACCTGGTGTCGGGGCACATATCATGAAAGTGGCGCACGGGTGCGGCGACGAACGTCGGGTGTCCCGGAGACAGGGCGTGAGTCTAGTGTGTATGTTATACCAAAATAATGAATGCAATATGTAGTAATGACAAAGTTGGGAGTGATGGTACGCGGTTGTCGGTGATGGGTCATTCGGCAGTAGCGCGCGACTTTGGGTAACATGTGTAATATCCCACATCGGTTGTGGGAGAGTTTGCGATTAGCCTTAGAAGACCCTGCCTATGAACTCATAAGTACCTAATTGGCTAGCCCTTTTGAGGGAGGCAATGCCCTGTGGTGGGGCCGTGGACCGGGTCGTTACAGATGGTATCAGAGCCGACTCTCGAAAGCTCGGGTTGGGGTATCCAATCGGGTTGTCGATGGTTGGGGGAAACGAAGGCAAGCCCGGGTATATCCCACATCAAGAGGATGGTTGGGGCAACGAAGGGTGAGCTGGGTATATCCCACATTGGCTAGAGAGGAAGATTCTGGGCTATGTACGATCGAGCCTTAGCGAGGACGCTAAGGAATAAGGTAGGGAGATTGTAATATCCCACATCGGTTGTGGGAGAGTTTGCGATTAGCCTTATAAGACCCTGCCTATGAACTCATAAGTACCTAATTGGCTAGCCCTTTTGAGGGAGGCAATGCCCTGTGGTGGGGCCGTGGACCGGGTCGTTACAACATGCGTCGTTGGGGTGGTGCACGGTGCGCATGTGGCTGATGATGGACGTTGCGAGATTGATGTACGAATTGTCCGTAAACATTGCAGAGGTGCAAGACTCGAGAAAACAAGTGCGCGCGTGAGGGGAGGCCAAAGCCCAAAAACTAGGGAAAGGCCAAGGCCACCACCCTTGGGGAGGCCGAGGCCGACCCTAGGGCGTGGCCAGAGCCAATGGCCAACTCCCATGAAGGGAGGTTAAGGCCACTCCCCCTTTCGGTGAACTTCGGGCCCGCCGACGATAGGTATTTTGATGGGCAATGACGAATCCAAAAGTTGCGTTACGACGAGGGTGTTACCGTGAGTCGTACCCACATGACAAACAAGGTGGCAAAGTCACATGCGAAGCATGCGAAAGTGAACAAAGCACGAAAAAGACTTTGCGCGAAAAGTGAACAACCGGGGGGAGGGGGAAGGCCAATCGACCCCCCATTGAGGCCGAGGCCGAGGCCGACCCCATGGGGTTGGCCAAGGCCTTTGCCCCTTGACCCCATTGCTCCGGTTGCATCGTCGGTCAATGTTTTTGATGAAAATGTACTCGGGTGGTTGCGGCGTGACGAACGTGCTACCGTGAGTCATGTTAAAGGTGAAATAATTGGCGATTAAGTCGCGCGTGAGGCGTGCGAAGCAATAAATGCACGTGAGTTGGGCGCACACTTTGACTGGTTCGATGCGTTAGAAATTCGACCGCATGTCCGAGTGAAATGGGACCCCTAACGGCCCCCAGGTACGACCAAGATAGGTTGGAACACTACATAATGTGGTTATTCTCTTAACATTTAATACAAGCATATTCTTGTAACTATTTCTAAAAATAGCTAGTGAAAAAAAATCAATTAAGCAACAGCTAAATTTGAAAGAAGTATAAAGAGTCGAAATAAATGTGCATGAAAAGCTCTTTTTGGCCCTTCCTCTCTTTCGGATCCATGCATCAGGGAACTAGGGGCCCTAAATTGAATGGTCTTAAAAGGGTATTCCATTTTTTTGCAAATAATGTGAGGTTATTTAGTACTTTTTGTTGTTACACATGTTTCTCCAAAAACAAAGTAGGCCAGGCAGCTGAAAAGCTGCCCTTGCAGAAATCATACATCCTCTCACTCAGCTGCTAAGATCAACAACCCCATTTTTATGGCAGGAGGTCCATCAAATAGCCTTTGACCGCGTCAAGATTAGCGTACTGAACAGATTATTATATCCGTTATTTTTTTTCTTCTCGCAGTTTTTCCATGGTATGTTTTAAACACCCTTTTTCTTTTTTGCGAGCACTCAACTACGATAGTGTTTGATTGATTATACAGTAGTCAAACATGTTCTAAATAATTTAAAACAGATTTTTGTAATGTTTGGCAAAAAAGACAAAGTACGTAAGACACCCCTAGAAACAAACGTTCGTGGTTTTAAAATCTTTTGGAGAAAAAAGTCCGACAAACAAAAGTATTAGATTACCCTCACTTTAAAAAATAGTTTTTGGTTTTCATTGTTCTTATTACGTGCAATCAAAAAGAAAAAAAGGGTATACAAATATTCAAAAATATTTTATAAATGATGCAATATTATGTAAAATGGGGAAGAAATATCCATAATATATAGTTTAGTTGTCTTGAAACTTCTGTTAACAAAAAAATATTGAGAATCTTTCATGTTCTTTGATCCTTTTTTTTTTTGGTTATTTTTTCACATTAAAGCTCTTTTCATCACTTTTACCAAAACACCTCTCACAACTTTTAGCAAGTGTTTTCGCAACTTTTATCCAAAAAAAGAAAAGAAAATAATTATGCTAAAAATTATTAAAGCTGTTTTCTGAAAACTGTTATTGTTTAAATTTAAAAATGATTTTGGACAATCAATCCCAAACACTTAGAAAACCAGAATCAAAGGAATGCATCTGATTCTAAATAATTTTTATGTTTTAAAAAGGTGTTTTAAACACTTTCAATTTATTTGCCAAACACTCAGCCGCTCTCCTATAAGCTATTCAAAACAAGTTTGACCACTTCAAAAGCAATTCTAAACACCTTCTTATTAGAGTAACCTCTAGCATAAGTGGTTTTATTGTCGTTATATTGTTCACAATAACTCGACCATTGATTGCATGTTATAAAAAAACTTAGTGCCTATAAAACTCATTAAACATCAACCATGGCTTAATTTAATCTATGGTTTCTTGAGGCCCATAAAGACGAGAGAATGAGATCTGAGGGGCTTTTGCATTGTAATTAGGGGTTCCAACCCAACCCAAGAAATCCAAAATTTTTAAAAGCCCATCTTAATCCGGCTCGCCTTGGGTTTTTGCAAAAAAGCACAACTCAGTCCTAACCCACGTAAAAATAGTACGGGTTGGGTTTTAACCCAATCTAACCCGACGCAACTAATATCTATTTAATCTTTTGTCTTTCATTTTTGAATGAGTAATTTTTCTCAATGCGTTTCGTTATCGAAAGACTAACGTGACTCGCATTTGACTTATTAGATAATATATTAATCTTTGATTTATCTCGTCAAAAGATAAAATATTATAATAAAAAATCACAAAAATTAAAAAATCAAATCAACAGTACAACTAATAGAATACCAATAAAGAAACCTAAAACACATCGTTAATCTTCAAATTTACAAAATCCTCAATCTTCAAATTTACACATCGTTAATCTTCAAATTGCAAAATCCTCAATCGACAGTATAACTAACAAATTACAAATTAAATCCTCAATCTTCATATTTACAAAATCCCAAATTCAATCACATAACCCACGGACAAACTCATAACAACGATGTAGATCACCGGCATGATAGCGATAGCAGAACCAGCCAACGCTGTCGCTGCTGTTCTGTCCAGGAACATGCCACGGCGTCTCTGCCTTCTCATCAAAACCTATGCCACTGCGACCAGTAGCTCCATCTTGCCTCGCCTTCATTTCCACCTCTGCCACCGGTAACTAGTCGCCTTTCCAGCACCTCGTCATCACTAGCACCCTTCTACACAATGGGCACGACGATTACGAGCCTAGCCATATGTCAATGCATTTGGTGTGGAACTCGTGGTTGCCTATTGCATGAGGAAGATCTCGTCCACCGGTATACTTCGTCGTGAATTTCCCTTCTTAGATGTTGATAGATTGTACACAGGCGGTGTTAGTTGGACAAGACATTCCTTGTGTGAAGCTCGAAAGTTGATGCTTGCAAGGATTGCATCGCGTTCGTTTGTGTCCATGTCAGCTACCTGTCCAGCAGTCTTTCCAATTACTTTCTCTGCGTTGTCTTTGAAGATGGTTTGCAATGTACTTCCAATACTGTCTATAAGTTCGCACCAACAAGCATTTTTATTGTGTGTAACAAAAGAAAGAGGAAGTGGGAGTATAACTTTCAATGTACAATGTCACATAGATGTACGATATAAGATGAAGAAAAGAGAAGAAAGCGGAGTTATAAAAGCTCCTAGTATTGAAGTTTAAGTGAAAGCTTACCTTTTCTCTATGTGCAACAATATGAGGACCAAACGGACCTAGAAATATGCTCGAAGTATCAGCTGAAGTAAAAGAGTAATATGAGTAAGAACATAAGCTTCCAATTCTCTAAAAAAATGTACCAACTTGAGCTTCAATAAACAAATGAACAGTGCAATGAATGAAGCATTCTACCAAGTGTAAATACAACTCTCTGTTATAATTAGGAATATCTTTTTTCCGTATTTTGTCATTTGCTGAAGGTGAGGTTTCAACAGTTATTTGGATGGATAAGCAAATCTATGAGGGAGGAAAGAAGAAATGATGAAGGAAATCTATAATTGAGGATTAAGAATGAATAAATACTTTTGGTATAACCAAAACATATCTACATTAACTAAAAGCTGGAGTTTAGGCTGAACATTTCACTTCCAGATATGCCTTTTGATTTCATTTCAAATCTCCAAAATGCCAACAATGATATCTCAGATTCCCACCTATTCACAGTAGTTTACGTGCATGGTGTTGTGGACACCAGCTGCTTTGTTAACAGAGGAATTCTCTGATGTCCTTATCTCTCTTTCTATTTACTTCTTTCTCTTCTACTTTCCTCCTTACTGCTGTCTTTCTCTTCTCTAACTGCTCTACTCTTTTCTTGGTCCTTTTTCTGGTTAGTCCTCCATTTTTCTTGCTTTACTTTCCTTAATTTATGCTATTGTGTGCTAATGCCTACTCTGGTGTTCTATTAGTTCCTTAGCAACTGCAGGAAGAGAAAAAGAGGTGTTAGGGTTCCTTCCCTTTTCTATCATTTCTTTGTCAGCTAGATGGTCTAGATATAAACTCCAACGGTTAAACGCCGATAAAGTAAGCAAGTAAGAGCCTTCCTATACCTTCATACTTCAGGCTGAACTTTGAGCTCATATAAGAACAATCGTTAGATAAGTTCAAGCTTACCCATTGCAAAAGAGAGGAAGCGGTGTTAGATTAACATTTGTTCTCTGCTCTATTTTTTCTTTGTCGGCTATATGGGTTGCACTCAAATTAGGAAGGTGAGATGCCAATAAAAGAGGCAAGTACAAACTTTCCTATATCTAAATAAAGAATGCGAGGACCTCTCCACTCCCATTAACTTCTATTTTTCCAACAAAGAACTATAATTACGCCTGTTAACATGCTTTATTCAATGCTCAGTTCATTTGTTTATTGACGGTCATATTGGTACGTTTTCAGGGCATTGAAAGTTTATGTTCTTATTCATACTATTTTCTTCTTCCAGCTGCTGCTTGAGGCACATTTCTAGGTCCATCTTCTCCTCATCTTCTTACACATAGAGAAAAGGTAAGCCTTCACTTAAAATCCACCACTATTATGCCATTGTGCTAGGGAGATTATTGTAGGCCGGTTGTAAGTCAGATGTCTACCTTATGTGATGTTATGCTATTGTGCTTAAGCACATGAAAAGAGACTTAATTACCATAAAATTATAAAACATATAGAAGTGAAGTCAAAGGTTAGCACATCAGCAGCTTTGCAATAGTTCTTTAATGCTACAATTTTGACAATTTACTTCTGATAATGTATAATTTTGTTGCAGTAATTCTATTTACATCTCTTTTAGTTAACTTCCAGAAATTATATGACCTTGAGAAGCAGGAACGTAAATTCTATTCGACAGATGTGTCGTTAAAATAAGAAAAACGTAAGAAGTCGAGTAAGGGCCCTTCTTACCTCCTACGAGTCGTGTCTTTTGCTGCTGAGCCTACCCCGAAAGGACCAAATACTAAAACACAATAACAAGAATTAGGATACAATGGCATAAATGAAGAAAAATCTAAGAAGCAAGAATGACACAATAATTTAATAGCTAGAATTAAACTCGAAGAAACTAACAAAACATCAGAGCAGGTAAGAAGTGGAGTAAGGGCCCTTCTTACCTCGTAGAGTCCTATCTTCTACTATTGGGCCATTAGTTTCCCCATAATGGAGCTAGTCTACCCCCGAAAGGAGTTAATAACTAAAACACAATAACAAGAATTAGAACACAATAGCAGAAAATGAAGAAATATCTAAGAAGTAAGAATGGTACAATAATTTAATAGCTGAAATAAAGCTCTCAAGAAACTAATAAAACACCAGAGCAAGTTTTAGGAGACAATAGCAAAAATGAAGGAAAGTGAAACCGGAAAGATAACCCTAGAGGGGGGTGAATATGATTTTTAAAAATTAATGGGAAGCTTAAACAAAACACAATCATGAAACTTAATCAAGTCAAGCAATATTTCAATGAAGATGCTAACTACATAATCTCAAGCAATTATAGAGCAATAAGTAAAGAGATTGAGTTAGATATACTTGACAATGAGATTTAAATGGTTCGGCTTGAACTACTCTCAAGCCTACATCCACCTTTTCAAGGAAGTCCCTTGCAAGAGCATTAGAATCCACTAGCAACAATCTTCTTCTGGGTCAAGATCAAAACCCTTACAACACTTAATGATATCCTCACTCCAAGCACGAGCCTTGAATCCACAAAGCTCACCCAAGACTTGACAAATCCAAGCTTTGATCACAATTCTTTTACAACGATCAAATGTGTACAAAGAAACCCTCTTGAAAGGAAATGAGTACAATTGAAGCTCTAGTACAATAGAGAGATTAGAGAATTGATGACTTGAAGAATGCTTACTCTCAATCAAAGAATTTCTCACAGAGATACTCTCTTTAATGATGTAAAATCGTGAAGATGAAGAGAGAAAAGTTTAATCTATGAGCCTTGATATTTCTCTAATGAATGGAGGCTTAGAATGTGGTTTCCATTCTGTATGAAGAAGCCACAAACCATTTATATAGAGAGCAAATGAAATATATCCGTTATAGGCAAAAAGTGAGCAAAACTGCCATTGCAGTCGACTGTATTCTTAATGCAGTCGACTGTATTCCCTCTAAAATAGCTGTTAGAGTTTTGTCCTCGAAAATAGCCATTAGAGCTCAATTTTTACCAATGCAGTCGACTACAATGCAATGCAGTCGACTGTATTACCCTACTGCCTATCAGCTGCCTCACGGAACCCCCTTTCCTATTTTGGGCATAACTTTCTCTAGAAAAATCGAATTGAGGTGCCGTTTTTTGCGTTGAAAAGATAATGAAAAGTTTTATCAAGATATGAAGAGATTAGCATAAAAATAGTTTTTGATAAAATCTGAGTGAGCTCCAAAGTTCACTCATTTTCAAGAACCATACTTGTGTGAAAGGTTATGAACTCGCGTGTAATGCATGAGGTGTCCTAAGGTTTTTTTAGGTCATAGTCATCAATCCAAGCATCAAACTAAGACTAGTTACATAATAGCAAAGATCAATTATAATCGATAGTAACTTAGCCGATGCATTCTTTGTTGCTCTTCGACATTGGACTTGATGAAGTTTCTATAGCATGTCCACTATAAATTTAAACTTCTTTGGCTTTGATCTATCTATTAAACTTCTCAAACGTGTCTTTATGAGTGTGCATGTATATACCTACTAAGAATACACTCAAAGCACATATTAGAACATAATCAATGTGTAGTTATTATCAAAACATGATGTAAGCCTATGTTATTCAACCATAGGGCTAATAGAAAGTAAAGCAAGAAAAATGGAGAACTAAGCGAAAAACAAGACCAAGAAAAGTGTAGCAGGGTTAGAGAAGAGGCTGAAGTTGCATCAGCAGCTAAGGAACAAAGAATTTTCAAACAGCCACAAGCAAATCAAGTGGATACTATGCTCAAATGGTAAATTCAGTATACATACTGCATGGAATGAACTAAGGCAGAAAGCAGATCCTGTGATTTAGTAGAAATTAATATGTTTGCTGGAGCTATTCATTAGTGTGCCATGATATCGCGGATGGTTTGCAAAAACAGACTGCACATGTGATACTTGTTACCTATACATGCAGCAGAAGGAAACTATGGAACATTTACTCATGACATGCCAGTTTTCTCAACTTATTTGGGCAAAAACTTGACTGAAGTTGAAAAATATACAGGACATATGAAGATGGACAAATCTATTACAATTTGCAATGCATAAATTTAGGAGGAAAAGCTTTAGAGCTATGCTCTGCAAATTAGTTGTGGTGATTACTGTTTACAATATTTGGAAGGAAAGGAATTTGAGAAGTTTCACATGGCAAAAGATAAAGAAAGAACAGGTACCGGAGAAGAATGAAAATTGGATCAAGTATCAGATACTGAGCTAGAGGAAGGCTACTCCAAATGAGACCAACAGACAACTTTGCAAAAATTGGAACTTGCCCTCTTGTGTTTTACAGGTTGGAGAAGGATAGTGGAGTGGAGATTAGTTAGCGTCTTGTAAATGGTGAGATGGAAAGATTGAGTGAATAGCCAATTAGCAGGCTGAAAGCAGCCCGTGTCAGCTAGGACATGAAACTGTAATTCATGTCATGCTCAAAGATGGCCCGTGGGATGTTTACAATCATTTTGGAGACAATTCCTAGCACTATACTGTTGCAAGAGAAGAACATGCAGTATGGTTGCAATCATTTTTTAAATAAACTTTCCCCTTCATCTCTTCTGCTAACTGCAACTCCAGTGAAGTCAACTATTTTCTCTTTTTGTTCTTCCTATCTTCGATTGTATTAAAGTTATCCATGCATCACATCTTTAATTTCATCTTTCAGACCTCATCTTGTACATTTTTATCTTCAGACTGAAAGGTCATGATTTTGTAGTCATGGTCTGTATCTGCACTCATACAAGATTGTAACATTAGGCTTTGAACCTCTTCGATTGATGCTTTTAGTCAATGACCACGGTCTATAAATTGTCTTTAAAGGTGATATTGCGAAATTACAAAAGATGAAGCCTCAATAGTTATTTTGTACAGAAGAAAATCGGGGAGAAAAGAAAGAAGATAAAGCAACAGAAGATAATCAAAGGCAGAAGATAGGCAATTGAGACGAAAATCTGCATCACAAGACTCAGAGATGAATGAAAGAGAACAGAGAGACGCAAACGAAAGATGAGGTTACCGCAAGTGCACTATCTTCCAATTGAATTACAAAAGGTGAACATAGAAGAAAATCAGGGAGAAAAGAAAGAAGATAAAGCAAAACATGAGATAAGGAAGAGCAACTTTGGTTGTAACCAAAGCAGCTGCTTTGAAATGAAATGCACGTGTAACTTTATTTTCAAGAGCAGAGATATGAAGTTTTGACTGAAATAATGGGATAGTTTTGACCAAGAGATAAGGACATCAGAAAGTTCCTGTTAGCAAAGCTGCTGGTGTCCACAACACCATGCATGTGTACTGTTGTGAATAAGTGGAAATCTGAGATGTCATTGTTGGCATTTTGGAGATTTGAAATGAAATCAAAGGGCATCTCCGGAAGTGAAATGTTCACTGTTCAGCCTAAATTCTAAGAAACTAATAAAACACCAGAGCAGGCATTAGAACACAATCGCATAAATTAAGGAAAGTAAAGCAACAAAAATGGAAAATTAACCGGAAAAAAGACCAAGAAAAGCGTAAAGCAGTTAGAGAAGAGAAGGACAGCAGAAATGAGGAAAGTAGAAGAGAAAGAAGTAAAGAAAAAGAGAGACAACATAAATTAATCTCTACATGAGCTAAAACTGTAAGAAACTAATGAAACAGTAATTTAATGGCACATTAATTTAATAGCTAAAATAAAACTCTAAGGAACTAATAGAACACCCGAGTAGGCATCAGCACACAATAGCATAAATTAAGGAAAGTAAAGCAACAAAAATGGAGAACTAACCAAAACAGGACCAAGAAAAGAGTAGAGCAGTTATAGAAGAGAAAGGCAACAGTACGGAGGAAAGTAGAAGTGAAAGAAGTATAAACATAAAGAGAGATAAAGATATCAGAGAATTCCTCTGTTAATAAAGCAGCTGGTGTCCACAACATCACGCGCGTGTAGTGCTGTGAATAAGTGAGAATCTGAGATATCATTGTTGGCATTTTGGATATTTGAAATGAAATCAGAGGGCATATCCGGAAGTGAAATGTTCAGCCTAAACTCCGCTTTTAGTTAATGTATATAGATGTATAGATAGATACACTCGTCCAAAAGTAAAGATTCTATGGTAACCGTCAATTAGCCGTCAAACTTAAGCGTGATATTGCCCAAAAAAAAAAAAAAGGAGCATTCGGGGGTAAATGTGCAATTATTTCCAACTTACGTAACGTATAAAATCCCCAACCCGAGTTCCCGCCCCTCGCCGTTACCAGACAAACACCGGCTGGTTAGGGTTTTCCCATTTCTCAATCTCTATACAGAAATCAGGCTGAGAAGTCGTTACACGCTCGCTCTATTATCATCTCAATTGAATTCTGATACTGTTTTACGGTTACCAAGGCGTCATTTTGGAGTTTTGTTGGACACAAGAACGAGGCCCGCTCCTTCCTGCTCGCGCTCATCGAAGGTTCCGTGAAATGTACTCCCTCCATATCATAATCTTTCTATATGAACAATGATTATCGACTTTACTCATTGTTTCTGCCGACTTTGTTTTGGTCAAAAAATGATTATGTAATTCTCTATCCGTTCCGTCGGATTTCCCCTTTTACCGTTTGCAAATTCCTGAGGTTGATTAAGTACCATGTCAACATATGAACTCAATTAACACTCACATAGGCAAGTCAAGCTAGGATAAAAACAATGAAGGAAGCCAAAATTAACATGCGCCAAATCTATTCCAGGAATTCGCAAAAAGTCAATTGGGGGAAATCCAATGGAACGGAGGTAGCATAAGCTTACGTTTTGAGTTTAATTATTAGTTTAGGAGTTCGAATGTTGTTCTAGAAAGTCAAAGTCAAAGGTGCCAAAAATTATGAATATGCCTAGATCTATGTTTTATGCATATCGGCAAGTTAATTTCATGTTTACCTTTTTTTTTTTTTGGGTTTGATAAATGACGATATAGTGAAGCTTGTTTCATCATGATGTGGTATTAGGTTTGAACGCGGTTTGATGTGAAAGCCTACATCTCTGATTGAGAAGCTGCACGGGTTGTAAGTTCTTTTCATTGGTTCATTCTTAACTATAAATTTATCAGGATTGTTTGGTGAATGTTATTAACTAAAAGAGATAAGCTAGTAGACTGACGGGCTTTAAATCTCTTACGTTAGGGTTGTCTACCTCTCAAGTTGTTGTATGCAACACTATGACCCTCAATAATTTAGCAGTATAGAACAGAGAATGTTGAGCTGATGGGTTTCACTTACAAATTTGATAATTTTCCCAGGGAACTTATCTACAAATAAATTAAATTTATTATACTATCAAGTTTATGACTAGTGTGAGAGATTGTCCCTTTTTACCATATTTGGAGGGGGTGCAGCTTCACTACCATCCTTATGAGGAATAAGGCCTGAAGGAATGTCGACGTCTCATCATATAAAGTATGCAAAATCAGGATAAGCAGTGGGAGTTTTGTTAACGAAATTTATGCAGACTAGGCAGTCACGACTGGTTTTCGTTTCCTTTGTAGACTGTGTATTGATTACTAGGATTTCGTCGTGCTGGAAATGGTGCATTCATTAAAAGGTTGAAATTTTTTTAAGTGCATAAATACAAGCACTTGAAAGAATTATAAGGTAGGTGATGTGAAATTTCGGAGGGCTTAGTTTTGTTGAAGGCATACGATTCAACCAGGACTATTGGCCTTTTTGCCCTCATTCGCTTTCTGATCTGTCATTTCTCATTTAGCTGGATATGAATCTCAACTGGATGTCTCATTGCCACCCTTCACGACAGTCATTTGTGAGCCACATGATGGAATATGTCACGACACCAAATACCATCTACTAAAATCTAGTTGTTGAAAAATTGTTTACTTCAACAGTTGGATGTTGTTCAGATTAGAAGTTGTTTCATCCTAGTTGTCTCGCAGTGGAATTGTGGCAGGTTTTAGTTGGAATCCACCTTTTGTGAACGCGATGATTATTTTCCCAAAAGCTAGTGATTTGCTTATGTATGAATAATGGTACGAGGCCAGCTATACTCTTTAGTTCAAATACTGGGCCAATAAGAGAGGCAACATGGACAGAAGATTGTCTTTCTGATGAGTTGGTGTGAGATGTGACACGAGTTGAGGAAAAGATGAGGGATAATTGCTTGAGATGGTTTGGATGCTCCATAGAGTAATTACTTGTGTCTAGTTGACGAGGGCAAGAAGAGGCAAGCGAAAAAACAAATTGATGCTATGGACTGCAACTTGATTAGTGCTGGGACATAGTTGAGTTCGGTTGAGTGTTCTTTCTCAAAAAACCTTTAGCTTCGTTGCCCCGGTTAAGATTGCTCCATTTTTATTGCAGGCTGACCCCAACATTTTTGGGAGCCTCCTGCACTAGGCTAGCCCTTGCTACAGATTCAAAACCTGGAAGCATATTCTTTGCAATTTCTGACCGACCCTAAAGTTTTGGGAGCCTCATGCAGCCATTGTTTCTCGCATAATTTCAATTCCCCCTGTTTATCCGGTTTAAAGCTTCGTTTTCGTCCTCCACGGTCAAAGATAGATTCTCTTTCGGACTTCGTGTGGTTTCACTACACTTTCCCAATAAAGACCAATCTCCAGGTAACCTTCCTCTTACCTTTTGTTAAGGTGTCCATTTGGTGGAAAATTGACATGGGTTTTGTGAAATCACGGGAACTGGTGAATGATATGACGCTCGGCTCTCTTATGATCCCAGGATTTGTGGATCCCAAGGGTCGGCAAATTTTACAAACTATTTGGAACTTTAATTACCATCTAAGACCCTAGGATTTAGAAAATCTTGCTAAACCACTCATGTTATATAGACCGCTTGTTCTCTCTCTCTCTCTCTCTATATATATATATATATCTCTATCTCTCACTTATTCACCTGCTTCAGTCTCCCTAAAACATTCAAGAGTAAAATGCACCAATGGCCATCGAACTATGACCCATTTTTCATTATGGTCACTGACCTTTAATTTGTTTCATTATGATCACTGCACGCACAAGTTTGTTCAATCAAGCCATTCTGTCGCCTGGAGTAAGGCAGAGCTCCGTTAAGTGGTCCTTAACTCAGGGGAAAAATCGTCACACCCTCTTATTATTATTATGTTCTTTTTTGGAAACAAAAGAAAATTCATTAAGGCTTAAATTTGTTCAACGGCCAACATAACACCTTTAAAACACACAAAACCTACTGAAACAACACCTGCAGTGCTGGAGCATATTATCTTGGGATATTTCTGAAGTCAGTCCCTGCAAATTCTCACAGATTGGCTCAACTGTCCAAATGGCTGTTTAGAACCATAATTGTAGATATGTTATGGTTCCCAAGAGCATGAATGATTTGCAGTGTGTAATTTAAGTGTGGTTTCAGCATGGTGGATTGGTTGATAATCAGAATTGATCATAATGCTCATTTATGGGTGGCTTATTCTGGTTTTGAAGATCCAGTTGGTAAATCAATCAATTGGTTTGGTGGATTGATTTGGTCCGTGTCAACCACCACACTACACCACTACTCGCCAGCACCATCACCCATCACAACCACCTAAACCCCGCTGATGCGTCCACCCATACCTCACCGTCGCTGAAACCTATCCTGGGGCAGATCTTATGGTGGCAGATCTGCTTCCACCAACCATTCTCGTTTCCCTCACCCCCCTTCCTTCCTCTTCCCCTCTCATCCCCCAAGACTGCCACCATCGAGCGCCACCATCACCCTCGGCCAGCACCGACTACCCCCTCCTTCGCGGCTGTGCCTCCTTGTTCTTCCTCCCATATCATGAACGAACCCCTAAAAAAGAGAGATTGTGCTGACTGTCGTGAATGAAACAACCAAGAAATGAAGTGACCATCTGGGTGGAAGCAGAGATGGGGTTTGGGTAAAACCAACCACCTCCTTCTTCCTCCGAGATCATCTGCTGGTGATGAAATGAAGAAAGGAAAGGAAAGAGATTTGAGTGAGGAGAGGCGGTTTTGCCCCTGTTTTTATGGCTCTTGTGCACATCATGTGACCATTTAACGGGGGGAGTCTAACCCCGGGTGACAGAATGGCTTGATTGAACAATTTTGTGAGTCCAGTGACCATAATGAAAAATTTAAAGTTCAGTGACCATAATGAAAAGTGGGTCATAGTTCGATGGCCATTCGTGCATTTTACTCAACATTCAAAAATCACCATCACCGTTCAAGACCTCTCTGAGTATCATCATTCAAAGGGAGGTGGTAGATGGAAACACGGCATATTGCGTGTAAACATAATGCTAATTCTTCAAATTTGCTTCTCTGCGCTACTTTGTACCATCATTAAAGCTTCAAACTTATTGTCGACATCATTTGATAGTTTGAATATTGAGTTACACATTATATAGATATAGTGCTGGAGATTCCGTGGTGGTTATGCAAGGGTTTCAACCCTTCTCTTTGAGGTGATGGAGTGACCATGGCTGGACATGACTCGCTCAAAATTGTCCGCGCGTGTACTTTTTGCTTCGTATCTCTCTTTGCACTGGGGTTTGGGGGAATTTGGCCACTATATTACGCAAAGTAACTTTACCGATGGAGTTGGTCCAACTTTTTTTTACAAAAATCAAACCTTACGGATGGAAATAGTATACTAAGACCAAAGGGATCACGGTTCAGACATGTGACACCTCCTTGGCCCCTCAGCTAAGCACTAAGAAATCCAGGAGTCTAAGCTAATAAAAACTGACTACTAATCTTTTTCTACCAAGATGAGGGAGCTCCAAATTGCCAAACAGAATGAACATTGGAGTCCGCAGTCAAGTAATGCGCCATCCGGAGCCGTTGGGTGGTGTGGTATGCGCCATGGTGGTGCCACCATTTTCTCTTGCTGTCATGGCGGCCACAAAGCAAGAAAGAGGGAGGATTGAATATGAAGCTACTGCTAAGGTATCATTTTTACACATACTGCTCATGGGGTTAAAAGAACAGGGGATTTAAAAATTTTGAGAATTTAGTTTCTGAAATTATTTGGAAATTTGATTCTCAGGAAACAAATAGACCCTAATAGAAGTTGGAATAAGATTTCTTCTAGTGTTAGCTAAGTTTTTTGAGTTCTTGTTTCATCTTGAAGATAATTTATGCAGTTTCTCTGTTATGTTTGTAGCAGACATCTATGTTTTTTGTGCATGTATGAATGCTATTTATTTTAGTTTTTAGGCTGCATTCTGTTTGTCGAAGTGCCTTCAACCTTTGATTGACTAATATCTGAAAGTGCACTAGCGATTAGCTGATTCAAGTTATCTAACAAATGGGTGATAGTAGTCGGTTTTCTGGCTGTAGCCACTGAGGATGACCCCAAAAGGCCTAATGCTGGTTCTCTTTCCCTTGGGCCTCAACCTCTGCCCTGCAAATCTTTTGTTGATGATGTAATGGGATCTGCCTATAATCTATAATCATCTCTGGCTTATCGCTGTTGAAATTTACTTAAGACTTTTGATGTTGGCTTTATTATGATTATATATAGCTTAAACTGAGACACATTCTGATTCTTATTTTTGTCACAGAAACGGGTACTTCCGGAAATGATTGGTAGCGTTGTGGGGGTCTACACCAGCAAGACTTTCAATTGAACTAAAATCAAGCCTGAAATGATCGGAACATTATCTTGCTGACTGCTGAGTTCTCAATTGCTTACAAGCCTCTAAAACATGCAGGCCTGGTATCGATGCTAGCCATTCCTCCAGGTTCATTCTTCTAAAGTGAAATTTTCTAGTTAGTGGATTCATCAGCCTTAATGCTCTGGACTTTACGTTTTAGATTTTGTGTTAATGTCAACCCATTTGCTCAAATGAATGAAAATTCAACCAAAAAGTAAATCTAAGTTGTTAACTAGGTAAATCACATGAACAAGGATGTGTTTCCTAGGTAAAGCACATGAACAAGGGTGTCAAACTCTCTTTCTGGAAAGGAAGAAGGATAAAAGATTTTGCACTTTAATGTGTCTGGTGGTACAGTAATGCTAAAACATCAAATCTATAGGTTCATCTTCTTTCCTCTTCCCCTCTGATGCGTCCACCCATACCTCACCGTCGCTGAAACCTATCCTGGGGCAGATCTTATGGTGGCAGATCTGCTTCCACCAACCATTCTCGTTTCCCTCACCCCCCTTCCTTCCTCTTCCCCTCTCATCCCCCAAGACTGCCACCATCGAGCGCCACCATCACCCTCGGCCAGCACCGACTACCCCCTCCTTCGCGGCTGTGCCTCCTTGTTCTTCCTCCCATATCATGAACGAACCCCTAAAAAAGAGAGATTGTGCTGACTGTCGTGAATGAAACAACCAAGAAATGAAGTGACCATCTGGGTGGAAGCAGAGATGGGGTTTGGGTAAAACCAACCACCTCCTTCTTCCTCCGAGATCATCTGCTGGTGATGAAATGAAGAAAGGAAAGGAAAGAGATTTGAGTGAGGAGAGGCGGTTTTGCCCCTGTTTTTATGGCTCTTGTGCACATCATGTGACCATTTAACGGGGGAGTCTAACCCCGGGTGACAGAATGGCTTGATTGAACAATTTTGTGAGTCCAGTGACCATAATGAAAAATTTAAAGTTCAGTGACCATAATGAAAAGTGGGTCATAGTTCGATGGCCATTCGTGCATTTTACTCAACATTCAAAAATCACCATCACCGTTCAAGACCTCTCTGAGTATCATCATTCAAAGGGAGGTGGTAGATGGAAACACGGCATATTGCGTGTAAACATAATGCTAATTCTTCAAATTTGCTTCTCTGCGCTACTTTGTACCATCATTAAAGCTTCAAACTTATTGTCGACATCATTTGATAGTTTGAATATTGAGTTACACATTATATAGATATAGTGCTGGAGATTCCGTGGTGGTTATGCAAGGGTTTCAACCCTTCTCTTTGAGGTGATGGAGTGACCATGGCTGGACATGACTCGCTCAAAATTGTCCGCGCGTGTACTTTTTGCTTCGTATCTCTCTTTGCACTGGGGTTTGGGGGAATTTGGCCACTATATTACGCAAAGTAACTTTACCGATGGAGTTGGTCCAACTTTTTTTTACAAAAATCAAACCTTACGGATGGAAATAGTATACTAAGACCAAAGGGATCACGGTTCAGACATGTGACACCTCCTTGGCCCCTCAGCTAAGCACTAAGAAATCCAGGAGTCTAAGCTAATAAAAACTGACTACTAATCTTTTTCTACCAAGATGAGGGAGCTCCAAATTGCCAAACAGAATGAACATTGGAGTCCGCAGTCAAGTAATGCGCCATCCGGAGCCGTTGGGTGGTGTGGTATGCGCCATGGTGGTGCCACCATTTTCTCTTGCTGTCATGGCGGCCACAAAGCAAGAAAGAGGGAGGATTGAATATGAAGCTACTGCTAAGGTATCATTTTTACACATACTGCTCATGGGGTTAAAAGAACAGGGGATTTAAAAATTTTGAGAATTTAGTTTCTGAAATTATTTGGAAATTTGATTCTCAGGAAACAAATAGACCCTAATAGAAGTTGGAATAAGATTTCTTCTAGTGTTAGCTAAGTTTTTTGAGTTCTTGTTTCATCTTGAAGATAATTTATGCAGTTTCTCTGTTATGTTTGTAGCAGACATCTATGTTTTTTGTGCATGTATGAATGCTATTTATTTTAGTTTTTAGGCTGCATTCTGTTTGTCGAAGTGCCTTCAACCTTTGATTGACTAATATCTGAAAGTGCACTAGCGATTAGCTGATTCAAGTTATCTAACAAATGGGTGATAGTAGTCGGTTTTCTGGCTGTAGCCACTGAGGATGACCCCAAAAGGCCTAATGCTGGTTCTCTTTCCCTTGGGCCTCAACCTCTGCCCTGCAAATCTTTTGTTGATGATGTAATGGGATCTGCCTATAATCTATAATCATCTCTGGCTTATCGCTGTTGAAATTTACTTAAGACTTTTGATGTTGGCTTTATTATGATTATATATAGCTTAAACTGAGACACATTCTGATTCTTATTTTTGTCACAGAAACGGGTACTTCCGGAAATGATTGGTAGCGTTGTGGGGGTCTACACCAGCAAGACTTTCAATTGAACTAAAATCAAGCCTGAAATGATCGGAACATTATCTTGCTGACTGCTGAGTTCTCAATTGCTTACAAGCCTCTAAAACATGCAGGCCTGGTATCGATGCTAGCCATTCCTCCAGGTTCATTCTTCTAAAGTGAAATTTTCTAGTTAGTGGATTCATCAGCCTTAATGCTCTGGACTTTACGTTTTAGATTTTGTGTTAATGTCAACCCATTTGCTCAAATGAATGAAAATTCAACCAAAAAGTAAATCTAAGTTGTTAACTAGGTAAATCACATGAACAAGGATGTGTTTCCTAGGTAAAGCACATGAACAAGGGTGTCAAACTCTCTTTCTGGAAAGGAAGAAGGATAAAAGATTTTGCACTTTAATGTGTCTGGTGGTACAGTAATGCTAAAACATCAAATCTATAGGTTCATCTTCTTTGTACTTTGTTCCCTTCCCCCCCCCCCCCCCCCCCCAATGTATATCATGCTTATCTATACGGTTTTCACTTTGCCATGATTTGACACAAAAATATAAGAGTTTGCCGCCACAAATTAAACAAATTCATTGTACCCAGAGACACAGAAAGGGGGGAAATTTTTTGGTTGAACATGCTTATTTCCGAAACATTACACAGTATTGGCATTTTCTCTATGTGATGGTTTAACTGACAAGAAAAGAAATTCTTTTTCTAATCACACAGAAGGCATACCTCAGGTCAGGCTACTTCCCCCCCCCCCCCCCCCCCCTGATGAACATCTTTTTTCACCAGCTAGATATCTGAATCAATTCCTTTAAGGAAAAGGGAAAAAATGTGCGATATGTATGGTACGCAGATGATATGCTTTTTGCTATCTAGAAGCAGCGTGGATAACAAACAAACCATTGTTTGAAAAAGAATTTTAATAAGGCAATCAATGAACAACAGCTCAACGGAACCTCTTTAGAACTTAAAAGAGGAAAGAGTCAAAGTCGAGTCTTAGGCCCCGTTTGACAAAAAAAATTTCCCTCTTTTTTTTTTCAGTTTTAAAAACTGAAAAAAAAGAGCGTTTGGTAACTATTTTTTTTTCAATTTAAAAAACCAGTTTTTAAACTGCAGAGTAAAAAAAAAACTCCAAAAACTGGTTTTTTTTTTCACTTTTGGTTTTTTTTTCGACCACCACCACCACCACCACCCTCCCACCGCCGGCGACCACCGCCGGAGACTGCCGGCAGCCACCTCCGGCCGCCGGCGATCGCCGGCGACCACCGGCAGCCACCTCCGGCCGCCGGCGACCACCGCCGGAGACTGCCGGCAGCTACCTCCGGCCGCCGGCCACCACCGCCGGTGACTGCCGGCAGCCACCTCCGGCCGTCGGCCACCACCACCACCACCACCGTCGACCACCGCTACGTCCCACCACCGCCACCGCAAACCACCAAAAAAAAAAAGTCAAAATAAAAAGGGTTACCAAACACCAAAAAAAAAAACCTAAAAAAAAAAGGGGTTATCAAACACCCACTTGTTTTTATAAAAAAAAAAATTAAGCTGCTCTTTAAAAAACTGCTCTTTAAAAACTGAAAACCAAAAAAAAAAAATTTTCAAACGAAGCCTTAGGCTTGCTAGTTTCAGCTAGAAAAATGATATTCTCACTCATTTGAACTATCTAAATGCCTTGAGTGATGCTTTTAAACGTCACTTTGTCCACTTTGAGAGAGAGAGAGAGAGAGAGAGGTCTGCTCACTTCCTTTATTTGATAATAACTACGGTCAATTGATTTTACCCGTGCCCACGACAATTTTCACGTGCTGGTTTGGGCAATTATATTTTAGCCCATAGATGGACTAGGCTGTGCCTGGGCATAGTTTATGAAAGGTGGGCTGGGCCTGGGGGTAGAGCTCACTTTTAAGCTATGAAAATTTTTAACTTATTTCAGCCCATTGATGGACTGGGCTGTGTTATGAAAGAGTAATTCATTACAAAAGGTCAAGAAGTGCTTACTGATAACATTATCGAATTCTATTACTTTCTCATTATAAAATTGACTCTAGAAGAATGAGGGAGAATTGAGACACGTGCCTCAATACATCACATGTACTGCTTATTTTGGCAGGAACTTTGCACGTGTTATTCCTTAAAATTGTATAGCATTATCTAATTTGACATCTATATACGTGACACATCTGGATCAACCTTGACAAATCTGCATCCTGTTGTTTTCTTTTTCTTGAAAAGTTGAGCTTTATGATAATTACAATTACGATCACAAGGAGGGATCGACACATTTATTTGGCTAGGTAAATTCTCACACATTATACAGCACAAGGAGCCAACCAGAAAGTCTGCAGTCCTATTACCTCTGTCCGTGCAAAAGAGGAGAAGAAATATCAACGAAAGGAATGGTGAACCTCTTGATCTCTAAAATGCAAGAAAGCAATGAAATTTCCGAGATGCACTTACTATGCATGGAAATCTAAATGTCGTTGCTGACAGAGTCAAAGTGAACCTTCTTATTCGCTTAATTTCATCGATAAAGCAATCTTACTTTCAACAGCATCTTTTTCAAATGTCGTTGCTGAAAAAGCAGTCTTACTTCCCGTAGTATCTATTTTCATGAGTAGGCACATTAATCCCGTCCTCACCTTCGATCTAGAGCATGCAAACAAACTCCGAAGAATTTTTTGTAAACCGACCCATTTATGCAGTAAATGTATCTACATGCCCACCACTTCGATATATATATTTAGCTCATATAGAGCTTCGTAACTGCAATTTGTTAAAAAAGTGTAAAGTCTTGTTTAAACTGATTATCTATCTTGTTACTGTAATCTGTATATGATAATATCTAACAAAAATGACTTGTTATAGTGATATCTTTGACACTGCCTATTTGTGATTAGCATATGGTAATATTTGTCGTCGTGGTCTTCGCTTTGGTTTAATATTATTGTACTTTTAGAGTATAAATTAGGGTTGATGACAAAACTGTCCTCTGGAGTTTACACGTTTCTGCACTTTGCTTCCCGTGTTTATAACTTTTGCAATAGTGTCTCCCCGAAGTTGACAAAATCATTGTAAATAACTCAAAAAACGAACGTCCGTCCAAAATAGCCCTTAAAATAGTCATGTACTTTTTTTTTTTTAACTAAAATGAAGGGCAAAATTGTAACTTTAATAAAAAAAATCCCTCATCTTCATTTTGGCATCTGGAGGAATGAACGGAGAATGACCCTTGGCCTTTGGAGGAAGAAGATGAATTTTACTGGGCATACGAATTGGTTGAATTTGTAAGCCTTGTAATGTTGAAGAAGAAGAAGCTGTCGCCGCTGCCCCACCGGATCACCTCATCCATAGTTTCACTTCACCGCCGGCCGGTCCGTCCTTCTTCTTGATCACCACCGGCAGTGGTGGATCTATTTCCCCGCTCTTCACCAGATCCTCCACATATTATTGTTACCATTGCTTGCAGATCTCGGCCTTCTTTTGCCGCAAGTAATTCTTGCACTGGAGGCCGCGGTGGCGGTGGGTGTAGTGAGGTGTTTGCTGGAAAAGAGCTTTTCAGCTTTGTGTACTTGAGGTAGTGGATCTAGGTTTTGATGGTGGTGGCATTGGATGTAAATTTGTATGGTGGATCTGGGTTTAGCCATGCGCGAATGAAAAAAAAATACCTCCAAAGAAGAAAAGGCTGTCTGCAGATAAGGGACCCCCAAGAAAGGTTTCATGATCCACCATAAGCACAATAACCGATTCGAAAATACAACAAACCAGTAGTCACAGTTTGAGACCACCAGAATGGTAACCTACAATTTTTAGCACAAAGGAACCCAGAAGTTGGCTTGAGGACTTAAACCAGACGCTGTCCGGAACAGACTTCAGAGTATTTAAAAACGTAAGAGAAAAAGTTGGGAGCATCTAACTAGCCATTATGATAAGAAACAACATAACCTCCTAGCGATTTCCTCACGAGCAGAACCATATCAAAGCATGCCATGCATGCTTCGAGAGCAGGTATAAGGTGCAAGAAGATACTCTCTGAAGGGTATATCTGTGCAGCTTAGTAAGATCCGTGAGTATATGAAACTACTTTCGTTGTAAAAGAATGCATAAGCAAAAACTTACCTGCCACTATCATGAAGTTGAGAAACGAAGGACAAGCCCATGTTTAAATCACTAAAAAGAATCGAAACGTACAGAGTGAAGAAAGAGGTCAGAATGAAGATGAGAGATTTTTTTGACTAAAGTTATAATTTTGTCTTTCATTTTAGTAAAAAAAGTGTCACATGACTGACACCTGACTATTTTAACGGCTATTTTGGATGGACGCTCGTTTTTAGAGTTATTGCAATGATTTTGTCAACTTTAAAGATACTATTACAAAAATTATAAATACGGAGAGTAAAATATAAAAACGCGTAAACCTCTAGGAACAGTTTTATCTTTTAACCCTGTAAATTATTTTTACGATGAATACAATTTGTTTGATGAGATAAGAAACAAGTGAGAATGAGAGAGCTGGTGGCCTAAAGATGAAGGCCAGATTACGAATGATTAAAAAATACGATGGTGTCAGTGTGGTCAGAGTTCTGAAGCCACGTGAGCCAAAATATAATACCAAAACGATAAATGTTAAGTTTTACCGCCGGCGCAGAGATCCACTTGCTACTCTCTCTCTCTCACACACACACTTACCGTCCTCTGTCGCCGTCTGTCCCATTCTCTCTCTGTCCGGTCCCCCCCACCTTGACTTTTGGCGCGTGTGCGGGGATTTATTCTTCGTCGCCGTTCAACACACACGTGTCCTTTCTCGATTCATCTTCCTCCATATCTCCTTCTTTTTTTTAATATATATATATACGAGTTGTCGTGACGTGGCACGTGTGGGTGATACATGTACAAAATTAAAATTAATAGTATAAAATTTTATTAAAAAATTAAGTTTTATAATATATAAGGTGTATTCGATAAAATAAATTGTAAATTATAAAAATTAGCGGTAGTTATTCACTATTTAAGTTTTTATTTTATAAATTTTTTAAGAAAAAATTATAGAACACCACTTGTCACCATTCTATGTAGGTAGTTATGTAACACCAAAAAGGTGTTACACCAAATCAAATAATATTTTTTCTTTATATATAGTATAGATAGATATAATAATAATATATACACAAACGTTATGACAATATTTACAATTATCGCTTATCACATCACAGTAAGAAATCAAAAGTTATACATGTAAGAGAAAAATCATAAAAAGCTATAGAACACTAAATCAAGGACTAAAACACCGGAATAGTAATAGCGCCAGTCAGGGAGGCAGAGCAGTTAGAATACCATCAAACTACGACTCCTTCAGATCTTGACCTGATGAGCGACACGACATGCAAAGCTTATGAAAACGTCTCTCTCCCCTACTTGCAAAGCTTTCACACAAGAAAGATTTGCAATAATATGCAAGAACTTGAATTTTGACACTTCGCTTGTGTTTGTCTTGAGCGCTTGCTTGATAAATATTTTGGCAAAATTGTACATGCTTGATTTGGAATAATTATTGCTTTTGTACATTTCTTTAATAGAAAATAACTTTGTTTTTTTAAAAACAGGATTACATTTATTGTAACCTTTGTCCTAATCTTACTATCATTAGAGGTTCGTTCCAGCATGCAGTGCATGACCAAATTATTGTAACTCTTTCACCTCCATTTTCATAAGGTAGTCATTTGAACCAAAATCTCCTAGAGAAGGGAATTTGTCCGTGTCACTTGCTTAGATATATGGAAAGTACATTGGTTGAATTTGTAAAAAGATACTTATAAAAAAGAATTCTCCTTTCCAAATTAAGCTTTTGTTCTAAAAAATTTTAGTCTCTCAAAGTTCTCAACTAGGATTATGCTCGTGTTTCTTTTGATGTAAGGGTGAAGGAGGACGTTTCTCTCGTTACATAAAAAGCAAAAAAAGAAACATTCTCTACTTGAAAACTTTTTTTTCCCTCTTAATCCTGAATTAAATCCTTATTAAGCCATGAAAATTCGCCATTGTTGCCCAAGCCTGATATTGCATTTAGCTTCTCTAGCCTAAATTGGCATCCAATAATTGCAGATATCTCATGTTCTGTGTTCATGATTTCGTGCTACTACTGACCTCAAATCCTATGAGAGAAAATTATTTTCGTACACTTTTCCTGCTGAGAAAATGGACTTCTTTTTGTAAAGGAATATTTGACTATTTAAAGTTTCCTTTTACCTGATTCTTAAAAGATGAAGCAAATGCTAATCGTCCTCAACAGCAAATTGAGATATTTTTTGCACATACAAGTTTGAAAATCATCCCATTTTTAGGTTCATGATAACCTTTTAAAGTCCAATAATTTTGTATTGCTTTCCTTAGCTACACAGTCAATTTATTATGCATTATTATAGAAATTTATTATTTTCTTTTTTCAAAATCGTAAAAATAGCATTTTGTGGCATTAATTTGCCAGGTACCACCACAATTCATTGAACGGGTCAAAGCATCCCAGCGCACGCACACTTGGTACTAGACACAAATATTATAAATTCTCACCAAAAGAACCAGAAGAGTAATGATACCCCCACAGTGTAGCAATTATGTGTTGGGCATTATGGGGGCACGACGGCTTAATTGCTTTCTAACTTTGGAATCCGGCAGTCGTGAGAATCGTTTTTAAAAGTAAGATCGGTTCTGAAGTAACATCGGTTCCTTCAGCGACCAAGAAACGTTAGTAGCGGCATTTTTGTGCGATGGGTATGAACTACGGTTGTAAAGTGGTAAGGGCTTTTGTCGCTGAAGATCGATGAAGTGGTACTAAAATGACCAGGAAAAGTAAAACAAAAATGGGAGGCTAAAACCCGTCGGCGTTAGCCAAGGCAAGCCCCTCCTGCTATAAAATGGCCCCAAACCCTATCTCTTGCTCCCCACCAAAAACGCGCACTGACTCATGGCCGTCGACACGCTTCACCTCGGGAAGAGCGCCGCCGTCCGCTGCGGCGGCGGCGCAATGAGAGATGCTCCGCCGGTTCCCGCGGCTGCGTCCGCATCGGAGTCGCGCTACCGAGGCGTGCGCAAGCGTCCGTGGGGCCGCTTCGCTGCGGAGATTCGCGATCCGTGGAAGAAGACGCGGCGGTGGCTCGGCACCTTCGACACGGCGGAGGAGGCGGCCCGAGCCTACGATGACGCCGCCAGGAGCCTCCGTGGGCCTAGGGCGAAGACTAACTTCGGCCACGGAGGTATAAGTACAGCGCCGGCACCGCCGTCCCTGCCGCCTCTGGCGCCGAAGCCGGCTGTGAAGGCCGAGGCGATCACCAGCAGCTTGCCGCATTGGTGCTCCTCGGCGTTTTTGCCGGCCTCCGACGGTGATCGGAGCGTACCGGAGGCGCGTGTGCCGGCGCGTTCGGAATACACTGGTTATATACTAGACACGGTAGGCGTGGTAATGAGTGAGCAAGGGAAGAAGGTGAGAACAGAGAAGAAGCCGTTCCTGTTCGATCTTAACATGCCGGCGCCGCTTTTCTGATCGGACGGCGGCGGTTTTCGTTTTGCCGGACGGGAAAGAAAAGAGTAAGCACTATTAACTCGCAGTAAAGCATTCTGTTTCCGATTTTGGCCTCTTGGGTTGTGATGTACAGGTAATTTCTAATTTAGAGAGAGATCATAGTATGTTGTTGGGGGCTGTTATGACTTTTCCTTTTTCAAATCCAATTGCTGTGACTCGCATTGCATGCACGTGCACGTCAATCTCGTTTAGCTACATAAACCTTTGTTTAATTTTCTTTCACCAGCAAACTATTTCATTTTTGCTTTGACTCTGCAATGAGTTTTCTACTATTTAATGTAATTGTTTTCCTTCCTCCATAAGCTGCTCAACGATAAATTCCAAATTTAGGGACCATTAGCTATTTGAAGCGCAGCGAAGAGTAATGTCTTCCGGCTTAGCTCATTTATCTTACGTACCAATCTTAAATGAGTTTTTCACTTTCTGAAACAACAAACACAAATTGAAATCGTGTAGTTTGAATCGTTTTACGGTCCCAATCACAACTAGAAATTGTCACCCTCTGAAAAGTTTGGCGAACTAAAACTTTGTACCCGAAAATTATGGATTCGTAAAAATGAAGTCAATACTCAGCTTGACAACGATTGGCCATTCAAATGATTGAGTAAATATTACCAACTTTAATACGACCTTTATGACTATTTAGGATATTTCAATCAGAAAGAATGATGTGGTATTAGCAATAATTATTTTCGTAGGTGATAGAGTCCGGTACTTTTAAATTTAGAGGGTTTAGTGTGCACTCACATAAAATAAATATGGACGACTAGATGATAGGCAGAGTAGGAGGAGGACTGCCGAGTCAGTGTTGTAGACCTAGGCTCGAATCAGCTAAGCAAGTAAATATGGACGACTAGATGATAGGCAGAGTAGGAGGAGGACTGCCGAGTCAGTGTTGTAGACCTAGGCTTGAATCAGCTAAGCAAGTGAGAGATTCTATGTGATGTGCGGATGACAGGCGACAAATAGTTTCCGACAAAGTTCTTTAGATAAAATGCTTTACCCGGTGGGGTTTTGTATTGTTTTTTGTTTATTTTCAGTTAAGTTTTGTGCTGATAGGATCCATCTTCCGATTAGTCTTTCTGTTATGTTAGTTGTTCCTCAAAAGTTGATCGGGCGTGTATATATATATTTCTATCTTAAACAAAAAAATAAATAAAAAAATGCTTCCTATTCTAATTAATTAATTGCTTCGTTAGGACCGTCTCTTCCTTTGCCCCACACTGTTCAATCTTCTTTTGAAAAAATGAGTTGGACAAATGATGACAACATTTGAGAATTGTAGTCAATCTATATTCAAATGTCAACGCAGTTATCATCATTTCCCTGCCGGCCAACCCAGTCGATGTCCTCCAAAGTCTAAGACGTACCTAATTTGATTGTCTTGTTGGAATTATAACAGTACATCCGTTTCAAAAGAATTAATTATACATATATTTTCTTAATTTTTCTAAAAAATTATTTTACTTTTTAAATTAATAAAGATTCTATAAATATTTTTTATATTTCTCTTTTCATATTTAATACTATGCAAACTCATTTTCACTCCTCTCACTCACCCTCTTTTAGATAGAATAGAAAATATATAATATATAATTTATATCCTTAATAATTGAACAATTTTTTTAGAACAAAGGAGTATTTCGTAACATAAGATATTCATCTGGTAAAGCAGGGTGGCACCTCTATAAGCACGTGCCTATCTGCTGCTCTCTTTACCTCACTCCCCCCCCCCCCCCCCCCAACACCCACCCACGCACACTAAAACCCAAACACATACATTAGGCATTTTAGGTCATTTGATGAAAATGCCTGTTTAAAAAATTTGAGACTGCTTCATACGGGCTTTCTTTTGGTCACTTTTGAATATTAAACTTGCATATGTAAAGGA
The DNA here is from genome assembly GCA_033070095.1 of Escallonia herrerae. Taxonomy (NCBI): domain Eukaryota; kingdom Viridiplantae; phylum Streptophyta; class Magnoliopsida; order Escalloniales; family Escalloniaceae; genus Escallonia; species Escallonia herrerae. Next base: position 257,042 of record JAVXUP010000135.1, read on the forward strand.
AAGTGATGTTAAGCTCCAATTTTAACTCTAATAATAACGTTTTAAGTTTATTTTTTCAATATTTAGTACTTACCTTAGAAATAATTCTTGATTCTGTAATTAACGTTACTTACCAATGTATTTACCATTGAGCTACACCGTCATCCCATTTAACCCATAAGTTCCAAAAAAGACTTCTCTAAATTTTACAAGCAAGGTCACATTACAGGATAAGCAGGGCAAAAAATTTCACTCGCTGCATTATTTGCTATAAGAACAAAGTTTTTGCTGACAAAGTGAGAATCCTTGCGGCTTTATCTAAATGTTTTTATTTGTTACTTTTAATCACATTCATAAAAATTAAAACTTGCTCTTTTCTTTTATCTTTTACACTTGTCACTGAGAAAATTTAGTCTATATAGCGCTCGGAAAAAAAAATTCTTTCTAGCTATAATCTGTTCAGGGCTATCTATAAAGGCTGATCCACATATACCGTTAAAAATTGCGCACGATTCAGATTGCTTTTTTTTTTTTTTTTCATTTTTCTTTGCAAAATCACGCTAACCTGCCCCTGCAAGGGACAATTTGGAAGAAGCTTTTTCTTTTCCCTACTAAGGGGGGGGGGGGGGGGGGCAAGGATGTTTTGAAAAATTTGAGAATATGGACAACTTGTCCCAGAGCTGCCGAGATTTGAACCGTCTTGGTACGTGAAAATTTCAGGTTTCGCTTTCTTCGTGATCCAATTATGTACTGTATTAGGTTTGAGCAAGTCAGATTTAAGATTTTTGAGTATTTTTTTTCCTTCGCCAAATCACGATACATTAAGATAAAATTCCAAATATACAATGCGACCTTTCTTGAAGGGACCAAAAAAGACTTTGAGGAGACAAATCTCAATCAAGTTATACATCTCTAAATACTAGAACTAAAAGTAAATACCATGCCTCCAGCATAGATCATCTTTGCCAATTAAACCATCATCTCAACTTTGGCCATTCAGGACTCTAGTACTACTTCAGAACTCCCATTTGTCAAGCAAAATGCCCACGACCCACCGCATCCTCTCGGAAAAACCGAAAAGAAGAAAACACAAGCGGACTTGAGAAGCGTGCTCTTATAAGTTGCAAGCGAACTTCAATGGTCGGTACTATTAGTCCCGGACTGCCCAATGTTTTCTAGAAGAGAGTGAAGGGGATGACGGAGCCAGGGGAAACACACTGCTCGAGTATTGCTACTACGAGGATAGCTAACCCTAGCAAGATGATCAAGCACTGTCTGCCCGACTCAGAGCAAAGCTCATGCTTGATGACATTTTCAGACACAAACCAAAGGCAAAATCATGCGGTTTATAATCATGCTATTCTGTAAATTACTTGGAGAAGGATTTCATGCGCGCAAGTTACAAGGTCCATTAATAACAGACCTATCAAAATCATTTAATTTTGAAACCAAATTTGGCAAATCTAAAAAGTGAGGCCTCCTGAGCGGTCTTTTACACAATCAGAATGGTTCTCTAAACTGGCTTAAATAGAAAATAACTCTCAAACAACCACAAGCCTATAAACCAACTCAACCAACTAAAATGCCCAAGATAAAGGTCATGCATTTAAAGAAAAACCCCATAAACTGCTAAAAGTATTGCCAGTTGAGATGAGGGATAGTTCTTACAATCGCGACAATTCGAAAGGATTCATTGATCTGGTCAAGGTTCCCATGTCTGGCTGCCAAATATAAGAAGGCTTTAAAGGCTAAATCTCCAAAACCAGAAACTTGCTCCCTATGCCTCAAGCTAAAACCACGCAGCATATGTACTATTGCAATTCAAGCCAATCGCATGGGGTTCTGCTTGACTCATTGTGACGGGCTTGAGGGATTTTTGTACGAGGTTTCAAGTATTCGCCGATTGTGATGGCAGCTTGGGGTGATTATGCTCACCCTCGTACGTGACAATAAGCATTGAAGATTCTTCCAAGCACCTCTCGACATGTTTCCTTGCAGGGCAACCTCTCATGCTGCTACATTTATAGTATCCCCTGCACATGCCCAATGTAGATTAATCAGCTAAATGGAACTATCAAGCTTTAAGCTCAAAGGTCGGTACATACCTAAATACGGAACTGAAAAACATGAATGAATCATATACTATAAAAGATACAACTGAAAAATGAGAAAGGCTGTCCCAAGAAAAGAAGTAATTATGTCCCATCAGCAACCACAAATTTATCTGCTCCTAAAATGTTTTCCTTTTCAGTGTGCAGTTTCATCGAAGAAAAAAAATTGGCTGGCCAGGTTGGAGGAATCTTCCTCCTACTCCTTATATAGTGACAATTAATCGTTTCTGAATGCTTTTAGTGACTTTTATTTAATGACGCTAAAAAAGTACTGCTAATGATTGTCGCTAATAGTGTTAGAAGAAAAGCTACTAAAAACATTTAGCAACTGTTAATTGTCACTGTATATGGAATTGGAGGAAGATTCTTACAACCCGGGTAAGAGTCAAAGTTTATTCTTCATCAAATTAATGAAACTTATTATGGCTTGAAAGAAAGAAACTTTACATTACAAGGGTGTGCGACGAGGATAAGAAAAACGAAAAAGAACCTAATAAAGGAAAAACAGAAGACTGAATTATAGAACCACACATGAGATAAAAGAAGAGTTGTAACCTAGGTGTATCAATGGAATCATATTGCTAAATAATGTCAATATTGTAAATGGAAACTCCAAGTGGGGCCCCTAGCACAGTTGAATATCACAGCAGCAGACACTGCAAATACCTGGGGTGAGGTGATCCCTTGATTGGCTTTTGGCCATACTTCCTCCATGAATATTCATCGGAGGGAATATCTGCAAGCTTGTTACTGATGGCAGGTACTTTGATTGTCCTCTTTACCCTATGCTTCCTGTTGGAAGTTAAAAATAAACCGACGGCAAGCTATATAAGGATACCAACTAAGTCACCGATTACGAGGAATAGTGAGAACTAAAAGATAACCTCTTCTTTGAGCAGTGACATCGGCCACTGCTTCCGCATTTCACGCTTCCATCGTCTCCCCTTCCGGAGCACCTTCGTTTGTGCTGATAAGAATTTTGATCCGCAGAGCGTGCTGCCCCAATTAAATGAAAGACGTTTGCGTCCATATTAGCAACACTTCCATCTACACTCAATGAAGAGATGAAAGACCTAGTGGACGACATGGTGGGCGTGCAGGTAGAGCTATCGAAATTCAGGTTAATGCCGCTATTGCTCCGTTGGAACATCATCTCCGCTCGCTGTTTCAGCTGCTGCTGCTGAAGCTGAAACTTCTGTTGTTGTTGAAGGAAGTGAAAATTTGATGGCGGTGTTTGCTGGGCAAATTGAAGGGGGGTTTTACCACTTGAATTTGTTTCCATCAATGGAATTCCCAGAGTCAGAGTACTTTTAACATTTGAACCAGTTTCTTGAATTGGGTTTTCATGACTATTTGTTAAAAGAAGCTGAAGGGGTTTGGGCTGATGATCAGTTTTGCAATCGTGGTTCTCTAGGAGAAAATTTTGGGGATAGGGGGTTTGAATTTTGTTGACCTTTCTCACTCTTGCATGCCCTAAACTAGAATCAAGCAGAGAAACAACCCTTTTGAACCTAAACACAGCTTCCCCAGTTTCAACCAATAAATTCCTATACTGAATCTGATCTCGGGGCTTAGATAGCAGACTGACAACCCTATGACAACTATCTACTGCTGCTTTATTAGCTTCTTCAACCTCCTCCATTTCTATCACCCTTATATCAAAAACGAAAAGATAAAAAAGAAAAAAAAAACCCTAATTACTCAAACCCATGACAGCCAAATCAAAGCACACCATAACTATTAGAAGTGTCCTGGAATCTAACTTTGTCTACAGAAAATAAAATCACTGATACATAAACAAATAAAACAAAAACCCAAAGGGCAAGAAACCCATCTTGACGGGAAGAAAGAACCAAAGGCAGGGGCTTTCAACGGAAATTCGAAGAAAATTCAACTCACAGAAAAAGGGTATCAACAAAAAAGATCAGATTCAACTGGGTTACGTGAAAATCAGTCAGAAAAAGAAAAACCCAGATAGAAATTAACAGGTCAACAGCAACCTCAATCAAGAAAACCAAGAGGAAAAAACAAAATCAAAGGTCTAAAAAACAGTAGCACGAGAAAAAGCAAAGGCAGACCTTTTAGGTGGACTCGGGTGAGTGCTTGTCAAAGCCTAAGATTCTTCAATCTCCATAGGCATGTAGGACGAGAGATTGAAAGGTGTGAAAGAGAAGACTTTGCTTCCGGCGGAGAAATGAGACGAATTCTCAGCATGCCCAAAAGAGCACAATCTTTCTTTAACATTTATTTTGGAGAGAGAAAAGATTATTACAGGGAGGACTAATCTAAACAATTTTCATTTGTCAAAGAGAGACAGAGACAGAGAGAGAGAGAGAGAGACGAGGAGCATTTAAAAATAAAAAAAGTAGCCTGCGGGCACCAGAGAAGCTCAGAGGCGAAACTGCCGTCTCTGTCACAGATTTCAAAGTGGGTCCCACTCTCTGACTTCATTATTTCTTTCTTCCATTTATTATTTATTAATAATTCCTTAAATCTGTCTTTTTTAATCCCGAAATTCCCGTTTCTGCATGACTTCCACGACTTCAAACGTTTCTTCTGTCTTGTCTTTTGGGTATGGAATCCGGAGGGCTAGACATAGTAATCAAAATTGGCAACCCAACTAGCCAATCACTGGGTTGTTCTGTTTTTCTTTTTCTAGTCATATATCAGTGAAAAACAAAACAGTGGAGGGGCATAATGTAATTTACTAAAAATAGGAAAAGCCTTTAATGTAAATAAATTATTCCCTATAATCTTTTGACAATGACGATTCCATTATCTAAGGCAAGCTTTGAAAAGACGATATAGTTTTAATCAAATCATTGATCGCACGGAATTATCTTGTTATTCTTAAAGAATATAGTCCAAATAAAAAATGACAGCTAATGTGATTAACTAATAAGTTTAGTGCATGAACTAACCATCTTCATAAAACAATTTTTTTTCTTTATAGGATGCTTTCAAACTTATGATTTGACATTTGAGACAATCACTACTAAACTGTCATGCCACAAGGCATAAGCAAAAGTTCCTATTTGTTCAATGTCCGGAATTATCTACGAGTATATCACGACCTTAAAGCTAGTAATGTAAACAAAATTAGTCCATGTTTCTGTGTCAGACACTAATTTTTAAAATTGTATCACAGTTAGACCATGTTCAGGCTTCTGGATCGATCTTTACGTCACTTTCTTATCACTTTTTTTGGATCTAAAATCTACTTAACTTGACTCGAGTCTTGAAATCACCTCATATTTTATATTATGTATGAGAGCAAGTATAATGTCTCTCACGTTTGAGTACATTAGCTATTATTATACTAATAAAAGTAATATATCTACTTTTATCGTTAAGGAAACTGTAATTTGGCCTAAAGAAGAATGTAGCCATGATCAGCTTCTTAATCAATGTAACAACAAAACCTCATTAACTTACAAGAGAAAATACCACTAACATCTTTTTAAATATCTACCGCCTGTCCCTTCTAAAATAGAATTATTTACTGCCCTTTGTTTTGTAAAGAATAATAATTTCCAAACTTGTCAACATATCCGCCCAAAAATAGGGACCATCTACAATTTTACCTTTACCGTGGCCCGAGGGAGAATCCTATGTAGCCGTTGTAAACAGCACCAATCATAAGAGGCCACGCCGATATTATTATGGTGCAAATTGACACGTTACCGAGGTTTGTAATCTGGCGAGGCAATCCTATGTAGCCGGTAGCAAGTACGTTGGGTTGGTCACGGACGAGACAAGGGGGGACCTCTCTCTCTCTCCCACCACGAGGTTTCTATTTGTTCTTGTTTTTTTTTCCCTTCTTTATATGGGAATTTGTTATTTAAACAAATTTTGAATGTGAATCCTAGAAAGTTAGTTACAACTTTTCACGGAGTGTAATTATTAGTTATAAAATATTTTTAATAATTTTTATTTAATAAAAGTAAATAAATACTATTAACAGTTGTTAAAAAATTTAACAAAAAAATTACTAAAAACTTTTAATGACACTTAGTTCTCACTATATAAGAAATTGTAAGCACCTTCTTACAACGAGAGTATCGACGTTATGTCAGACCTTATTGACACTTGTCACAATAATAAAGTCAATATTTTTTTTTTTTTTTTTTGTTATCGCATGAACTTTTTTTGTTGTGATGTTGGTTATCACGAGATCTACCCAAAAATCCACATGAAGAAGCCAGGGCCGCGGTAGCGGCAGAATCTTCTACTTGTACATAGACAATAGCGTGGAGCAATGGTTCAAACTTTCTCCGGCCCCTTCTCATCAATGGACTCGTGACGTATACAAGGAGTGCGGTTCGTTCAATAAATTTATATCTATCTATCCCAGAAATGTTTAGATTTTTCAAAACTTCATAGACATGGAGAAGCGAAATGCAATCCCCACTGTGTCGTAATAATTGTAAAAGAATCTCCGAGGATAGCATCTCATTGTCTCTTACCCGCGATTATAAAAGCACTCAGTAGCAGTGTTTAAACACAGGACGTCCAAGTTCGAGGCTTGCATGCTCTGGAGAGTAATGGTGGATCCGAGTCCAAAGCCAATTACACAGTTTAGACAAACATTAGACTTTCCCGCCGAATTAACCAATAGGCAGGCAGTCACAAAGTGAGACTAGCATTTAGTACCAAAAAATATGAAGTAACAACTACCAATCTGGTGGGATGGATTACAATTTCGATCCTTTTGGAGTTTGTTAAAATGTTGGGACGCCACAACCCGCGCTGAAAAAATGTTAACATCTTGCCACTATTGGCGATAATGAAGTGTGAAGAAAAGAAACACAAGAGTATGAATTAGACTTACCCGCAGAAATAGTGGTATGGACATGCTTCATTGATGTATGGATATTGGCACTCTTTTTTTGCCAACTGCCAATAACTCTCCATGTAAAGCAACAGGGATTCACCACAAGCAAATTACCTGGCTCCAACCTTTTCCTTCCAAAGGTTGCTCCCCTCATGGCCAATCAGTCTCTTTTGCTGACGAGAATATCTTTTAACATCAACCGTGTACTAATAAGCCTTTCATCATTGTATTTTGATCCTCTTTATTCGTACCAGGGAAAGCGATACCAACCATGTAACCTGTTGGCTTTTGTAAGATGTATGGGGGCTACAAAGCAAATGAAAGCAAAAGTTGTGGTCCAGATCCATATGCATTGGGATGGGATCTACCCCAAACTATAAGCAAAGAAGAAATTAAATTCAAACAATTTCTATTATTACGTAACAGAAAAGAATATGTGAAGCAAAAGCAACTACGGTATCGGATTCTCGTGACATTAAGCGAGCAACTAAGCTGTGGCCCATACCTTGCTGTCGAGGAGAAAATGTCAAGTAATAGATGATACCAATATCAGAACACCTTTGAAATATTAATCTTCAGAAGAGTACCATTAAAAAGTCGCTAACCAAAATGCTTTTGTTAACGATTCCCTAAAGATAAGCTAGTAAGAGAAGGGGGAAGGGGGTGCAACCAACCAGATGGGCACAACTCCTGTAATGTTGTCCACAACATGTTCCTTGAGCGGCGAAAAAATGTTATTGCTTCCTTCCCCTTCCTTTCTTGGCTGGCTGCGCTTCTGTCTGTTCTTTTCCAGTCACTTCTGCCACATCAGCTGTAGGGAAAGAGGAGGGAAAAGTTCATTGTTAGGATGCTTTCAGTGTTTAGATAATTGCTACAAAAGCTTAGAGCCAATCGAAGCACAAAATTTAGTAAGCATTGATTCACTAACAACTCAGAAAATGCAGAACTGCAAAGAAGTTAAGGAGTCAATGATAAAAACCTCCAAACAAGTAAAAGACACTTTTAAGACATTTATTCCATTTTCATTTCACTCGAATGGACAACGATGGCTTCTTAAGATGAATTCCATGACAATTGCAATTTGACCATTTCATTATTCTGGTGGATGTACTTTCCAAAAAGAATCATTATGGAAATTAATCCATCTTCATGGAAAGCATTTGGGCCTTAAGCAAACAGAATAAACTTCAAATGAGTTATACCTTCAGGACCACGTGCCATCAGAGTAAAGAATATGTTGTTAAGCTTCTCCATCTTCTTAGCATCCTGTGCCTGGTCTGTCTTAAACTTGATGCACTGGCAAGAATAGATCAAAAAGGCGCATAAACAAAAAGGAATCGTAGCGTGAAGCTGACACACTAATAAGGTTTCAGGAGTTTAAGATTGACAGGAAACAGATATATATTCAAATCAAATGAATTTCAAAGTGTGATAAATCTGAAATGAATCTCAAAGTGTAATAAATCAACAACCAGTACCATCTTACTTCCCTTCAGCTATGAACAGAGTATACGCATCAGCTGCAGCTACAAGATTTGACAAAAAAAATTGAGTCTAGCAAAATCTCTCTCGAAAGAGAACCCACTAGCCTAACATAGAAACTAAAAGGTAGCCCCCAGCATGCCGAAAAAAAAAGAATGTACAACTTCTAACTGTTAAGTTACCAACTGCTTTAAAATCTCAAGCTGTTAAAGAATGAACCCACCATGTGTATCGTGATTTAACACTCCCCCTAACGTGCAAACCCCAGATTGCACATGGAGAAACAAATCAAGGTGCATCCCAAATAAACAATAGTGCAAATTGCAGTACGATAAAGGGCGACCACACATACAAGCGGGAAGAATTGAACCCAAGACCTCTTCAATGCAGAGTTCTAAACCAAGTTAAGTTACCATCTGCTCTAAAAGCTTAAGCTAGTAGAGAATCGGTCCAACAATGTATATCATGCTTTAAAACTAACAAGTATAGGTCAACTGCCAAACCACTTTGAATCCAATGCCGCCTGTATACTGTCCGACCCTATGAACATATTATTGTTAAGGTTCTTGCCTAACCTTGCCCAGGTGCAGGGGTGGCCAACAGTTAAGTGATGCATACGGAAGAGTACATCATAAAGTAGGTCCACGTACAAACACATTTTCCTAAAGAAGCTCTAACTGCAAAACATCAAGCATTATAACTTATTACAAATTTCCAAAAACGTGGAAAGAGAAAATCAGAACTAATATGATAAGCTGAATAAGACAACGGCCGAGCTTTATATTATGCTTTTGGGGAAGTTATAATTCTTTGCAATAAGAATAGTTCTGGTTTTATAACTGTCTGTTCCATTCCGCATGAAGATTGAAGAATGAAAATGCCCTTTCCTCTATAACACTTCAAAAATATTATGTGCTTTCATACCCAATTCCCATCACTGTCACTCCAGCTAAAAAAACAGAAATCAAGTTTCTCTTCACAGTTGGAATGTCCTATCATCGTTTGCCTCTCTAACACTCCAATTATGACGATTCCCTCTACTTATCCTCTGTCACTAATTCAACAGTTCCAGCCACCTCTACCCTTCTACCAAGAAGAACACAGCCGCCCTCATATTTTTTTGCTTAAATGAAGGAGCCACACATTACCCAAAGGCTAGAGTATGGTGTCTCCCCTTATTTTGTTATGCTCTTTCCATATGTACGGCGTAATCTTTTAAAGTAAGCCCGTATTGAGAACAGATGACCGGAAGCTTAATAAATGGTGTCTGGCGATTTTGCAGGCACATAGTAGCGGCAAGAAGAAAGAACACACATTTTCCTTGTCTGCAAAAATGGTATCCAATACATGTTTTTATACAAAACAGTATTCTAGGAGAAAACTGTGAACAAAGAACGCATAAGAATAAAAAGAAAACATGAAAAGAAATGTATATAGAAGAGGCCAATGTCCAAAATCAACATCAATACTCATTTTCGTGGATTAGTTGTCTTCTTATGACATCCATACTCCTGTCATAAAATGTTACTATAATCCATTTCCCATCCATTCTCAAATTTTACAAACTGGATAAGCTTCTCCAGTTAATGAAATACTTGAAAAGTATGAGTACGACATCCACATATTAATCAGCTAATTGTTACGTCGTTTGTCCAGCAATGTAAAACCCGATGTTCGTGTTATTTTTGTAATAATAGTAAGCAAATTCAAGACCTTCATAAAGAGCTGGTTGTTGGATATCATTGTCTGACTGAGAAAAATATCATGTCCATGTTGTACATCTCATAGACTTATCTTTCTTCCAGGAATTCTTTGTTTTAGATTCAAACACTAGATTAATGGTTGCTGATAAACTGATACATTGACAATAGGAGATAGGAAGTGGCACAAGAGAACTCCCTTAGAATCATGCATAGGTTCATCATCCCCATATTGGAAATCAAACTGCTAAAAGTAAAAACTCTAAGAACTCTACTTGGATTCAGTGAATGAGAGATGAAGACCCGGGATGGATAAGATGGCCATGATTATCTTATCAGTGCACTGTTATCTAAACCTAACGTGTACGTAACAAAATTCACTACTTGGCTGCTACCATATAGCTAACCAAAATTACGAGAAGATTGCACTTTAAGAAGTGTTTGGGAAGGCGATAAAACACTTGAGCTGTAACCATAAGGTGGGGGAACGCCAATGGCGGCTATTATAATGCACGTTACGTCTTTTGCAGCAATCTCTTAAGGCAGGTGGTGCTTCTCCAAAGACCAAGCTTTGCAAGAAGGACAAGAAGAAGCTAAACATTTACTTCAATTTATGAGTAATTGAACTTAATTTACTTCTTTCCAAAAAGCAAGAGCTGCAGAATCAGAAGTTCTTACATAAATGATAAATTGAGACTTCAATTCTTGTATATCCTACATGAATGTCCAAAACCAGAGATGCCCACCGTTACCACATATTTCCCCCATTTAGACTTTTTCGAGTTTCCAGGACATATATAGTACAGGCACATTGACCTTTGTCATCATTTTTGCCCTAGCTTGACTTGCCAAATGACACTTACCTAATATCAATAGCTATTTGGGTTTGATTTATTGTATATATGGTATAGATTCATCCTAGGAAGTCCCAAAAAGTCAAAGGGGAAAATCCGAAGGAAAAATATCTGAAACTGTAGGCTTACTAATCATGATTCAAGGTGTACTCTGCCAAAATCAAATCATATTAACACAATACATGTTCAATACATTCCAACTAAAGAAACTGACCAATATACCTAAAACCTAATCTGGATGCTTCTAAGTCAATAACAGAACAAGTTCATTGCTTAAGGCCACTCCATAAAAAGGGTTTGGCACCCTCCCCACCTCCCCTCCCACCTCTTTACGTCTTCTTTGCACATAAGATGCTTCGCCTTTTTAGTCAAGGCTTGACTAACTGAGAAGGTGAAGGATCCTTCGCCTTTAGGCGTCCAGCATCGGCTGCTTCTTAGTCCTTGTTCCGTCTGCTTCACACCGATACAACGGCAAATAGAAATATCTACCGTATGGATCTCTAATTGGGTAATAACTAGAGTAAGGTCTAACATATTATCATACTGCACAATAGATGCAACCAAAAGGCAAGAGTTAAACTGCGAATCGGCACTACTATCTTGATAGCTTAAATTTATGCTTCCTAAATTTAGACACAAACATCAGAAACTTTACAATCTTGCATACTTTTTGTAATCATAAGTACATTTTATGAAGATGATGACAATGATAATAGATGTTGCATACAAACTTTGATCAAGGCCTTTCGCTTGTATGATTATGTGCTTCTTAGCACAACACGAGAACTCTGATACCTGCGGTGGCATTAGCCAACGTTAGTCCCTTGTACTCAAGAACCTAGTAAGATACACTTCACATCTAGATCCCACAACCCGAATTCACATCCGTTCCATGGGATTACTAAACTCCAGGTCACCGAACTAGTACAAGATGTATCATCTTCACTTAAGGTTGACTGACTATATTAATTCATTTCATGAAAAAATCATGAAATGAATTAACACATTCTCTCTTGTCTTCTTCAATCTCCTCTCCTCCCTGTTATTCATCATATTTCCGTGAAACCCAGGTAGTGACTCTTGGATTCATTACAGACTGACTATGGTATCTCGTTGCTAACACATAAGACAACTTCATAGACCATCACATGCTGATGATACTTTAATTTTGAGAGTTTTATCATCACAAACTAGCAATTTCAAGAATGATCACACGCAAGATTATATCAGTTCCAGTATGCGACCCATATGTCTACTTCTTAAACAGCGCAAATCCACACGCAAGATTATCAACAACAAGATCAAACATTCAAATACAGCAATTTTGCGCGAAAATAGCCGCCTCCATAAACAGGTATAGCATAACGACAGACGACAAGATTCTGATTAAATTGTTACCTCCTTGTCATCGGTGACCTTTAGAACCAATTTGCCGTCACAATGTCTATACTTCGTACAATACCGCGTCTGAGATAAAATCAAAACCAAGAAATTAGTAAAGATTGAGAAAAAATAACTATTTAAATGCACTTATGGATCGTAAAGGGGGGAATTGAGGAATTTACCTTTTCGGGATTGGCACGGAACAACTGTACTGATTTGTCGACGAAGTCGTCCCACGTTGTCATGTAAACCATTTGGCCGGAGATATATGGCGGAGATAGGGCAGTGGCCGGCCGTCGGATCTCTGGCAAGAGTGAGGTTCTCAGCGTTTTGGGTTTTAGGGATGGCCCTTTAATATGTTTTTCAGTCCGGGTCGCGCGTTGTGGGTCCCGATGTGTCATGTCGGCTGAACCGATTATTTACTTATTTAGACCTCCCTGACAAACAACGGAATTTACCATCTTATACCTGACAAACGGGTACAGGGTAACCCGTTGCGGGTACGAGACGGGTAAAATTTATCAAGGTTTGAATGGTGGTATTTTTGGACACCTGTTACTTTCTATCTATATCTCTACTATATATAATTACCCTCACCTGACCACTCCACCACCATCGCAAACACACAACCATCGACTGAATTCACCAAACCCACGCGCGCGCCCACACACACACACCAGATGACACATTTGTTGTATGATAGTCACTTCTTCTTTTAATGTGAAACACGAATATATGCCAAATTCAATGCCTCATCAAGACATTTCTTATCGCAAGTTTTCCTCTTATCGCTACCTACTCATCCTAAACCTCATTGTTCGAATCATTGAGATAGCGGCGGAGAAGGCGGTGCCACCGCGGGGCAAAAGATGGTTAGCAAGAGAGTATAAATGGTGTCGCTTGCATTGCTCATACTTGTAATGTGAGCAGGATCTATATGCGTTAATTCATTGGTACGCAATAATGAAAAGTATATGTTATGTTGTCCATAAAAGGTGGCAAATTAATGCTCCACTCGGCTCAGAACTGTGGTGTTGGAAGCTTGTTTCTTTTAATCAAATTTCACCCAAAGAGGTCCAAGATTACAATCCAAACGCTCTCTTGACAATGCTTTTTGTGGGTTGGTGGCAACCAAAAGGTCAAGGTGCGTCCACCCTACTCAGAAATATATGTTCCATCCCAGGTCCCTTTATTGCATATTCCCATCTCTAGCAATTCAACTTTGCTAACCAAAAAGGCTTTGTCAGTAAATAGGAAAAAAAACCAAGTAATGATAGAAGCTTCGCTTGCACAACCATCTTCTTTTGATGGAGATTTTCTCCTTTTTTAAGAAGGTTTAATTAGGGAAGAGGATACCAACATGAACATCATGGCAAAAGTGACGAACCCATCACTGGCCCATGTTGGAGTTGGATTTTCCAGTTTAGCAGCATAAGCATATCCAGATTTACGGGCCCAGCGTAACACATAGTTTTCAAGTATGCAGTTCAGAGGAAATGAAAGTGAAATAAACAAAGACCTAGTAAAACCTTATTGTTTGAATCATTGAGATAGCGGTGGAGAAGGGGGTGCCATAGATGACAGGAATAAAATGAAGATAATGGCGTTGGCGGAGTTGGGGCGGTCGCTAGACTATTTACCGAAGGACTTGGCGGCGGCGATTGAATCTGGTAGAATAACGAAATCGATTGCGTTGAAGTACTTGGACTCGGAGAAATCGACAATCTTCTAGTGGTTGCTGTAGTTTCAAGGTTGCAAGGAGCGACTGTTTGTCGGCACGTGACTTGGTCTAGCAGAGGGAGAGGAGAACGACCCCGAAGACGGCGAGGGAAGGGGAAGAGAAAGTGGGCATCTGATCGTCTATCGTTTGTAAAACAGGAAAACAAGAGATAATGGAAGTTGTAATAAAACCGTTGAGACGTGGGAATAGAGTTTTTGTAGGAACAGTGGAGTGTGGGAAGTTTTCAGGGGAAGTGAAGATCAGTCTGACATGTTTTTTTATTTAATAAAATTAAAAAAATTCTAAAAAATAGGATTCATGGTTTGCTGTTCATCCAGACTATCAATCGAATATATACTATATATAATAGGATTCAATTGATAGCTTCTTTGCCTATCAAAGTACCAATCTAATTTTCTGAGATTTTGAATTATTTTTGTAAATAAAATAATAGGTGTCGAGATGCTATTGGTTACAAAGAATAAAGATTAAAGTTAATCTAAATTTTGTAGATAGACATCCTAAAATTTAGCCTATCCATCCGAGACTCTCTCCTAAACTTTTGCAATTACTCCTCCCATGTTTACAACTTCCTTCCCTTCCAGAACCAAAAAGGAACTGCTCTGCTATCCAACTTTCCCACTTCTCCTTTCCGTTACTCTCTTCTGTTCTCTTTTCCCTCACCTTTTTCTCCACTTTCTTAAATTGGCTTCTCTGGTTAAAGACACAATAACCAGGAACTCCAAGGCATAACTCATTTGGACAGTTTCTTTCCCTTGAAATCAAGACACGCCAGGGGATTTTTTTTGAATTTATATGGCCAATCAATTCAACGGCAAATATGGATGGTACAGTGACTAGGCTTTGGCAGTATCCCTTCATCAAATCCGGTCGTTAAGCCTTTAAGAACGGAATTCATGGAAGGCAGCCATTCATGGGGGATTCAATCAAATGTTGTCCCTGTTGCAATTTATGGGCTTACTTTAGCAATAGCCTTTGCCTTCAATCAATTGGCCGAGAATGCTCTCTCCTAAAAAATGATGCTACCTTATTGGGTGGATTTGACAGGGTCTATCTCACTTCCTACGCAGGAAAGGGGGGACGCCTCTTTCTCCCGCAGACAATCCGGCCTTTAGGAAGCGACCCATCCTCCAGATATTGATCAAATGGCGTGAATGTTGAATCCGTCTTTCATGGGGGTCATCGGATGTTTAAAACCTTATTCACTATTTTAAGTGTGGAATGAGCCATGGCAGGGTCCTACGGTAAGCTTTTCCTCACACAACACGTAGAACAGAAACACTTTTAATGAAAGGAACATAGGAGTTTGTCGCATTGGTTTTAAGCATGAATGATGTGCTTCGGGGTCTACAATCTTCCCACTTTCGTTCTTTATTTTATTCAATTTTCTATTTAATTTTCTTTGAATGTTTGGCTCCCTTTCACTTGCCTGACTTATAAGAATCATCAACATCGTTACTATTTTCAGGCTTCTAGTGGTCTCATAAAGGAGTGACATTATCGACATATTCATGTAATCATATTTAAGTTCGTGAAATTTTCAGCGTTTCTCACCTTATTTTGTTTCTGCGAATCTCTCTATAAGTGTTAGACATTGGCATAATTCAACATCCCCCATATATATGCCATTGTTGCTTTTCACTCTTGAAAAAAGAAAAGAACTTTAGATTTATTTTCCTCTTATTTTTCCCCCCTACCTTTTAGTGTTTATGAAAGAAAACGAAGAACTTATCTTTTACTATTATTTCGAACCATCATCTTCCAACTTGTGCAAACACAATTTGTTAGAAAAAGCAGAATGGCAAGTCTATTCGCACACCACTTTTGAACCATCGGACACCAAAATGACATTTACTTACACTTCTTGAGAAGTGTCACCAATAGTGTTTGTGAAATGCAATAGGTCAACATGAGAGTTCCAGATATTAGTTTCCAATAGGTCAACATGAGAGTTGCAGTCATTAGTTTCCAAACAAAACTTTAAAAGACATTAAAAACTGACCATTCTAAATAAGATTGAAAGTTTTGATCCCTGTACATACTCAATAGAGTCAAAGACATGCAAACTGTTTTTATTTATTCTTTTTATTTTTGTGGGTCGAAAATGAGATATGGGGTTTTCGTTTGCAAGCCTCCTATTCCTTTATCTAGGTCTCTAGCAACATAAGAGAGTGGAAATCACAGACCAATTATAAAAATCATGTGTGCTCCATGACCTTGGAAGGATAACAATTTAGCAACGCTTTAGTATTTCTATTTCGTTACAAAATACATACCATGTTTCCAACAGTCCGAATTCTTTTGGCAAAGACAGAGAAGTTATTATTGAGCCTTTTTCGTTCGGCAATATCAAGCAAAATATAATATGTTACTAGAATGTCCAAGACCCAGCTAAAATTAAAAAAAAAAAATAGTGACCAAAGGTTTTGAGTAACGAAAAGAAGTTAGGGGATACTTCATCCCAAATTTGTATCAAATATGGTGGGGGTATATATAAATTTGATTGTAATAAAATAAATTGAGAACCACAACCAAGGATTATGTATATTTCAACTACTTTCACAAACTTCTGAAGAAAAAGAATGTTTGGTAGGGGTATATATAAACTTGATCTTATAAGATCTGTATCCGACCAGCCCCATAGCCATCCTTCCTTATATGCAAAACACTTATCCTTTTTTATAGTCTTTATCGCGCTTTTGTAACTTGACTGATCTCCCGTGCATAGCACGGGATTTTAGCTAGTCCTATTATATATATAGTATAGATAGGATTCTTAAATGTGCAGCAAACCTTCAATCCTATTTTTTTAAAACTTTTGAATTTTAGTAAATAAAGAAGGTAACGTGTAATGTTGTAATTGAATCTCCCCTTCTAATAACTTCCGGTACCCCACTATTCCTAAAATCTCTCTGCCTTGATGCCGGTTACAGTTTTCTAGGTATGCTTTTCCCTTTTCCTGTTTGACAATTATAAAATCACAATTCACAAACCTGCAAACATTTATTCTGCTCTACCTTCTTTGACACCATTGTTTTAAGAATTTCGCTTGACAGTCAATTCTATAGTTTTAGTTGAATCGCTTGACTAATTTGTAGGGGATTGTGTATGATTTCTTTCGAATTTGATCTCCGTTCTCTTCATGTTTGGGAATTTAATATATCAAGTTCTACTTAGAACTCCACCTGACTTGGTCTCAGCAGTGGAGAGGGAAAGGAAGGCGACCTTCAAATCGGCGAGGGAGGGGGAGGTGGGGAATGGATGCGGGAGAGGTGGAGGGAGTTGAGGATGACGAGGTGAGATCGTGGTCGGCGAAGAGGAAGGAGCGGGCGCCAAAACCAGAGGAGAAGGCAGATTACGCGGCGGGGAAGGAGAGGAGGGACTACGCCGTACCGGTCGGAGTTGGTGAAGGAAAAGAGCAAGTCAGTGATTGGGGAAGGAAGGAGGTCAAAGCGGTAGCAGGCAGGAATTGGAGATGGACTCGCACCAGAACTGCATCGGCTCCTCCAACCATGCATTGCGTAATTTTTATCTCCGAAACAAAACAATATCTCCCCGCTAACCATCTTTTGTCAACCCTAATGAGTCTGAAGGTTTATCTTGTAGGCACTACTAAGACAATCACATGTACCAAAACTCTCTTAAATGTCATGTAAGACTAATGGCCCTAAGAGATCTTTTTTCAGTTCTCTTTTATGGTTTTTGTTTTAATCTCATTTATGTCTTCTTAGCCTTCTTTTCTATGAAACTTTTTGTAGCTAAAAAATCAGAGTTATCAATGACTCATGGAATTCTTTTCTCAAGCCAGTTTCAATTCCTTCATTGTATATTCATATCTGTTCAAATGCTAACCATCTTTTATCAACACTAATGAGTCTGAAGGTTTATCTTGCAGGCAATGCTAAGACAATCACATGGACCAAAACTCTCTTGAATGCTCTGTAAGACTAATGGATTGGAGATCTTTTTTCAGTTCTATCTTTCTTTTTTAATCGCATTTAGGTCCTCTCAAAGCTTGGCAGTGGGTTCAAGTACAATATTTTTTTATGGTTAAGTCAAAGATGCACAAAACACAACATAATAGAGTTTTCGTTCTTTCTTTCTTTCACTTGAGTTTTTTAATAGCAATCAGAAGTATAATTTTTGAACATGGCAGGTTTTGCTTTCCCTTTAGTTGTTTTTCCACTTTCTTTTAAGGCTGCAAACCAAGTGGTCTTGAACAATTTACTGACCAGGGCGGTCTGAAATAATGGGTAAAAAATAGTTTTTTTTGCAGGTTGGACAAATAAAAAATGCAAAGCATCACCCTCTCTGACTGCATTACACACGTGAAAACTTCTTTCTCTTCTCTCTGATGAAATTTTAGTAACTACAGAATCAAAGCTATCAATGAATCATGGGGTCAACTGAAAGTTTCAATTTCTTCACCCGATCATATCTACTGTATTGCATGTATACATGTAAGACTATTTGATTGTTTTTGTTCTGTGATAATACGATACCGAATCGGGCAACAAAGTCCACAGGTTCAATTGCGTTACTCAAGAGTATACCTGAAATGTACAAAAAAAAAAAGCGCAATCTGAGGGTGTTTTCTTTCTCAGAGCTAAGGGAATGCCACAAATGATTTCAATAGGTTGTTAAAGATCGGAGAAGGTGGTTCTGGGAGTGTGTAAAGGTACAACTAGGCCTCCAGATGGGCAGGGTGAACCTTTTGTGGTTGCCATTAAAAAGCTTAACAAGCATGGATTGCAGGTAGCTTCTCATTTTTTAATCACTGCCATCGTCATTTATTTGTTCTTGATATCTTAGTCTATGCTAGAATGCTTGGAGCAGCCTTTGGTGATGTTAGCTTATCTGCTGGTGATGTTTCTTTATATAGAATTTTTTGTGTTGATAGTTTTACTTGCTAATATACTCAATCTTTCAAGAGATAAACGGGATATAAATTATAATCCATAACTCAGATGAAGAAATTTTGCGCTTACAACTTATGGTGATCTTCCAACTTATGTTAAGTTTGTAATCAAGTGTTACTAAAACTTTCATGGGGAGAAAGTGGTCAGTACAAGCTTGCCCAGAAAAGTTTAGGGAGACAAAATTAAGCATTGGATGCTACTTACTAATTAAGGAAGACAAAAAGACTAAGCGTAGCGTCTTTAGGAATTACTAGGATAATCCAGATTTGCTCGATAGATAATAATGAAAAATGAAGAGCAAGAACATGGTTTTATATTGTGTTGTTTGTAGTTGATTTTTTGAAAGTGGTCAGTACAAGCTTGGCAAGAAAAATTTAGGCCCATAAAGACTTGCAGCAGCTGTCAATGTCTTGAAGGGGATGTGCTGTTTTAGGGGATGTGTTGTTGCGGGGATATTGGGGGATGTGGTCGGAGGTAGGGGTGCTGTGGGAGCCGTTGTAGAAGGTTTTTAATGCCAATTTTTGTCCTTCAGATCTGGTGAGTCTCTTTTATTTAGCATGAATGACAGTGAAGTAGAAGTTTTCAATGGTGAAAGATTGTATGTTCTGATCTGATTTGATGGTCTTGGGATTTCAACAGAAAATGGTGCAAAAATACAACAGAGGAAGCTGTGCCTAGAGCAGTCAACCGCTAGAGAGGAGAAAAAAGAACGGGAGAAGGCAGTCAAGTGCTGTGTGAGAAAGAACTATCAATCTGATCTCCTCATTTTTCCTTATTTTGGGTACAAGAGCTCCCTTTCAAATTAAGAATCTCTCAAGCTGTGAAACATTGGATGCTTCAGCAACACACTTAATTATTTGTTGGGTTGTATTTTAAGCTTTATGGTAGAGGAAATCATTCCGGAATAAATAAATGGGTGTAATGTGCTTTTAGTGGATGATTCTGATTAATCCAAAACTTCCACCGAAGTGGTGTAAAGTACCATGCTTGATGGATCTTATTTCTCAGGTGAGGATAAAAGCTTTTACACTACTTTAGCAAAATGATTGTTCAATTTTTTTGCACTTGATTTACTTAATTTGGATTTGCATTGATTAATAAGTTGTGCAAATATCTTAATTTTCAGTGATACTTTGGTCTTAAAATTAGAGGGTGATAAATTTGGAGTGAAAAAAATTTCTTCAAATAAAAAACAAATTATTTTTGACCCGCTCCTATACAACTTCAAGTCACATTAAAATGGAGACTCTTGATCAGTTTTAAGTTTACCATAGTTTCTCATCCACCAAAAAGATAGACGGACCTCTTAAAATTTATGTAATTCGTGTTGTAGATTTTAAGGATCGAGAGAATTGACCGAATTGACTAAGTAACAAATTAAAAATGTAAAACATTCTGATATTTAAGTATTTTTACTCATTTGAACTTTACTTTTGTTGCTACAAGATTTATGACTGTCGCTGTATAGTCTCTCTAGCAACAAAAAAAAAAAACGAAAGCCAAATGTCGATTACCAATAAGAATTGTGATTAAATATTTAACTCATGATCATAATCGTAATTGTGTTTTTGATTCATTGTTGGAGATGGAGAATTAACCAAAAAAGTAGTCATCATTGGCTTTGAATATTTGGTGCAAAGGTACATATTTTTGTGCGCACTTAAAAGTTTTGAAAACGGCTACCATCAAACTACTCTAATCCCCCGCCAATCATCCAACCCAGTTGCCCACTTGACAGAACCCCTTGCCAAGATCCACACTTCACACAACCCTCTGCTTTGGAGTCAACTACCAGCCTTACAACCCATGACACTGTATCGCCACCACCACCCCCTTTCGATTGCCACCAAGTCTCGTCAGGCCAAACACCTTTGCGAACCTTCCTCAGCCATCGCCTCACCATTTAAGCCACCACCCCCTTCACAAACCTTATCAGACCACCGCTGTCACAACCAATTTTCATTACCTGAACCCTCAAAACAATAGTCACCACCTCTGTGTACAGATTTTGGGTTTGAACAATGGATTTCAAAGGGAAATATATTTCTCTTTAGTTATTTGGGTTTAAAAGATTTAAATAGTTAGAGATTACTTTTATGAGCGTCTTAATATATATATGTTTTTGCCATTGTCATGTTTGGCGATCATTTCCCTATTGCATCACCAACAAACACTTTAATTATCATCTAAAAGTGTATTGGCAATGCAAAATTAATGTTTAGTATCCAATAAAGTGTCGTAGCAAAATTTGTAGTTTTTACTTTCAAAAAAACTTACTTTGTTAGAGTTCATAATAATTGTATTTCATTATCCCGTGCATAGCATGGGATTTTAGCTAGTATCTATCTATATATATATAATAGGATTCGATTGATAGGTTCTATGCTCTCCAAAGTAGAGGTGTCAAATGGGTCGGGCTTGGGCCGGCCTAGCCCAAGCCTATCGGGCCTCCAGCAAACCGGGCTAGGGCCTCTGTCAAACGGGCTGGGCCAAAATGAGGGAAATTTAGGCCCAGTCCAAGCCCAGGCCCTAGGCTCAACATCTAGGGCCGGGCTTGGACCGGGCCCAATTTTTTTTTTGTTATTCAAAATAATATTATTATTTTACTATCTATTTTGTTATTATTATTTAATAATATAAATACTAGCTTTTTATATGTATTTTAACAGGTATTTTTTTACGCACGGTACTAATACTAATTTATATGTAAGAGAGTGGAATTAGTCAGTTTGGTATTTATTGACAAATAAGTTCGGCTAATTATCAATTAGTATAAACTTTTTTACAACTCAACGCTTGCTTCCCCAATCACTCAGAACTTGGGCCAACTGATCAGGGGAAGTCAAAATATAAAATTACGTACAATTTTAAACAAATGATTTTACCATCTTCCCTGGCCCTTGAAGCTGATAGTAAAGATTCAACCTACATGACCATAGCCTCCCACTTGCTGGCATGTTCCGCGAGTTACTCATCAACTGGAAGTTGACTCTTCCTTCTTTTTACACTTCTTACAAAGTAAGGTATGTTTGTGTCTTCTCAAAATGTTGTGTTGCTTAGCTCAAATCTAAAAGTAATAGATATGTGGTCACGAATATTTGTTTATTTTCTCACTAATGATCTAAAAGTAATAGATTTCTTCTACATTTTAGTTATAGAAGGCAAGTAAATACACCTTAGTTTAAAAAAAACTAAAAATGCCATTTTTTGGGCCAAAAGAGCCGGGCCTGTTTCTCAAAAAATTAGGCCTGGCCCTGGCCTAAGCCCTAAGGGTTAGGACCAGTCCGGGCCAAAAAAAGGGCCAGCTCGGGCCAAAAAAAGGCTGGGCTGGGCCAGCCCGTGGGCCGCCCGGCTCATTTGACACCTCTACTCCAAAGTACCAATCTATTTTTTTAGAATTCTTGAATTTTCTTAATAAATATAATTTGGTGTAAAAATTCTATTGGCCAAAAGAGTAAGCCAAAAACGTTTTAAACTCCTAAGTTTTAGCCGCCCCATGACCTCCAAATTTGAATCTTATAGTTTTCTATTCCTCTTAAAAAACTGGCTCTACTCTCAATTGCTTTAACTTCTGTTCCATATCGGCAGAACTACACAAATTGCTCTTACCTCATCCATATCCTTATTCATAGATCTTATGACGAAAAGCTGAAAGGGTTACACATAGACAATAGATCAGGTACAATCCAAACTATAAATTCGTTATTATTTAACCCACCAATCTTTTGATCCCCTTGATTCTTGATATCCTTCTCTGTTCTCGAAGTAGACTCAGGAGGGATTGGTCACCGTCAGACTGAAGAACTACGCCATCTGTGACGGACCAGTAGTTCTTAATGCGCTGGTAGAAGCTTTTGAAGGCGTTAGGAAAAGATTTTGGGAGATGTAGGAGATGGTAGGTGGTCGGGTTGTAGGGAGGGTGTGAGCAAGTTGTCGCCACTCATTGACGTAGATAGATCGATTGCCGTAGGACTTGGAGGACACCTGATTTTGGTGGTACGGTGGGGATGGGAGGCCGTGTTTGTCTGTTGTGTGTCTATTTGTGATTGTGGGAGGGGTGAGTTTTTTCTCTTCTATCTTTCATATCCGCAATTTTTTGGGGAAAGGAAGCCGTGTTTGTCTGTTGTGTGTCTATGTCCATCACAATCATATGTGAGGAGAAGATCATAAGAAGCCCTAAAGGCGTTTTCTATTCTCTTTTGCAGATGGATGTTACGAAATTTGGAATTGTTTCTCTACATGCATGTGAAATGCCTTGCAGGTTAGGACGGTGAAGATGAATTGACGATGACACTGCAATTGGACAGAACCTCAAATCAAAGGAACGATCACATGTTGGGTATGTAATTCTCACCTATATCTGCAAAGATTTTTAGTGGCTGACATCATCACTATTTCCTAACTAAATCGACATTTTGGGAGATCAAAGAGTAGCCAAATCTTATAATGGTAATTACAGCCACCATCAGATAATCCCTCCACAGTTACACTTCAAGGGAAAAAGCAAACAAACTCATGCTATAAGACCCACTTCTATCTCTTAAATTCGGCAGTCCCCAGGAATAAACCATACAATAGCAACCTTCAATCACAGACTACGTCAATTTTTTAGATATATCTAAACGTGCGTTTAGTTATGGTGATTGTGCGATGGTTGGTGCTTACTTGCTAACGGTGGTCTTTGATTCGTTACAATTTGTGTTTTACATATGTGCGACGGAGCCAGTGTAAATGTGGCGGAGTGTTCGATATAAAGCTCATTGGTGCAAAGAAGCCTCTATGGTGCTAACTACAGGTGGATTCTTGGTGGCGGCTATGGAGCTTTGTGATCCAGAACGATGTGGATTGTGGAAGACATTGGCGACATATAGAAATCATTAAACAAACACAAGATGTGCATACTTTGCTTCCCCTCGCTACAAAGTTCTTTTCTCTTCTTTTTTCGTTTACACAATTATCTATGTACCATTTCACTGTCTCCATTCTTACATGTCTAAATGGTGGTTGACGGATTGGAAGCGAGGCTGGATGGGATTTTGGGGGATGTAGGGGATGGGCTGTGGGGAAACGAGGTGGGGGTTAGGAAAGTAGGACCGGTGATAGAAGGCAAGGTAGATGGGGGTAGGGAAACAATTTTTAGGAGAGATGTAGCCAGCCATCCTTCCCGGGACATGGGGAGGAGGTGAACTAAAGAAAGAAAAATTAGATTCATAAACATTGAAAAAAGCTTACACTTTTCTTTTTCTTTTCTCTCTTTTGCAAATGGATTATACAAAATTTGGGATTGCTTCTTAAAGCGCATGTGAAATGCCTTGATGACTGCGTCGATGAAGATAAATTAACGAGGACACTGAAGAATATGAATAAATCAATTTGTGCAATGGCAAAAAAATTTCATACATATATCATTATGTGCTTGATGTATTCATCGTTCAATCTATGAGATGTTAAAATTTTGTAGAATGATTAGCTATTTTTGTCTGTCCAAAGCCATATTTCTTTTTAGTGTATTATTCTTGGTTGCCCAAAGCAAACTTCCTTCAAAATCAAAACATATGGGCAGTGAATCATTTATGTGTTTATTGTTCTTTGTAAGTAACGTATTCTATGGGCACTGATTTATTGTTTAGCTCATTTTACATTACGAATAGCTTTTTTGGTTAAAAAAAAAAGGAAAATGATCAGCAACTCTGTCACATATTTGGTGTATAAAGCTCTCTACAATTCTTGATTTTTGAAGAAAAAGTCATAACAAATAAATAAGGAAAAGCAAAAGTAAAAAATGAAGAACGATAAAGATCCAACATCCTTGAAAACAAGAAAATAAAAGTTTTAAACTCTATGGTTACTTTTAGTTGATCAACAATCATTACTTGAAAGGTTTATTTATTGTGCGATTGCAAGATTACTTACAAATGTAAAGTTACCTACCTCTTTCCTACTGCCCCAATGTGGCCTGCCCTGAATTTTTAAAGGACTTGGTCAAATGCAAACTCCTTTAGGTGATTGATTGAGAAGGTTTGAGAGAGAGAGAGAGAGAGAGAGATAATGGGATGGTTCTTTTTCTAAATTGTAAAATCGTAGGATTATATATATTAAAAGGTCATATGCCTTTTGTCCATATCTGATTATCCAAATAATGAAGTTGAAGTTAAGAGAACGTTATCATGTCATCGCCTACATGACCGTTTTGCCACGTGGACCGAAACTAACAACTTTTGGGGTATTGAACCATTTTTTGTTAAATACTTACTCCTTAGTTTTTTTTATTTAGTTTGCATTTTCAAAATCACTGAATATTTCTCGCGTTCTCCATTCTTCCATTTCTATATTAATATCATATCCGTGCATAGCACGAGATATTAGCTAACACCCCTCCCGTGCATAGCACGGGGTTTTAACTAGTATATATATATTTGGGTTCCATTGTAACTTATTTGCTTGCCAAAAGACCCAATCTAATTTTCTGAGATTTTTGAATTTATGTTATAAACAAAAAAAATAGGTGGCAACATATCATTAGTTACAAAGGAGTAGGTTTTATATAAATCTGAATTTTTAGCATAATTTTCCTAAATTCTAGCCTCTACCTCTCCTAAAATTTTGCAATCACTCTTCCCACGTTCACAACTTCCTCCTTTTGAAACTCCAAATTTTCTGCCCAACCTTCTGCTTTCTCCTTTTTGTTCTTTTATGTTTTATCTCTGCCCTTCCCTTTCTCCAAAGTCCAACACCTTCCCCTTTGTTAATCCACTTCACCTAGCGCTATCAATCTTACAATTTTGGTTCGTTCTTCATACTAACATCTGTATCAATTTATCAGGTCATACACAACAGAATTTTATTGCCAAATTCTCAAGCATATACCACCTTCAGTCTTCTCAAATATGTTACATTGAAGGTTAGTTTTCGTGCACATTAACTATCACATTTGTCAGCATTTTTATAGTTTTAAGGCTGTTAAAAATATTGGGTGATGTTTAAATCTTTAATTTGTGTGTGTGATTGAATGGAAATTCTATCGTTCCATCATGCTATACCAAATAGTTTGGTTTTCATTTGACGGTGATATTTTTGGCCGTTTAGTAATCCTTCAAAATGTTTTTTTTTTAATTTTATTTCTGTCATTTTGAACACTCTTTAATTGGAAGGAGAAACTTCTTTTAGAATGTTTGGTGATTTCGTATTTTTGGTATAGCAACAAAAGGATTGGAAATGTAGTGGAGAGATGCAGTCGTGGGGTTTCCCTCCAGCTTCTTTTTTGGTTTTGAGGGATTAACCAAGTAGTCAGTTCTTGCTCATGCAATATTGTTCTAATTTATGTTAAAAAAATGTTCCAAGTAGTCAGTGTGTACAAATCATAATTTTATTACGAGTCTCTCAAAGTGTAAGTAGTGAGTGCAGACCCTGGCGACCAAAATTGTTTTCTAAAGTTTTTAGACCGTTTTGACTATTTAATATTTAATGTAGTACCTCAATTGCTTGATAATGTCGATTTTTTTTTTATACATGGTGGCAATTGATCGTAACTTACATAGAGATAAAAGGAAAGAGTTTGAAATATCTGGCTTGTCTAAAAAATAGTAGAAAAGACGAAAAGGGAGATATAAATCTAAAATCAAGACTATAAGGAAATAATTATTTTGTAAAAATATATTTAATTTTTATAATTTAAAATCTATTTTATCAAATGTAATGATATAATTTAATAATATTTTTATTTTTACACGTACATTGCGTGAGTTTTTGTCCTAAATAATCTTTTTTGATACTTAATTACTCCTCTACCTTATTTTTAACCTTATTTACATATCTAACCCATTTTTAGAAATCTCGGTTTTAAACAGAGATTTCAACTGAAGAAAACATAATATATTTGTCTAATTTAAACAAAATTGAAAGAAATCTTGATTTCTAACAGAAATTTCATAGTAACATTTACTTAAAAACGTGGTTTGAAATCACGTTTTCTTAACTTGAAAATTCTATTTGAAACCAAGATTTCTAAAAATAAGTTAAATAGATAAATAAAATTAAAAATAAGATAGATAAGTAATTTAGGAAAAAAACTCTGCATTGCGTGTCTTATTATGTGTTACGATGTCTCGTATAAATATAAATAATTAGAAAGTAAGATTCGTCAAACATCCCTCTCGTTCTTCCTAATTTTTCTTTCTGCATTTGGACTTTGAACCAGATTCCACCGGAGCAAGTCACGTAATTCTTTGGTTTGAATGTTCTTCAGCAATCTCCTCCATGACCCAAAGTCAAAGAAGATCACTCTCAATCAATTCAATCACCAGCCAGCAACCACACGTCGATGGACTCCAATCAGCACTTCTCGACCCTGCTTATTCGGAAACTCCCAGACTAGTTTCAGAAACCAATCCCATGGACTCAAACTACTCATCAGACGCAACAGCTGGAGCAGCCAACTCTAGTGTTTATGGTGTACACGAAGCTGAAGTTGAAGGAGATTCCGGTGCACATGAAGCTAGAGGCACGTGGAAGCACGCCGCTTTCCATGTCGCCACCACCATCGCCACGCCCGCCGCTTACGCCCCGCTTCCCTTCGCCGTCGCTTCTCTCGGCTGGTCTCTAGGTTTGCATACTCTGTGTATTTGTAAATGTCGTCTCACATCCACATGTGTAACTAGCTGATTAGAATGATAAAGAAAACTACTAGCCCAGTTTCATGATCTTGTCGCCGTTTTAAGGGCGAACTTTGGTTGAATAATAATCAAGTACGAATTTCGTTGTATGTTTGTAGTCTTACGGAGTAAATGGTACCGCACTTTTGAAACATTACCACAATTGCAAAAGAGAGGGAGTAATTTGGAATCTTTAACTTGAAAACCTGGTCTCTTAGTTCTTGCTGGAATTGCCGCTGCTTTCTTTGCCAGAAGGCTACTATTGTGTGCCTACGACGTTTTCTTGATTTTACTCTCGTCGACATTGATACCTCTTGTTTTTTGTTCTATGTTTTAGGGGTGAGTAGTTTGGTGGGTGCAACATTAGCAACCTGGTATTCTAGTCTTTTAGTTGCGTCTCTGTGGAAATGGGATGGGAAGAGGCACGTTACATACAGGCATCTTGCAGAGAGTATATACGGTTAGTGTCTATGACCGAATAACTGATCTTATATTTTGGGCTAGTTTGTTCAATCTTGTTAGCTAATGTTGGACATTTATTATGTTGTAGCTTATGATGTGTGTGTGTGGGTGAGAATGCCAGAATCGGAAGATTTGTGCATGAGTGCGTGAGAGTCAAAAGATTGTGCTTGTGTAGATGAGCATGCCAGAGTCAAAAGACTGTGCGTGAGCAACCTTGCTCTAGTCCGCTTGCCCTTAGACTTGTTCACTGTTATCCTCCGACTTCTTGTAGTGTTGATACTGCACTAAGAATATAATTTCAAACTACACGCATCCACTGCTTTTATTGCATCCATTATATCTGGACTATCAATATCTTTTCTGATCTTGAAGGATACTGGGGTTTCTGGTCTATTGCATTTTTTCAGCAGGTGGCTTCCTTGGGCAATAACATTGCCATTCAAATTGCTGCTGGAAGCAGCCTTAAGGTTAGTGAAATTTCGACACTGATGTGCCTGCAGTTAAAGAGTTATATTACCTTCATGTCCTTGTGTGCAGGCAGTATACAAATACTATCACAGCGATGGCGTCTTGAGTCTGCAGCATTTCATTGTTTTCTTTGGGGCATTTGAACTTGTTCTTTCACAGCTCCCAGATATCCATTCACTGAGATGGGTAAATGCACTGTGCACTATTAGCACAATTGGGTTTGCTGGTACAACTATTGGCGTCACAATTTATGATGGTATGCTTCAAATACCTCTTTCCACTCCTCATGCGCGTGCAGATGTTTTTTTGTCTTTCTTAACTGATTGAGACAATGCAGTTAGCCTCAAGTCCAACGAGTAACAATTCTCAGATTAAAATTTCATTGTTCTTGCAGGGAAGAAGATTGATAGAAAATCAGTTAGTTACAGTGTGCCTGGCAGCTCCACCTTTAAGATGTTTAAAGCCTTCAATGCTCTTGGCGTGATAGCGTTCTCATTTGGAGATGCAATGCTTCCTGAAATACAAGTAAAATATATCATTAAATGAAACTTATATATAGAATTCGTGCGCTCTTGTGCTCGGTTGCATTTCCATAACAATTTTAGTGCACGTTAGGATGTCTACTTGTTCAAATTGTTCTGCCACATGCACTGAGATGGTTAACACATTGTTTCAGAGTACTGTGAGGGAACCTGCAAAGAAAAATGTGTACAAAGGCGTTTCAGCGGCGTATACCATTATTGTCTTGACTTACTGGCAATTGGCTTTTTGTGGTTACTGGGCATTTGGTTCAGAAGTTCAGCCTTACATCGTGGCTTCTCTTACTACACCAGAATGGACAACTGTTATGGCTAATCTTTTCGCGGTGATTCAGATATCAGGATGCTTTCAGGTATTTTTTACGATATTTTATGGACTGCTTGTTTGTTCCGAATTGTTAAATTTCATGCACTATCCTTTTCCAGATGACTTTGGCATGCACTATCCTTTTCCAGCTACATTAATTGCTGCTACTTGCTAGTGCTATTTTATTGAATCAACGGGGTATCTAGGAGCTGATGATCGATACAAGGATGCAGTTACATCCTCTAGGCTTGTTAATCCTTTCTACTAAAAAACTTCATGGTAGATTGTCTACTTACTTCTATAGATTGGAAGGAAGCTCAAATAAAAATTTTCTTGCACAAGAAAATGCTTCAATAAGAGATGAACGAGCGATATACTTCCTTGCAGTTTCTCCTTTGTTTTTCCTTGTGAACTACTTAGTCACATCAAATCTAGTACTTGGATTATCCCGACTATGCTTTCTTTACCTCAATTGATATGGAAATTGTGATAAACAGTCAAGGGGTTAGCTTGCATCATCTTGTCATCAACCCTTATTCCTCATCTAAGTATGTGTTTCCGTTTTATTAAGATATATTGCAGGCCAACCTACGCCTATTTCGAGGAAAAACTGCTGTCCAGCAAAACTAAACCGCTCTTTTCTTTCCAGAAGTATTTCCTCCGTCTCGCGTTTACTTCAGTTTACATGGGTGTTATTACACTTGTGGCCGCAGCCATGCCTTTCTTTGGGGATTTTGTCTCCATATGCGGTGCAATTGGGTTCACTCCACTCGACTTCGTGTTCCCTGCTTTAGCATATCTAAAAGCTGGAAGAATCCCCCGAGACCCAAAACTTCGCTACTCGATGTTGTTCCTCAACATTACAATAGCTACATGGTTCTCAGTTGTTGCAGTACTGGGTTGCATCGGTGCAGGCAGGTTTATTGTGCAGGACGTCAAGACTTACAGGTTCTTTCATGATATGTAATACTACTGTATTCAATCTCAGTTTGCTGCACAAATTTCACCGTCCGACCAAGGAAATATTGATTTGTAACTTGTCACTTTGTGATTATCATGCACAAGTGCATCTCCTTTTGGTATCTTTCAAGAGATGGGGTAGACCCAATAGAAGAACAAGAACACCAAAAGACCAGAGCAACCAAGCAGTGAAAGTCCATGACAGAGCAGCGTGTGCTACTTTCTTGCCTTGTAGCCGCTCACGTGTGCACGACCACAGCCTCAACCTGCTGTAGAGGGACCTTGCAGTATCTAAAATGAGCCCATGGGGCTGGGGCCGCTGGGCTATAGAGAGCAGGTTGTTAAGAGCAATGTTTACCTTGGTAAAGGCATGAAAACCGTTTAGCTAATCAAACGACAATGAGGATTTTACTACATATAAACTAGGATGGCACCTTAAGAGAGTATTTGGAACCATGGAATTAATGAAATTTCATTTTAAATCCTTAAAATTTATTTTCTAGAACATTAAAAAAAGAAATTGGAATTGGATTTTATGGAATTTGACTGGATTTGTTTCTGTAGTGTGAAATTCAATGAAAAATGATCAGATTTCACGAGATTTCGATTTACTTGAATTAAAAGTAATTATTTACCTATTTTATTCCTTTTTTTTTTCCTGAATATCTTCAACAATGAACCAACCACCACCATTTTCATTGCCGTTACTGTCACACCACTTTTACTACCACCACCGATACCATTATTGTCGCCACCACCACCGGCACTACTACTACCACCACCACTATTGTCGCCACCACCACCGTCGTTGCCGCCACCACTGCTACCACCATTATCACCATCGATGCTGCCACCACTACCACTGTCGTCACCACCACGCCGCCACCATTACCACTATCACTGCCGTCACAACCACCGCTAACACTATCGCCACTGCCACCATTATCGTCACTACCAACACCGCTAATAGTGCCACAACTACCATTATTGTTGCCACTACTGCCACCACCATCGCCACTGCATTCCCCCACCACTATCACTATCGCCACCGTCAGTATTGCCACAACTACCACAGTCGCCACTATCACTGTTACCACTGCCAATACTGCCATAACTACCACAGTCACCACCGCTGCCGCCAATACTGCCATAACTACCACAGTCACCACCACTACTGCCACCACCACCACCACCACTGCCACCACCACTACTGCCACCACCACCACCACCACTGCCACCACCACCATTATCGTCGCCACAGCCACCAATAATGCCATCACCACAACCACCGTCGTCACCACTACTGTCACCACAGCAATCACCACTGCCACCACTACAACTGTCACCACCGCTACTATCATCACTACTGCCACCACCATTACTACTGTCGTTGCCACCACTATTACCACCACCGCCACCATTACTATCACTGGCATCACTATTGGAGTTAGTTGACGACTACCAATTATACCCTATTACACCTCAATACCATTACTATCAACATTACCATCACTTGACCACCCTACCACTTTCACGGTCGACGTTGCTACCCAGTGTAGTGCTGCTGCCACCACCACCACCATGTGGTGGCACTAGCACACTTGAAACCACTTGCCGTAATTTATTTTTCATCGTAAGTTAAGGATATAGTTGTCTAAAAATTTATTACTTTTTCATTTTCTCTGTTCTCCAAATACAAAATTGAAATTTCGTGATTTCAATTCCCTTTTGTTCCAAACAAAAAAAAGTGAATTGAATTCAAAATTCAATTCTAAATTTGAAATCTAAATTCTAAAAGAATTGGTACCAAATGAACCGTAAATGTACTACCAAAACTACTTTATAAAAGGTATAAATAACACCAATTAGCCATGCCTTTGGCCTCTTAAAATGTTCGTTAATACTTCAAAAGTAGGGTCAAAATAGGCTCAAACAAATTTATTTAGTTTCATGCCGATTATATCTTAAATAGCGTTTGACGTGCCAAAGTCGTGGTTCAAGTAAGTAACAATTAGTTATGGGGTTTGTTTGTTATGATCGTAATGATTGGACATGATTGATGCAAACAAAATAAACAGGTTTTCAGAATTTTGTGTTCTTTGTGAACCTAAAAATGGTACACTTGCCAGAGGATATAAATTTTGATTAAATCATAATCAGTTCTTAAATTTAGTTTAATTTAGTAGCATAATAAATTAAAATTTATTAAAATTATTTGAATAAAAATAGATAAAAGTAGGTTTAGTGTGACAAAATGACCATATAGTTTACTAAAATCTAAATGAGACATTTAATATCTGTTTATACGTGAGGATATATTGATAATTTTTCGAGCAGATTTAAGTTTACTTTTTTTTGGCCAAACACTTTAAATTTAATTTAATAAGAATATAATTAGTATTGACCGTTATAGAATCAATTCCAAACATAATCATTCTATCAAAAAGATATTTTTTTTTTAGAAATATGAAAAAACGAAACATTAACTAATAAGCATGCTTCTTTCTTTTGGTTGGACCGTAAGAAATATTTTTGAACCGACTTCAGTGTCAATCAAGCTTAAGTCCCTCTTTAAGTAATCTTAAGCGCAAAACCTTCACGTTCGCCTCATACATTCAGTAGATTTTTTTTTTTTTTTGCGTAAGGCCTCCATAAAAGTTTTTTTTTTTTTTCCCCTCTCTATGACAAGTACTCGTGAAGCTAACTCAATTCTCCTCCGTGCGTGCATAATTTACCCCACCACACCACTAAAGATGAGACCGGCAGTAATTTAGGGAACCGAGCTGGCAACCGAAGACCAGAGACGTGTGCCTATCAAACAAACTCCCTCTATCCCCATTATACCCCTTTCCCATTGGCGCGCTTTTTCTCCACCTCCACCTCCACATGTATGTATGTATGTATGTATGTATGTATGTACAAAAACAAATAAACTCCATTCAGTTCCCCGTTTGTTTCTCCACAAATCTCCCCGAAACTTTACTCCACAGTTTTCTCAACAGCCAAACACCGCCTAATAAATCACTTCTTCCATCTAATCTAAATAAATACCCCATAGCAATCCATAAACCGCCACTTCACAAAAACTGAAACTCATCGGGTGAACAACAGTCATGGCCTCTCCACCAGGTCCGTCTACGATCATCGCTTTCACGCTACACACACACACGCACGCACTCTATGTGATGTGCACACGTCAACATAACACACACACTCCATCTGTTTCGTAATTCTGGTTACTACATACATCTGCTTATGGAATATATATATGTATTTCCTTGGGAAGTCGAACTAGAGCCAAAATAAGGCGTAAAATCGAAGTTTACAGGTTTTAGATATTTGCAGGAAGTTCAAGTGGACAAAAATAATGGAACGGACCAGTACGTATTAAAACATTGATTTTCTGTTTTCGCAGAAAATACTCCTGCATTTCGTCTCATGAATGCGGCAATAACCGGGAATCTGAAACGGCTTAAGAGTAAGAAACCGGTTTTTCTAGGGTTTCTTGGTACTTCTTTGTCCTAGTTTTTGTTTTTGTTTGAATTTTGGGGATTTTGATCAGTCGCGGCTAACGAACTCGACGACGGCGCGGGATTGGTGAAAGTATATTCGAACGTTCAGGATTGGGAGGGCCGCAAGGTGCTCCATTACGCGGCTGTGGGAGGTTATATTCATATCTGCAAGTATCTGGTTGGGGAGTTGAAAGTTGATGTAAATATGAAGGACGGAAAAGGTATTTCTCTTTAAGAGACGGAAATTGTGTTTTGTATGTGCGCAATGAAGTGCTGTATGCCATGCATTGTGGTTTCTACCTCTGTCAATGGCATTCACAGAAGTGCAACATTTTGTCCGTGAAGTACAGCAATTAAATACATTCAAATGGTATCTTTTACGCACGTATTTTTAATTGGTGAAGGGAAAGTGAAGCACGACAAATTTAGTAGGTGCAATTTGTATGTACGACATCTTTGTCAATGACATTAACAGATGTAAAACACTTAAATATGGGGCCGCAATGTCCATTAAATGCTTACTTCACAATGTATTGATGAATGCATCATTTAAGGATTTGACCCTATTACTATGTCAAAAAGGCGAAATGGAACATACACTACTACTCTTTGTAATATATTAAATCTGTGCCCAAGGTTCAAAAACTGATTAGTTGTTACGGTTTTCCTTTTGTATGGTGTTTTAAAGCAAATCCTGTAAGAGGTCTTGGTTCCTCATACTTTGAGCACGTGCAGGTGACCCTAAGCTATCAAACGGACGTGGCTTTTTTGAGTTGTTTGTCAGATGTGCATGTATGGAATCAATAGCTTCTGATATGTACATTTGTTTATAGTATATATATGATTTAATTTGTATGACATGAAAGTATGTTAAATTAAATAGCTTATGGCTGGTGTATATCTGTCCTATTAATGTGGTTTCGTGTTCCTCACAGGTGACACGGCTTTGCATCATGCAACTCTTGGGTGGAAATTGCCAACTGCTGCATATCTCATTGACAATGGTGCAAATCCTAATTCAGCAAATGATAAGGGGTCTACTGCATTGCACTATGCTGCTGATATAGGTTTGTCACTTATCTGTAATAGTGTTGTCACTTTTGCTTTTAAGATCTAAGATGTACAAATATGTATGTATGTATATTCATATGTATAATTATGGGGTTTGGCGTGTAGGTGTCGAAACATCTTATTTGATTCTCAAGTGAAGCAATAAAGTTTTGTGAACTAGTGCAACATCAATTTGATAGCTGAAAATATCACAGGATCAGTATGATTTAAACAATTACGTGTCCATGTCTTTCTTCCCTATTTCCATCTTATATGGAATGCTAACTTAGTCAGCTTCAGAATAGGTAATCTTTCCCATTGAAAATTTTGGAGGAAACTCCTGGTGAAATATGTCTTAGCCTCTTAGGTGAATGAGATCGGTGCCATAAGTCACCTAGACCTCCACCTTTAACCTCATGGTCATTTAGCATATTATTGAAGACTGTAATTGTTAGTGCGAGTGGGCCGATCATGTTATACTTGTATAAAACCTGTTGGCCCTTTATCCTGGTTGCTTAATTGTCAAACTTCCTTGTGTCAAACTTTCACGGCTGTTAATTAGTTCTATACTGGTACAGACCTATGCCTAGTTATTCTTTGGTACTTTTTGGTACATAATACATATTCTTGGCAGTGGTCATGTACAATTCTAGTTACACTGCAGTATGACCGATGAGTGTGCCTGTTTTAACCCGGTCTGATTTACCTGAATCCTAGATAAACTCTCAGGTGGGAAATCTGTCCATATTTGATCATCTTTTTTTTTTTTTGTCTTTTAATATATCTATTGCTTTTTTTTTTATTTGTTTATTTGGTGTTTCAAGTGTCTCTATGGAGCCAATATTTGTCATGTATCATTTGCAATGGTGTTGAATTCGTCTCATTTGCATGTTTTTCATTTTTCTTGTTTCCGTAGTGTAGAAACTCCAGTAAATATTATGTCAATGATTAACCGGTTGTTGAGAGTAATGGCGTTAAGACCTCCTGATATCAGTTCTCTAGTTGACTGAAAAGTAACCCCACCCCCCACCCCCCCAACCCTCTCTGCCCCCCACTCGGCGGGAAACACTTAATTACAGTAACTTGTGATTTTGACTCGTTCTTTTTTATGAATAAGGTTTTGGCTAAATGGTTCAGTGTCTTGTATTTTTTTTTCTCTGAGGGGTGGGCAGGTGTTTTCTGGATGTGTTGTACAGTTGGTTATGTTTGCTGTTGTTCTGTTGCAGGACATAAAGAGTTACTGCAGCTGTTGATCTCAAGAGGTGCTGAAATAGATGCAGATTCTGAATCTGGCACACCATTGCATTCTGCTGTAGCCCATCGAAGGAAGGAAGCCATCAAGGTTTTGTTAAATAGGAAAGCCAACGTAAGGAAAATCATAATTATTTGGTCCATCGAATTTGATTAAAAAATCCAAGGTACGAAAGGAAGGTACCGCTCTTTAGTGCACAACATATATGATGAACGGATGATTTTTGTGTGATGACCAACATTATCAAAGACAAATTTAGAGAAAACATAATATCTATTATCTGGGTTTATTGTACAGTTAAGAATGAGATACTGATTCCGCAGTGCTTGATAAATTATCACTTAGGGTTAGATGCATGCTGCATTAATATGACACCCTTTGCGTAGAGGATGCTTTTGATTGTTGAACTTTTTTGTTTACGAAGGTCTGGATTAGGATTTTATCAATTGTTAGTTTCTACATTGAAATGAGTAACTGCTGACTTGGCTTGAGTTTTTTACGATCATAAAAAAATAGTCAATGTGGTTAAACCCATGTATTAACAAGGTTAACTCCATCAGGTTCGTGCTTTTAATTCTTATTAATCTGTTTTCATAATGTATATAACCTGCGAACCAGCTGGGGGGCTTGTTTGCTGGTTTCCTAAAGTTTCACTGAAGAGTATTCTTGCTTGTTGCTTGTTGGTGAGGAAGGCGCCAAACTACCTCTGGGGAGGCACACAACTCACAGGGGAGGTCCCCGTTATCTACCTTTTAGGTATTCATGTCGATCTCGCCAATGCTATAGACAGCTAGTTCAAGGAGCTCTGCCTGAGTGCCCGGCAGTTCAGACTCCTTGTCTTAGAACTTATTAAACTTTATGAAAAGGAAATCTGTCCATATTTGACTTCTCACTTTCAACCGATTGTATCATGGCACTCAAGAAGAGCCTTCTCCACTTCCAGCTTTGACTTCTGAACTCTTTTTAACTTTCTTAGGAAGTCGTGACATCTGCTGTCAAGAAGTCCCTATCCATATCACCGCACCATGCATTGTTCCAAAACCTGTACTCTTTTTTTACTACCATGAAAGGGGTGAATAGTGATATAGTTCCCCTTACTGCATCAAAATACAGGATTTCATGCTTTGGTTGACAGATGCCTCTTAACTATTAGATGACTACTTACTGTCTACCACCTTGATATCTATGCTACATGGACTCTTCAGAATGCGTGAGGTACCCTGTCGGAGACTCGACACTTGGACATGGGTATGGGATATGTGTCCGACGCATCTCATAGGATATGGTACTAACATTATGTTATAATGTTTCTTTTAATTGATTTGGCTTTGAGATGAGACAAGCTCTCAATTAAAACCACCTGCGTCACAGAAAACACCATTTTACCTAAGAAATAACTAAAAACTAAGAATAGATATGAATATTTTGCCATGTCCCCGTGTCTAGTGTTTTGAGATTTACACGGATCCGACACTTGGACACATATCCGACCCGAACACTCGTACCGAGTCCATGTAAAATAGCTTGATATATAGTTGCATTGATATTTTGGGTTGTCGATTGACATACTTATTCTTTTACCTAATCGCCAAATGGTTGTGAAGCACGTAGCTAGCCAGAGAGAATGCTCTTTCAAGTTTTTTTTCCTTTTCAGCTTTTGCTTAGTGGGAATAAGGCACCCTTCAGGTTATTATTGGCCTTCGTAGCCTATGATTTCTCAACATAATTGTCGAGGGAAATCTAGATGCAGAAATCAGTTCTTAGTGATTAAAAACTGTACCTTTTGCTCCTAACATTTCATGTAACCCAAATTTATCTGTACACAATCTACACTTGTTTCTCTAAAAGCGATCTGATCCACTCCAACTTAGTAGGGTGCCAAAACCTGTATTCCTGTCACTGTGCCACCTGCTTGTACATCCTCAACATCAGGCCTGTACATCACTTGTGAATCTTTGAGCGCACTTGCTTTATTGCCCCAACCTCCTCCTTCCGGGATTGCGCTACATAATTTGCCCTCTTTGATCATAACTATAATGAAGTATCGAGATGTTTAATTCTAGCCAACATCACCATATTCTAATCACCCACTCCTATGGTAGATCTTGAGTTGAATGTCTTTTTTCACAAGTAACGAGAAGTGATACTCCTTTCATACACAAATATTGTCCCCTTTGATTTAAACATAGTATTAGGGGAGGTAGATAACTGCAGTTAGTGTGACTTAAAATTGTTTTCTTTTCAGTTACGCCTACATTTATGGTGGGTGGTGGAGTACTTTTTTAAATTTGGAGCATTTAATGCTTAAAACAGAGGCGGAAGGTGATGAGGAAAATACTTGACATTCAAAAGGGCAATAATGTGTTGAGCTTCACACTATTGAGTCCTGTCGTAAGTCCTGTTATAAGTCCTTCATAGACCTTTATGACCACTCTGGATCCTAAAAAGTGCTCTCTTATCATATTCAGGGGGTAAGTTTAGGAGCTGCTCGACACATTGAAAGTAACTTTCAGCTAAATAATTGGTGAATATGCCGGATTAACAAATTAGTTAGCCTTAAAAGTAAGTTTTTAAACATGTGCACTACTTGTAGCTTTGATTTAGAGTCCTCATAATGCTTTCTGAAGCACTACTCTCCCAACTTTCCTCTCCACCATCTTGAACCTTGACATGCTCAAACCTTTGTTCGATCTGAGAGCATCTGAAGAAACACTTACTTTTTGTGGCCCCCCTTGGGTTTCTGAACTTTTTACTTACATGTATTTTTATGTTGAATGATGAAGAGAATCCATCTTATGTCAAGTATTTTAGTTGATTATTTCTTTCTGTATATGCAGCCAAATTCAGTTTCACAGCATTTTATCACTCCATTGTATCTGGCAGTCCTTCATCAATCCATAGAATGCGTGAAGCTGTTGCTCAAGGTATATAGTGTTTCTTGCAGCATACAACGAATACCATGCCTAATACCATGCATAACAACATGTAGTCCTTAGGAGGTTTCGATAAATGGCGTACTTTATACATGATGGTTTTGTGAAATTTTATGGTCTAATTGCAATCGGAAACACAAACTCCCTATTGTGTTTATGCATTTATGCTCTGATCTGGTTTTCATATTTTTTTTTTTTTTGGCCTTGTTGGATGGTGTTTAATATGAACTTTAGTGCAACACCTTATCAATTGTATCTCCCTCTCTTCATGTTAAAAGGGGATTACTTGCTTACTTTTTCGAGCCATTGTACATACTTTAGGTTACCATCAAATGTGAGCGACAGGATGAACTTGAGTAGTCATCAAGCTGGACCAACATCTAAAACGTGAAAGTCGTATCTGCCTTTTAGATTTGGATTAATAGAAAGACTGGAATCTGAATGCATGCGATGTTCTTTATCCAAAGGTTCGCACGTAAAGTACTTGCATTTTGGCTGGGAGGTCCTTGTTTTATTGGTTTATGCACTTTCGCCCTCCTACTAGAATATATAAGTTATCCGGGATCAAAAGTGACCAACCACGTATGCAGCATGCGCGGATCATGGTTAGAAAGACTGTCCGAAAGATGAATCGTGGATAAGGAGGTATTCTGGTGTCAATCTTGCTCCATCTCCCACTTATCCTCCTATTCTTTTTGCCACCTTTTCTCCGGGGAGTGGACGGGGAGGAGGGTGGGGATTTGGGAGGGAGGGGGGAGGTGGCAAGTCGAGTGGTTTTGTAAATTATCAATGTCATCTGATATTTACTGTTTCGACTAAAGCCCCCCCCCCCCCCCCCCAAAAAAAAAAAAAAATAAATAAATAAATCAACATTATCTTATATTAACTGCTTTGACTAGTTTTATAATGTAGTGAGCTAATGCTTGCCAAAAAAAAAACTTAATTCACTTGTAATTAAAAATGTTGATGCTACCAAGGTAATTAATAGGGAAACAAATTAGTGGTTACTCTTGTTTGTGATTCCTTCCTTCCTAAAGAGATCTAAACAGTTTTATTACTGCAGGACTCTGCTAATCCTGGGTTCCCCCCACTTTGTATTTCTGGCTTGCCGCTTAAATGAAACGGAAAAAATTAATAGTACTGTTGATTCACGGATGGCGATATCATATTTTTGAAGCCATCTTTATATTTGGCATTATATTTAAGGTTCTTTTTTTAGGATTATTTTTCAGTTTTTTCCTATAAATACTAGGTCCCTAGTTTGATAAACAAAATATGAACAAAGAATATCTCGTTACATTACACTTTCCCTTTAGTTGCCAAGGAGATATTGACAGCCTCTCACTCTAGTATATATTTCTTCAGTTCGCACCCTGTATCTGCCTTACTTAAATTTGATTCTTTCTTAGAACTTTTAGTCTTGCGTAAAAAGGGAGATGATTCTTACATTTGTATGTATGTTGAGGTCATTTAGGACTCGCTTCATGGTGTAACATAAAAGCTATACCGTTTCTTTAGATTTGAAGGTAATTGTTTATATGTGTTCAAAGACGCACATTGGGACTGAAATCAACAATCACGATGCTGCTTAAGTGATACCAAATTTTGACCCTCTTTGAGATATGTCAGATTTTCTCTGAATTGATACAAAAGAATCACTGGCACCAGATGTTGTCACGCGAGCATAAACATTGTTGTGAATGTGTACCAAATTATTGATTTGTTTTTACTTGCACTTGGGTATTCCTTTATGTGTTTGCCAACCTTTTTTCTTCTTTTATATAGGCAGGAGCCAATCCAAACACTGGGTCCTGTGGAATTACACCTCTTGGAGAAGCAGCTTCCAAAGGGGAGAACGAAGTTATCAAATGCTTGCTGAGAGCTGGAGCAGACGCAAATGTGGCCAATGTCGTGCGTTTCAACTTCTTCTATTCTATTAATGACGCGATTCTCTGTAAACTGACATGGATTTCCTTCTTTAACTTTCTTTGAAACTTTGTTGCTTGGTTGAGCAATCCATCTGGCTTTAATGCGGTTTGCTGGCTAATTGAGATTAGTAGTAGCGAGTCAAATTTTATCCTGATTATTTTTACCTGTGAATGGCTGGAATTTCTCTTCCTTTTTTATTTGTTTGGGGGTAACATGTGATTTATAATGAACAAAAGAGGGTCTTCTCACCTTGGTTCGTTTGACACTTGGTTAAGAATATGATTTATATCTGATTTGTAGCCATTTGGTACAATTCATCAAATGATTGTATGCTGGTTTTGCGCTTTAGCTTGGTTTATTCTAGTTTATTCATTCTGCTGTTGATATTTTAGTTGACTGGTGGTTACATTCATCTGTTATAGCCATGGTGCTCAACCATGTAATTTTTATTTTTTTTGGGTCAATTGCAGTATGGTTCGACACCATTAGAAACAGCAGCATTGAACGGTAACGATGAGGGGGTGGCAATTCTTTTTCCAGTAACTTCTCCTATCCCAACAATTCCAGACTGGAGTCCTGATGGAGTATTAAAGCATGTCTTCTCAGTAGAAGCAATTCAACAGGTACTGATCTTATTTGACGACTATTTGGATTATGCTGACTTTTCTAGTTGATGACTGTCTAGTTTGGAGTTGCTTTACTATTCAGCTACATTTCAACAAATTATTCCTGCCTTGATTCCGTCTCTCTTCATCACATTTGTTCTATCTTTATCTTTCCTTTCTGTGACACGTAGAAGTTATTTAATTAACTAGTGTGTGTGTGTGTGTGGTGTGGGTACATACATGCGTGTTTTTATACTGTGGATGTACATACATACAAACAAATATTCTTGATTCTGAAGACAACAATTTCTCAGTAGATCTTTGCTGTTGTACTCTTTTCTACAGAGAGAGCTTAAGATGAAAGAGAACTCTTTGTTGTGGAAATCGAAGGGAGTTGAAGCATTCAGGAGGAAAGATTATTTGAATGCAATATATTGGTACGGCCAGGTATCGTGTGCGTGCTGATGGTTCATCTTCGATATTATTGTAGCTGGAGAATTATAAGGACTGACTGTTGTCATGCTACGGTTGATGCTGTTTTTGGTACGGGGATCCAGGTAAGTAAGGCGAATCCATCAGATGCAACGGTAGTATCCAACAGTAGCTTGTGCTGGTCCCTCCTGAAAGAAGGCCACAATGCCCTATCTGATGCCGAGACTTGCATTCGGCTGAGGCCTGACTGGGCAAAG
This sequence comes from Escallonia herrerae, assembly GCA_033070095.1. Lineage (NCBI taxonomy): Eukaryota > Viridiplantae > Streptophyta > Magnoliopsida > Escalloniales > Escalloniaceae > Escallonia > Escallonia herrerae. The sequence goes on from JAVXUP010000135.1 coordinate 299,402, forward strand.
GCACACTACAGAGCAGGTGTAGCATGGAGGCTGCTCAAGGTTTGCAACTTTGCAGGAAACTTGATCTTTGGAAAAGGATCTAGCAATTGACATTTTCACAAGTTACCCGAGCTGACGTGTGGTTTTTTTTCTTTTTTCTTTTCCCTTACAGAACCATTTTCAAGCTACAAAAGCCTTTTCCGATGCTAATAAGCTGGATCCTGAAAATGAGGAAATTTTAAGTGCTCTAAGGTATTCTATACTTTTGAACAATGAACGATATTTTGTTGCAATTCGGTCATTCATTAGTAGTAGTAGTAGTAGTTAGTAAGTAGTAGTAGTAGTAAGTAGTAGTTAGTAAGTAGTAGTAGTAGTAGTAGTAGTTAGTAAGTAGTAGTACTAGTTGTAGTAGTAGTACTAGTACTAAATACTACTACTACTAGTACTAGTACTAGTAGTAGTACTATATTTTTCTTCTATATTTTCGTTACCATTAATCTACCGAGGGTTTCACTTATACCTTGGAAGTCTGAAAAGGAGATACACCCGATGATTGGCTTCAGAAGGTAAAGTTCTCCTAGACGAAAAGGTTTGGAGTGTGACCCTCCTCTGTCACAATGTTGTAATCATTGTATGCATCCACCCATGATTCACAACAAAACTGATCTCCTTTGATTGCTACGCGTACAGGGAATCAGTTGGATCGGAGTTTGGTGTCCCCACGGGGAAGAACATGAAGGTCATGCACCTCTAGGGAGCGTCTTCGTCTAGGCTGGTGTTTCAGTTGTGCCCCGCCTGGACTAGTGTGACAAGAACGGATTGCATTTTCTGTTTCCTCCTGGTTTAATGAAACTAATATCTTGTAGATAAAGCGTTAGAAGAAAAATGTTTTAGGACTGGATGAGAGAAATGTTTGTTTTCAGCACTAAGATTCTTCTGGTAAGCCAAAGTAGATTTCTAATATCTGGATAAAGAGCTGTAATCGTAATTAAGAACAGCCACCTGCAGCATCCATGCAGTAAATTGAATCATTCCCTCAAAAAGTTCAGAAAAACTGAATCGAATTGCCATAAATATAGAACTTTCACTTTCGCCTCTTGAATTTACATTTTTACCTATTGCCCCTAATGTTCACATTTTCGTCTCAACTTGAATTATACCCTTTTAACTACTCGTCACATAACATGAAATTGTAATTTTCCCTGGGGAACATGCACATTTCATTCAAAATAATCTTCTTTGGAACGGGCAAAAATTGGACACCAATTCGAGAAACATAAACTGACTAATTTCGAGATGAGCAAATTAATGGAGACGTGAGTCTCACCGCAGTTTACTCCACATTTGAGCGTGGAAAAAGAAAAGCTTACATTAAGATACATTCAGGTTCAATACTAAAGAAGAAAAAAAGAAACTAATGGTCGTAAAAGCAAACTGTGTGTGGGTGAGAAAAACAATTATGGCATGAATTCAGTTATTAAAACACAACAGCTAGAATCATGCAGCAAATATAAACAAACACCTGTCCTCTTTACATCCAGGCATCATCTCAGTAATCACTGCAACAGCAAAATCTGTTGCCAATACAGCACCTACAATGTTTACGGAATCTTTGATTTTCATCTGTAAATTTCAAGCCAAGCGGTTACCTTCATCTCGCTTTACAAATCATGCAGTCGCATGCTCAGGACTCGATGCATTCAGCGTCAGAAGTTGCCACTATATCTGATGACAAGATAATTTGGTGGGGGGGGTAAAGGAATGGAGGAAAGTATGTTCAATGGACCCGGACTTTTCGAGCATATGCCAACACCAGCACAAACTCCTTTGCTGATGACCCAATTCTAGCTGGTACTCTCTGTGAAGTGGATGCGGTTTGTAGCCACAACTCAACTAGATTATTTAGCCGCCATGACGGAAAAACTGACTGACCCATACATTTGATCTCGATCTACAACAGGACAAATGCACAATTAGCAAATTGTAACCAAGAACAAGTAAGCAATGTCTGTAGATACACTGGGCGCTCCATTGCATGCGAATGCAAATTAATATAGAACTAGACCAGCCTTTCACGTCAGTGGCGGTAGTATAAGAGCATAAAGCTGTACAACGGAAAGGGTCTCTAGCACTCAACACACTCATAAAATCCTTACGACAAGAAAAAACTACATAAAGGCATTGGTTCTGTACATAGTCCAATGTTGGAAATCTGAGGTCAAGACATAAATGTATGCATTCCAACAACTAGATGCTTAAAATATTTCTTGCTCAGTTATTTCTGCCCCATTTCAACTTACTGCTAGATTGACAGAAAAGGATGCTGCTTGTTAGTTTGAATAAACTCACTCACCTCATCTTCGCTTGCAAGATCTAATTTCCTCCTTAGGTACTTCTGAATAAAGGAAACAGGTACATTCCCATCCCTGAACCAATAAGAAATTAGTGTGATATAATAATTCCCTTCTGGATCAACACCCAAATTTTCAATCTAAGTTCTTGGGAGGAGAAGTTTCAAGTGAAGATGCAGAATATGGCACATAACACCTCAAAATCCAGACACATACTACCCAAAACTTGTCCCTGAACAAAAAAGTACGGAAACCATGAAATGCACACCACCTTCTTTTCCTATTTTGGTACAGTATGTGCCAAACATGAGGGTGAGCCTTGGCGCAATGTTTAAGGTCCATTGTGACCTGGAGGAAAGGTTCGCAACAAGGAAACAGTCTCTCCACAATTTTGAGGGTAAGACTGCATAAATCAATCCTCACCAAACCCCACAAAGGTGGCAGCTTTCCTCTGGGGCTACCTTTTATACACCAAACATGAAATCTACCAGTGTGTTATCACGAATCATAAAGTATAGTTATTTTACATAGAATAAAACAAAAAGTTTCTTTCAAGAAGGATAGCTCCCATTTGGCTCAGAAGTGACACCTAAAACTCTGTTTAGCCAAAGGAAGAATCTCTTAGCATGCAAAAACATACAGAACACAGATCAATTGTTGGAAGAATAGATTCATATAGAAACTCAAATGAAACCTATGCTGTTATACCATCCAAAACCCACTTTCTAGGTATTGAATACGAACAAAACTACAACGGTTAATTGTAAAATGCAGAACTTCGTAATGAATGGGGATCATAAGAACTCACTTTATTCTCAAATAACTTGCAGATATCTGTGGCAAGGGTGCACAACCTCCCCTGAAACATGTTAAAGGAAATAAGAAAATGAAGTCCCATAAGGGATAAGTTTATATCATCAACATGAAAATTCAAGCTTTCATAAGTTGATATAGAATCTCACTGGTTGTTAGAAGCCACTAATGAAAACCAAACTGGGTTCATTTTCCTTTCAACTCCAGCTTCGACAACAGCTTGGGGAGAAACTGTTGATTCTCCAAAAGCCTCGGCCTTCATTTGGCGTCTCAGTTTTCTAGGTTTAACTGATCCCGAAGGGCCAGGATTAATGCTATTCTTTTCATCTTGAACTCTAAACTTTTGTCCATGTTCCTTCACTTTATTTTTACGGGCATGAGGTTCTGATTTGACAGCAGACCCTTGTGAACTAAATTTTGAGGATTTGCTCCTATTTGCAACTTCAACCAGATAATTTAAAGGCTTCCAGAGATCAGCTTTTCCTTTCCATGACTCTACACCATTCTCTGTTTCATTAGTAGCTGCAGGATGGCTAGATGGCTCAGCAGAGGAAGAATTCTGCACGTATAACGTAGTCGGGCACAAAGAAAAATTAGGAGCAATATAAACCATCTGGAAGCCAAATGAGTAGTCATCTCTTCAAACATCAAAAGAAGTTTCCTTTCTTTACCTGCCTTATACTCTGAGTGAACTTGGTCAAGGTCTCACGCGAGCTAGAGCTCTCTTCATGGTCTTCCACAGAATCTTCCTCTTTCATTATATCTTTCTCAAAACTGGAACCACGTACTGTTTTTCTAGTTTTTGACCTTCTTCCAGTCATTGCGGTTTGGGTCACTATGGGAGTGTTGACCACCAATGAAGAGAGTGACCTCTCTTTTCTTCTTACTGGCAACAAAACTGAGGGCACGTCATCAGGTACCTTGATCTTTACTCTTTTGGAAGGGAAAATTTTGTCTCTTACATCTTGCAAACTGTGGTCTGGCCTGGTAACCAATTATCAACTGATAAGCTTTTGTTTCTTTTTCCTTTTCATTTTAGGTTAGTTTGGACCGCTGCTTAATTATATTCATATATGCATGAGCATGCAAACATGGTTCATGGTTGCCAATGCAGTAAATCTGTATTCTGAATCAGCTACTTTCAGAAGTAAAAGATTGTGATACATAACCATGCACATGTATTCGCATGCTCACACCGGAGCAGTACTTAACCAAGCAATCTTAGAAGGCTCTGAGTGCACAGATATGGACACATAGGCTCATTTGAAGAACAATTATGATGGGAACGAAGATCACATATGCACACAAACAAAAAGGGTTAACAGTTCAAAAACTCAACTTCAGGGTCCCAACATCCCGACAGGCATAGCAGTGCCCAGAGAATGGTAAGTCAAAGATAGAGATAGAAATTAAGACTGCGCACCCAAGCTCCTTTGAAACGATAACCTTCTAACCAAGATTATTACATGAACCCCAGCAATGTGAATAAGACGACGGTAACACCATCCTGGTGAACGACTAATCACTGGTTGAATATCCACTCCTGTTTATTCTAGGCTGTGCACTCATCAATGATAGCCTTATCTTTTCACAATCAATTTGTAAACTTGGGATCATTAAGCACCAACTAGAATCTATTGCAGAGACTTGATGCAGATTAGTAGATGCAAGAAACAAGGTCTTTGCAATAGAATCTCTTAAATTTTCACAATCAACTGCTTGACACAGGATAGATGCCCCACAATGTTCAATGACGGCAACAGGCACATCTCATGTGCTCTTCTACAGTAAAATATACATGGAATCTTCAACCGCATATTTTCATGTTTAAGTAGCTTAAGAGAGCAATAGAGAGAATGAGAGAGGAGTTATAAGGTTAATCAGACCGCAGCTTCTCCGCTGGTGCACAGCCTAAATCGATATTGCAGATTGGGCAGCATTCTAGTTCCTCGTCCGAGAGCTTCTTATGTATGCATTTCCTGCAAACTGGATGAAGTTCAAAGACAAGTTGGAGAGAGTCACACAGTGAGTCCTAAGCAAATTTAACTGAAACACGGAGAATAAACTAATATGAAAATGAAGACAGTATTTAAAGAGAGGGAAACAGAACAGGAGTTAATGGAAAGTACTAAAACGGTGTGGTCTTCAAATATATAAATACATAAGATGAACTAGATGGTTACAAAAAGATGTGACAAGCATAAAGGCAAAAAATGGGGGCAGGCTGTATCATATGAGCTGTTGCTGCCAATACATATTTGGAAGCATAGACAAGAAACAATGATTTGGGCTCAGCTGAAGTGGGGAACATGGTTGCACAATATGCATTAATAGTTGTACCCTTGGCAACATTACTTTAATCTTCCAATACTTTTCAATTTTCCTCTTAGAAACCAAAGAATTTTCTACCATCAATTTTCTCCGTGGTTGAAATTTTAACCATATGAAGAAAAATGGCTTGAAGGAAAGTGATCAAAACAGAAAATGAATTGTAAGCCTAACCCATTAACGAGAAACGTAATTTCTCATTCGCCCCACTGTAAACATTAGTTTTTAGTAAACGTAAAGTTCGTATAACTAATAAAATGTAATGAAACAGGAAACTTATTGCATCTAGCACGCAAATTCAACCCGGATCAATCCAATTCCCCAACTATCCCGGGCTCCCTGTTCAACATGCCAATATCAAACGTGAAGAACTACCAAAAAAATGATAAAACAAAGAGATCACTACAAGGCAAACGAAGCCAAACCCAGATACAAATTGCAAAAAGATTAGAAACCCAGATCATATGCTGAACAAAGATGCAAAAACAACATCCCAAAGACTCATAATTTAAATTAAGTGGAGCTGTGATAGAGAGAAATGAAGAAGATTCAATAGACAAACAACTACTCACACGTATGAAGACATTCGGATATAGTAGTGGCATCTCTGAAGAGCTTGTCGCACAAAGGGCATCTCATGCATGCCACCATCGCCTCTCTCCTCACTTTCACTACCTGATTCGACATCCTCCCGTTAGTATCGGCCCGCACGCCTCCCTATCAAGTGCTTGTAACTTTGACACCTCTTTCTACCCACGTACCTAAACTGAAACAGTGCATGTTAGCAGCAAGTCGTAACACACAAAATTTACGTGCACTCAACACACAACGGAATGTACAATCGTGTCAACTATGCGATAAATATGAACAAGGTATATATATGTAGCTACTGTGTATGTTATATTCGAGATGTGAGAGAGAGACCTTTGAATTTGGGCTGGTGGTAGGATTGAGGAGATGGGTAGGAGTGAATCGCGAACAAGGGACGTGGGTTGGTAGTGGATTTGGAAGAACGGCGTCGTCGATGATCCGTTTGGGTGTCGAAATCGAGAGAGAGAGAGAGAGAGAGAGAGAGACTTTGATGTGGAGTAATATATACAGCATGAAAACTAAAACAGTGCTTGCTTTCTATATTACTGTCGCCATATTAAGGCAGTTTTATTAACCTTTCCACGACGACGAGAATCTTCTGCCTTTACGTAAAAATTATACGGCATTAGTGATTAAAAATTATTTTACAATTGTAATGAAAATGTATAATGACAATATCATGTTTATAAGTTACATTTAGTAAAGTTATTCATCACATTAGAAGACCCTAATTTCTTAATTAACTATCGACATTCTAAATAATACTGAATTATCTTATGAATCAGGTATGAAACTTTTAATCATATAAATAAATTGTACGAAAAAAGTTAACAATCTCGTAAGAAATGGTGATATGACTATTCTTACTATTAAAAAAGTGATATTTGAACTGTATATTTAGAAGTTGAGCTTTACGAGTATTAGTTTAGCCATAATATATAAAAGTAAAACTCATATTTTACTATATTCTAACTTCCTATTTAGACTGGAGGAAAAGAAAAAGTATGAGACGAGTTCAAATAAGACGGGGCAGGGTGATGAAAAGTCTTTTCCAAAACCTAGCATTAAGGGCGCTACGACAATATACGAGAGGAATGGAGAAAAATTCGTGATTGGCGTGGAGGGGAAGATCTGTTTATGATATAGTTCAAGAAAGAGTCGTCTCATTCCCTTACTTATGTGCTCCCGTGACACATGTGGGAGAACTCTGCGCAACATGTTTAGTGTGTGTGGCGGCGTGTTCTATGGGGGTCGAGTAGTAATGTGTGTGCCCAGGCGCATGATAGCCCCCAGCTACACGGCAAGTTAATTTCTCTCTCCGTTTCTCATGTTTGTTCTTTCTTTTGGAAAAAATGTCAATGGTAAACACTATAATTTTCAACCGAAGAACGCTCCACTCGATCGACAAAATTATTGGAATATTATTTGCAAACCGTATTGGCATTTGAACACAACTAGATCTCTCTGATTTAACGATCCTAAATAATAGCAGCTAATGGCTCGAGTACTTTTTAAGGTTCTCGGCATGACGATGCTTTATGTTCATGCATTTTAATAGTCTTCTTTCTAATGCATAACATGCATCAAGCCTATGCATTATACATTATACGGACTTTGCGGACCATCATTTTACAACATGTTGCTTTTTAAAACGCTTCTAAGTTACACTTACACCGGTACTATTTTTAATGTATCCAATGGAAATTCTTAATCTTTTCTGCAAATATCAATTTTACTCGTCTTTTTATCAAATAGCTAATTGTCTAACTATTTTCTTCAACAAAAGAACATGTGTTTACCAATATATACATATATATATATGTATAGACACACACATGTATGATTACTTATTTTTAATTAATGCCACCTATTTTTCTTTTTTGGGCATATATCTACATATTTAATTCATCGGAGCACGAGAATGAAGTGTGATCGTAGTTTGTTCGTGGGGTGAAATGTACATGGAGCCCACTGACCTGCCTGTTTTAGTTTTATGATTGGCGCGTCCGCAAATCACTGCCGTTCATGCATGCGCACCCCTCCGCCTGCCCTTCATCACAATATTACAATCCCTACCTTAGCGTTGTTCATGTACCATTGTTGTGCGTCACTTGTCATCCAGAGCCTCGAATCAAAGTTAAAATGTTCTATAACACTTGAAAGTGTGTAGCCTGAATTAAAAGGAAACTGAAGTCCTCAGGAGAGTAAGCCGGTACATAAAAGTTTGACAAGCAATACTAATGTGGGTGTCACCACGAGCGTATGTTGTGCATTTCGAAGTTTGTGGCATACTCGTGAACAAAGAGGTCGGAGCTTTACAAGGTGTTTGTTAAAATGCACGTGCAGAGTTGTATTAGTTTTACGTTGAGTAAGTGTGAAGATAGCTGTGCAGTTCAACTTTTGGAGCGAGTTAGACTCGTCAAATATATATATATATATATATAAGCCTTCTTGGTGAACGCCTCTCTCCCTATCTCTCTCTGTGTACAGTCATTACCATGCGTTCTTCATTTCCTCTCCATCTCTCTTTGGTTCCATGTGATTGTGAGGGGAAGTGTGTGGAGCCCATTGAACTACTTTTTGTTACAAAAGATAGAATAAATCAACGAGGGAGGCATGGAGCTTCAATTACATAGATACTGATTCAGCGACCAGCTTGCTTGCTTGCTTGCTTTTGTTTTTTCCTTCAAAGCATTGTTGTCTAGTTCATCGCAGAACATCAGCATGTGACGGCTCCAGTGTCTCTCTTTATCACTTTAACTAATTGAGCTTACCAAACCAATGCAAGCATGATAATATACACAATACAAATGTGACATGATAATCATGAACTCAAATCCCGTTATGCAAAAGTTTATCAGATGTTGAACGTTGGAATTGGAAGATTAGGCTCTTGATCTTCTCTAGAGGCATAATGCAAGCAGATGCCTGAAATTCGAACTTAGCATTGTATCCATCTCCCCACAACTGATCCTTGCATCAAGATCCAACCAGACCTTTGTGCCGAGCATAGGTCATTATGGAAAAGAAAATGGTTCCACTAGCAATACCAGTTAAAATGACAACCTGCCAAAAAGAGGGCGAAAAGATCATGAGCATATAGCTAGGATAGTTAGACCTATTGGTATGCAGCAAGAAAGTATTTTAGATGCATGATGTACAGTACCCATTTAAACAGGTAGCCATGGCCTTCCCTCCATGGATAGGGAATGTTCATTCCAAATATAGCAGCCACCAATGAGTAAACAGACAAACAGACAGTCCCAGAACACAGAAAGAGCTCCAGCTGCAGCCACCAATCAGAGAATCACTAAGGAAAGTTAAAACAATTGCGAAAAGGGGCAGTGTTATGCTAGCGGCTCGAGTAGATATTTTGTTTACTACAAAAGTTCAGCAATGAAGCATTAGAAAGAATAACTAGATCCTCCGATAGACATCACCTCTGCTTAACAGAAAAATGTCCTTCAAGTGTGTTTTAACGACAAAAAGACTCACTATATATTTTTATGAACAGCGACAAAACATTTTTATTACCCGTCTTTTGTCAATTGAGCTGTTATATCAGAGATGCCGTAAAGTAGAGAATCATTGTCCTAGAAAAGATGGTGTCCTACCTCCGCATCAACATTTGAGTCCCCTCGCCTTTTTAGCGGATTCCAAGGTCAGAATTCCTTCTTAAAAACATTAATCGGCCTTACACACCCTTTGTGCTCCTATACCTTTTACTATTCAAATCCTCTCCTAAATTAGCTAAAACGTCAAGGGACTTGAATTTGAAATGGAGGGAATTTTTATTTGGAAATGGAAGCAAGCCTGCAGTACCTGAATTAGCTGGTTTCGATGATTGTCCAGCTGCAAAAATCAATGGTAGATCATCAGCATACATCGTGTGTGGTCTATCACCCAAGAAAGTGACAAATGGAACAAAAATCCATCTTTGAAGAAACATGTAAAATTCCTCTTAAAAGTATGGCTTTGTCCTTCTAAGCACCAAAACCTACCTTCATCAGTATCACTTGCATTTCATCTTGCTTTTAATATCAAGTCGTCAAACTGGTTACCTGAATATTGATGTAATCCTCTGTGTCATCAATATATTCACGCAGCTGTAAAGAAGAATAATCATGGATGCGTGCATCAGTGTTCTGCCTCTAATAGTACTGAAACTGTACAAGTTTGTCGAATGTTGATCTGATTCTTCTAGGTAATATTAATTCCTTAATGTACCAATCATTCAAATTCCATTTTTGAACGTCAAATGAATTATCTAAGAAGAAGCTCTTGCACTATATCAGCAAGGATGGAGCATACCGTGGTCAGTTTGTTTAATGTGCCCTCAATTTGCGTGAAGTAAGCCTGCAAAATCATTAGTGCTCGGCAATTAAGAGAGTTTTAGTTTTACTCCATGCAAGACAAGTTCCGTTACACTACATCAATGACCTTAAGAGCAAGTACCTCAAGCAACATTTCAAGTTCCTCAACATCAGGTTCCCCATGAGTCGTCACTGCACTGGCCCTGCTTGTTTTGGATAGCTTTGAGCCTATAGTGGGAGAGACGGGGGACCAATTAGCAACGCCATTACCGCTAATGGGCGAAGGAGCACCAAGCAATTTCCTTGACAAATACAGGTCTGCCATATCATCGTCGTCATCCAAAAGTTGTTCGAATTCATCCCTTACCTAGAAACCAGCATGTGCTTTCTTCATGTTAACATCTATGTTCCCAAAGGGGTCGTGGTGCAAGAATAAGCATGTAAATGAAATGCCTGATGCTTAGTAGATGGTTTTTCCAACACTATTCCAAATATAAGCATCTGATTCACTAATTGTTTAGCTGTGGAATGATCTAGCATAAGGTAAATATCAAATACTTCGGTTCAGGTATATGTATGGCAATTGGCAAGTAATTTGCCTACTTAGTGAAGCATATATGATATAAAAGCCTCAACAACTGACAGCGCTAGTTAACATAGACAACTATTCTCACTAGTTCTCATCCTTTCTGAGAAGCTAGAGTCCGAGTGTTATTATAATGTCTTAGAACCCAGTGTGACTCCATGTTTTTAACACATCCACAGGCCAAATATGAACTAGCACTTGGAAGTGGAGTCAAGATATGACATGGCAATGTAAACTCAAGTATAACATCTTCAGAGTCCTGCCACCACCCAACCCTTAATTTCCTCTCTACACATGTCAACATCATCTCACGAAAGCATGCTAAGTTTATATGTGATTTGGGAGCATGGGCAAGAGGAATGGAGAAGTACACTTGCTTTTTGAACGCGATTGGTCAGCCTTGTCATTGCACTCTTAAGTTTGCGCACCCGATCCAGATTACGGCTGCTGATCTGCACATTAGTCATTCCTGAGAATTAGGAAACAACAAATGAACATATACTAGTTTCCAACCAATGAAACAGAAAACTGGAATTTTTGAAGAAGGGATTTATAAATTTTAAATAGAATGAGATTGTGGGAACATAAAACTTTTAAATTTGTAGTGGAATCAGCAGTGCTGTATGTGAAACCTTTTTCCAATCAATGCAACAAGGCCTTGCTTCAGCAAATTGATTCTACATTGCGCGAGTTCATGAAATTATGTTGTCCAAGCTATCAAATGTCAGATATAACTAAGAAAAAATATGAGTTTATATGACCTACTCACCTTCTTTTGGAAGCGTATAAGATCTCCCAAGGAGGAGTCATCTGCCTCCGTTAATAGCTAGTGGTGATACATTGCTAAAGTACTAATCTATACAATCATTTGTATTTAATTAAAAAGACATCGACATTTGAGGAACAGTAGTGTATTTACATCAACTAAACAAAAGTAGGACAATTCTACTTTGTAATCGAATCTGTTACCTTCGAGGTCAGCTCATCCAAAGCTGGGTAAGCAGCAGTCTCGAGTTCTCTTGTTCGTGCATCAAGAAAACTGCAAATACTTTCCAGTGCTACTTCTAAAGCCCGGAATTCAAATGGGAACTCTACATGCAGTTGAACCAAAATATATTAATGATCTTATAGTGATAAAAACATGCTACCAAGAATATTATTCTTCCAAGTGACTTATGTATGCATTTCCTGCAAACTGGATGAAGTTCAAAGACAAGTTGGAGAGAGTCACACAGTGAGTCCTAAGCAAATTTAACTGAAACACGGAGAATAAACTAATATGAAAATGAAGACAGTATTTAAAGAGAGGGAAACAGAACAGGAGTTAATGGAAAGTACTAAAACGGTGTGGTCTTCAAATATATAAATACATAAGATGAACTAGATGGTTACAAAAAGATGTGACAAGCATAAAGGCAAAAAATGGGGGCAGGCTGTATCATATGAGCTGTTGCTGCCAATACATATTTGGAAGCATAGACAAGAAACAATGATTTGGGCTCAGCTGAAGTGGGGAACATGGTTGCACAATATGCATTAATAGTTGTACCCTTGGCAACATTACTTTAATCTTCCAATACTTTTCAATTTTCCTCTTAGAAACCAAAGAATTTTCTACCATCAATTTTCTCCGTGGTTGAAATTTTAACCATATGAAGAAAAATGGCTTGAAGGAAAGTGATCAAAACAGAAAATGAATTGTAAGCCTAACCCATTAACGAGAAACGTAATTTCTCATTCGCCCCACTGTAAACATTAGTTTTTAGTAAACGTAAAGTTCGTATAACTAATAAAATGTAATGAAACAGGAAACTTATTGCATCTAGCACGCAAATTCAACCCGGATCAATCCAATTCCCCAACTATCCCGGGCTCCCTGTTCAACATGCCAATATCAAACGTGAAGAACTACCAAAAAAATGATAAAACAAAGAGATCACTACAAGGCAAACGAAGCCAAACCCAGATACAAATTGCAAAAAGATTAGAAACCCAGATCATATGCTGAACAAAGATGCAAAAACAACATCCCAAAGACTCATAATTTAAATTAAGTGGAGCTGTGATAGAGAGAAATGAAGAAGATTCAATAGACAAACAACTACTCACACGTATGAAGACATTCGGATATAGTAGTGGCATCTCTGAAGAGCTTGTCGCACAAAGGGCATCTCATGCATGCCACCATCGCCTCTCTCCTCACTTTCACTACCTGATTCGACATCCTCCCGTTAGTATCGGCCCGCACGCCTCCCTATCAAGTGCTTGTAACTTTGACACCTCTTTCTACCCACGTACCTAAACTGAAACAGTGCATGTTAGCAGCAAGTCGTAACACACAAAATTTACGTGCACTCAACACACAACGGAATGTACAATCGTGTCAACTATGCGATAAATATGAACAAGGTATATATATGTAGCTACTGTGTATGTTATATTCGAGATGTGAGAGAGAGACCTTTGAATTTGGGCTGGTGGTAGGATTGAGGAGATGGGTAGGAGTGAATCGCGAACAAGGGACGTGGGTTGGTAGTGGATTTGGAAGAACGGCGTCGTCGATGATCCGTTTGGGTGTCGAAATCGAGAGAGAGAGAGAGAGAGAGAGAGAGACTTTGATGTGGAGTAATATATACAGCATGAAAACTAAAACAGTGCTTGCTTTCTATATTACTGTCGCCATATTAAGGCAGTTTTATTAACCTTTCCACGACGACGAGAATCTTCTGCCTTTACGTAAAAATTATACGGCATTAGTGATTAAAAATTATTTTACAATTGTAATGAAAATGTATAATGACAATATCATGTTTATAAGTTACATTTAGTAAAGTTATTCATCACATTAGAAGACCCTAATTTCTTAATTAACTATCGACATTCTAAATAATACTGAATTATCTTATGAATCAGGTATGAAACTTTTAATCATATAAATAAATTGTACGAAAAAAGTTAACAATCTCGTAAGAAATGGTGATATGACTATTCTTACTATTAAAAAAGTGATATTTGAACTGTATATTTAGAAGTTGAGCTTTACGAGTATTAGTTTAGCCATAATATATAAAAGTAAAACTCATATTTTACTATATTCTAACTTCCTATTTAGACTGGAGGAAAAGAAAAAGTATGAGACGAGTTCAAATAAGACGGGGCAGGGTGATGAAAAGTCTTTTCCAAAACCTAGCATTAAGGGCGCTACGACAATATACGAGAGGAATGGAGAAAAATTCGTGATTGGCGTGGAGGGGAAGATCTGTTTATGATATAGTTCAAGAAAGAGTCGTCTCATTCCCTTACTTATGTGCTCCCGTGACACATGTGGGAGAACTCTGCGCAACATGTTTAGTGTGTGTGGCGGCGTGTTCTATGGGGGTCGAGTAGTAATGTGTGTGCCCAGGCGCATGATAGCCCCCAGCTACACGGCAAGTTAATTTCTCTCTCCGTTTCTCATGTTTGTTCTTTCTTTTGGAAAAAATGTCAATGGTAAACACTATAATTTTCAACCGAAGAACGCTCCACTCGATCGACAAAATTATTGGAATATTATTTGCAAACCGTATTGGCATTTGAACACAACTAGATCTCTCTGATTTAACGATCCTAAATAATAGCAGCTAATGGCTCGAGTACTTTTTAAGGTTCTCGGCATGACGATGCTTTATGTTCATGCATTTTAATAGTCTTCTTTCTAATGCATAACATGCATCAAGCCTATGCATTATACATTATACGGACTTTGCGGACCATCATTTTACAACATGTTGCTTTTTAAAACGCTTCTAAGTTACACTTACACCGGTACTATTTTTAATGTATCCAATGGAAATTCTTAATCTTTTCTGCAAATATCAATTTTACTCGTCTTTTTATCAAATAGCTAATTGTCTAACTATTTTCTTCAACAAAAGAACATGTGTTTACCAATATATACATATATATATATGTATAGACACACACATGTATGATTACTTATTTTTAATTAATGCCACCTATTTTTCTTTTTTGGGCATATATCTACATATTTAATTCATCGGAGCACGAGAATGAAGTGTGATCGTAGTTTGTTCGTGGGGTGAAATGTACATGGAGCCCACTGACCTGCCTGTTTTAGTTTTATGATTGGCGCGTCCGCAAATCACTGCCGTTCATGCATGCGCACCCCTCCGCCTGCCCTTCATCACAATATTACAATCCCTACCTTAGCGTTGTTCATGTACCATTGTTGTGCGTCACTTGTCACCCAGAGCCTCGAATCAAAGTTAAAATGTTCTATAACACTTGAAAGTGTGTAGCCTGAATTAAAAGGAAACTGAAGTCCTCAGGAGAGTAAGCCGGTACATAAAAGTTTGACAAGCAATACTAATGTGGGTGTCACCACGAGCGTATGTTGTGCATTTCGAAGTTTGTGGCATACTCGTGAACAAAGAGGTCGGAGCTTTACAAGGTGTTTGTTAAAATGCACGTGCAGAGTTGTATTAGTTTTACGTTGAGTAAGTGTGAAGATAGCTGTGCAGTTCAACTTTTGGAGCGAGTTAGACTCGTCAAATATATATATATATATATAAGCCTTCTTGGTGAACGCCTCTCTCCCTATCTCTCTCTGTGTACAGTCATTACCATGCGTTCTTCATTTCCTCTCCATCTCTCTTTGGTTCCATGTGATTGTGAGGGGAAGTGTGTGGAGCCCATTGAACTACTTTTTGTTACAAAAGATAGAATAAATCAACGAGGGAGGCATGGAGCTTCAATTACATAGATACTGATTCAGCGACCAGCTTGCTTGCTTGCTTTTGTTTTTTCCTTCAAAGCATTGTTGTCTAGTTCATCGCAGAACATCAGCATGTGACGGCTCCAGTGTCTCTCTTTATCACTTTAACTAATTGAGCTTACCAAACCAATGCAAGCATGATAATATACACAATACAAATGTGACATGATAATCATGAACTCAAATCCCGTTATGCAAAAGTTTATCAGATGTTGAACGTTGGAATTGGAAGATTAGGCTCTTGATCTTCTCTAGAGGCATAATGCAAGCAGATGCCTGAAATTCGAACTTAGCATTGTATCCATCTCCCCACAACTGATCCTTGCATCAAGATCCAACCAGACCTTTGTGCCGAGCATAGGTCATTATGGAAAAGAAAATGGTTCCACTAGCAATACCAGTTAAAATGACAACCTGCCAAAAAGAGGGCGAAAAGATCATGAGCATATAGCTAGGATAGTTAGACCTATTGGTATGCAGCAAGAAAGTATTTTAGATGCATGATGTACAGTACCCATTTAAACAGGTAGCCATGGCCTTCCCTCCATGGATAGGGAATGTTCATTCCAAATATAGCAGCCACCAATGAGTAAACAGACAAACAGACAGTCCCAGAACACAGAAAGAGCTCCAGCTGCAGCCACCAATCAGAGAATCACTAAGGAAAGTTAAAACAATTGCGAAAAGGGGCAGTGTTATGCTAGCGGCTCGAGTAGATATTTTGTTTACTACAAAAGTTCAGCAATGAAGCATTAGAAAGAATAACTAGATCCTCCGATAGACATCACCTCTGCTTAACAGAAAAATGTCCTTCAAGTGTGTTTTAACGACAAAAAGACTCACTATATATTTTTATGAACAGCGACAAAACATTTTTATTACCCGTCTTTTGTCAATTGAGCTGTTATATCAGAGATGCCGTAAAGTAGAGAATCATTGTCCTAGAAAAGATGGTGTCCTACCTCCGCATCAACATTTGAGTCCCCTCGCCTTTTTAGCGGATTCCAAGGTCAGAATTCCTTCTTAAAAACATTAATCGGCCTTACACACCCTTTGTGCTCCTATACCTTTTACTATTCAAATCCTCTCCTAAATTAGCTAAAACGTCAAGGGACTTGAATTTGAAATGGAGGGAATTTTTATTTGGAAATGGAAGCAAGCCTGCAGTACCTGAATTAGCTGGTTTCGATGATTGTCCAGCTGCAAAAATCAATGGTAGATCATCAGCATACATCGTGTGTGGTCTATCACCCAAGAAAGTGACAAATGGAACAAAAATCCATCTTTGAAGAAACATGTAAAATTCCTCTTAAAAGTATGGCTTTGTCCTTCTAAGCACCAAAACCTACCTTCATCAGTATCACTTGCATTTCATCTTGCTTTTAATATCAAGTCGTCAAACTGGTTACCTGAATATTGATGTAATCCTCTGTGTCATCAATATATTCACGCAGCTGTAAAGAAGAATAATCATGGATGCGTGCATCAGTGTTCTGCCTCTAATAGTACTGAAACTGTACAAGTTTGTCGAATGTTGATCTGATTCTTCTAGGTAATATTAATTCCTTAATGTACCAATCATTCAAATTCCATTTTTGAACGTCAAATGAATTATCTAAGAAGAAGCTCTTGCACTATATCAGCAAGGATGGAGCATACCGTGGTCAGTTTGTTTAATGTGCCCTCAATTTGCGTGAAGTAAGCCTGCAAAATCATTAGTGCTCGGCAATTAAGAGAGTTTTAGTTTTACTCCATGCAAGACAAGTTCCGTTACACTACATCAATGACCTTAAGAGCAAGTACCTCAAGCAACATTTCAAGTTCCTCAACATCAGGTTCCCCATGAGTCGTCACTGCACTGGCCCTGCTTGTTTTGGATAGCTTTGAGCCTATAGTGGGAGAGACGGGGGACCAATTAGCAACGCCATTACCGCTAATGGGCGAAGGAGCACCAAGCAATTTCCTTGACAAATACAGGTCTGCCATATCATCGTCGTCATCCAAAAGTTGTTCGAATTCATCCCTTACCTAGAAACCAGCATGTGCTTTCTTCATGTTAACATCTATGTTCCCAAAGGGGTCGTGGTGCAAGAATAAGCATGTAAATGAAATGCCTGATGCTTAGTAGATGGTTTTTCCAACACTATTCCAAATATAAGCATCTGATTCACTAATTGTTTAGCTGTGGAATGATCTAGCATAAGGTAAATATCAAATACTTCGGTTCAGGTATATGTATGGCAATTGGCAAGTAATTTGCCTACTTAGTGAAGCATATATGATATAAAAGCCTCAACAACTGACAGCGCTAGTTAACATAGACAACTATTCTCACTAGTTCTCATCCTTTCTGAGAAGCTAGAGTCCGAGTGTTATTATAATGTCTTAGAACCCAGTGTGACTCCATGTTTTTAACACATCCACAGGCCAAATATGAACTAGCACTTGGAAGTGGAGTCAAGATATGACATGGCAATGTAAACTCAAGTATAACATCTTCAGAGTCCTGCCACCACCCAACCCTTAATTTCCTCTCTACACATGTCAACATCATCTCACGAAAGCATGCTAAGTTTATATGTGATTTGGGAGCATGGGCAAGAGGAATGGAGAAGTACACTTGCTTTTTGAACGCGATTGGTCAGCCTTGTCATTGCACTCTTAAGTTTGCGCACCCGATCCAGATTACGGCTGCTGATCTGCACATTAGTCATTCCTGAGAATTAGGAAACAACAAATGAACATATACTAGTTTCCAACCAATGAAACAGAAAACTGGAATTTTTGAAGAAGGGATTTATAAATTTTAAATAGAATGAGATTGTGGGAACATAAAACTTTTAAATTTGTAGTGGAATCAGCAGTGCTGTATGTGAAACCTTTTTCCAATCAATGCAACAAGGCCTTGCTTCAGCAAATTGATTCTACATTGCGCGAGTTCATGAAATTATGTTGTCCAAGCTATCAAATGTCAGATATAACTAAGAAAAAATATGAGTTTATATGACCTACTCACCTTCTTTTGGAAGCGTATAAGATCTCCCAAGGAGGAGTCATCTGCCTCCGTTAATAGCTAGTGGTGATACATTGCTAAAGTACTAATCTATACAATCATTTGTATTTAATTAAAAAGACATCGACATTTGAGGAACAGTAGTGTATTTACATCAACTAAACAAAAGTAGGACAATTCTACTTTGTAATCGAATCTGTTACCTTCGAGGTCAGCTCATCCAAAGCTGGGTAAGCAGCAGTCTCGAGTTCTCTTGTTCGTGCATCAAGAAAACTGCAAATACTTTCCAGTGCTACTTCTAAAGCCCGGAATTCAAATGGGAACTCTACATGCAGTTGAACCAAAATATATTAATGATCTTATAGTGATAAAAACATGCTACCAAGAATATTATTCTTCCAAGTGACTTTGCTTATAAAACCTTAAAAGGCAGCATCATAACATATCGTAAGGAAAATTATAAAGAACAGTATTACTTGCAACACGGTATACCATTTTCATCACCACTTGCAACATCATTTTGCATCCCGGAATGCTCTTCATCTTCTCCTTGGCCTATGGCATTTACTAGAGGCAACCTTCTTTTCAGTTCTTCAACAATGGGAACTACGTTATCATCAAGAGGGTCTCGAAGCAATACCTACCCAACATTAACTATCCAGTATTATGCTATTATAGTCCAAGAATTCTCCATAAAATTTAAGGTTGTGCGTAGATGTTCCTAAAGCTGCAACAAGTTGTGTAATCAAGTTCATGGCCTCAGCTATCCATGATTTGAATTGTATTCTAACTGCTCTTTTGGACTTGCTATTTGCAAAAGTTAAAATTAATGTTAAAAAGCACCCTTTACATTACTGAGAAATTTGGATATGAAATATTCACGTACCTCTTCTGTTGTAATGATTGCTTTAATGTGCTGGAAACCCAAAATGAAAGAAAACAGATAGGCATCAAAATCTTGGCACACAATAAACTCAAACTTCAAACACTAAAGGGGAAGTCGAAGTCAACTAAACCCTTTTATTAGAGGCAACGTTTGCACAATTTGCCAAACTTTTTAGAGACAAAGAAAGAGCGAATAAGCATATTACAGTAACATAAAAGGCCGAATATAAAGGGTATTGAACTAAGAATAGTACCTCCAAATTGAGGACGATTGCTCTTTCGCGGCCTAAAATAGTAGAAGGGTACGACAACAGGGGATCAAGAATTCGAAGATCTCTGGCATTTATAGGGACTCGCCGCATGATAGCGTACTTGTCGAGATCCAAAATCGTTCCCTGCCCACTTTGGTCTAGCAAAATCCAGCTCCTAGATACGGCCATTTTCTTCTTCAAAGACGACTCAACTGGCACAATGAACCCATCTCCAGCCATTTCAAGTAAACGGCAGTACAATCAAGAAATGGAGGATTGGAAGAAGTGGGTGAAAGATGGATCACAGGAGTTTGATTGTGGGAAGATTGGGGAAAGTGAAGGTATGTATCAGGGCTCGGAAATTGATTGTAGAGGGGCCATTGATGGAACCATTTGAGAGGTGTGGAGATTATTGGCTTGCAGTACCCTTACTTGCATGAGTGAGTGGCGGGTAGTAAAGTATAGTAAATTATGTACAATTGGAGGGGGAAAATGGTTTCAAAAACGGACAAGTCCACGCTCCTTTGAGGGTGCGTGTCTTGCACAGCAAAGCGTTTCTATCCGACGATCCTTGTCTATAATTCCGAGTTGCGACAAGAAGCTGTAACCTCGGGTTAAGGCTATAAATCTTCTCATTAATTTTTATGAATATGCTTTCTCGAGTAAGTTTCATTAATTGTAGAGGTTAATACCAAACATATGACCTGAAAAATACATCCAAATCCAGCTTGAAGTTCATGGGTAACTCAAGTGACTTGCTGTTGGACTTGCCTCTTGTGATGAAGTTCTTTGTCTTGGTTTCTAAGTTTTCCAGATGCACACTTTATTCGACAAAAAAGTTGAGATATATTTTTTAACCCTTTAGCATGGCATCGCGTACTTTTGGTTTAGCTTGTTTTTCCTTTCACTCTAATATGGCGTAACATATTTTTAGTCTGGTATAGTGAAATAATGTCAGATTTGACCGAAAGAATTGTGTGTTGTGTGTGCCTTGACAAATACGAGAGAAGTTGAATCATAAACGTATGAGAACAGTGAATGTATGATATAGGTACCTAAAAGTAACGCCTAAATTTGCATCTACCCATTAGAAAGATTTTTTTGCTTTGAACTTGTAATCTTAAGCTTGAATTCCTGTAGGGTCTGTAATGCCGCGAAGAAACATGTTGTGTCTCCGTCACACTGTTTGGTGTTATTTTTTGTTTACTCAAAATTATAAGATTGAAGATCGGATCACCAAATCACGTTAAGATCATTGACTTTCTTCACTGTATTCTTTTCATCGACACGATTGAAGTCCATTATGTGAGTATGAAAAGCGGATGAAAGGGTCAAAGAACTCATAGAGGTAACTGTTGGACTTGTATGTTCATTCTTTTTCATCACTTGATACATGCAAAGAAAGCTCGATTCAAATTCCCAAGTTAAACTTGATTCTATTCTTAAACCTATGCTTTATGAGTATATATATATCTTCTTGGATCAAAAAGAATACCAAAATCTGCTTTGAACCATACGTCTTAGCTCAATGGCTCACAAACCCTGTAAGCCATTAGACTAGATCGAATTCTTTTGTGTCAATGCATGATGATTGAGCCAAAAAGTTCAATTGATTGATATGATAATATACAGCCTTCTTCTTGTTTTGATTTTTGAAGAATGAAGTTCATTCCCACAGCCCCACTTTTCTTTTATTTCTTGTCCTTAGCTTGAGTTGTCGTATAGTTGTTAACCAAGAGAACAAACAAAAAAGTTTGTATCATAGTCTCACTTTTTGAAAAGAAACCAATACAACAAACAAAGAAGTCCTTGAAGAATCATTCTCATTAAAGAAAAACAAAAAGTAGCTTGGAGTTGATAAGGGTGTCCAAGTTTGTTTCCCTATGTTCAGTTACCCAATTATTTCATCTGATAAAATGTTATTTGGTTTTGGGACAAATAGAAATTTGTTTATTCAATTTTAAACAGTTTTTACTCTCTCTTTTCTAGGCTCAACCGTAGCAGATTTAACGGTGAGTTGCATGACCGGAGGGACCATGGCCACCCCCAACTTTTTGAAAAATTATTATTATTATTTTAATAATAGATACTCACATTTCACATATTTACAAAAATACCATTATATCGTAACTAATTAATTAAAGTTTCTTTTTGTTGTTTTTCTTATTATTTTTGTCACCGGCCGTCACAATCTTCTTCGTTCTCATTCTTCATTCTTCCGAATCTCAAATTCTAAATTTTTAGATTACGAAAAAATACGAATTGATCAAGGTGAGTTCTTTTGTTTTTAGTTTAATTCTTAGAGTAATAACAAATTCAGTAGTTATGCTAATTATAGTATTAACGTGTTCAGTAGTTACGCTATTCATTAGTTTAATTCTTATAATATTAACATATTCAATAGTTTTAAAAAAATACCAACCGAGCAATTTAATATGCATTTAACCATTTACTATAAACTTGATCAATGATGATTTTCGTGACTATAAAGAACGTTGAGTTCCGCTTTAACCATCGATATACTTATATTTCTTATTTTGTAAAACCTTGATGAACTATTTCTAATTTTAGTGTCTTTTGTTTTTTATGGTTAATGTTAGCTTTTTTTATATTTTTTTGCCCCCTACTCCCCCGATTAGATTTTCTGGATCCTTTCCTGGTTAGAGTTGTCCAAAGGGTCGCGTAGCCCTCGGGCTGGCCAGCCCGGCCCTTTTTTGGGTCCGGACTGGCCCTAACCCTTAGGGCTTGGGCCAGGCCAAATTTTTGGAGAAATAGGCCCGGGCCCAGCCCTAAAGTGACCCGTTTTTTTACCATGCCCTAAAATGGACAGGGTTTGGCCCGGCCCGGCCCTCTTTTGGCCCTAAAATGGCCCCCTTTTGGCCCTAAGGTTGGCCCTTTTTTTTGCCCTACACACAGGCCCTTTTTTTACCCAATATTATTGTATACACACATTATTATATATAAGTGTGCGTGTCCAATAATAATCTACTGAGCAATGAATCTGAACATGAATTATGATGATCGTTCTTCCTTGGTACAGTAATCAAAGATATGTTGGACATAAAATAAGAATTAGATTGCAAAGATTACAATCGAACCGTGAGAAATCATGAGCCTCCTTGAAGAGGCCTTGGCGGTCTTGGATGGGCCAAACTTATTTGTCAATAAATATCAAACCGACTAATTCCACCCTCTTACATATAAATTAGTATTGGCATCGTGCGAAAAAAATAACTGTTAAAATACATATAAAAAGCTAGTATTTATATTATTAAATAACCATAACAAAATAGATAGTAAAATAATAATATTATTTTGAATAACAAGTAAAAAAATTGGGCCCGACCTATAAACACATTTATCTTCAATGT
The DNA here is from genome assembly GCA_033070095.1 of Escallonia herrerae. Taxonomy (NCBI): domain Eukaryota; kingdom Viridiplantae; phylum Streptophyta; class Magnoliopsida; order Escalloniales; family Escalloniaceae; genus Escallonia; species Escallonia herrerae. Next base: position 322,657 of record JAVXUP010000135.1, read on the forward strand.
ATATGATTTATAATGAAATAAAAGAATAAAGATTATGTTCGTTAAATTGTGAATATTGGATATGCCTAGAGTACAATTTGCTTAAATAATAACAACAAATTACCATAATTAAAACTCTTATCTTGAATAACAAGAAAATGCAAAAAAAATTGGGTCGGACCAAGCCCGGCCCTAAATGTTGGGCCTAGGGCCTAGACCCAGATATCCCCGGAATCTGGCCCGGCCAGGCCCGGCCCGTTTCGCTAGAGGCCTGATGGGCTTGGGCTGAGCCAGCCCAAGCCCGACCCATTTGACACCTCTACTCCTGGTGGGCACTTAAAACTTTTTCTTTTTTATATAGTATATTTGACATTCAATAATAAAAGTGTCCACCTAATAATTTTAAAATGATTTAAAGATATGTATCTTTAATCATTTTATGCGTTAGACTACTTAAATTTTTTAAAAAATGATATAAAAATTATCTTTTTTGTCATTTTAAATGCTTATCTATACTATCTATAAAAGTATGAATTCTGTAAATTAATTTATTCCGATTTTATCCTTTATTTAATCACTTTAATAACAATCCTACCCTTTCATAAATACTATAATTATTTCTGATTTTACCCTCCATTAGTTATTCCAATAACAATCTTATCCTTCCCTAATTAGTTTTTTTGTAATGCATTTAATGAATATTAGGTCACAAATTTAATGTACACCTACATCTATATATTGGAAAACAAAATTTGTGGTTGCAAAAATATATATATTTATGTGTGTGTGTACTATTTATAAAAGTATGAATCTTTTAAATCATTTTTGAATGATTATGTCCTCCGTTAATTACGTCAATTATATTCTTACCCTTATTTTATTACTCCCTTATAAATTTTGATGAAATTAAAAGAACATTAGATAATGAATCTATTCTATATATTAAAAATTGAAAAGTGTGATAAGAAATAAAAACAGAGCAAAAAAATTCTTTATTATTCACTTTTTAATTTGGTTAAAATGAAATAAACATTATATATTGAACTAGTTAATGAGAACTGTTATTTTTTTTCCTTACAATTTTATGTTAACAAACAATTAACCAATTGAAAAACTCAAAATAAAAAAACAAAAATATGCCAAAAAGATCAATTAAGAAACAAAAAATTATTAGAAAAATAAAAACAGAAAAAAAATGAAAAAGGGATAAATATGCATAAAAAATAAGGCTTAAATATGATGTCAATTTGAACTAAAAATATGTTCAGTTATTACAGTTCAATTAAGATCGGGTGTTTCACATTCTTTATTGATGAAATGCAAAGTACTTAGTCTTAAAAATTATAAATATTAATCATAAATCAATTTAATAGATTAAAAAAAATAAAAATGTAGATTCATTCTTATAATTTATCCATTTGTTTTTATTTTCAGTAGTACCATCAAATATTTCTTCAATTCAAAAGCCTACAAAGAGTATTTCTAAACATTGAACTGATTATAATTGCGAACAGCAAATTTACATTTTTTTAAAGCAAGTCACAAAAGAAATAAAAATATAATTATATTATATTATTTTAATTCTAAAAATAATAATAATTTTACCTCAAACATTATTCTTCACTTTATTCACGTACTCTATACTAGTTTACACATAAATGTGCAAAGCTCAGACACCAAATATATAAAGTCAATGGATAAAAATGAAGAAATTAGTCGGTTTCCTTTTTCCAATGCCAAAGCTCTCCCTCTCCCTCTCCCTCTCCCTCTCCCCCTTCTCCCTCTCTCCCTCTCTTTATTGTTTTCGCTTCCGAAGGCCACTAACCAGTAAAAGAATCTCTGTCTCTCTCTCTGTCTCTCTCTCTCTCTCTCTCTCATGATCTTCCAAGCTACAGACGGTAGAAGTCGACGACGGACCAATCAAAAATCGACATTCAATCCCTTCACAAGCTTGCGGGTCATGCTTGACGTCGGCACGGCGTCGACGGTTTGACTTCGACCATTCAACCACGTCCGCTTCCCTCCTCAAGTTGACCAATTCTCGTCTCCCTCTTCAGTCCTCCCGCTGGCTGCCGGTCCACCTCCGGTGTTGTCTGCGCACCTCCGACGTAGTCTACGTCGAGCATTAGAGCCAATCAGTTGAGATTTGAGACATGACTCATGCGTCACAACCTACGGCTCACCGAAGTCACCTCCTCAGTCGTTCACGGCACAATGGTCATCGCCAGCCCGCGGCCGTTTTGACATCAAAGAAAGGTAAGATCCATTTTGATTAAAAAAAAATATTGATTGAACAATTGAATCTTTCTCAATTCTCAGAACTAGATTAGATTTTTATTTCAATTTTGACTTTGTCATTTGAAAATTTAGCAAATATTGCCTCATGGAATTTATACTTTTAGAGTTGGGATTTGTGGCAATTGCTACGATTATAAAATTTCATGGTTCAAGTTTAATATATAATTAATTTTTGCAATAATATTTTTCTTATACATTTGTGTTCACCTTAATTAATTATCCTAGCTCCACCGCTGACGCTAAAAATTGAAATTCCTACCACTTTTTTCAAAACCAAATACTAAGTACTAACCTCCCATCTACCACCAACATCCTCTCTCTCGTATTTATCACACACAGCAGAGTCCAGAAGAAGTCTGCACAAGCGGACTAATAGCAAATGGATTCTTATATGTGCATTATTATTTTATTTTTTGTTCACAAAAAAACATGTGTACAATTGAATTTGATATCCGTACATAGCTTTATTTAAATATTAAAATTAAATTTGCTACCAGACGTAATTTAGCCGAGCGTCAAACTTAAATTTGTCAATCAATCACAACTTATTTGAATGTTAAACTTAAGTTTGTTAATAAAATAATAAAATTGAGTTACTAAATAACTTGTAAATGTAGAACCTTTTTGACAAATTCAAAGATGATTAAAACCATATAAGTGAATCTCGTAACTCAAACATATATATTTTTTCTTCTTTTTTCTCTTGCGTTTTACCAATTTAGTAGCAATAAAAAAGAAAAAAAAAACACAATCAAAGAATAATGGCGATAGCGTGAGCAGAGCGAGCCTAACCGAGACAAAAACGTTATTACAGAATTAACGTGAACTTGTAACCAAGTCCGACATTAAAATGGTCGGACGCTATCGTTGGAATATAAAACGGTCATTACATTCCTTCTACGCGTCTACACGTTATTGCAGTGCATGATGAGCGATGATCATGCATGTCATCACAGACCCACCATACGTGTCCGGGCACTGTAGGCATAGCAGATACCTTACTGGGAGCCTTCTTTCACCGTGGACCTTTCAACAGATTGGCAATCAAACGCCGAGATCGTGGATAAATAGAAAGTCTAGACAAAGTCCAAGAAGGTCACATGGGCTTGAGTGCCTAAAACGCATTGCTAACTAGGCCAGACACCAATTGTTCCTCAAAAACAGTGCAAAGGTGTGTGAAACCTTAAATTCTGACATCTCGTGACATGTGATTGGGTTGGAGGCTCGGACATGGCGTAGATGTGTCAAATGAGCCGAGCTTAAGCCGGCCCGGCCCAGCCCAAGCCCATCGGGCCTCCAGTAATAGGGTCGGGGCCGGGCCAAGGGGCTGCAAAACGGGTCGGGGCGGATTTTGGAGATATCTGGGCCTGGTCCAGGCCCTAGGCCCAACATTTAGGGCCAGGCTTGGGCCGTGCCCGGGCCCAATTATTTTTTTTTTTTGCATTTTCTTGTTATTCAAGGTAAGGGTTTTAATTATTCAAGGTAAGGGTTTTTAAAATGTGCAGGTGCCTTCGATGGTGGACAAACATGAGAATGTTTTGGTGCATGGACATGAGCCTTCTTGGGGGGGGGGGGGGTAGACATGAGACTTTTCTAGTGCATGGCAAGGAACCTTTGTTGGGGCATGGACATGAGAACTCTCTGATGGATGAGTAGGAGCCTTCGAAGGGGCATGTACAGGAGCCTTGAGTGAGGATTTGGTGTGCTACAAGAAGAACAAAGAAACGAAGTTGGGCAATCAATCAATTTAGTTGCTAACTCCTGCCCAAAAAAGAAAATGACGGCCCAGTGCATAAGACTTCTATCATTACTAGGTCTATGAGAGTGTTAGATGTATAGTGCTAACTGACCCAGTACACAAGACTTTTGTCATTACTAGGTCTATGGTAGTGTTAGATGTATAGTACTAACTCATATTTTCCTGGTAGGACTCGCGTATAGGTGACACATTGTTAAATGCAGTCGTGCAATCACATGATAACTTTGTAAACCTCCATGCATATAAAAGTCGAACGCAATATCATCATGGACAAATGTATATTTTGGGTAGAAGCATACATAAGATACTAGATCAAAGGGATAATTCTTCTTTAAATGAAAAGTTAATGCTCAAGTTACCTCTGGGTCAGTTTCCTCTGCAATGGATGTAACCTACAAAAAGATATTATGTGGATAAGTTTAAAATAATAAAAATGAATAAGGGAAAAAGACTCAGCACAAAATGTGCATACATCATTTAACAGGAGCCTTCACTGGTGGATGGACAAAAGGTTTCTCTGGTGCATGGGCTGGAGCCTTTACTGAAGCAGGAGCCTTCACTGGGGCATGAGCAGGAGCCTTCACCGTTGGATGGACAAAAGGTTTCTCAGGCAGAACCGGGCCAGAATCGGGCCGGGCCAAGCCCGGGCCTTTTTCGGGCCGGGCCGGGCCCGGGCTTTTTTTTGGGAAATGCAGGCCTGGCCCAGGCCCTAAGCCCTAAAAGACCGGGCCAGCACTATTCATGAACGGCCCGGGCCAACCCGGGCCAGAAAGGGGGCCGGGTCAGGCCAGCCCGCGGGCCGCCAGGCCCATTTGACACCTCTAACATGGCGGAGAAAATTCGTACTTGAGATTCTTGTAATTGTTTGGAGCTGATCAAGCATGATCCCCAACTTATAAGCCAAGATCAAAGTGTCGCAGAAGCGGATATTGATTATTTTGGAGCCTTAATTCCAAATACGGCATGATCATTTTACACTGTCGAATTCGCCCTAAAAATTTGACTTGTTTGATTGTATAATGGTTAAGTATAAAGCGATGTGCTTTAATAGTTGCATATCGAGAGGAGTTGCGACTGAAATATTTCAACGATTTAGTCGTGATTGTTTGGTTACCCAATTTTTCGCAAGGGTAATGCTGGAGTAAGTATGTGAGCGAGGAGTTCAACCTAGCAAAAGACCGTTTTGTCCATTGTCTCGTGCTTGATTTTTACTCTGAGCCACCATCTTTCATTATTTTCTCTTTCCACAGACCTAAACTACCGATCAACGATTTCTTTTTATTTGTACACCAAAAGTGCAACAAAAACTCATAAAGGGTTATAACTCGCAGCCGATAAGAAGTTACCTGAGGTTAGAGGTGTCAAATGGGCAGGGCTTGGGCTGGCCCAGCCCAAGCCCAACAGGCCTCCAACAAAATGGGCCAGAGCCGGGCCAGTGGGACTGCCCAACGGGCCGGGCCAGATTGGGGGGAAATCTGAGCCCAGTCCAAGTCCTGGCCCTAGGCCCAATATCTAGGGTCGGGTCTGGGCCCAATTTTTTTTCTTGTTATTCAAAATAATAATAATCATATTTTTTTATTATTATTTAATAATATAAATACTAGCTTTTTATATATATTTTAACAGTTATTTTTTTACGCACAGTGCTAATATTAATTTATATATAAGAGGGTGGAATTAGTCGGTTTGGTATTTATTGACAAATAAGTTCGGCTCATCCAAGACCGCCAAGGCCTCTTCAAGGAGGCTCATGATTTATCACGGTTCGATTGTAATCTTTGTAATCTAATTCTTATTTTACGTCAAACATATCTTTGATTATTGCACCAAGGAAGAACGATCATCATAATTCATGTTTAGATTCATTGCTCATTTGATCATCGTTGGACACGCACACTTATATATAATAATGTGTGTATACAATAATACTGAGCCAAAATGGGGCCAGTTTTCGGGCCAAAAAGAGGACCAGGCCGGGCCAAACCCGGGCCATTTTAGGGTCGGGCAAAAAAAAGGACCATTTTAAGGTCGGGCCGGGCCTGTTTCTCAAAAACTTCGGCCTGGCCCAAGCCCTAAGGGTTAGTGCCAGTCCAGGCCCAAAAATGGGCCGGGTCGGCCAGGCCCAGCCCGCGGGCCGCCCGGCCCTTTTGACAACTCTACCCAAGGTTTGGTTACATGCAAACAGATAATGGGTGAAGTCAACCAAGATGTGGTGGAAATGTTAAGAGTTTTGCGATTGCAGTAGCGTTGAAACATATAGCCTGGAGAGTGACAGAAAGTGCGAGATTAGAGGAGAAAGCATATTCTCTTACGACTCTACATTAGGGCATTTTTTACTATGAACTTAAAACTATCTGACTGATAATAGTTCATCCTAAAATTGTCCTACGAATGCCTACCCAACAGTTGTAGCCCTAATGGCAAATACAAGTTTTGCCCTTCTTACAGCTACTTAAATATTGGATCTAAATGTTCCTGCAATTTTGTTGTTATTAACTTTGATCATTAGCTTCACACGATGACTGGAATCCCCGACTGGCGCCTCAAAATATAATTTTGACAAGAAATTGGGCAAACATATATAAAAGTTAGAAAAAATCTAAAGACTTGTTTGATAAAACTTAAATTTAACTGTCGAAAATTTAAGAGCTGAATTTGTAAAACAAAAAACTTTAAGCGAGTAGATATATATTTTTAAATATTATTAGAAAGAAAAGTTCATTAACTGAGACAAAAAGGTACTAACTAAAATAACACAAGCAAGTGTTTGACTCTGAAAATATAGTACAACTAAAAGTGTAGCTAAGATACAAAAGTAGATGCTTGGCCCTCCAACTGACAATGGTCAACATCACCTTAAAGGAAAGCACAAAAAAAAATATTTATCGCTGTTGGATTTATAAATTTTAAATCAAATGGTAACATGATGAAAGAGATACAGTACGTCATCCTTTTCCAAGGCCCACATGGAGTGGCGGTTTACGGTATCGTAGCGGTTAACATCGAATCCGAGTAAGGTAAATGGGGGTCCTAGAGCCGAATTAGGGTATTCGCGACTTGAATGGAGTGTGCATCCTCCGACTCTAGTTGATCCGTCATCTTTAAGCTACAATGCCACGTTCTTGGATCCTCATCGGAGATCTTTAACCAAACCAACCGGACTAGAGATTTGGTGTTAAAACCTTTCAGATCTAAGGGTAGGAATATGATGGAATAACTTTGTGGTTGAAGAACTTCCAATCTATGGTGGAGACTAGCAACCAGAGGGTGGAGGATATCGGTGGCAAGTGGATGCAAAGGTAAGGTGTCAAGGCATGTGGAGGACACGATGTGCAAAAAATAAAGAAAATGAGGAGGAACACTGAGAGAGACTCCTTTTCCATCTTCACAATCATGGACGTTGAAAGAGGAAGGGGCGACAAATATATTTGTTTTAGAAAGAAAGAAGAGAGACAATTTTTTTTCCACTTTTTATGTAAACACTTTTACCAACTTCTAATCTATTAGACTCATAATAGATTAATTCAGATTTAATCAAAATTTACTTTTGAGAATCAATCCCAAACGAATTACGTGATGAGTATTAAGTAAGTCTACCTTGATTGAAAATTTTGGTTTATTTTTGACAAGAAATGATTTTTTTAAGTGATTCAAGGTTAGGTACTATCAAAAGCACTTATTAAAAATCACGAAAGATTTTAAGTTTCAAGTGTGCTTAATTCCGTTATCAAACATATTCTAGGTGTAGCTCAACTCATAAATTTCCTGAAGCTGCACAAGTAAATACCTTCCTAGTTTGCATTAGTAAAAAATATTGTATGATTTTAGACCATCTTACTCGCGAAATATTACAATACAAAAAATGTCCTTATATTCTTGATCTCTCCTAGTATCATATCAACTTTCTCATGAAAATGATTAAAAGTGATCGGAACCCATATTCACTAACAGTGTGTTTGGATGAAGAATTTCAAATTACCATGTATTTCAAAATCCATTCGTTTTAATATTCACTGATTTCAAATTTAAGAAATTGCAAATTTAATCTTTTGACGGTTTTCTGGAAGCGAGTATTTTATTTGTGAATTTACATTTAAAAAATTGAACGAGATAATTCAATGGTGTATGAATATAAACTAATGAGATAGAGTCTCCTTTTTTATAGAAGAAAGTAACTAAAATTATGGAGGCAAAAAGGAGCGACTTTCTTTCTATATTTGTGGAAAGGATCTGTCAAATAACTATTTTAGAATAATTATTTTTACAGGAAATTTTGGCGAACCAAATTTTCTTTTTAAATTCTTTTTAAAATTTGATAAATCTATCTCATCATAATTCAAACAAAAAAATTAATGTGATTTCAATTTTTTAATCGTTTATAAAATTGAAATGTCCGTTTCAATTATCTCATCTAAATATAAATATAAATAAAAACAACGAACAGATTGAAAGTAGTGCACTATCGCTGGAGCAGACCAGATGCGGCAAAGCCCCTCAGATCATGGTACACATGACTTTGATGAGATGACCCATACACACAATCCCACCATCATCCATACGATTCCGTCACCGTCATTCATGGCTTTCATCGCATTCCAGATCTCCAAGCAGGACCCCCCAAGTACCAGATGCCCCCCTAGAAAAACTTAATTAGAAAAAGTACATAAACAAATCACTCATTATGCCTTCGCAGTCACGAACATGGCACAGCAACCCCCCCCCCCCCCCCCCTCTCTCTCTCTCTCTAAATAAAAAAGAGCAGCACCGCGGTATCACGAGATTTTAGTGGCCACGACAAGAAGAAGAAAGGAACCTAACGGACAAAAACCCTAGTTTCCCTTTTGTCCCGAATTGCATCCCATTTTCTTTGATTTTTGTTGATCCAAGTATAGACAAATGCGTGTTAGTGATAGGTTTTTGTGCAGGCATCGATGAAGCAGTCTCATCGATCCACGAGGATTTTCATCCTCTGTCTGCTCGCCGTCTCCGTTTTGGTCCCAATCGTCGTACTCTCCGGCAGAATTAAGCTTCTCACTTCTGACGGTAACGGTCCTCACGTCAATACTCATTTCCGGCGATGATGATCACGTAGTTGTCTGTTTGTTCTGATTCTAGTGGAATTTCTTGTTGCAGTGTCGAAAGCGTACATTGAAGATTTATCGACAATTGTGCGTCTTCTTCTTCTCTAGTGTTTACTATCTAAAGTTGACTATTGGTACTTTATCGGCTGAGATTGAACCCCTATTTCCTTGATTTTTGTGCACCTTGATTTTTTGGTGAATTTTGAGGATAGGCTCGAAAATCTGAATAGTGAATCACTACTTAGATAGTAATTGCGGATCAACTAAGTGTTGTTTGACAAGTCAAATTATGAGAAATGCAGTGACTGAAGCGGATGATTATTGTTTGAATTTTATCATGCTAATCTACAGAAAGTCAAAAGGGAATGAAATTATGAAGAGGGAGTATCTTGAATATTTTACGATTTATTTTGTGAAATTGAAAATTATAAAGTTTAGTTTACCGACTATTTTATGCTGCCTTCTTCTTTAGTCTTCACTATCTACATTTTACTATTGATATTTGAATACCCCCTTTGTTATTTTTGTCCAACTTTCTTTTTATACGATTGGCTCAAAAATCTGAATAGTGAGTTGAATTTAGCTACTAATTTGAAGATAAATAAGTTCCTGTTTGACAAGTCAAACTATGAGAAAGTACTGAAACAATGTCTATATGCAGGGACAGAAATCATGAAAGGCAGGACCACATCCACATTAAATGCTTCCCAATCTACGTCGTGAAATTGAAAGTTACAAATGTTAGGGTAGGCAAATCATATGCTGAAAGTAGTAAAAAGACTTAATATCTTAGATGTGATGTTATTTCGTGTTGTTAAGTAGAGTTGACTAAAGGAAATGAAGTTCTTGAGTTTTGAAAAAGATAACAAGGAAAGCTTGCTTCGAGTATGTTATATAAATATAGTAGTACTAGTGCTATTGAATTTGTTCACATTCCGCTTCTTTTACATAATGCAAAGGTGCGACCTCGTGAAGCATACATGTTTTATTCTTCTCCTGAATATGTTGTTCTTTTTTTCTCCAGAAATACAGGACAGACGCTCTGAAACTTAATTCGATAGAGCAGGTATATTTTGTTGGTTCTTTACGGCTTTGTCTGAATACGTGCCTTTTTTTCTTTATGGTCATTATGAACATGGATATATGGTGTAGGAGGACGGTGAAGGTTTGAAAGAACCAACTTTACAAGTATACAAAGACGAAGGTGGTTCCGCAGTTAGTTTCAGTACTTATAGTGAGAGTGGCAAATCTGAGGTATCTAGAAATCCTGGAAGCAGTGCTAATTTGGCAGAAAAGAATGGTTGGTACCTCTGACTGTGCTTTGCTGATTTATGTTTTTGTGCTCCTGTCAATGATGATATTTTCTTCATTTCAAGTTCAGGAACCAATCACAAAGCAAAAGAAGATAACCAGCAAAGTCAAAAGGAGGGGACTGTGTCTACATCTGATGGAAAGGTTAGCCACACATGGATAATGAATAGGAAAGGGCTAATGCTTCAGTTACATTTTAAACTTCTTTGTAGCTATATTGACATTTTTTTGTGCGTTAGGTGTGCTCTTGTTTAAATTGTGAACTTAAGTGGCAGGTATACAACTTCTCATGCTCTTGCTTTGCCCGTCTCGAACATAAAACTTGGAAAGGATAAAGATATCAAACATAATTACCAGAGGCTTGATTAATAGGATGTTTACCTTTTGTTTTCATGCTATGCAAATCAGTTTTTTTGAAGTTTGAAGTGGTCACAATAACCATATGATTGTCTCAGCAATTACACGTGGATACATCCCTGAAAAGCCTTGGCTAGACAACGCACCAGAACTTTTTGTTGGACCCCTTTGTTTCTAGGTGGCTATTAAGGACGTCATCAATATGTTACTCCTAGTTCAAACATCCATACTCGTTCTTCTTAAAGAATAAAAACAACAGTTACTTCAAAAATGCTGCATACATCTTTTTTGCCAGTTTGCCCTGGACGTGCCTTTTAAAGTTCTTTGAATGTTATGTTACTCGAGAAGTTCAGAGATCATTGAGAAATTATGTAACCCCCTATCCCTTATCTATAAGACTATATATGCAATCAATCTTTCCTTTCTTGTTTAAGTAGTCCCTTACAGTTTTTCTTGGATAAGTGGTCCCTTATTGTTTTTATCTGGATATTATTGAAGATTCAGTGTCAGTTATGACTAATGAGTCAAAAGTAATGTCTCTGTTTCCATGTGTAATTTATTCAACAATTGTTTTGACTATGTTGGTGAATTTAGCGTTCTGAACATACCAGCCTATTTGAAGAAATCCTTTCTTAAGAGGTTTCAGAAAACTTAGGCGTCACTGCGTCAAGGTCCATATTTCACTACAATATGGAAAAAGGGACCAAAATCGGTTTAGACATCCGACACGGTGGTGAGGCTTCTTCTTCAGCTGTTTTAATCCAGGCAGAATGAGTAAATAGAGTATTCATTTACTGTTGTATCAGTCATATAACAAGTATTGGAATGGAGGAATTTTGTACTCTTCTTCTGCTCAAGGTTAAGCGATAGGGGTTGGTATGCTTAGAAGTAGGAAAGGTAGGAAAGAGATGTTCTGAGGCTTTCACTGCGTGTTAGAAGGTCGAATTAAGGTTTATGAGTTTGTGTTAACGAATTAATTCTACATTTGAACTTTCTTGGGAAACGTAGTATGCAATGTTGGACCATGGGTTTGCTTGGATTCATTCATATTCTCTGACATGTCCTTTTGACATATATGATATCTTCTGAAATTGTTTACCTTCTACTTGTAGTATGGTTCAATTTTTGTAATTTTTGCTACTCTCTTTCTCTCCTCTGAATCTAATTGCCTTATACAGTTAGAATTACAGATCTGTTCTGGCCTTTGAAATTTGTGTGTCATGTTTGTTTGGTTCCTGGCAGGAAGAATTTAAGCAAGTGACAGTTGAACATAATCAGAATGTGCGGTCCCTGTCACGGAAGGAGATTGATTTGAAGATACAAGAGATGAAAGACCAAGTCATTAGGGCCAAAGCATACTTGAATTTTGCTCCACCCAATAGCAACTCCCATTTAGTGAAGGAGTTGAAACTACGAATTAAAGAACTGGAACGAGCCATGGGTGATTCCAACAAGGTTTCTGAGCTGTCTAGGAGGTAATATTCTTCGCTTACCAAGATCATATGTTGGATAAAATTTAGAAAGCAACAAATTGAGTGCAAAGAGTTCTATTGCTGTGAGGTGGCAAACTTTTGACTGTTTTGTCTTACCAACTTAGTTTTAGACTCTGTGTTTTCTGGTATGTAAATATCACAACAGAGAAAAGTAGGAGTGATAATCAGGAGAGAAAGTGAGAACTGTATGCATGGAGTCCTCCAGAATGAGAAAAGGTGAAGAAGGAAGAAAGCCACCGGAAAAGTATAGCAAATGTGCCCATATCATTGCCAGGTTTTGTTTGTCCCAGTTAGGCTGGACCTTATCTCTCCTTTTACTGGACATTGTTACCCAAATTTATAGGAGCGTTGCTATTACTGGAAACATATTGTTTATACCCTTATGTTTACAGTTAAAACATATTGTCAATATACTTCCACTTAATCCACTAATCCAAGTTACTGAGTGAAATTACTTAAGTTCTAGTTCTTCTTACCACATCCAAAAGTTGGCCTGGTGGGTAGTTTAAATGAACAACTGCAATGTGTTGTCAGCTAGTTGTTTTATGGCAAACAAATAATTGTGCACATAATTATCCAGCGTTTGGTATTAGAAATAAGAGCTAAACTTGTTTGGGCTTGTAATAGAGCAACCGGGAACTATTGATTCTGGCTTCTCAAATTAAAGAATTGTATCTCTTATCCAGGGCTTTGCAGCGAATGAGAGCAATGGAGGCCTCTTTGTTAAAAGCTAGCCATGTTTACCCTGAGTGCTCAGCCATGGCAAAAAAACTTCGTGCTATGATGTACAATGCTGAAGAGCAAGTCAGGACACAGAAGAATCAAGCATCATTCCTTGTTCAGCTTGCTGGAAGGACTACGCCCAAAGGCCTTCACTGCCTCTCCATGCGTCTGACTAACTCATATTTTGCCCTTCAACCTGAGGAGCGGGAATTCCTTGGACGGCACAAACTACATGATCCAGATCTCTCTCACTTTGCTGTCTTTTCTGACAATATTCTGGCTTGTGCAGCGGTTGTGGACTCGATCATATCCACAGCAATGGTATGCTGTGTACCCTTTACTTGGTACATTGTGTCTTGACGTTTGTATTTTTCCATTGATTTATGTCCGTACTCCTTATATATGCTGAGGGTTTAAAAGGATGACTTATCCCTACGTATCAGAAACTTAGAAATTAAGAAGAGTATCCTTGATATACAGGACCCTGTCACCTATAAGTGGTTAGTGTTTTGAACTGTTGTAGGCTTCCACGTCTGCCAGAATGCTCTTCTCGGCAACTATTTGTAGCTGGACCCTGGAGTGATTTATCTCGAGTATTTCTCGGTAATGCATGCTTATAATTCCATGGAGCTTGTTGCTGCTGTACCAATCTAAACCTGCACTTTGTTTGGTGGAATCTGTACTATCATCCAATTGCAAGCTCTGTAGCCATTTCTTGATTTGGGAAGACGGATTGCCCCGTCGTGTTTTCTGTTTGCATTTTCTTTTTTCTTGTACAGTTAGCTGATGCAATACCGTCACCTCTCTCCCCAAAACACATACACAAACGCAGAAACCAAAAAAAAATAAAAAAATCAATGTTTCATTTTACTCGCTACTATGCATTTATCATATGTTAAATGCACCCGAAGGGCACAAGCTAGACTTGCAATAGAATAAACCCTGCGCTAATATCATTTAAAAGGTTTTAGAAAATTTTGTCATTTCAAAGGTCAATTATCATTTCGTGGGTTTTATGCAGGAACCGGAGAAAATCGTCATCCATATACTGACAGATTCTCTCAACCTTCCAGCAATCACTATGTGGTTCTTATTAGACCCTCTTCGAGGAGCTACAATCCAGGTCCAAAGCATAAACAGTTTTGATTGGATGTCCACCAAGTATGGCGGCAAAATGCAGTGGCAAAGCTCCTCTGACCCAAGATATGCTTCCCCTCTTAACCACCTACGTTTCTATCTACCAGAGATCTTTCCTGCGCTGAAGAAGATTGTGCTTCTTGACCATGATGTAATTGTGCAAAGGGATCTATCAGGACTTTGGAGTGTCGATATGAAGGACAAAGTTAACGGAGCAGTGGAGACATGTCGAGAAGACGAGCCTTCCTTCCGTCGAATGAATATGCTTATTAACTTCTCAGAGCCAATGGTTGCAAGGAGGTTTGATGTCAAGGCATGCAGTTGGGCATTTGGAATGAATGTGTTTGATTTGCAGAAGTGGAGGAGACGGAATTTAACTGAGGTCTATCACAACTACCTGCAGTTGGTAAGGAATTCATTTTATAAAGCCACTTTTTTTTTTCCTCTTTTCCCAAAGGTTTATTATAAAAACCGTTTCTTTTGAAGTTAAGTTTCCTCTTCAAACTTGTTTCTCTGGTTGCTTTTCTGATTACTCTCTCTCTCTCCCTCTCTCTCTCTCTCTCTCTCTCTCTCTCTCACACACACACACACACACACCCACACCCACACACAAAAAAGCTCGCACGCACATTTTTTGGTGCTTTTACTGCATAGATGTATACTTGTGCCTATTTTCTGTGCCCTTTGGCACATGCTTAATTTTTTTTACGAATCTTGATGTGAATTTAGACTCCTATTTATGGTGATTCTGAGTGGACTGCTATATGGACCTGTCCTAAGTATGTCAATAAGATACTTGCACAGTATTACCAATAAGGTAAACTGAGATAGCTATTCCTGAGCTGCTTAATTGACAAGGCGATGCTAATATTTTTCTTCAAAAAGTTGTTGACTATAGGTTGGTATTTGTTAACGCATAGTATCGTGTTTTCTTCAGCATACTTGGATAGTTATCAAGCAGTTATTGATTGCTTGTTTTGCTGTACCTGTGGGTATAAGGTTTTGTCCATTGGAATGATTCTATCGGGCCGCTAAGTAGGGCCTTAGCATTGCGTGCTTATTGCTGTTTATAATCATGTAAACACGCATCCATCGTGAAATCAAATTTCTGTCACCATGTGAATATTGCTCATGGTCTCCAGCACTTTGATTAAATCATTAACTACTTCATCCCAAAATTGGCATGTGTTCCCCATGCAAGTTGCCCTTTAGATTACTCCTCTAGTATACTCTGTGCCCAGAATAGAAGTACGATACACAGAAATATGTCCAAAGAAATTAATAATGCTCATCATCATCCATCTTGCCATTATTTCACCATTGTTCCCTCAAGTGATAGCCATTACATTGACCAATATTGTTCAAGGTGGACGGGTACCAAATATGAGGCGGGTGAGTCTCTACATATATGGTTGTGCATTTTTAGCCAGTAGGTTTCTTTACATTACAAGCATACCCCCATCATCAGCCATAGTGATCTAAGAGGCCATGTAGTTTTTAAAGTACTCTAATGTTCTAATGCTTGTTCTACTTCGGGTTATGCAGGGATCTAAGAGGCCATTGTGGAAAGCTGGTAGCTTGCCCATAGGTTGGGTCACCTTCTACAACCAGACTGTTGGTTTGGACCGGAGATGGCATGTCCTTGGTTTAGGTCACCATGCCGATGTCAAACAGCGCGATATTGAGCAGGCAGCGGTGATACACTATGACGGTGTCATGAAACCATGGCTTGATATTGGACTCGAGAAGTACAAGCAGTACTGGAGGAAGCATGTCAAGTATGACCACCCCTACTTGCAACAGTGCAACATCCACGATTAATTAGATCCCACGACAGAAAGTTCAAATTGAGCAGCTTGTTCAAATTGAGCAGCTTAGTTACCGCACACATTACATGCATCGTGTCATAGGAACACGTTTTGAGCGATCATTCTTTCTCATTCTTCCACAATCTTCCATGTAAATTTCGAGTTATAGTTACTTTCCCACGTATTCCTTTGCGGCCGTTATCTTCAAAGAACAGAGCCACTTTTAGCAATAACTGGGGACAAAATTAAAAGTCCCTGTGGGTGGTATTGCTGGGCATAATTGTTGTACATAATTCATTTTAGTTCACAAGTAACTCAATATTCGTGTCTCATGTGTAGTTGCTTCATATTTTATGTTCCTTCCACTACAGAGAGGCTAGAACTATTCTTTGATGGCAATACTTAAGAAAATTTGGCTGATATCTAGGTTGAAAGAATCTTTCTGCAACTGTTTATAATAATAATAATTGATGGTGATTAAATGTTTTTAGTGATTTTTAATTAGTAATGTTAATAAATACTGTAAAAAATTGTCGCTGAAAGTGTTAGCGAAAAAGACATTTAAAATATTTAGTCATTATTGAATGTTATTATGTATAGAATTAGAGGAAGATTTTTACGATTTGTTTAGTGGTCAGAATCTGTGCGTTGATATCATGAACTTACAATTTGAAGGCCAAAACAAAAGATATTGTTTTCAGGTCACGAAGCAGCAAGGCAAAGTGGGTCCCCAACCAAGTAGGGACCAAAAAATGAAATTTGGGCAATGTTCGTTTTCGAGGGATGACATGACACGTGGAAGAAATTGG
Source organism: Escallonia herrerae (assembly GCA_033070095.1). Classification (NCBI taxonomy): domain Eukaryota; kingdom Viridiplantae; phylum Streptophyta; class Magnoliopsida; order Escalloniales; family Escalloniaceae; genus Escallonia; species Escallonia herrerae. Next base: position 339,412 of record JAVXUP010000135.1, read on the forward strand.
TTGGAAGCTTGAGGATGAGGTGCAATCTTGCTATCTAGGTTGTGTGGTGCTTTGGACAGGCTTTGAATCAGCACACCACCACAAGTTACTACATTTTCCTGCCAGTGTACATGAAACAGACTGAACTCCGTGGCTTCGACTTCTAGCAACGTTATCGTTCAGTTCACTAGAGAAATTCTCTCAACTAAATGGCTTCCTTCACTGCATGCACCCCTACCTCATTGGTCACACGCACCGGCCTCGTGCACCGGGCATCGCTAGTGCGCCCTTCCTCCCCAGTTCTTGGTAAGAGTTGCATATTGCACACTCTTTTTTGGTCAAAGGTCGTTGTATTCATCATTTAAGTTCAAACAACTCAAGCTTGCAAATTCATCTGCTTATCTTGACAAGAATACATAAGCCTTTATATCTGCTTATGTTAGTCATGTGTAAATCTGTTTGCCAGGGTTGCCGGTTATGGGAAAGGTGGGAAAAGTGAGGGCTTCCATGGAGGGGAAGCCTGCTGTGGAGGAGATCAGTGGGTCGTCAAACATGGGGATGATGGGTGCATCGCTGATGGCCGCGGCGTTGGCTGCGACCGTGTCTAGCCCGGCCATGGCTCTGGTGGATGACAGAATGAGCACAGAAGGAACAGGGCTTCCCTTTGGTTTGAGCAACAACCTGCTTGGTTGGATCCTTTTTGGGTGTTTGGTTTGATCTGGGCTCTCTACTTTGTCTACACATCCAACCTCGAGGAGGACGAGGAGTCAGGATTGTCCCTCTGAAACTTGAACCGGTTCATATGTTGGGTATTGTAATGTTACTCCTACCATGATCAGTGCTGTACTTGAACTGTTTCTTGTCAATTGTAATATCTACCCTTCATTTTATTTCTGTCTTCTATATAACATTTTGTAATTATATCTTTCAGATTATTAGCTCTTAAGACCATATCCTTCAAAAGCCAAAGTTCCCAATATTTTCTAACCCAAATGGGGTATGGAATTCATGACCTTAGGTTATGCCCTGAGGTCTCGATAATGGTGAAGTTGAAATCACACAATTGACGTGACTCTTGGATGTAAATGTAACTGGCGTGCTTGAAGAGCTACCCAAGCAACATTTGCATGGCATTCCCCTATTAAGTTTGAATTACTTAATGCAAGCACATTTACGAGATTTTTTTGGTTGTTCGGTAAACATGAGAATAGCGTCAACAAATAAAATTTTATTATTTTGACTTATTAGGTATACATTTTTTTTGTGAGAGATGTTGGAGTAAACTAATTTATCAAATCTTCTGCTAAGTATTAATGGCTATTAGCAAAGCATATTTACAAAATACCGCCATGCAGTATACATAATGGAGGAGTTCACTTGAAACTAGAAAGAGAGCGCCTATCTGTCTTTTCATTTCGGGAAACTCCCGTTATTTTGTCTTGTCACTCAATGATACGAGCATGCTAGCGTAATGTGGCATTTATACATGCATGAAGCTTCATTTGCTGGAAAACAAAGCTTTAGCCAAGGGCTGTGTGAATTTTAAACCTTTTGATTCTTTGACCGAGCACGTATATCAAACCATCAATCAATTCTTTTATCTAATTCCGCCCGAAGTAGTATAAAATGCATAAAATAACTTCAAAAATTGTGTATTAACTTCAAAGATTGCATCAAGATTTGTATTTAATAAATTGATTATAAAAGGAGAATAGATGAAGCCATTGTCATCGCACAACGAGTTTGTCACTTAGCACAAAACATAACATCATCCAAAGAGTTTACAAATATATCATCCAAAGAGTTTGTAAAAATACAAAGGGATCGACAATTTTGAAATGGGATAATTATTTGATATTTCTTATCTTGTTTTTTCCGTAATTGTACTCAGGTTGATTCACAAGAGTAATAGAAAAAGGATACACGTTTTAATTTACTTTGTAAAATATGATTTTTTACTAAAACAATGTCAGCTTTGGATAGTTGAACATAACAATCATCGAAGATACAGTAAATATGACTTCTGGCATTTAATAGGAACTTTTCTTACATTGCTCTCAAACAAGTTAGCGAGGTTTGCTCTTATTTGTTGCCTTTGAAATTACGAAAAATTGTGTTTCTTTATAAGAAAAAAGCAAAACAAATGCAAAGAACCTTCTAGGGCCACATGTTCTACTCCGATGAGAACTTTAAAATGCAATAAATCATCGTCACTTACTTTTGGCTTAAGTGGTTATATCAACCTCAACACGAAAGAAGTTGGATTTTCACATAACATCTTCTATTTCTATAAAAGCATATTCTGAGACGGCCGTTGTTAAAGCAACTGTAAGTCAATATAGTATTTTTGCGAAGAACATATTCTTTTTGAGATAGACAATTGCAAACACTTGCATTTTTAGGAGCATAATTATCACTTTTTGAATTTTGATAACCTAAATTTTGAACATATTCGGATTTTTTAATTTTGATAACCTAAATTATCACTTTCTTCCCTAGCTGTCACCACCGCCCACAAAGCACAGCAGCCACAACAACCGCAAAGTTTGGCGGCACTGAAAAGGGAGATGGTCAGAAATCATTGTCCCACTCTTATTGTCCTTGAATCCTCCGTGTTTCGTTAGATCCTGCTAGTGGTTCGTTGCTGCGACAATGGGTATGCTGAGGTGATGGGGACTGTGATGGCGGCGACTATGACTGCAAGGGGCTGTCATGGTGGGTGGGGGCTACCGTGGTGCATCAAGCGCCGATTAGGTCAGACCTTGGGCTTCCGACTTGATGGTAGTGACGGTTGGCAGTTGCCGATGATGGTGGGAATGGTGGAGATGGCTGGGGGAGAAAGAGAATAGAATTATGGTTGTATAGTAAAAATGAAATAACATCTTTACCTTTAATAAAATGATAGATGTAAGTTTATACTAAAAATATTATAATTATTATCTTTTTGATTGCTATACAAAAAAGGTTCTATGGCGTATTACTTTCGTAACAGTTACGGATGGCAATCAAGGCCCCCAAATAATGCCCCGCCCCGCCCCGCCCCGCCCCGCCCCATACAGAATTTATTTGGGGAGGAGTTTCTAAATGGGGATGGGGCAATTGGGCTAAATTGGGTTTTCAATTTTCTCCATCCCAATTCAGTTCTTCTTCTTCTATCTTTCCCCCCTTAACAGCACCAGCCTTTGTACCAAAAAAAACAGCACCAGCCACCAGGTAATCTCTCTCATTCTCTCTCTCTCTCTCTCTCACACACACACACACAGTCTCTCTCTCTCACACACTTACACAGACACATCCCCGCGCGCGCGCGCGTACACAGCCACCTCCATCGCACCGGAGCCGTCACGCCATGGTCGTCGCCGCTTCTTATCTATTCTCTCCCTCTCAATAGAAGAAACTTGGCTGGGCCAATGGGCCTGGTTGTAAATGGGATGGGATGGGGGCAGGGCGGGGCGAGGCGCGGCGCGGCGCGGCCGCGCGGGGATCCCCACTTTGACATCCCTAGGTCTTACTTGAAGATTAGTTTATAAATAACAATGGAATGTTGTTGTTGAATGCGACAATAGTAGTTAGCTTTTGAATTATGATGTATGTAGGTGCCCACCTTACACACACTTCCTGGCTCCGCCCCTGAAATTACCGAAGGTTACATTCAGGTACGTTCGTACACTTTAATCTCTCTCTTTGAGTTCCTCGGCCACCAGAACCCGCTCGCTTTAGCTATATACTTCATGAGTTTATTAGATAAAGTCAGTTTTGATTCTAAAACGCTGACACAGGTTTATTAGATGTTCTACTTGAGCAAAATCGAGCACACATTGCGTTTGCCGCCTCATCTGCTGAATCTCCCTGTCAACCAAGCAATCAAGGGAGAGCTTGAGGGTCTCTTCTTAGACAAGGTATTCTTTTCCCCTTTTCTTTTTCCTTGAGGAATTTGTACTTTTACGTTTGGCTTTGTTATTTTTGCAAAACTATCGGCATTATTGAAGTGATGGGCAAGGATGTTTTGTTATAAACAAGGTTATTGCGGATTTGGGCCTCTGCATATCCATCTATGACATCCATTCCATTGATGGAGGTTTTATCACGCCAGGTGACGGTGCTTCCACCTACACGGTATTTTGTCTATGCTATTTCAGTATGTCCTTTTTGTAAGTTTTGCCCCCTTTGACTTTGCTAGTATAGCTTTGGTACATGTATGCATTGACTTTGCCAAACGATAGTTATTTAATCCATGATTGCTATTTGAGTTCATGTGATGTTTAGTGCTGTTTATGTGTAACCAAGTCTATCCTAAGATTTCACAGAAAGTCAAAAGGGTAAACTCCAATGAAATAGAGGGAGTACTATTTTGAGCATCAATTAGTTAACTATATTTAATTGTTACATATATATTAATATGAAAATATCAAATTGCTGAAGAAATTACTTTTGTAAGTGCTTCTTGGAACTTGGACAAGCTTATTAGTTTTTCATAGTACTTCCCTCACATCACAAAATTTGGTGTATACAGTAACCCGTTTGTTGACTGATTGCCCATGAGAGTAATATGCTATGTGTTGACCCAAACTTTAATGTTGTTCTGGCAGGTAATGTTTAGGATGATAATGTTTCGGCCATTCGTGGGAGAGGTTATCGCTGCAAAACTAAAGGAGTCTGACCGTGAAGGACTTAAATGTACTTCTCACTTCTATACTTATCCGGTTTTGATAAATGATTCTTTGTTTTTGGTCATTTTCTTTTTGTTTTTTATCTTATGCAATTTAGTATTATAGTGAGTCTTAGTAAAAAAAGAAGCCCCGAGATTTACACAAATCTCATCTCTCCTCAAAGCAAAAAAGCTGTCCAAAGTCCAGAGATACTGGAGAAGAATTGTTGCATTCAACATCATTTTCTCGATCTATGAAAAAATAGGAGCTTAAACAATTGTTAATGGCTCCCATATTTCTTTCCTTCCAAATACACCAACTCATTCAGAACCAAACCCCCCAAAGCTTTGTTGCAACCAACAACTAGACATGTCCATCTTTAACATGGAATAACCCAGCCTACGGAGAACCATATCTTAAACCTCTTTAGCCACTGGATTGTGTAAACGGAGATGATCGACTGACTCCCTGTCTTTCTTACACACGGAGCACAATTTACTTTCATTCCTTGGAGACAAATTATTTCCCGAGTCAGAAAAAGAAATTCGATTTAAAATTGCATTCCTAGTAGCCGCCTCCAAGCTTTGAGCGGAGCCAAGGATAGCCGAACCTCCCTTCAAAAGAACTGACATCAGCATTACCATACAATAGCAATTGGTAATACTCAGATAGACTAAGTACCTCGTTCATAATATGCGATTATGTAGTTTAGACAGCTCACAGGTTGATACCAGCTTGTCTTTGCGTGTATCAGTTGTACACTACTTAAACCTGACAAATCTTGTATACGTTGCAATACAAGTGGGCTGAACCTTATTCTGGTTGCACGAAGAACAAGTTAAGATATATCCTTTCCACTCGGAACCGACGGGTCACTATGGCCGATTTAAATGGGGCGGCCGTTCACCGGGGCTTTGGCCATCGGTCTGGCTACTTGGATTGGTGTTGTATTGGATAGACTAGGTAATTGTTCCACTTGGCAGCAAGGCTGGCCCAGGGATTGGATGAACGTTGGAGCCTATACTCAGTTCACTCCGGCCTTGTATACCAATACTGGAGGGCTTCAGGCCCTTGCATTAGTTGGCTTCTGAGGTGCCTAACCCGAAGGAAGCAGACTGAAGGAAATTAATATTACCATTCCTGGCCTCTTTCTGAGGATTGATATCCAGTTAAGAGAAGAACCAAAGGAAGCAGACTTGAGAACATGTTATCTATCTTCTGGATACCAATCCTGGCCCCCTTTCTGAGGATGATATCCAGCAAAAAGAACCAGTATCCTTCTTGTGTTCCTGCCCAAATTTCATACTTTGGTCCTTCTTTTAACTTCAGAGCACCACTGGCTTAAAGTGAAAATCTTTTCTTTCCTGATATGCCCAACTAATGAGCTTTTTCTTTTCGGATATGTACACCGGTTTCGCCTCCCCTGAGCACCTCATAGTGAATATAATAAGCTAAGTTATCCATAAAATGTGGGTGCAACTTGATTGGTCGCTTTAGAACGTTATCTTGCTCATTTTGAATGACTAGTTCTGTGAAAGCCACTAAACAGATTATCCGTATTGATGAATCATTTGTTTATACCTGTCAAAGGAAATGATTGCTCCTGTATCCTGACCTTGAATCTATATTCGATTAGTGTCGCTTGGATTTTTTGATGACATTCACGTTCCTGAACATCTGTTGCCGATGCCTAAACAGTTTGAGCCCGAGTCAGGAAATTCGTGAGTCTCAACTAACTTATTGTAAGCATAATTATTTGGTAACGGACAGTTTAAATCCTGTTTAATTATAATTGCAATCATAACTGCCACTATTTGGTACAGGAACCAAGGCAGGTGGATATGGGAGTTTAATGGAGATAATTATCCCATAGATGCAGTAGATGAGGTTGACATTCTGCTTTCAGCATTTGCAATTGTATAAGTTATAACTTATGATGTTATAGTGAATGTTAACATCTGATGTTTGTACAGATTAGGTTCCGAGTCCACCATGTGACTTATCCATCACTACCAGTTGAGCAAGAAAAAGCGTCAAAGCCATTTGCCCCCATGATTGTCACTGTAAGTTTGCTTTTGAAATTCGTTCGTTGGATTGGGAGTAGGTCACTTATTCCTGTTTTTCCCCTTCTTCGAGAACATGGTAATACAATAAATTAGACGAACACTTGCTGCTTTCTTCTCTAGTTCTCTCTAACTTTCCATGTAACCTTTTTTGTTTATAGTGTGTTGGAACAATATTGGTTAGATGAGGAGAGATGAATACATATACAGAAGGATTAATAAAGAATAGCGTAAGCATGTTGTGCCGAAACCGAAAAGACAAATAAAGAGTTCTTAGCATCCCCCCAGGGCCCTTTCGGGTGCCTTTTCCATACGTACTGATCAGCGTGTAGAGCCATGAACCAATGAACTGCTATCCCGTCTGCACAAAATTAATTTATGAAGGCCTTATTAGCACTGAACTGTTGTCCCATCTGGTGGAGGATGTTCTAAGATGAACATACAGAACAAGGCAAGCACCTCTAAAACTTCCTTTAACCCACAATCTCCTTCAAACTCTCTAAATGCATCCTGTACAGAAATTTATTTAGATTCATTTCATATGTCAGATTTATCTTGAAACAACAGCATTCAGGAATCAGCTTGTATAACTTGCTATCTGTCTTTTGACGAGCTAGCCATCCATAAAGCTGAAACATGATTTGATTTGAGTAGGGAGAAAACCTAATGCATTTCATAACTCCATGAATGCATTCTGCACCAGATATTTTGTTCCGTCTTGTATTTAGATACATTGTATATGTACAATATATCTTGAAGCAACATAATATGGAATTATCTTAGATGACATGTTATCTCTATCATGTGACTGGCTAAGCATCCATATAGCGGAAATAGTCTTGATATGTGTAGTGGGTAAAACCCAATTAATCTGTTTTTAAGATATGAGAGCGTGGAGGTTGAGTGAGAGAGAAGCTAAAATTTCTCGTCCTATAGGCAACAGGGTCTGACTAGTGTCAAGATTAATCTATGTGAAGGACAAGATGTACATTCATATGCCTGATAAGGTATTTAATAGTTTTTAGCACTCCAAAGTTGCAGAGCAGGCAATCTTATGCGATGTTTGTGATATCTAGCCCTGTTTTTACGTGCGTTTGGGTAATGTCCAATCTTTCTAAAACAATTGGCAACACTTCAATAGCAGTATCATAGTGGAAAACCAGAATAGATGAGAATATGTCTGATAGTAGAAACCAAGAATAGAAGCAAATGTAAGAAAGAACTGCAAAACACACTGTGAAGGGAAGAGAAAAATTCCAATTGGTCAACTCCTACTTCACTCTATGAGACTACTCCAGAAGCCGATCAAAAGCCTTGTTAAATGGATAAAATCTCTCCAGGGGAATAGACGTTATCGAAGATGTTGGTATTACGCACTTCATAGAGTGTACTTCTCATAGCAATTTCTTTTCTAGAGGAACTTCTTTGCTTGGCAGCTGTCCTTGGGTAGTGGTGTCCCCGAGGTAGAATTGGTTTTTGATGAAAGAAAAACGTGATCAAACACATACTAGTGGTGATAGGAATCTCTTTTGACTCCAAATATCAGAGCAAGTTTTGGTTAGGCTTATACACCCTTCAGGTTGAGTATCTTTGGCAGTATTTTTTCAGTTAAGGATTGACAAGCCAAAAAATATTTAATGGTGCTTTCTGGCAATTTTAAATACCTCCAAATACTTGAAAGCTTGGATTATACCACTTTGTACTTTGAGAAATTGGACTGAAGTTGACCATTGGGACTTTTGATAAAAAAAAAAAAGTGGTGCTATTTTCACCAAATTAGAGACGTATTATACTTGTAAAATGACAAAGGTAAGGGTGAGAAAGTGCAACCAGCACGTTTTTTTTTGGTGGGGGGGAGTTTAATTCGAGATTAAATTTTGAGGAAGCTATATGACTGTTTCTCATTTCCATAGCGCTTAAGTTTTGCAATTATCAACAATGAACCATAATAAATAATGATTATGGTAAGTGTTTCTCTTATCTCCCTTTCGCGTAAAAATTAAAAGGGAGATATTGGGGTCTTATACTTCCAATAGTAAAACAAAATTGTGAGAATGTCTACAGGATTTCAGCTCTCATGAATACAAGGGCTTTAATGTGGTTTTTTTTTTTTGACAGGGATCACTAGATGCTGATGGTTTGGGTCCTATTTCATGGTGGGTATAACATTAGCTTCTTCGAATAGTGTAGGATGACTTGGTGTCAGAGGCGACATAGACGTAGCTGCTCTCGTTTTGTCTTGGCAAGGTGGTTTCTTCTGAATCACAAGGCATTTCTCACTTCATTAGCTCTGGCCTCAGCATAGTTGCTAAACAGGGCACTGATTTACAGCAGCAAGAGAGGAGAGATATCTGGTTACTTAATTTACTCCTTATAAACCGGCAATGTTAGACCCCAAGATCATGGAATGCGGTGGGTTTTTATTCCAATTATGTATTACCCAGTATTAAAGTAACATGTATTGACCTAGCTACGAAAGAGGTTTGGGCCAATCGGTGAACCATTGGCTAGGGTGCTTGATTGGTTGCCATCTTTTGAGCTTTCTACTATTTGATACCAGAATGGGAGTGTCTATTTTCACATCCTAGGACAGGAGGTTTGTTCCACGCGCTCTGTTTGTCACCAAGAAGTGTATAAACAACAAAACATAAATCTTTTAGTGACAAATGATGCAGTGAAAAGTGTTCGAGTTGGAAAAGTATAACATTTTTTTTTTATAAGCAAGTTCATAACATGAAGAGAAACGCTCGGAGAGCCTACGACAAAAGATTAGTTCCTCTCATCATCCATTAACAAAAGGATATGGTGGATGGATGATGCAGGAACTATACCAACAAAATGGTTAAAGGCTGCCCATTTGGCCAAAGAATGGGCCATCCTATTTGCATATCTATCAACTTTTACAAAGCTCCAGCATATGGAAACAGTTTCAACTTCCCTTTTGCGTCTTCAATAGGAGCATGGCATCTCCTGCTCGGTGAAGCCTCAAAATCATAAAAACCAGTTGATAACATTCTGGGCATCTCCCTCGAAGATGATGTGAGTGCATGTTTGACCGAGTTGGTACTTGTCACGGAGCATTAAGCACATCTTGGACTTGAACCTCTCTACTGTTTCGCTTTATTGGCCAAAACTACTCCCGCATTGTTAAAATAGTCCACAAACGTTCATACACTCCTATTTTTGTTCTTTACGTTCTTCAACTACTCATTTTTTGTTGTTTTCGTCCTTCCATGAATTTATGTTAGAAAGTGTTGGGCATAAGTTTGTCAATAACCCATTCTCCATCCTTTCTCGCAAGTATACTATTTTGGTTTTCTCCAAACGACTTCGTCACCTCAAGCTTCTTTCTATTCTCTATCCCGCTATCGCCTCTGCTGCCACCGTGCTCACCAACACCCCAACTACCATCTGCCGCCTCTGCCTCGGTTAGCTGCTTCTTGCCTAGATGATCCACGTCTAGTTGCTTAATCGCCACCACATCCACCTATCTTTGATTGCTTAACCCATTACAGATCCAATCACCATGTTTGTGTGTACATCCAGACTTAAGCGGTTTTTTCTGATGAGGTCTACGGTGGTGGAGGGGAGGGGAAGAGAAGGGAAGGGGAGGGTGGCCACCTATCTCTAATTGCTTAACCCAGTTCATATTTAATCACTATGCTTGCGTGTACGTTTTGTGATGAGGTCCACGGTGGTGGAGGGAAGGGATGGGGAGGGTGCTGCTGGTGGTGATGGTTCAACGATTGGGTAAGGGAAAGAAAAAGGAGGAAGACGGGGAACATTTCTAATGACAAATGTTTTATATGATTTTAACAAAAAGGCTAAGAAAGGATCGATTTAGAGATGGAGCAAAGTATAGCGACCATTCTAAAGAAGACAGGCATTTAAAGACTTTTGAAAATGTGGGGATAGTTTGAGAGCACCACGTGATATTATCGAGTTTTTGTTCTAAATAATTTTTTTTAATACTTAATTACTCATCTATTCATTTTTAACTTTATTTACTTATCTAATCCATTTTTTAAAATCTCACTTTTAAATAGAGATTTCAAGCTGAGAAAATGTGGTTCCAAATCATGTTTTCAAGCAAACGTTATTATGTTTAATGGAAATCTCACTTTCAAAGAGAGATTTCAAGCCACGTTTTTCAAGCAAACGTTAATATGAAAATCTCACTTTCAAAGAAAGATTTCAAGTTGAGAAAACGTGATTCTAAACCACGTTTTCAATCATAATAACGTTTGCTTGAAAACGTGATTTTGAATCACGTTTTCTCAGCTTGAAATCTCTCTTTGAAAGTGAGATTTCTAAAAATGGATTAGATAGGTAAATAAAGTTGAAAATGAGGTAGATGGGTAATTAAGTAATAAAAAAAGATTATTTAGGATAAAAACTCGATATTATCCCAAAAATAAAAGCAAAACTTTGGGAAATGCATTTTTGTTTGTTTGCACTTTATTCTGAAAAAGTTAAAAGGAATCCATAGGAAAAAATTGTTACCGGTTGACTCCTTGATTTCTGCTTTCAGCTATTAATGACCTTAATACTCATCTATTGAAAATATAAGATCAGAGTGCCGATTAACAAACTAAAATATCGTCCGTTTTTAAATTAGTAATCATATCAAGTGAATTGTTTCTTTTGGAACCTTGGTCAACATTCAACCAAAGTTCTCGATGGCTTTTCACTGCTTGTATGGAACTTGGATTGGAGCTCCATTTCAAGTAGCTATGATAGAAAATGCCAAGGAAGGGAGCCCCTTGGGCCTGTGGGTTCGAGCTCGCACCGGGCTATCTCCTTGGCTGCTGGATCGCGCAACAGATAAGATATGGGATTTTAGTAGATGTCTTTGACCATTGCTTTTCTACTATATATATTTTGTATAGCATAGTTTAAACAACAAATGAACATAAATATAACTTTTTTTTTTTGGATAGATTAAGCCACAATTCGAACAACAAACGAATTTAAGAACTCGTACAACTTTTGAATCTGCGGTACTTACAAAGTATAAGACACACCATAACACCACCGACTTGAAAATTGATTGAAGAAATTTTCACCCGATTCTGATTAGGTTTTAAAGCTTCAAATTTTACAAATAATCTTATCTATTTAATCACTTCGTGTTTGTGTCTAACTTGACTGACTCGATATGACATTTTTGTACACCAAGAGTATTTTGATTATGTCTAATTTACTGTGTCTTCTGTGTGACTCGCAATTTGAGACTGCTCTAGTATCAATAATGGATTTTTGATCGATAGCTTTTGGTTAGACTGTAGAGGTATGAGTAATGATACCAAACGTATTTGGGCATCATCTGCTTTTACACTTTTTATACCGAAGTATCGTATTTCGATCGTATATGTTTCTATCTTTGCTAAGAAAAAGGAAAAATAAAATTTGCCCAAACACGGCGTAAAGGAAAAGGTAACCTTTTTATATTCAATTGGAGACCAGCGCACCGATCCTAACCAGACGCCAGAAGATGGCAACGTCTATGAGCACCCCAAAGCTCACTTCCCAAAAGGCCCTCCAAACTCTCCTCCTCTACCACACCGCCAACAGTAAGCTCCCAGCCACTCTCTCTCCTCACTCCTCCTCCCCTCTGTCCGCCTTCAGAACCCTAACTTCTCTCTCTAGCCGCTGCTGCCAGTCCCTTTCTCACCACCGCCGCCGCCGCTTCACGACTCGAGCCGAGTCCGAGAATGGCGCCGAGCCGCGCAGCTACGACTTCGACCTCTTCACCATCGGCGCCGGCAGCGGCGGCGTCAGGGCCTCGCGCTTCGCCTCCGGTTTCGGCGCCTCCGTCGCGATTTGCGAGCTCCCGTTTGGCACCATAGCCTCGGATTCTGTCGGAGGTTACGGTGGAACGTAAGTTTCCAACTGCCAAAAGTTATACTCTGTAGGTTTATTTTGTCCTATATTCGTAATATCTCAGCGTGATATATTGCTGTATCGGGGGGTTCAGCATGATGTTTAAATGCGTTATTTGCAATGCTTTGGCGAAATACCAGGATCAATTGTGGGGTTCAGCGAGGCATACCTGACACGAATTCGCTCTTGAATTTGAAAGGAGTGGAATTGTAAAGAGGTTTATGAATTCGTAATTATACACCAAAAAAGCAAAATAATGGCATTGTTTGACTGGTTCAGAAGTATTCATAGTATATATAATATGCTTATAAATTATTGTAACCTGGGTTGGAGCAAACTTCCTTCAACCCCCGTCTTCTTGTAGCACTTTTACCAACAAAGTGCTGCAACCTTTTCCATAGTTGTAGCGGCTGAAGTGTAACCAGCAATATCATTGAAATTTTTAGTGACAGATTTTTGTCACTGAAAAGAGCGTTGGACGAAATTAACGATATGAGCTCTTTGTTGAGGGCATGTGACCGTTTAAAAGGAAAACAAAATGCTGCGGGTTCTTTTAAGGTTCAAGAATTTCGGCCCTATGTTCAGTTAAACACAGTAACTGGAATCGGGGCTCATTAATTGCCTGTTCAGAAGCAAATGTTTTTAGGAGCCTATATACTTCTCTAACCTATACTTATTTCCAATAAGCATGAAAGATATTTCTGTTTGGAAGAGTTATCCGTCTATGCGCACCCTTGTGTGTAATTATCAAGACAGAAGTGAATGTATTGAGTGAATACAAATGGTCGTGGAGCTATTATGAAAAACCAAGTGGCTTTCATCAATACTCGCATCTGTTTAAGTCTTTTGGACTTTAATTATGTGATTCTATGAGGGCTTATCAACGAACAATCTCCTTGGTACTTTTGCCAGTTTTATTTTCATTTTTAAATTTACAAAGCTATGCTAGTGGTGTTTTAATTTCTGATGAAATTCTAATGAAGGTGTGTACTCCGTGGATGCGTACCTAAGAAACTACTTGTGTATGCATCCAAGTATTCACATGAATTTGAAGAGAGTCATGGATTTGGATGGATCTATGAAACTGAACCCAAGCATGATTGGAGCACCCTGATGGCTAACAAGAATGCCGAGTTGCAGCGCCTTACTGGTATCTACAAGAATATTTTGAAAAATGCTGGTGTCACAATGATTGAAGGGCGTGGAAAGGTCGGATAGTGTTGTTTCACGATATCAGTACTTGAACTGTTTTTTGGATGGTACCCAATTTGATTTTCGTTATGTATGAAATGGTTTTTAACCAATAATTGGACTATGGTTGCATACACAGATTGTGGATCCGCACACGGTAGATGTGAATGGCAAACTCTACACGGCAAGGAACATACTTATTTCAGTTGGGGGACGCCCGTTCATTCCTGATATTCCGGGAAGTGAATATGCCATAGATTCAGATGCTGCCCTTGATTTGCCTGAGAAACCCAAGAAAATAGCAATTGTTGGAGGTGGGTACATTGCACTTGAGTTTGCTGGGATTTTCAACGGTTTGAAAAGTGAGGTCCATTTATTTATACGACAGAAGAAGGTTTTAAGAGGATTTGATGAGGAGGTAAGGATTTGCTCATGATGCTTTTATTCTTTTAGTAGAACATTGTTAAGGTAGAGATTTTTCTTGATGCATTCAAGCGTGTGTATTTCTATATGTGCAGATCAGAGATTTTGTTGCAGAACAGATGTCTCTAAGAGGAATTGAGTTCCACACAGAGGAGTCGCCACAGGCTGTTGTGAAGTCTTCAGACGGTTCATTCTCCTTGAAGACTAACAAAGGAACATCTGAAGGTTTCTCACACGTCATGTTTGCTACAGGACGTAAGCCTAATATAAAGGTTCGCTTTTCTTTCTCATGTTCACCTAATCTATGTTTCAAGCCTTCCCAAGCTTTTCAATCCTATTGAAGAGTACCAGAAGCATCGGTCCCACTCTTTTTTCCAGAGAGGGAGGGGGGCGGGCATCATCTGCCACCGCTTATGTAAAGAAAAAATTAAGCTCCTAGTACCATGAGTGCGACCTTTCTTATCAGAGCAATCGTTGGCAGCATGCAGAAAATATTCTAATTCTATATTGGGGGTGGAGCATGGCTATTGCAGGAGCCAAGTCTTACTTTCTGTTAAGTAATGGGAATCATCTGCAACTGCTTATGTAAAAAAATGTTTGGCTCCTAGTTCTATGAGTGCGACTTTTTCTTTTCAGAGCACTTGTATGCAGAAAATATATGATTATAATAATGCAAATACTAAGCTAATTGATCCTTCAACATTTCACGTTTTGCAGAATTTAGGACTGGAGACAGTAGGGGTGGAATTGACCAAAAATGGAGCAATTCAGGTACTCCCTATGTCTCTCTCTATATATTCACATACTCACATACACGTGTGTGCGTGTGTATGCACCTCTACCTGTGCCCCTGCGCGTGTTCTGTATTGTTTTCTTCTATATGTTTTCAGGTTGATGAATACTCCCGCACATCTGTTCCATCGATTTGGGCAGTTGGAGATGTAACTGATAGAATAAATTTGACTCCAGTTGCTTTGATGGAGGGAGGAGCACTGGCGAAAACTCTGTTTTTGAATCAACCAACAAAACCAGATTATAGGTACTTCGTTTGGTAACATTAAGAGAAGGATATATATAGTGTAGTGTTTATATTGGAGATTGGTCTGAGTACATTATGTATTACTTTCATGCAATTTAAGATTATAGCTGTTTGTTGGTCTGTATGCTAGCAGTGGCATCTATGCAACATGTGATGAGCGTTGAAGTTTTAATTCAGATTTATGACACTTTTAATATGTTGGTCGCTAACAAGAATTTTAGGAACGAGTGTCGGCGATTAATTCCTTCCTGATCAGAGTTTGTCTACTGTTGAGTAGGGCTGTACCATCTGCAGTGTTTTCACAGCCACCTATTGGACAAGTCGGTCTAAGTGAAGAACAGGTGATGCATATTGCAAGTGGTGTCTGCAATGGCTCTAATTTGGCAGTTCCACTTAACATTTCAAGAAATTTTTGCAGGCTGTAAAAGAATATGGTGACATTGATGTGTTCACATCAAATTTCAGGCCATTGAAGGCTACTGTTTCAGGTCTCCCAGACCGAGTTTTTATGAAAATTATAGTATGTGCAAAGACTGACAAGGTTGTCGGTTTGCACATGTGCGGTGAAGATTCACCAGAAATTGTGCAGGTTGCCTCCTCTACCCATTTTACTGCTTTAAACGCATTATTGTGAGTTGCAATTTAAATTGAAACGTGTTGTTCAATTCCAGGGGTTTGCAGTTGCTGTGAAAGCTGGCTTGACCAAGGCAGATTTTGATGCCACTGTTGGCATTCACCCTACAGCGGCTGAGGAACTCGTGACTATGAGGACGCCTACACGGAAGATCCGAAGCAGCTCCCAGGTTTGCGATTATTCAGAACCTTTCTGATCGTCTCGCTAGAGTTTTGTGGTACCAATCTCCTGTAGGTACAAATTGATCTAGGGGCTTGACTTGAGTATCGCCAAGATCTAGATTACCAGATTCTAAGCTTTTTCTTGTGGAAAAAGGTTTTTCCTTCCATGTCTAGAGTCCGACTTGATGTTGGCCTTCACCTAGATTGCCATTGGTCACTTTTGCTACCTTTTTTAGGTCAAAGAATTATAGAGATGACCTTGTAGACACATTGGCAACCACTAAGTTAAGGTCATGAGCTGTGTTGACTGATTACCTTTCTGATTTAGGGAAAGACAGATGCGGAGACCAAAGCTGTAGCAGGAGTTTAACATGCGCTGTGGAAATTGAGCTGCACAAGCTTGCTGTTTGAAGGTGATGACTCGCATTTATGTTGTTTTGGCCTCCTTTTCTCCATCCTCTTATTTTCGCTGAGAAGTGAAGCGTTGCTTTTTTAGAAAAATATCTATTTATGGAGTTCAATATCCCAATGTCAAGCTGCATTATATGCACAGGCATTTGAATTTCAGTCACCTTGCAATTAAATAAACTTCATGTCACTTTCAGTTTTCTAAAGGATTTAAGCTCCATTTAGTGTCATGGTTTGGTAATCTTGTCCTGATTCAAATGACTTACTTTGGGGAAAGACAGTTACTTGCTGGAGTGTTTGGTGGCACCAAATTAACAGTTGTAAGCAATTGAAAATTGTCGGCAAAGCTAATTTTCGTGCTTTTTAAAGTACCACGAGGGAATTCTTTGGAAGTAGTACTTCACAAGTAGTTCTAGTACTATATATGACCTATAATGGGGAGCACATTTTTTGTACTTCTTTTGTAGAGCTCTAAACTTAAGGTGCTTCACTAGAACTCATTGAAAAGTCAACCAGTCGACAGAAGACAAGTAAAACTTGAGCCATATCCAAGTCATTGTAGAAAGAATGCGGAGTATATAGAAAATGTTGAGCGATCGTCTAATCCTTTTCGGCATCTCTCTTCATAACTTTTCATTTGTTAGAATGTTGGATGAGATTCTTGGATCGAGGGCAGTAAGTTTTCTCTTGCTGGCTTTTTTGTCGCTCTTGTTTTTTAATTTTTATAGGCGTGTATTCTGTTGTCTTGACCCTATTTCGTCAGGAAAAAGTTTAGTAGGTACAAATTATTGCTCGCCTGCATGAAATTTTTCGATAATTAAGTGCCCACTCCATTTAGTTCTGCCTCAACTATACTAGAATACTTGAACGTAAAATATTTGTTTCTAAAGAGTAGTAGACTACATGTATGATGACACAAAGCTAGAGGATCTGCTGAAAGCAACTTATAATTAGTGCCTACTGGATGGACCTGTCAAAATTTTGATGTCTGGACAAGGAAGTTCAAGAAACGGATGATAAGTGATTGTTAGAGGAACTGGACTGGAGCGGTTCAACCGTGAGCCGGTAGCTCCATTTGGTACGGTCTTCAATCTGGACTGGAAATGCGATGACATGCGCCGCCCCTGGGTAAAACGGATGGGTATTGGCTGCGGCCGGTTTAATTGGTAACCCGTTTGGGCACAAGTTAGCACTAGTAGAAACTCAAACCCTTCACACTTGCCTTATAGAAATAGCTGCTGAGCCACTGAACCACTGACGTTGTGTTGTTATTTGTCAAAAACACATTAGACGTACTTGTGCTATTCTACCCTAATACTAATTTAACAATCCATTGCCTCGCCGGCTCGATGTTTGCTACGGCTTTGATAACCATTACATAAGTAATTTTCATTAATATGACACGTGTACTTTATCTTGCATTTTCATCAACTCTTCTATGTTTGCCAGGTTTTGGTTTGGGCGATCTTACTAATGAACCTATTCTGAGAACCCAGAGTTGAATCACAGCCAACAGGGGCGCATGGACAACGCAGGCTTCTCAGTTGACGGATGTGATGCCTGGCACTCGCCAACAAATGATAGTAGAAGTATTGAGAAATGGTTGTTTATAATGAAGCTATTTTTGCACTTAAACTGTCTGGGATGAGCTTTTTTTTTATAATGAAGCTATTTTTTGCACTTAAACTCTCTTTTAAGTCGATATTGTACATTAAACGGGGTATATGCACATACGTACCATGTAACTAAGGTTTTGCAGGTCCCTGCTGCATTGGTTACTTCCAATTATTTCAACTCTCCGTATCGGCAGATGAAATATGATGGACTTGGGATAGGTTTGGTCAGGCTTTTGACAGAAATTGTCGTTGACCATGGCACCCAAAGAGTACTTGAAGATAACGTTGTCGGTTGAGAAGATAGGTCTAAGCTGATCTAGCAAGAAATTAACAGTAATTTGAAGCTAGGATCGAGTGAATTAATTTATTGGTAAGATAGCGATTGGATTTGGTTGAGAAGTCCAGGTCGTAAAAAGGCTTGATACTTTTATCATCTCGTTTCTTTTATCATTTGAAGGACCACCACCAAGCCTTGGAACGCAATAATAACGCAAGGCTTATGCATGTGTGGCAGACTTGCTTCTTCTAAAAGCATCTGATTCGAAATTAATTTGACAATGAGAAGAGAGACCTTAAAAACATTTACATGTATGGTTAGACTTTTTTTGAGTGAGTCTAGATGTTTTAGAACT
Organism: Escallonia herrerae; assembly: GCA_033070095.1. Classification (NCBI taxonomy): domain Eukaryota; kingdom Viridiplantae; phylum Streptophyta; class Magnoliopsida; order Escalloniales; family Escalloniaceae; genus Escallonia; species Escallonia herrerae. The sequence goes on from JAVXUP010000135.1 coordinate 358,090, forward strand.
GGATAACGACTGGTTTTGAATCGACTGTTCTTATACGATTCTGATACGATGTAAAACATCTCATTCAAAACTAATTGCCAATGAAAAAAAAATTGAAGTATTAATTATAATTTTCTGGCCTCGAATTAAAATCCCAACTTTCCCAGCTTCCATAAACGGGAAGGAAAAAAAAAAAGAAAGAAATCCGCTACAAGAAAGTGTCCTGCACCGCATAATAATTCATTCCTTGTGACCTGTCAAGAGCTCATTCAATTTTGTAATCTCTGTGGGATAGAGAGTCGGTCCCAAACTCCACTAGATATGGGCATTACGTGTATGAGAAATGGTCAGCCCAACGCCCCAATCAACAACTTTCAATACAGATTTCATCGAGTTACGCCAGTGCGAACTGAACAGTTTTTTGCTGTATTCTTCATATAATTGTCACTTTATGACCTTTGACCTGCAGCATTCCTCTACAGAGTAAAAGTAAAAATTTTAGCCGTCGGAAGTTAGGCCTAATTGCCTGAGGTGATGGTGCATGCCCTCGGGGTGATCCTCGTGCTTAGGGCGTTCAGGCTGCACCCACCGGCCGTCGTGGTTCCTCACCATCCCCTTGTTTTCGTGCTGCCTCCAGAAAGGTGGGACTAAGTAGTGATCCTTCAGAAAATCACAAGCCTTGTTCACCAGTGCAATGTCCCTTCCGGTTGCTAGCACAAATCTATGGCCTTTCCCGTGATACCTGCATCATTATGCAGTCCAAAATCTCTTTAGTGTAAGAAAGCAGAGAAGCCTCTCCCATATAGTTGGGAAGTTCTTAATTTGAGGAGTTGTTATAGCCATAAGCAGGTAATGACTACTGCTTTAAAGTGTTACCTTACAGCTCACAAGCTGGGCGTATGTGTGTGCCTAGCTCCATGTGCCTATGATCCCGAACACTTTTTAAACTAGTTTCCAAGTAATTATTGGGCGAAGACTGCTGGCTCGAAACTCATGCGATTGTTAGGAACAACATGGGCCCCTTTAATTTTTCAATGCATGCTTAAGCGATGTGTTGGTGTTGATACACCGTTCGATATAATGACGTGCTCGGACTTCTCGTGTATATATATATATATATATTTTTTCTAAAGGGTACAGAGAAGCGTAGTCAACTTATGACATGTTCTCGGAACGAAATTAATACTTTAGAATGTAACCAACTTGGCCTTCAATGATGTATAGAATCTTGGATATTTTAAAAGCGATTTCACACCTTTTGTGACTTGGATTTTCCAAAACTTGTGCACGAAAGCTACTTGGTTCATTGTTTACAAGATGCTTCTTGACCAATGAGGCAAGCTTATCTTTCCTATTCCTTTATGCTTATAATGGAAAGAATAAACAAATGCGTGCGAGATTATTGAGCATGGCACCATCTGCTTGCTTGTGAGCTTATCTCGGTATGGTCACTGTTAATTCAAGGGATAATTGTGTAAAATACCCTGTGGTTTGGGGTAGTTGCAAAAATACCCCTCTTGTTACAAAAATTGTAAAAAGACACCCGAGATTGCAAATGTGTTGCACCGTCAAATTTCTGTAACAGAATGGCAAAAATGTCCAAATTGCCCTTCTATATAAATGAAAATGGTACTTTCTTACCACTTTTCCTTATCTGATTCTCTCCTTCTCCACGAGACTCGCAGAGAAGGATCGATGGGATCTGTCTTGTTTGGCATGCATGAAGGATTGATGGGATCTTTCCGTAACAGATCTGGACATGCACGAAGGCCAGCTGCCTTGGATCGATGGCGGGCTCGCGCCCGGCGCAAGCGAGGATCGATGGGATCTGTCTTGCTTGGCATAAATCTGGACATGCACGAAGGCACAAGCGGGGATCGATTAGGGTTCGAATGTTGGTGGCCTCAACACGGGATTAAGGTTCGATCTAAGTTTCGAGGTTTGATTAGGGTTTGATCTAAGTTTGGGGTTTCGATTAGGGTTTGATCTAAGTTTGGGGTTTCGATTAGGGTTCAAATTGTTGTGGAATTGGTTTGGGGGTGATGGCTGCAGCGGGACTAGGCGGTGATGGTAGCTGCGACATTCACGGTGATGGTGGCGGCAAGATTGGGTGGGCTGTTGGCGGTGATGGGATTGTCTGCAGAAGTTGACAGCGGCGGAATTGGATGAGAAATAGGGTGCGCTGGTTGTGGGTGGCGCAAGTGGCAGACGGGGTGGTGGAGGCGGGATTGTGAAGGGGCTTACACCTGCTAGGCGCACAGGGTCGGGGTGGCAGTGGTGCCGGTTGTGGGTGGCGCAGGTGGCAGATTGGGGCGGTGGTGGTGAGGGTGGCGGCTAGGGTTTGGTTTTGGTGGAATTGAGACTTGTTTGGGAGAGATAAAAAGAGGGAGGGTACTTTAGTCTTTTTATTATAAAATTTTTTACTACACCCATTTTTCGAGAGCGTGAAAACCACGCTCCGTTAATTTAGATGACTTTTCTAACAGTTGCAACACATTTGCAATCTTGGGTGTCTTTTTTGTAATTTTTGTAACAAGAGAGGTGTTTTTGCAACTACCCCAAACCATAGGGGTATTTTACGCAATTATTCCTTAATTCAATGTTAGAATATAAGACCGCAACACGCAAGGGATTACGCAGATTCATTTATTCTAGTAATACTGCTATCAGCTATAAGCCGTTGGAGATTCTTTCGGCATGCATGGTCTTATGTCATTGTCTTCCTGTCATGGTCTTCTTTCAGCAAAGCTGGCTATGCAAAACAGTACTGCTACTAGCTGCATTTTCAGCTCAAGCTTCCAGCCATTATTTCATTGTATCAGCTTAATATATAGAAGTATGTTTGAGCATCTACACCAATAACTGTAGTATAGATTCATCACAGAATCCTATCAAACTGAAAAACAAAACAAGAAAAGTCTTCGTACTACCAAAACTATAAAAGAGTTCTAAGTTTCTGTTTTCAAAGATACAGCAAAATTATCTCAATCCAGCTATCAATGAGTTGTAATGAGTTGCGGAGTATTTATTTATTTTTTCTTTTTGTGTGTGGACGATAAGGGGTATATATCTTCGTATCGGCTTTCACATCAATCGAGACTAAGTCCTCCCAAGTCAAGGAAGAGAGCAAGCTACTTAAACTACCAGGCCAAGCCCTTGAGGGTTAAGATGAGTTAATTCTTAAGTAAGCAATCAAGACACTAAGATTCTTGAGAGAAAGGGTTACAGGACAAAAACTACAAGCTCTTTTCGGGTCCTGGTCTAAATGGTGCAGAACATAACTTCGATGATATGTTCAATTTGTCCATTGGAATACAATTATGTCAGTTTGATCGGATTAAAGCTAGAGTTCCTAAGCATTCACGAGGACTCCAATCTTCTTTTACTTCAGTCACCATAATTTCATGAATATGAGCCAATATTAGAGTGACCACACAGAGTCGATCTCATGTATCATGCATGTATACTGAGAAGAAAGAAATGACTAACCCGTCGAGTAAATGCAGGTGAGCCTCCAAGTTATGTGCACAACTCGGATCCACGGTCTGTTTCAGGAACGGCGAATTCTGGTGATCCAAGGCAAGTTCAACTCCGACGTGAGAGTAACTCCACGGCAACCCCTCAGCCAGCTTCATCAACGCTGACGGCATATTTTCGTTGAAGAAAAGTCCGGGCGACTTGGGCACCATGTCGTGGACATTCACCACCCTCAGCACCTTCACCCCTAACAGCTCAAGCCTCTCCTTGAAACTGACGTTCCCGACCCGTGGACCCGAAAACGAGAAAACGGATACTGGTACAGCCCGGCTATCTGCCATTACATTCAAGCCCGTTTCAACAATATCATAGGCACTCAGTATTGCAAATGCAGCCCCCAAACTGTGCCCTGTGAGCGTAATGCTCAACTCTTCATTAGGGTACTTTTCTATGAGTCTCTTGACCTCGGTTAGAATCTGCTCCCTTGCCGAGTACTTGCAGAATCGACAGGCCTCGTCCTTGTCGGTGTAAAGATCTAGAAACCCGGATTCGACCTTAACAGTCGGATCCGGGCAGGGAATCTTGTCGGACGAGACGGGCCTTAAGAAGTCCATCAGATCAGCAATCCACTCCAGCCGGGTCACCGTGCCCCTCCACGCGATGGTTATGTCGCGGCGGCCTAGACGCTCGGTTAGCTCGTCGTTTGACACCGATATGTACCCGATCCAGTTCGCGTTTTTGCTCCAAACTTTAGGCCACCTTGACTTCTTGAAGAAGTTTGGGAGGTTTATGTTGGATGTCACGTAGAGGTACCGCGAGAGCTCGTAGCCATGATCCACCATTCCTAGGCCTTGGAAGAACTTATGGCGCGTGAACCTGCAGCTTCCGCAGTACTTCGAGAAGCAGTCAAAGTCGAAAGCGTCGTAACAAGCTTGTGCCATATCGCCATATCGAATGAGCTCGGCACGTAGGATCGGGTCTATGGGGTCGAGCATGCCCACCCAATCATCTTCGCCGTGTATTTCTCGCCAACAATCCGAGATTTTTCTCTGATCTTGTGCTTGTTCGTCCGCTTCTTTGCCTTCTTTTTCCAGCTCTGGGATGAGGGAAGACAGTGACTCGTTTGTTTTGGACATCACCCGGGCTATGGTGAGGGTTCTTGCCATGTTTACCTGAGATTTTTGGAGCGAATATGGTAGGGAAAACCATTTTTCAGATTGAAAAGAATCTTGGAGCTGTGTTCTTGGCACCAAATTGGGGAAAGAGATGGCCATTGGATCGGAGGTCTCGCTGAATAACTAGGTTGGTGAAAGTAATAATGAATATAGAGGATGAGGTTGGTGCCCAGTTATGATGAGAGACAATAATTAATTAGTTTATGTCTGCATGTGTATAATAACTGGATCTAAGTAGTGCTGGCCCCAATGCCCAAAGCTTCTTTAATATGTATGAAAGCTGTAAGTTCACTGGCGCCATGAATCACGTGGGTTCCTTTGGGCCTAACAAAGTGACTTTTGATCGGTAGTTCTAAGAAAGTTCGGGATGGTTGGTGACCCTCGTACAAATTTCTTCCAAGTTTATGGGTTTTGGTTTTCGCAAATACTTAATGGGATGGGGAGTTTGGGATATGGAAAGCATGGAGCATCCCACTAAAGTCATTTTTCCGTCGCTAAAAGAATAGCAAAAAATATTTAACTCATAAAAGGCTTAAAACCCATAAAAGAAAAAGAGATCGAGAAGGAGGAGGATGCACGCATGTAACCAACAAAGGTCCATAAGGGTGTGAGAGTCGTGATCTTGACAGGCTTATGACAATTCTGTGAAGCACGACAAAAATATGATGGACTAGATATTCTTCTTTGAATCCACGAAATGAGTTACAAATATGGTGGACTAGATATTCTGTTAAGATTGTCATTTTAATCGCTAGCGATGCTCAAAATGCTTGCATTTTTTAAGTTGTGACTTGAGAGTGAAAATTGATTTTTTGAATGATTTTTTTGAATTTTTTGAAATCTAAATATTTTAAAAATTATTATAATCGCCGGAGTCGCCGCTAACTTGGCACTACATCAATAGTTTGTAACTTGTACACGTAAACGCCACGAAATGATATTCTTCTTTGAATCCACGAAATGAGTTACAAATATGGTGGACTAGATATTTTGTTAAGATTGTCATTTTAATCGCTAGCGATGCTCAAAATGCTTGCATTTTTTAAGTTGTGACTTGAGAGTGAGAACATATTTTTTGAATCGTTTTTTTCAATTTTTTGAAATCTAAATATTTTAAAAATTATTATAATCACTGGAGTCGCCGCTAACTTGGCACTACATCAATAGTTTGTAACTTGTATACGTAAATGCCGTTCATACTCCAATCCCATCATTTTCAAGCCGTCAAGCCCATGCCCTTGAAGAAGCTATTAGATCATTTAGATGCCAGATGTACTTATTATATTTAAGCATTGGTGGGTAAAATATGTACAATACACACATCCAAAGCAGTGGAAACTAGAAATTTATTTTGTTAGCACGAGCGTAACACGTCTGTCTCAGAGACATTGGATGAGGGTTGTTACAGTTTCAAATTGATCACGACCAATCTTTCGAAGATCATAAGCTCGGGGCTCAATCAGTTGGCATCATCATCATCTACCAAAGTTTTGCCGTAGCCCAACTGAGGTCTAAGCGACAAGCACTCGTGTTTTCATTAACAATCTATCAAATTTTAAGTGGCGCTTGAATCTTTTTCACTTATTTGACAAGTCTTCTTGACGCTCCATTTTTTTTTTCATTCTCTTCTCATCTGTAAAGTTATGATCTATGGAAAATATTTTCTTAGCTAATGTCAGACTATCTCAGTATCTACTAGCTCCCAATGGGTCCTTGCCTTTTTTTTTTTTTTTTTAAGCTTGTCGTATTGGAGGTTGTTTTGGCCCGATTTGTATTTGTTATTGTCCTACAAACCAAAAAGAAAAGTGAGAGTCCACTAGTTCACTGTGGTCGATTTGCGCCTACACCTCCGGAATTCGGATCATTGTAGCCTAATTGAAAAGGAAAAACCAAAAAAAATCCAAATACCCTCATTGGAGGAGTTTTTACCTTAAATAATTCTTTTTTAATACTTAATTACTCTTCTACCCCATTTTTAACCTTATTTACCTATCTAACCCATTTTTAGAAATCTTGATTCCAAACAGAGATTTCAAGCGAAGACAACGTGATTTGAAATCACGTTTTCAAGCAAACGTTACTATGAAATCTCTGTTAGAAACCAAGATTTCTTTTAATTTTGTTTAAATTAGGCAAATATATTGAAAACGTGGTTTGGAACCATGTTTTCTTCGGTTGGAATCTTTGTTTGGAATCAAGATTTTTAAAAATGGATTAAATAAGTAAATAAGATTAAAAATGAGGTATAAAAATAATTATGTATTAAAAAATGATTATTTAGAGAAAAAAAAACTCCTCATCGGAGAGCCTTCACTGTGAAAGGAGGGGATAAAACTTCAAAAGTACGTTGCTTTGTGTTCCCGAGAAGCAACAATCACGCCACATTGTCTTTGACCCAACGAGGTTGATCCGAGTTTTAGATCTTCGGTCTATGCGTAACATTAAGGATTAATTAAACCTTAATCCACACTAAGACACAACACTTATGTGTATATCTTAACAAAACCTACCTCGTTTAGCTTTTCTCAAGGGCAAATGTGACCATGGTAGATCTAGTGTGGAGTTACCTGCTTGATTACTTGAGCCCTTGTGTAATTTGCCCTCGAATTTTCAAGCCAAGAAGTAATTCAACATCAAAATATTGAGTAGATCCCCCCACCCCCACCCAATCCACCACCACTGTTACTGTTGCCGATGCCTCCTTTATCTGTTGTAACTAAAATTTTCGCTTCCATGAGAATGGAACATGACCATGCATGAGAGGCAGGGGTGGAACTAGAATTTTTTTTCAAGGGGGGCAAAAATTATAATCGAATTCACCAAAAAAATTTATTAAAAACGAAGTGCACTTATAAAGCATATAAAAAGTATTATTAACATATTAAACTAAAATATAAATGTTAACATATTATCATATTAAACTAAAATTTACTTATTAAACTAAAATTGAAGTATTACCTTAGAGAGTCACAACAATTGATGAGGAGTTATGATAAGCAGTTAGATCCACCAATGCAGGTGTTAGTCTAAACCTTCCTGTGCCTGCATTAATTTGATAAAGAGAGAAAAAGAGAGAAAATGAGAAATTAAAATATTTCCATTGCCTTAATATTTCACTTTTGTTGCCAATATTATTACTATTTTTACCTTAATTAGTACTTCTAAACGTGCTTGTACAGTCCTATAAAATTGTCTGCATTAAGGTGCTTATTTAGAGTTAATTTTTCATGTGAACTCTACTTTTGTCGCCAATCACCATAATGATTATATAGTGATAACAGTGAAGCCAAGGTGGCTAAAAATGAAGCTCAAATAACTCAACCTTTACTTCAATATTTAATTTTTGTTTCACATACCATTAGGAATTTCTTTCTTGTTTAGGGTTTTTATTAGGTTTGCTGCCTAAAAAGTCAATTCTATTGATGTGGTAAACTGCTAAAAGGTTGTGAAATTATAATGTCTTGCTTACTGAAGGGGTGTCGGTTACAGGTTCTCTTACAGTTTGCACTTAGTCGGTTAATCTTAATTTTATTTTTGAGAGTTGTTTTTCAATTTGCACCATTAATTTTATTGGAACAGTAATAATCAATTAGCAATATTTCCTGCCGGCAATAGTAATTAATTTTAGTCGGCAACAGACAACAATAATAAATTAATAATCAATTAGCATAATTAAGACAGAGTCTAAGATAAGTGATTAAATTAACAATAATTTACAAGACAGTGTACAAAAAGTTATACACCAAATACTCCACCGTTTCCACTCTCCACAAGTAGTCAAAGAGCAGAACTGCAGCAGCCAGCAATCGCAATAGGTCAAGTAGCCAGTGCCCAGCAGGGACTGTCGGCGTGGGGTCAAGCACTGCAGCAGGTCAAGCAGCCAGCCTGAGCGGCTTTAGTCGCAGTCGTCGGCAGGGTGAGGCAGTGAAGGGCCAGATCTGGTGACTGGTTGCCGGTCGGACGAAGTAGCCAACAATCAAAGTCTCGTCGTCGACGGTCGGCCGTTCTTCAAGAGTTCAAGATCTGGTCGTCCCCCTGTCGAAGATCTACTGTCTGAAGGTGTCGAGGTGGGTTCAGATCGTGTCGCGGACTCACAGGCAATGGCTAGATCTGGTCGTCGATCGATCGGAGTAGCTTAGTCCACTGTCCACCGGTGAGAAAGAAAGAGAGAGAGGGTGCCGATTGTGGGGATTGGGAAACAACGTATCGGGGATTGGGGAACGGCGTCAGGTAACGGGGTTGGTGCGATTCTCGAAAACCAAATTTTTTTTCAGAAGTCAAGGGGTGCTTCAGCCCCCTTGTCACCGCGTACGTTCACCCCTGATGAGAGGGATGAGTTATCAACTTGATTTCATGTAGCAAATATACCTTAGAGCAGAGGGAAAGAAAATGTTCTTCTTTGTAAATACAAAAAATTTTCTCCGCTTCGAAGTAAAGGTCAAGTTAATTTTACATACTAAGTATACATGCACAAAACTGGTGGAATTTAATCGTGGGTTGGTTAGCAAGAAATTTTGGTTACACTTGATTAACTACAAAGAGTTGAGATTGGTGTAGCCAGACATATTTATCTCGCTCAAGCCATTAGTTTTGTTCGACGTTATTATGCTTTTCACTACTTTGGCATGAAGTAATGACATTAGTTCTAAAATTTATGTTGAATAGTGCCAACATCACATGTCAACATATAGGTTTGGACCAAAATTTTGATGCGCATTTATTATCCATTATTAACGGGAGAAATATTTGAAATAATAGCATTGCTTGTGTTGGCATTTATTTAGTTTAAAAGCACACAACCAAATTTTTTTTCTTATTCCTCGTATCGTTCTGCAAGAAAATTTAGTTTCAATTGCTACGCAAACCGATTCGAAGATACATCCTCTATGTCCAAAGAAAAAAAATGAGTACAAAAATTATTGCCTTCCAAGTTGGAGGACTCCTTATCACTAGAGTTGTCAAATGGGCCGGGCGGCCCGCGGGCTGGCCCGGCCCGGCCCCTTTCTGGCTCGGCCCCCTTGATGAACAGTGCTGGCCCGGCCTTTTAGGGCCTAGGGCCTGGGCCTGGGCCAGGCTTACATTTCCCAGGAAAAAGCCCGGGCCCGGGCTTGGCCCGGCCCGGGTCAGGCCCGGTTCAGCCCCCTCTTTACTCTTGAAATTCCACTTTTCCCCCCAATGGATTTATTCCCCTTTTCCCCCCTAAACAGTACTGAAGATTTAAGTAATGCGAAAAATAATAACACATCTTAAAGTCTTTGATTTTTTTTTATTTATAAATATAGTGGTCATGAGATCGAGTAAATTTCCAACATCTTTATGTATTGAAATTGCTGACCCTAATGCATCGTGTACCCCACATTTGCTGTATTTTGTCAATTTATGTTACAATTTGAGTGGGCTGGAACTTGGAATCTGTTAGGGACGCTTTAATAAAATGTCCCTAACAGCAAATTACCATAATTAAAAAAAATCCTTACCTTGAATAACAAGAAAATGCCAAAAAAAAATTAAAAAAAAAAAAATTTAGGCCCGGGCCGGCCCAAGCCCGGCCCTAAATGTTGGGCCTAGGGCCTGGGCTTGGACCGGGCCCAGATATCCTCAGAACCAGGCCCGGCCCGGCCCGGTTGGCAGCCCCCTTGGCCCGGCCCTGGCCCGATTTGTTGGAGGCCCGATGGGCTTGAGCTGGGCCGGCCCAAGCCCGGCCCATTTGACATCTCTACTTATCACTAATAGAATTTATAGTGTCTCAGTATATCCGAGTCACAGAAAGAAAAAAAAACAAGATAACACAAACTTTCAACTCTTTACAAAACTTCGTTGATATGCTTATACAATTTTACCATATTGTGGACTATAAAATGAAAATGTTGCAAGTCCATCACGCTTTAAACATCTTATTATCGGTAATTAAGAAGGTAGTCAAACGAGTAACATTAATTTTGAATAAAAATTCATCAACGTTGTAACAATATGCAGAGCGTAATAATTCTTATCATAGGCTGTAAAAAATTATTACCATAACAATCTTTCTACTAAGAAATTACAAACTTGCCTAGTTGAGGAGTCAAAGGATGAAATTAAAGAGAAAAGCAAGAACAAATATATCAGATTAATGAGTAATTAATTATTCTCCAAGAGAATTCCAACTTGCACGTGCCTTTTTAACGTTTGTTACCGCCTCCGCCCTCGTTTTTATTTTTTATTCAAAAATGAAAGGCGCGAAAAAATCCCGCAATCTCCCGCCCCTTTTTCCTTTATTTCTCCGCCAATCTCCCTCCTCCTCTCATTCCCTAAAAGTCAAGTAATATCTGCTGTGCATCGTTTTACTGTCCGTAACAGTAGCACCCCTAAGATATGCACAACCACCAGCCCCACCCTGTCACCCCTGGCGGCGCCGCCCCCATCTCCGACCTCCAGCTCAAGCGCGGCAAGACGCGAGGCAGCTACAACTGCGGCCGCTGCGGCCTCCCCAAAAAGGGCCACTCCTGCCACCTCCCTCGCCCCTCACGGGCCGCCGCTGCACCCACCCCGCCCGACTCCACCTCCTCTGCCGCCTCCGAACTCGCCTCCCCTCTCTCCGCCGTCCGCCCCGCCCCTACCCCTCCGCCACGTCAGCCCCACTCCCAGCTCCGGCGGGCCCTCTCGTTCGACGAAGTCGACGTGAAGTCCTCTCAGGAATCTGACGACGAGGACGAGGAGTACGACGAAGATTATTACGGGTTGCCGGAAAGGGAATCAGGTATCGAGTCGGGCGGCAAGTTGCCGGCGAATTGTCTGTGGGATATTTTACGGAGGCTGCCGCCGCCGGCGCTTTTATCGGCTGCCATGGTATGTAAGGGGTGGAGGGACACAACGAGGAAGCTGTGGCGGGCGGCGGAGGAGCTGAGACTTAGGGTCCCGGCGAGGTCCCAGATTGGATTCGCCGGATCGGTTTTGCAGAAGTGCCCCGGACTTGTTAGGCTCTCGCTTAGAATGGAAAGGTGACAAATCATCAGATCTAGGGTTTCTTCTATCAATCCGTTGATAACGCAACTAAAGTACTAAAAACTTGATTAATAAAATTAATTGTACCTAATCACACGGATATGAACGTTGGTCGTCAATCGGGTACTGAATTGAAAGTCAATAATGGACAATGTATGCAATCCAGAGATTTCATGTTTATGGTCTCTGATGTGATGAGAACTTAATTACATGGGAATGTCGGGTACTGATCTGATGTCTATGATGTGATTTTGTGTTTGCAGTGATGTGGATGCGACTATGCTGGCCTGCATTGCGTTTTCATGCCCTAATTTGGAATCAGTAGAGATCCTTACAGCCGATACTTCAGTGAATCGCGTTACTGGGTATACTTTCCACCACATTTTTCATTTCTAACTTATGGTTGTGCGCCACTTTCCAGTTTTCACGGTAAATGGTAAGTGGGTTGTCTAGGGTTGCACACTTGCACCAGACAATTCTTACAACCTTATCTGATGGATCGTGTTCTCTTGATAAAGACAACACAGACAATGATCTGTAGCTACAAACTAATTGTACCTCGTTCTGATAACGATGATTATGATGCTATACTTGTAGTCTTGTACCAAGTATGGACTTGTAGTAGGACACAGAAATTTGGAGTTAATTGACTTAATTCCAACGGATCTACAGTCTGATTGATACCCGTCAATCAGGATTCTGGATTGTGAATTGGGGGTGTGCAGGGAGGGGAGGTTTAGATCTTTGTACTTTGTTGAGCCTACCACCAAGGCTTTGATCTCTTCTTGTCTTGGCTTTCTTGAGGGAGATCCAAGACAAGAAGAGATCAAAAAAGCAATAATGTGCTACTTTTTGATTGTCAGGTAGAGAACTATAGTGGCCATTAGTGTATAAAGCTCCTAGTATCTACATGTTAAGCTTTCTTGCTACTTTTGTACTTCTTAGTTGCTTCCTGTTTCAAAATTTGATTTGTTGTGTAGAAAAGTGCTTTCAGATGATGATCTATTGGTGCAAATTTATACTCGTAATGCAGGGATGAATTGGGACGTTTTGTTGCTGACAAACGTCGTCTTACAAATCTTAAGATGGAAGGGTGTTCTAACCTTGGAGGCTTTAATCTCTCATCCTCGAGCCTCTCTACCCTCTGGCTTTCAGATCTTCACTCTCTGTCTAAGATGGTGATTTTTCCGTTATTGTAACTCAGTCTTTCATGGGTGTTTTTCTAGCATAAGTACTTAGTATGCCTGTTGCGCTCTTAATTTATTACTTCTGTATTGCTGGCCTGCCATGTTTGCATAGGTTTTCAATTGCCCCAATCTCGTGGAGATATCACTTGATTTTTCACGCCAAGAGACTGATAATACCGATCTTACTGCGATGGTGGATGGCCTGGGAAGGAACTGCTTAAAGTTACAGAACATACACATTGCTTCACTTAGACTATCACATGCTGTTGTGCTTGCTCTCACAGCTGCGGATTTGAGGTTTGTTAAATGCCTTTCTTCTGATCATAAATATGACAGTTGATTGTTATATTGGATGATCCCGAGCTGCTGAATAGTAACATTGAAAAGCATGTGGCCACAACTAGTTTTGTTCTGCTACATCACAGGCTTCACGTTGTATGATTGTTTTTCTGTAGAAATATTGCTTATTCTTTCCTCATGCTGAAAACAAAAAGATGATCAGATGTTTGACAACCTCTTTTATCTCTAATATGCAGGGGATTACGATTGCTTTCTCTTGTGCTTGGATCAGAAATAACTGATGCATCTGTTGCAGCAATTGCTTCAAGCTACTCAAACTTGGAATTGCTTGATCTAAGTGGGTAAGTTGCACTTCTTCTTCTGATTTGTTAAGTGCCTAGGACAAACTGTTAGTTATATGACAGTCATTTGCATATAACATGAGTGTAAAGGCTCTCCAGATAGGATTTTGGAATTTTTGGGAGAGTTCATGTCTTGTATAGCTTGATGGTTGTTTACCCTTGTACATGGCCGCGCTCCTTTTTTTTTTTATCAGAAAGAGTTATTTAACAATCCTGTATTTCCCCTCAGAACTTAATAAGGTGGTATTAAATAATCATTCACTTCCAAAAGATATAAACACCTTCAGTGAAATCTAAGCAATTTTGGGTTGGGAATTTGGTTGCTCTAAAGCATTGACAATTGTAATGTTGAGTTGTCATATCTCATTTTAGGTCTAGCATCAGCGATAGTGGCATTGGAATGATCTGCAACGTTTTTCCTGAGACATTATCAAGACTCCTCCTCGCACTGTGTCCTAATATCACTTCAAGTAATCTCCACTTCCAGATCTTAATCTGTTACATGTTGTACACCACGTTTTAGTTATGGTTTCTCACCAAGATGTTGCTCACATTCTGTGTCTTTTAGGCGGCATCCAATTTGCTACAGCTCAATTGCCTCGCCTGGAACTCATGGATTGTGGAATGACCCTATGTGACTTTAGTGAAGAATATCCAACTTCTGACAAGAACAGCGATCTCATGTTACAGAAAGCACAAGACAGCAAGCTACATCTTATGTACCAGAAGCTGATCATCAAACATGGTCGGTTGAAGAAATTAAGCTTGTGGGGCTGTTCCGGCTTAGATGTGAGATTTTATAGTCTAAGCAATACAGATATCTTACTGGCTTGTATATCACGAAGGGGTCCTGAACATGCAAGCTTTTATTTGCAGGCCTTATGTTTGAATTGTCCAGACCTCAGAGACCTGAATCTAAATTCTTGTAGAAACTTGCATCCTGGTATGCTTTATGGAGTCCCTTAGCTAGTTATTAAAATGCTGGACTAGTGTACAAATTGCCTTCACCTTTGGGTTGATCATGTTGTTGTCTGTAACCCCAGAGAAATTGCTACTTCAGTGCCCCAGTTTGGAAAGTGTGCATGCATCAGGTTGCCAAGCTACATTGGTAGAAACGATTCAAAACCAGGTAGATGGCCTAGCTTTTGAAAATTATTCTCAGCTGCATTTTACATTTTCTATCCTCGGTCTCTGCTCATCCGATTCATGCAGCTGGGAAAAACCAAATTGCTTGCAGCACATTGATATAGCAGTCTTGTTAGCACACTTGTCCAATATATTCTAGCATTACCTTTTACAATCCTTTCGTCAGATAAAATGAATTCCTGGTCTGTTTCAGGGAGCCTATTGTAAGTTTGTATCCGTGGCAGGTGGTTTGAAACAGACTACTGCTGTTCTAATTTGTTTGCACTTGATTCGTTGTCCTTGCAGCTGTGCAGTGATTTTTCTGCTGTCGAGAACCATTTTCCTTTTAAACGCCTTCCAGATGGCTCTAAGCGGGTTCGTGTTCCACATCATCTCAGCCAGCAGGTAAACATTCTTAAGTTCTTTATCTTCAAGCTTAGCTCTTGCAAGTATCAAAGGGATTTTGGTAATAATAACATAATTTCCAACTACATTATATGCTACTAGTACAAATGTATTGTTTTGTCACCTCATGGATAATTGGGAACAGATTGCTATAGAAATGTTCATGCATGAATATAAAAAATGTACTAACACCATAATCTTATTTATGACAATTGAACAATAACATAATAAAGCACATAGTGCAGAGACCTTAAGCTGCAATACCCATTCCTTCTTAAAACCTTGTAACATAGTTTGGTAGAAAGGAGATGGACTGGTCAATTAAACTTGCAGAGCTGATGTCATATCTATAGCCTGTTCTTCTCTACCTTTTGCAAACTTGTTAAAATGCCATTGTCATATAAGCACTGCTTTCTCGTGCAGCCACCTGATGATGATAAGGGTGGGAGGATTCGTAAAAGGAGGTGTACTCTGCTTATGGACTGACATAAGATGTAGCAAGTTACTCAACGTTGTTGTTGCTCTAAAGACTGCAGTTTCTCTAGTTGTTGTCTTAGATGTTTCCGGGAGGACAGAACGTGGCCGCCTTCACTTACTTTGGACAGTTAGGAGCCAGATGCCCTGTGGATCCATTTTTTTTCCTTCTAATTTTATGTAAAATACATTGTTACATTTTCAAAGTCCATATGGGCATGTAAAACATTAAATTGATTACTTTCTTGTTTATTACCTTACCTTCAATAATAAATAACTATATTTACAGTCGGATAGTTTTGTGAATAACATTTATGGATGCTATTGTGTACGATGAATGGTCTAATTGATAAGATTGTCTATTTTGGTACAAATTCTTTTGTATAACTTTTTTGTAACTAGAGGTTTATCATCAATAAAATATTGGTTTTCTAGTGATAAATTTAAGGATGAAAAGGCATTTAAGAATATCATCTGGACTTCCCCATTATAATTTTGCAAAGTAAATACCTATTGTCAGAAACCGATAGTCTGCTGTAAAAGCTTTATAGAAATTTATATTGAAGGCACCAACTTTAGATGTATTACACTCTTTGAAAATGATGAGAATAAAACTGCTTATTGAGAATTTATTTTTTGAAACAACTATTTTGTCAGGAAAACCTTTTCAGAATATGCAAAAGAAGAAAGAACATTGCGTAATTTGTATTGAACTTTTTGTTTTGCCAGTTAGAGAAAATTGGCGCTTCTTAACTATTTATTACACTTTTAATTGCAGATAGACTATTTTCAGTCCTTAATATGCTAACCTCCCTTCTTGTTTGTCATTAAAAATATTTCTTGCTAAAAAAGCATTTTTAACAATAACAAGAAAGTGAACAAGCATGGCATTAGCAATTCTCCTTCTAACTAGTATGGAGTACATGCGTTGCACGTGAATATAGTCCAGAATAATGTTTGAGATGATATTATTATCTTTTTTGAATCAAAATAATGTAATTAAATTAAATTATGTTATTATTTCTTTTTTATGACTTGTTTTAGAAGAAATGTATATTTGATGTTCGCAATTATAATAAATTCAATGTTTATAGTATTGCTGAAAATAATATAAAAGCAAATGGATAAATTAAAAGAATGAATTTACGTCTTTGTTTTTATAATAAATTGACTTATAATTAAGATTTATAATTTTCAAGACTAAGTGTTTTGTATTTCATTAATAAAAAATGTAAAACACCCCGTCTTCAACTATAATAACCGAACATATTTTCAATTCAAATTGGCACCATATTTAAGCTTTATTTTTTATGCATATTTAACCCTTTCTCGTTTTTTTTATGTTTTTGTTTTTCTAACAATTTTTTAATTTTTTTAATTAATTTTTCACATATTTTAGTTTCTTTATTTTGTTTTTTAGTTTTTTAATTGGTTAATTGTTTTGCTAACTTAGAAATGCAAGGGAAAAAATCATAATTTTCATTAACAAGTTCAATATCTAATGTTTATTTTATTTTAATCAAATTAAAAAGAGAATAATAAAGAAATTTATTTGTTATGTATTTCTTTTTCATCACAGTTTTCATTTTTCAATATATAGAATAGATTCATTATCCAATGTTCTTTTAATTTCATTAAAATTTAAAAGGGAGTAATAAAAAAGGATAAGAATATAATTGACGTAATTAACGGAAAACATAAT
This sequence comes from Escallonia herrerae, assembly GCA_033070095.1. Taxonomy (NCBI): domain Eukaryota; kingdom Viridiplantae; phylum Streptophyta; class Magnoliopsida; order Escalloniales; family Escalloniaceae; genus Escallonia; species Escallonia herrerae. Next base: position 375,239 of record JAVXUP010000135.1, read on the forward strand.
CGTCCAAAAATAATTTACAACATTCATATTACATAGGTAGTGTGTGTGTACACACACACATATATATTTGCAACCATATATTTTGTTCCCCAATGTATAAATGTATGTTTAGATTAAATTTATGACATAATTTTCATTAAACGCAATACAAAAAAATAATTAGGGAAGCGTAGGGTTGTCATTGGAAATACACATAATTTTAGTAGTTGTATTTTTCTAAGTGATTATTTTAAAATTTTAGCGGTGATTAACTTAGCAATATTAAAAAAAATAAAATAATAGAGAGAGATTGGGGATATAGAGAAGGAACCTTTTGAAGCAATTAAATGAAATTTTATTTATAAATAAGCAAACTAAAATATAGGAGTAAAAAAAAGAGATAAAAGAGAGAAGAGGAGATATGAGAAATAGAGGGCGGGCGGCCCTAGAGCGGGGGCGCCTCTGCGATGTCTGGGCAGCCCCATCACCAACCCCACGCGGTCACCGGCGGCCAACCCCAGCCGTTCCTTCACCTCGCCTGCCACATGGCGTCGCAAGCACAACAACGGCCAACGGTAACAATTCAAGCAACGTGATGCCTGGCCAATGAAGGCAGCGCGGGGGTAGCCACCAACTCACCCAATGCCCGATTCTTGATACCACTATTGCCACCATTAATCTCTCCGCTAACGTGGCCCATATCTGCATGTATAGCAGGCTGTGGGACGCCGACGAGTCCAACCGACCGTTGAGGGAGGCGCCAGAGACCAAGAAGATGTCTGTCATCATGGGTCTTTTGCCCAATCACCGCGTAGCAAAGTTTTGGTCGTCGTTTGCCGGCCAAATTTCTTCACACAACGACTTGGTGGGCTGTCAAGCATGGGTTGTATTGAAATTTGGAGTTTGGTTTTGTTGTTACAGTGTGAAGTGGTCTTTTAGCGGCTGCGTCGATGGCTAAAATGGATGAAGTGGATGGCTTGTATGTGTGTAGTGGCAGATTGATGTATGTCTATGGCAGGTGTGAAGAACTGGTGGTTTAGCGGGGCATGCTTGTGGTGGCTAGAATGGATTGAAGTGAGTGGTGAATGCATGCAGCATGACTATTTTGGTGGGTGTGCGTTAATTGGGTGCTGAGCGGCTATGTGGGTATACTGAATTTGTGATTTGCGTGTGTGTGATTTGTTGAGTGCGTGATGTATATAGTGTGCGACTAGGCAGTGCAAATGTGTCCACATGAGCATGTGTTTATGTGTTTTCATGGCAAAATTGCATGTGTAAAGAAGGTATGTGTGCACAGAGGTTTTGTGGGCACAAGTGGGTTTGCTGGTAGAGAGCTTTGTGTTGTGGTGTGTTTGTGTAAGACAATGTACAGAGTGTGTGCATTTGTGGTCAAGCTGTGGTTTTTGTGCATGTGTTATAGTGTTTGAAATGTGTGTGTAAATGTGAGTGTTTGATCCAAGAACTTAGAACTAGGAAGTGTAAGTGTCGCTAAAGGCTTGAGTTTTTCCATCAGTCCTTAGTTGGACTTTGAAAAGCCATTTCCAATTTGGTTTTGACAAAATACAAAAGAAAAACTCCTATTATTTTTACGATATCTACATCATGAAATTTTGTTGAGATTTTTTCTAGGCACGCAAAGGGCATTTAATGATTTTATTTAGAAAAAAGAGTTTTTGATTTATTTAATATAGCAAATTAGCTTGTTTTTAGCTGAAAAATTATAGTAACCTTGTTTTATTAGGACACTTCAGTGTCTAAAGTTTCTCGTTATTTCGGTACCATTTATTGTATCGTTGAGATATGGCCAGTTAGCACTTAGTTAAAATATCGGATAAGGGTTTTGAGCGAAAAAATCACCTGAAGACTTTTAGTCCGAGAAACAAGTATAGATTGCTTAAAAAGATATTTTAAACTGTTTTGGGATTTTTCTTTTGGTGCCATGGCATATCGGGGTCGAGGTGTACTTTGATAATTTTACATATATCGCTTTTCATTCTCGATGGATGGTGAATTTAGTAGTACCATATATAAGTGAATCCTATGCTTGTATAGGTGTGTCATGTGCATGTATTTGTATATTTTTGACAAAGATTATCGTGTGAGTGCTATGGGTATAAGTGTGTGTTGTGTTATCGGTTTGTGTGTGTGTCTGTGTAAGAAGAAAAGACAGAGAAAGAAAGGGGATGAGTATTGGTACGGGTTATCTGAAGGTGGGTTGTGTAGAGTTCACGAGTGTGAGTCAGGGAGTTAGAAAAGCAGGATGAGTCGGACGCATACGGAGAGAGCGAGAATGGAACAAATTGAAGATTTTAGGATTTACTCTAAGTGAGTTTTGGAAGAAGCGGAGACAGGCGTGTATATTGTTGGTTCGTTCAAGAGGAGCTTGGAATGAATTGGGCAATTCTTTGGTCAGATGTACCAAACAATCGGAGCATAGCATGCTGGTATTGAGGAAATGCGTAGCACACGTGTTTCCCGTGTGCAGTATCTGGCAGGTTGCCTAGAACCTCTTATAGATTGTACCCTAGAAACATGAATAATTAAGTTGCGTGACACCGGCAGTCGAGTGGAAATTAATTTAAAAAGCTATCGAAAGGCTAAAATTGATGTGATGTAGCTTCTCCGCTGTTCCAAAAACACATGTTTATATTCTTCTAATGAGGAGGCTTTGCAAAGACTAGTTACCAGAATATCCATGCCTGGCTTAGCTCCGCCTCTGGCTAGAACATGCTTGTTTTTCCATCCTCTATTGTGAATATGTCATTGTTGAGAGATTAGAAACCTCTGAGAGATTTTCTCTCTCATTTTTGATGCCATGCTCTGTAACTCAATGAATCTGTCATGTTCGTCTCCCAGTCCATGTTAAATACTGTTAATTCTTTTGGGTCTTTCCATGAGAAACCTTACTTCCTTTTGCAGGCACAAAGTGGTGATAGTTGAGGGTAATTATTTGCTCTTGGAAGAAGGGGTTTGGAAGGAAGTATCATCCATGTTTGATGAGAAGTGGTAACTACTGTCTTCATCCAGCTTTTCTTACTCTTTCTCCCTTTCTGATCATTTTTAACTTTGATCCCAAAGAGAGAGAGGAGATTAATATATAGGTATAAGACATCTACATAGCTTAACATGAACATGTAGGTGATTAACATTGACATGTATAACTCTTGTAAGTTACGTCTCTCTCTTACATTGAGAGAGATGTTTTGCGCATTTAAATGGCCTTTCACGCATTTGAGGTTTTCTGCTCTTGCTTGCTGCCAAGGGCTCTTTTTCTGTTTTGATGAGCAAAAGTGAGCTTAGGGGTCCAAGCAAGTTGGTATGGTATGGGGCAGCCAAGACAGGGCATCAACTTTGGACTTCGGAGGTCCACGTTCTCGACGAGTACGGAACAATCTTTAGTTCTTAGGGACAAGTGCATTAGGCTCCTTGAGGTTTGGGCATAATATAGCAACGCTTCCTCTTGTTTGGCAAGTAACTGTCATCCAGTCAAGAACGTATTGTCTAACAGATGCCCCTCAAACTGTTCTTGATGATAACCAAGGCTCCGATTGCCAATAATCCTCTCATATGTTGACTTTATGTTTAGAACTCACTCTGTATGGGTCAAGAAGTTGAGTAAAAAGAGGCCAGCCTAGTGTAACAGCCGCGACCAATGAACAGTCCACTGCTTACCCCAAGCTCCACATTTTCCACTCACTGTGCTCCAATATTCCTTTTCAAATGGCAGCCAGCAACTGGCCTTATATTCGAACCTTGCCAGAGCAAAATCCTCACAAATGGCAGCAAGCAACTCGTCTTAACCAATCTCTCTCTAGATTATTCAGTCATCTCATAGAGTGTTGTCAGTGTGAGTGTATATACTGTGACTTGCGACACAAATACATGAACATGCATAGCCTTTAATAGTAATTCATTATCACATCGATATAGTAAATTAACATCTTACAGTGTTGGACTGGATTGAAATAGTGTCTTATTAGATGCATTTACGGTAAAAGAAGCGCTTACAGTTATCAGTTACAACAAATTATGATTGGGTAACAGATAATTATTGGAGTTTAGGACTATCACATATTAGGAGTACCACTGACTTATCATCTTGTCACCGCACGACAAAGAACATTCTATTTCAGTTTCCTTCTTTGCTATTCCATTTTTTCCCTTGAAAAAGTTTTAAGTTTGAATCTTCTAAATGTTATTGCATTGGCAGGTTCATTGATGTAGACATTGACACATCCATGCAACGAGTGCTAAAGAGACTTATATCCACTGCTGGTAAATGGTTTTCCAACTTTTATACAAAAAAAAAGTTGAGCTGTAATGAAGGTAGAGATCTATACTGATTATACCATTTTTCCTTCTCGGCCTGTGTAGGAAAACCGCCAGATGTTGCGAAGTGGCGGGTAAGCTTGACTCTGCTATCTATGCATCCCGCATTTTCTTGAACTGCCGAAGTGTGTGTGCTGCTTAATCTTTTGATACTTCTTGTTAAAGCAGTGATATACATGTTGGAACCATTGTCTAATAGATTAAGTTTTACGAGCATAGTTGGGCAAGGTGTTAGATCCAATTCTTCCTGCTTGCATTTGGCTCCACCTATATATTTCTCATGTTTGTGCACTTGGTGATGCAGCTTGATTTATCTGTTGTTGATTTAACTCTCGACGTGCAATCGTCACTTGCGCGTGAGAGGGAGCGTTAGAACAACGATAGATACATGTCGGACCCATTCTCATTCTTTGATAGTTCAAGCTTTTAGAACATATGCTAACTTTATACTTATGTCTATTTTACCATCATTATATGGCTAATCTATGGCTTCTGTCTAATTTCATAATGCAGATAGAGAGTACAATGACCGGCCAAACGCAGAGCTCATAAACAAGTCAAAGAAAAATGCAGATCTGATAATCAAATCTGTTAACTTCTGAGGGCGAATCCAAGTAGTTGTTTCCAGCAGAGGCGAAAAACCATAAATAGAGGAGAGATGAATGAATCAATTTATAGTGGTTTTTTCATTTGGTTTGCTATGATAATCCAATCTTCGTTAGAGTGCTTTCGGCTGTAACTGGGCCTAAGGCTTCTTTCAACAGGTTGGCTGGGCTGGGCTGGGCTATCTCAAGGCATAAGTGTGTTGGTATGGACTAAGCATAACTGGATCTAGAAATGTAATAGTAAAAAAAAAATAAAACACACAAAGACCCAGCTTCACAACGAAGCTCGCATTTCCCCTTTTGGTTTGGGTGCTTGATACTTGATTGGCAGAGCCCAAAGGAAAAAATTTAGCTGCTATTCCGGTCAGAGGAATCTAACTTCTACCCCTATGTAGCGATAATAAATTGTCTCTAAATATTTATAGTGACTTTTATTTAGTGACGTTAAAAAATTGTTGCTAATAAATGTCGTTGAAAGTGTTAGAACATAAGCCACTAGAAACATTTAACGACTATTAATTGTCACTATATACGGGGTTGAAGAAATATTCCTACAACCCGGGTAAAAGCCAAAGTTTGTTTGAGCTCAAAAGACTTCTTTTATGAATAGTCGACTCTAATAAAGGAGTAATTTACGACTAACTCTCTTTCATAGTTTTTTTTTACATATTCTTATACTTTGTAGTTAATTGTTTTAAAAAAATTCGTATAATGTTACTAGTGATAAAATATTTGTTTGTGTTTGCATTATTTCACTTACAATAAGTGCACATTTTAGAAATTACACCAATAAAGTCTCCCTGTATCAGAGATAAAGTACAAACCGCAAAAGGCCTCGCTTTACATATAGGCTTCCAACTTTTGCCGTTGAAGAAGTTACAAGCTCACACTAGTTCATAAGGAGATCACGAGTTATTTTAAACTTTGTAATTCCTTTTTGACAAATAAAAGTGTACGAGTGACGTAATAAATTAGTACTCTTAATGACTAGTAATTTAACTCTTTCAAGATTAATTGTAAGAGAGTGAAGTGTTTATTCTCCTTTAAGGCCCTCAATTTTAGAAAAATAATCCCACTGGACATGGTTTTAGGAGCGCCAAGAGGCCTTTCTATGCTTTTTAGGTTTTGAGCGGGCATTTATCTTTGATGAGAGCATTTCAAACCTTGGTCCGCATCGATTTTGAGTGCCTAAATTTGTTTTTTGAAGTAGTGGGCAGCAAATTTGTGTACATACGAACAACAAAGGAGGACATTTTAGGGAGTGGAGGAGCTTTCTAATTTTAACACGGAGAATTATTATATTACAATTATGCGGATGCTTTGACACAAAAATTACTTATCAAGTCGACTTGAAAGCATTTTTTTTTTATACATATTTTGGGGCAACATGTTCACGAACTTATTGTTCCAGCTTCAGTGTGCCAAAATGTATTAGATGCTTCCAACAACTTTCATTGTGTCGAAGGTGACATTTACGTAAAAAGTCACTAAAATCTAGGGCCCATACTTTCTAGTTTCTATTTATTGATATGCATGAACATCAGCAATCCCAAAGAGAGATCAATACACAACTGTATAGGATTGGGGGGGGGGGGGGGGGGGGGGAGAGAGTCCTTCCTTCCTAAAGAGCTTGAATTCCAGTCATTTCTGCTATCGCATAGTCTAAATAAACATTAGCCCGATCTCTATCTTTCGAAAAAATGAGCGTAAATGAGACGTCAATTTTTCCCACCAACGGTCTTTTACTAACAATCAAGAGAGAATATGATACTGCAAGTGGCAGCAACCACCAGATGACCATCACAATTATAGTCCAACAAGCAGAGGCCATCAATGTTTTAAGGGGACCATATACAGTCGCTGCTCAAATAGTAAATGATTGATTCCTCCTTGCATTGCATGGTGTTTCTTTGATGCATAATAAGGGAAGGAGAAAAAAATAATGTAAATCTCAAACCAACCATAGTGGGGATGAATAAATGCCCAATATTGACATGCACATGATCTTGCTCCCCACTCCTTGTACAAGCTCATCCAACATATTCATTACCATTAGTCCCATCCCCCCACTATTTCCTAATCATAACAACTAAAAAGACTCCCTATGGAAACTTTTAATTATCAGATAAAAGAAGAACAAAAGTACGGTTTCTCATAGATTAGTGGCGCTACTCCTGTAATGTAATCGAGAAAACACGCTACATGTTTGATATAAATTCTCCTGCTTAATACAACATTGTCAGAAAAGAAGTAAATTACGTTATTCCGGTACGGTGGTCGTCTTCACAATTAGGAAATGAATAAAGAAAACATGTAATTAAAGTAATAATTAATGAAACATGTATCCTTATTATTTTGGTTATTAGCAACAATATAATCAGGTACCTTGTTCAAGGAAACAATTATGGATACTGAGCAAGCACAAGCAAAACAAAAAACCAAGTCTTGAAGTACACTCTGTCCATATGAATAAGTAAACCCAAATACAAATTTTCTCACATATTACTACGTACTACTATATCAAACCATAATAATAACAGATACAACCAAGCACCCTGCTCAATCCATCTCGTGTATTTGTCCTTGTTTTGGTATTTTTGGGGTGAACACTAAGATCAAAGGAGCAGGCCGCCGCGCCGGAACTTCTACTTCCGCTGCCCATCAGCTTCTGTTCTTGCATTTCTCCATGGCTCTTGGTGCTGCAATTCACGCAAGAATTGCATTAGGGACGGAATATATGAATATTTACGATATCGCTCTACAAGAGTTTTTTACAGTCCCAAGTACTAACCAAGTCCTATTGCCTCCGTCCCTTTCATTATGCGTAAGCGCTTGCAAGAATCAACAAACATCCTGGTTGACATGAGAAGAAAGCAGTCAAAACATGAATTACGTGAGAAATAGATTTATCTTGGCCTTAAAATTATACGTTTGTTCGTGTAACGGATGGATTTGAACAAATTATAACTGATCTACTGACTCATCATGTCGCAGTTTCACAGTTTCTTGCATTTTTATCGTGTGGGTGACCATAATGTTGCAAGGTATCTGAGGAGCTAGCTAGGGATAAAGGATTTACTCCCACGGGACGTCGCCCACGTGCATCCAGTCGCCATCTTTGTCTTCGTAGCTCGGAACATAATCAGAACTGTTCAAAAGATCCATCAGCTTGCTCTCATTCATGAAATCTTTCATTCCTTGAGATCCACAGGTACCTTGAATTATAAAACAAAAAGAGCAAGCAATATTAACATTTAACAACTTCTTGAAGAAAACCGGTACCAGAATGAAAAACCAAAAAATAAATTTAGAAACAAACTAACCAATAGTGAAGGAACTGAACATGTTGCCCAAGGCATCAGAGAGCTCTTGATAGCTCTTGTACATCTTCAAATCAACTTTGCGAAGATAAGGTGCACCATCCATGCTCACCTTCACAAAGGCAGCGTCCTCATGGCCGCCGGTGCTGCTCTTCTGCGCTAGTATGTTCCTCCGGAACGATCGAACTGGTGGCCAACCCACCACCTGTGCCCTAAAATGGCCAACCCAAGGAAGAAATTGTGATGCTTATGCCGGAAAGGCACATATATTGTTCCTTTCTACATTCTTCACGGTGCACCCGTCACTGATTTCTTAGTGTTCAATAAAGGGTTTTCAGGTAATGAGAACAGTAATCTCTCCCCTCTATTTTTTCCTTTTTTCTCTAGCCCTACGTAAAAGACATGGTTAAGTACCTAACCCTATCTACAACAAACATGCACTAAGAAGAGGGCCAAAAAGAAAAAGCGAACAAAATGAGGGAAGAAAAAAAAAAGTTGAGATCTACGAGATGTCAACAGGGAGTAACGCAGTTGTTTAATTACGAGATGCAAGTGAGATTGTCATAACGCAAGTTGATAGCATCCAAATTCTAGACAAATATATATACTACAACTTACTTGGCCGGAGGAGGCTTAACCGAATCACCAGAACCGCCAAGAAGATTTCTCTCCTTGGGCAAATCCTTCCCCTCGTCCACCGTGGCCGCCGCCGTCTCTTTGGACGAAAGTTTGAGCTTCAAATCCATAGTTTCATTAAACCCCCTCTTCCCATTGTAACTACCCTTAGCAGTATGAGTACCATTCTTAGCCGCCACGTGATCGCCGCCTCCGCCGGGCAATCCCAGCCTTAACTCCGTCTCGTCTTCGCCGAGCATATTCACCCGTTTCTGCCCAACTTCCATGAACAACTCTCTCTGTGTCTCGTTGCGTGCTTGGGTCTGGGATGTGGGGAAAAAAGGAAAAGTGAAAGAAAGTAGTAAAGAGGAGATCTTAGGAAAATGGATAATTATAGTAGGGAGGAGAAGAGGATGTGTTTGGGCTAAATGGGGTATATATTACATAGGGATTGGGGTCTCATACGGCATTTACTCAAGCTTTGATAATGCTGGTATTGCCACGTGGCTGAAACTGTGAGCTGGATCTTCCCCTCTTGCTGGGATAGTTGACAACATTTTGATGCTACCTTTTGATGGCTGTGTGTGTGTGTGTGTACAGCTGTGTATACCTTCACTGCTTTCTGTCTGTATATCACCCCATGAATTCTAGGTTTAGGGTTTAGCTAGTAACTTGGCTAAGCAACACAAATTTGCTTTGGAGGGAAGGGGGTACAAAAGTGATGTATTGCACTGTTAGTGTCCGTTGTTGTTGAAGCAAAATCTGGAAAACCTTGGGCAATATAAACCACTAGTTTTTTCCCATGCAACCGTCCTTAAATGAGTAGAGCGTGGAACAGGTAAAGCATACGTTTAAAGCGATTAAAAAGACTTGGCACCGTAAATGAGTTGATACTGGTGAGCGTGGATCTAAATTACCTCTCTAGCTTGTTGATTCCTTGAGCCGATCTCAAATGAAATCCACGAGTGACGAGTTTCAACATACATTTAAGTTCAAGAACCGTCTTGAACTGAGGTTAAAAAAGTTATATAGTTTCTAGCAGTTAAGTAAATTGAACGTTTTGCTTAGACTTGTTATCTCTGGTTAAATATTAGCGTAATAATCTAAGTTAAACATATGATATTTGGCTATTTGCTCCATCATGTTAAGCAATTACCATTTTTGGGGGGAAACCACGCCGTGAACTTGACCTTCAATAGTTGCAGCTCAAAAGTCAAATATTCAGCTAAAGAAATGATCTAATCTATCTGGATTTGATTAAATTATTATAACCAACTTTCTACTTCAGAAGAAGACTGGAACTAAGACTTGGACTGGCTTTAATCTGATCAAATAAGCCCCTCTCTTGTTAGAAGACAACGTTGTCCCTTTCACACACTATTTATGTCTAGGCAATCACTGGACCAACTTTAGAGCTAATTAATTTGAAATCAAATAGCCACCAAACAAATAAGGACCACCTTAATCTCAATCTTTTTATACTAAATCCTTCTACAATTAATTCCCTTAACTGCTTATCGAGCAGATCTAAAAGAGTAAACCGAATCTTACCCGTTTCAAAATTATTATCTACACCGGTTATGATTATCTTTATTTCGTTAATACGGAGACACGAGAGCCAAAAATTACAAATCAAGCAATTCTAGCGGAAAAGTGTGGCTCGTTAGCTAAATCATATCTACCACGGGGATCCCATATAATTAGGTCATGCATGTCCAGGTTATGGGAAGAAGAATGTCCCCTTTCCTTTGTGCTTTTGATTGCTAGCAAGTAAAAATTTTCAGGAACAAAAGCAGCAAATTTTGAGCATTCATTAATTGGACATGCGCATGCACTCAACTGTTTTTTTTTTTGTAATTAAGGCATGTATGCACATAGCATGACTCATGTCGGTCCATGAATATAATTAACCTTTAGTGACCTTTTTTTTAGCATCTACAGCTTTTATCCCCCCGTTTTGGGCGAGCAACTCCATCTCAATGTACCTTTAAAAGTTGTGCCATTAGCTATATTTTCTCATGAAATTAGGATTTGTACATTAATTTTTTCCTTTTACACGTCTAATTGTACATTCAACATCTTATTTTATTATAGAATGTGAAAGCATCCGATTACTCAAAAATAATTGACAAAGAAGGAACAATCCAAACACGCCCCTTCGCTTGTGGGGGAGAGGCTGACAAGACTTCTGTATTGGAGTACTACTTAACATTTCTTCGAGGCGATCTCTATTTCAACATGCCATTTCACATGGCGTGAGATTTCTTTTGAGTGGGCCAAACACATGAAAATTAAACTGGGTGCTGCTAATTTAAATTTTGAATTATCGGCCTTAATTGTTAATACCATGTGAAAACACCAAACTAAAAACTAATTGACAATGAGGGGAGAGGTCAACAAGCTTATGTATTTAAGTATACTTAATATTTTCTCAACGTGAAATTTATATCTCCATATAAAGCTTATATTTTTTTAGGCGTATGCAGACAAGTATCTTTGAGCTTCAGATCTACATATTAGACAAATTTTTAGGGTCATTAACATTTTGAAAAGGGTCCCAAAAAGAGGGAATCGGTTTAACAAATAAAGCTACCGTAATCTCTTTAGGATATACAGCAATTATCCATCCAAAATGAGACATAAGTTTGTTCATAGATAGTTTCTTCTCCGTAACAATAATATTTGGGTTCTACGAGTGATGAACCTACAAACAACATCAATTTGATTTTACCAAAAATGGAGCTCGGTAAGATTTAAGAGTCTTATGGCAAGCTCAATGCACGCTAGCTTCTTTAGTAAACAAGCTTTAAACTCGGACTCAATATTGACTCGAGTACTTAAACAAGCTCTCAAGCCAAGAGAGCTTGCAAGCGTCTTTAAGTACGTATGAGTATAAATGAGTGTCTAAACTTTATAAAATGAGCTTTCAACTTTATTTAGCTGAGCTCATTTACATAATGCACAAGTTGACCAAATCACTCGTTAAACCAGCTGAGGTGAGTGAGTTGGTTGTATTCAATTGTTGAGTATTGACGGCATATCTTAACACAATTAAATTACTTACTAATTAACTTTTTCAACAAAGTCAAGCACAAACATAACATTTAGAGAAATGATGATTTAAGGTGTCATCCCAAGAAGAATTTAAATCAAATTAGAAAAGAAACAAGTAGGGTAGGGATCCTAAAGGTTGAAAAGAGAGCGGGGGAAAGCATGTGATAAGATGCAAAAAGGCAGAGCCGGGGGGCCGATGTGGGGCCCGGAAGAATGGGCATGTGAAGCTGCTGGGGCAGTGTCACCTAAAGGGTCAAACCCTATTCCATGTGCGCCGCTGCAGGGCATCCCACTGACACCCCCCCCCCCCCCCCCCCCTCCTTTCTCCCTTTTATTTATTGCTACCTTTAACATGAAAATGTTCGTACATTCATGTCACGACCACCATCCATAAAATGTATTCATTTGGTTTCAAATTAATGATCAGATTTAATTTGTACGTTTATTATTTATGATGTGAGTAATGTTTATGAGTTTTTACTCTACTTCAAGAGGGAGAGGGAGGGAAAAAGTGGATCATGAGAAAGAAAATGAGTTCGTGAAGGATTAAATGTGAAAAGAAAAATTGAATAAAAAAACCTAAATAGTGTAAACATGAAATATATTAATTTCGTCTCAAATTATTTGATCAGATTTAACTTGCACACTTATTTATGATATGAGTAATATTTTATGAGTTTTTACTCAACCTCGAGGAGGGGGGAGAGAAAGTGGGTCATAAAAAAGAAAATGAGTTACTGGAGAATTGAATGTGAAGAGAAAAATTAAATAAAAAAGGTGTAACATGAAGAGAAAAAAAACTTTTAAATAGTCTTTCTTAATTCGAAAGGTGCTCAATTTTTTTTGGGACAGTCCAATTTTTTTTAACCCGAGAGTGATTTTCTACTGTAATGATTTTAGTGATAAACTTGTGTTCAAATTTATTATTTAAATTTATATGATAGATTTTTATCGCTAAAATGCGTTCTGGGACATATTATTAATGTAGCAAAGAAGAATCCTAGTCCAAAATTAGCTGACAACAATTTTGACATGGGAAAGCCCTACACCATAGTCAGAAGTTTATATACCCTGGGATCATGATCAGCCAATCATCACTGATAAGAATAATTTTATGAGTTATTGATTGGACGGTGATTTAATTAATTAGTCGGAGAGTCACGCAATAATGAAAGGAAACAAAGAGAAATTAAGTATTAGCCGAATGGCCAAGATTCTCAACAGGTGTTCAGAGAAGTCTCTAAATCTTAATTAAAGGGTTACATGAATGGGAAAGACAAACTTAAGGAATGGAAACTTTTAGTTGGTAAGCCTTTTATGTTTGAAGACGGATATATCATATATGACTTCCAGTCATATTACTAAGCCGATTTTTAAAATATGATATACATTATTGAGCGATTTTGATCAATTAAACTTGTAAAGCATGTGTTAACTTAGTAAGATTGGTGATAAAGTGTCCTTATGGTTACAATGAAATCTTCACTTTTTACTAATTTTTTCCATTTTTTGTTTGACGAGTATGCTTTAAACAATAGGTATTATGTGGGCTCTTGTCAGGGATGGCAATGGGGCGGGTCAGGGGCGGGTTTCATAATATCCTTACCCGTCTCGCTAGTCCAAGTACACAACCCGCCTCCGCCCCGCCCTGCCATCGGGTCAGGTGATGGCAATACCATCCCCGATCCGATGGACTACAAAACAACCCACCCCTGCCCCGCTCCGCCCCCGGCGCATGCAATCCAAATTGCCAAACCCTAGCCACTGTCCATATCTTCAAATTGAAAAATCTCAATACAGGTCAATCTAATGCCAAACTGGGTGTGACACACACAGACACACTTGCACACATATACAGAGAAGAAGAATCTGATTAACTTCTACAACCTAAAATGTCTAGAGTAAAAAGGACGAAGCCATGCGGAGATTGACGAAGGAGGCACTCGATAAGCCGCTACCGCCACTGCAGTTTGCGGCGGAGGAGATTCGCTGGCAAAGGAGCTTCAACGACAGGGGGTTTTACTGAGAGAGTGGCGAGGCAGACTTCATGCGGTGACGTTGCGGCGGCGTAGAAAGGATCGGAGGTGTATAATGTTGCCGCGGTGCAAAGAGAACGTGTGTGGAGATGGTGGATATGGCGGCGCATAGAGGAGGTATGGAGATGGTGGTGAGTGTAACGGCGCAGATAGGAGATGTGAAGAGCTGTGTAGCTGAAGAGAGAAAGGAAGAAAATGTCTTCATCTGCTTAGGGGTTTCTCTCCAGTATTTATATTATTTAGATTTAACGGCTGATATTTCACAGACTTAGGGTTAGGACTTAGGATTAAACAATATACATAAAATACATTGGGGGTGGCTACGGGTCACGGGGCGGGTCGGATTAGACAGAATACCAAATCCGACCCGTACCCGCTGTGGGTTATAAAATTAACTACTATACCCGCCTCATAACATGGTCAAAGTCAAAATAACCCGCTCCTATCGGTTAGGAACGGGTCGGAGATCTGCCGGGCACTGACCAAATTGCCATCCTTAGTTCTTGTCTACCAAAAGAATATAACATGAATTCTTAAAGAACTTTATTTTTGAGTGTTAAAAATGAACATCATGTGTAGAGAAATAAGTGATCGATTCATGAAGCTGCTAGTTCCAGTTTCCTTTTTAAAGTCCTTAGTGTTAACCCTACGGTTATTTAACCTAGGATTATATTTGATTTTGATGATAACTAACATTGATGATTATGCTGTCTAACATGCATTGAGTTGATGAAGCAATAGGAACAATCTCACACTCATGCAAATGGAAAATTAGACGAGCAAATCGTTTAAAGACTCTCAACGGAACGCATCAAAGAAGGATTTCGTCGATTGAACTTTACTATGCTTTATTTCCTTCTTTGTAAACTAGACGTAGAGAGATGATCGTTACGATGACTGTATACCTAGAATTTGCCCATAGGTTTCCCTTGCATGCATAAAAGTTTTTCATTCTTTAAAAACTAAGAAACTGCATTTTCTGGAATGCAGTCGACTGCATTGGATTGCAGTCGACTGCAACTTGGGCAGTGAGGTATTACAGTCGACTGCATTGGAATGCAGTCGACTGCAATACTTCCAGTAGCCTATTACAGTCGACTGCATTGGGATTACAGTCGACTGCAAGTTGGAAATTTGAATTTCCAACGGCTACTTTGGGAATACAGTCGACTGCAATGGGACATTGCAATCGACTGCAATAGCCGTTTGGCGCATTTAATGCACCACCTAACTCCAAACGGTCATATTCTTTCCCACCTCTATAAATACTCATCTTGGGCATAGTTTTGATTCATCAATTGCATTCAAAGCTCTCTTATCCTTCATATTCTCAAAGATCAAAGCAATTGTTCAAATCTCTCTTGTTTCATTGATTTCTCATCCTTTTCAAGAGAGTATTTATTGTGAGCTTACATTTGTGAGATATACACTTTCATAAGTCATCATACACTCATCTCTCTTGTTCTAGTGCTTAAAGTTGTACTCATCTACTTCTTGAGAGTGAAATCTTGTACACATTTCTTCATTGAAAGGTTCTTGTATCAAAGCTTGGGGTTGTCAAGCTTTGGAGCTTTGGGTTTGTCAAAGCTTGTTCTTGATGTGGGCATAGCATCAAGGGATTGTAAGAGGTTCGATCTTGACCCGTAAGGAAGATCATACTAGTGGATTCTAGGGCCTTTCAAGGGACTTCCTTGAAGGGGTGGACGTAGGCTTGTGGGTATATCAAGCCGAACCATTTAATTCTCCTTGTCAAGTATCTCTAAACCCTTCTCTCTTTACATTATCGTCTTACATTTGTGTTGAGATTGGTTGTTTGCTTATTTGAGTTATTGAGATTGAGGTTTGTTGTTTGTTAATTTTTAAAGTAGTCTTAAAACCCTATTCACCCCCCTCTAGGGTTGTTTTATTGGTTTCAAGTGGTATCAGAGCCTCGGCTCTTGTTATATTGGGTAACGCCAAGAGAGTTAATCGATCATGGCTTACGTTGGGGGTATGGAGGGTAGTTCTACCACTAGGCCTCCATTGTTTAATGGGACCAATTATAGTGTGTGGAAAGTTAAGATGAAAATCTACTTAGAGTCTCAAGACTACGAGATGTGGGATATTGTTGAGAATGGCCCATACATTCCGATAAAGGTGGTTGACAAGGTTGAAGAGCCAAAATCCAAATCGGAGTATAGTGATCATGATAAAAAGATGATTTGTATGAATGCTAGAGCGAAAAATTGTCTTGTTTGTGCTTTAGACACTAATGAACTCAATAGAGTCATTATGTGTAATTCCGCTAAGAGTATTTGGGATACTCTTCAAGTAACTCATGAAGGAACTTCTCTCCTTAGAGATTCCAAGATGAACTTATTGTTTAGAGATTATGAGTTATTCCATATGCTTCCAAATGAATCCGTTACGGATATGAATACTCGTTTCACTAACATTGTAAACCCTTTGAAGCAATTGGGCAAGGAATTCACCAATGGTGATCTTGTAAGAAAAGTGATTAGGTCCTTACCAAGAGCTTGGGATGCAAAGATCACCGCCATTCAAGAATCGAAGAATCTCAATATCTTTCCTCTTGATGAATTGATGTGCTCACTTATGACGTACGAAATGCAAATCAAGACCTTTGATCAAGAAGACATCAAGAAGAAGCCTACATCAATTGCCCTTAAAGCTTCATCTTCAAACCTTGAGTCAAGCGATGATGAAGAAGAATTTGATGAAGAGGATGTTGCAATGATTGCAAAGAACTTCAAAAAGTTCATGAGATTTAGAAGGAATGGTGGGAGAAGGCAACAAAATGCTAGCAACGAAGAGAAGCTTTGCTACAAATGCCACAAGCCGGGACACATGAAGATGGATTGTCCCATATACAAAAGAGAAAAGAAGGAAAGAAGAGATGTATGGGAAAGAGTTAAAAGGAGACAACTCTCCAAGAAAGAGAACAAAGAGAAGGAAAAAGCAATGAATGCCGAACATACTCCAACTTGGAGTGACTTCGATTCAAGTGATGAAGATGTTGAGAAGAACGAACAAGCAAATGTGTGCTTCATGGCAAATGATGAGGTATGTCTCAAAGCAAAATCTAGTAGCAAGAAGTGGATTCTTGATAGTGGATGCTCAAGACATATGACCGGCAACATATCTCTTTTCACCTCAATTGATCTTATAGAAGGAGGAAAAGTGACCTTTGGTGACAACGCACAAGGAAAAATCAAAGGTAAAGGAACTATAGGTAAGGAACCACATTCAATTGAGAATGTGTTATATGTTGAAGGTTTGAAGCATAATTTGCTAAGTATTAGTCAATTTAGTGATAAAGGTTTTAGAGTAATCTTTGAGGCTTCTCATTGCACTATACAATCCTTGAAGAATAATGAAACTATTTTGGTAGGAAATAGAGATGACAATGTTTACTCTATTAAATTGAATGATCTAGCTAACCAAGATGTCAAGTGTCTTAGTGCTATTAGTGAGACATCTTGGCTTTGGCATCGAAGACTTGGACACATGCATATGGAGCATTTAAAGGATATTTCAAGCAAAGAACTTGTGAGGGGACTCCCGAAGATCAAGTTTGAGAAAGACAAAGTATGTGATGCTTGTCAAATGGGTAAGCAAAAGAAAGTCTCTCACAAACCGAAGAAAATGGTATCTACTTCTAGACCCTTGCAATTACTTCATATGGATCTATTTGGACCAATCCCTACTACTAGTCTTGGTGGTAAATCATATTGTTTTGTTATTGTTGATGACTATTCTCGCTATACTTGGACTTTCTTTTTGGCCACCAAAGATGAATCTCTAAATGTGTTCACTTCATTTGCAAAACGTATTCAAAATCTAAAAGGATATTTGATATCAAATATTCGAAGTGATCATGGTAGAGAGTTTGAAAATTCAAAAATAGGAGCCTTGTGTGATGACTTTGGGATATCACATAATTTTTCGGCTCCTAGAACTCCTCAACAAAATGGTGTTGCCGAAAGAAAGAATAGGTCTCTGCAAGAAGCGGCAAGAACAATGCTTAACGAATATGATTTACCTAAGTACTTTTGGGCGGAGGCGGTCAATTGTGCTTGTTTTGTTCTCAATAGAGTTATCTTGCGAAAAATTTTGTTAAAAACCCCTTATGAGCTTTTTAATGATAAGAAACCTAAGGTGAGCTTTTTTAGAGTCTTTGGTTGCAAATGCTTTATTTTAAATACTAAGGATCACCTTAGTAAATTTGATTCCAAAACATTTGAGGGTATTTTTCTTGGCTACTCTAATAATAGTATGGCATATAGAGTCTATAACAAAAGTACTTTGGTTGTTGAAGAATCCATTAATGTTACTTTTGATGAGACTAATCCTTTTCTTCGGAGGACTAACATTGTTAATGTAGATGATGTGGATATTGACATGAGAACTTTGGATATAAGTGAAACAATACAAGACAACCACAAAGAAATTATTCAAGAAGAACAACAATCAAGCTCTCAAGAGGAAGACAAGGAAGCAAGAAATGATGTTTCAAACTCGGACTACTCTCAAGAATTACCAAAAGATTGGACTTACAAAAAGGATCATCCAAGCGATCAAATCTTAGGTAATCCTTCGAGTGGGGTAAGAACTCGACACTCTCTTCAACAACATGTTAATTTAGCATTTCTTTCCCAAATTGAACCGAAGAACTTCTCCGAAGCTCTACATCATGAATCTTGGATGCTTGCTATGCAAGAAGAGCTAGTTCAATTTGAAAGAAATCAAGTTTGGACCCTTGTGCCTAAACCTCAAAACTATAGGATTATAGGCACAAAATGGGTATTTAGAAACAAACTTGATGAATCCGGAATCGTGGTTAGAAACAAGGCTAGATTAGTGGCCCAAGGTTATAACCAAGAGGAAGGAATTGATTTTGATGAAACTTATGCACCGGTAGCTAGACTTGAATCTATTAGAATGCTTTTAGCTTTTGCTTGCTATAGAGATTTTAAACTCTTTCAAATGGATGTCAAGAGTGCTTTTCTAAATGGTTTTATTTCGGAGGAGGTTTATGTGGCTCAACCTCCCGGCTTTGAGCATGAAAAATTTCCAAACCATGTTTTCAAGCTTAGCAAAGCTCTTTATGGTTTAAAACAAGCTCCTAGAGCTTGGTATGAAAGGCTAAGTAGTTTTCTTTTAGAAAATGGTTTTTCAAGAGGAAAACTTGACACCACTTTGTTTATCAAATCTAAGGGCAAGGACTTATTGTTGGTGCAAATTTATGTTGATGACATTATATTTGGTGCTACTAATGGATCCTTGTGCGAAGAGTTTGCTTCTTGTATGAGTAAGGAGTTTGAAATGAGCATGATGGGAGAACTCACCTTCTTCCTTGGATTGCAAATCAAACAAAGCGAGGATGGAATCTTTATCAACCAAGCCAAATACACCAAAGAGCTACTCAAGAGATTCGACATGGAAGCATCAAATGCTTTTGACACTCCAATGAGCTCTTCATTAAAGCTTGATAAAGATGAAAAGGGTAAGGATGTTGATATTAAACGCTATCGAGGTATGATCGGATCACTTCTCTACCTTACCGCAAGTAGACCCGACATAATGTTTAGTGTTTGTTTATGTGCTAGATTTCAAGCTTGTCCTAAGGAATCTCATTTAGTTGCCGTAAAGAGAATCCTTAGATATCTTAAGGGCACTCACGATTTAGGGTTATGGTTTCCTAGAAACACATCATTTTTTGACCTAGTTGGTTACTCCGACGCCGATTTTGCCGGTTGTAAAACCGAGCGAAAAAGTACTAGTGGTGGTTGCCAATTCCTAGGACATTCTCTTGTTTCCTGGAGTTCCAAAAAGCAAAACTCGGTTGCACTCTCTACCACCGAAGCCGAATATATGGCGGTTGGTGCTTGTTGTGCACAAATTCTTTGGATGAAACAAACCCTTTTGGATTTTGGACTCAAGTATGATCACATACCTATCCTATGCGACAACACTAGTGCCATTGATTTGAGCAAAAATCCCATCCAACATTCACGCACTAAGCACATAGAAATCAAACACCATTTTATCCGTGATCATGTGTAAAAGGGTGATATTGTTCTACTTTTTATTTATGCTTATCAAACTCAATTATGTATCTCAAAAACTTATCATGGATCCTACTCTTAGTATTGCATTAGCGCTCTTAATTCACGCTTATCTTCCTGCCGCTGGTTTAAAATTTATGTGCTATTTTCATACATGTGCTTGGTACACCTTTTGATGGTTATTCAAGTATTTATTTTTGTTGTTGTTTAAATGCCCTTGTTGGCTATATTGATTATCCATGGATGGATACATAAGTTGATCACTTTCACACACACCCTTGATCTTTTTTAATGATGTCAAAAGGGGGAGAAAATATTGTTGAATATTGTTGATTCATGTGGATTTGATATATGAGCCCTATATTGCTTAAGATAGGGGGAGCCTTTTATGATTTGAATCATGCTTCTTTGCGTTCATTATCTTATATATCTCATATTATTTGAATCAATGTTTGTCATCATCAAAAAGGGAGAGATTGTTAACCCTACGGTTATTTAACCTAGGATTATATTTGATTTTGATGATAACTAACATTGATGATTATGCTGTCTAACATGCATTGAGTTGATGAAGCAATAGGAACAATCTCACACTCATGCAAATGGAAAATTAGACGAGCAAATCGTTTAAAGACTCTCAACGGAACGCATCAAAGAAGGATTTCGTCGATTGAACTTTACTATGCTTTATTTCCTTCTTTGTAAACTAGACGTAGAGAGATGATCGTTACGATGACTGTATACCTAGAATTTGCCCATAGGTTTCCCTTGCATGCATAAAAGTTTTTCATTCTTTAAAAACTAAGAAACTGCATTTTCTGGAATGCAGTCGACTGCATTGGATTGCAGTCGACTGCAACTTGGGCAGTGAGGTATTACAGTCGACTGCATTGGAATGCAGTCGACTGCAATACTTCCAGTAGCCTATTACAGTCGACTGCATTGGGATTACAGTCGACTGCAAGTTGGAAATTTGAATTTCCAACGGCTACTTTGGGAATACAGTCGACTGCAATGGGACATTGCAGTCGACTGCAATAGCCGTTTGGCGCATTTAATGCACCACCTAACTCCAAACGGTCATATTCTTTCCCACCTCTATAAATACTCATCTTGGGCATAGTTTTGATTCATCAATTGCATTCAAAGCTCTCTTATCCTTCATATTCTCAAAGATCAAAGCAATTGTTCAAATCTCTCTTGTTTCATTGATTTCTCATCCTTTTCAAGAGAGTATTTATTGTGAGCTTACATTTGTGAGATATACACTTTCATAAGTCATCATACACTCATCTCTCTTGTTCTAGTGCTTAAAGTTGTACTCATCTACTTCTTGAGAGTGAAATCTTGTACACATTTCTTCATTGAAAGGTTCTTGTATCAAAGCTTGGGGTTGTCAAGCTTTGGAGCTTTGGGTTTGTCAAAGTTTGTTCTTGATGTGGGCATAGCATCAAGGGATTGTAAGAGTTTCGATCTTGACCCGTAAGGAAGATCATACTAGTGGATTCTAGGGCCTTTCAAGGGACTTCCTTGAAGGGGTGGACGTAGGCTTGTGGGTATATCAAGCCGAACCATTTAATTCTCCTTGTCAAGTATCTCTAAACCCTTCTCTCTTTACATTATCGTCTTACATTTGTGTTGAGATTGGTTGTTTGCTTATTTGAGTTATTGAGATTGAGGTTTGTTGTTTGTTAATTTTTAAAGTAGTCTTAAAACCCTATTCACCCCCCCTCTAGGGTTGTTTTATTGGTTTCACTTAGCACCAGCACCGCGGGCGTAATAGTTGGCGCATCTCTACTGGTCTCAAAAAATGAACACGATTGTACAAGCTGACGTTTGATATCACCTGGCCGATATATAGGCAAGGGAATATTGATAAAAGAAGTGTACATTCCTTCATTACCGGATCAAGATCCTCTGCTGTACAACAGAGGTGCTGTACCCACAAAATGTCGCTAAATATTTGTTAGCGACACACAATTGTCATTATAAATTTTAGTAACAGCGATAAAACACTTTGAATGACAATCTTTTGTCGCTAAATGCTGTACAGCACCTATGCTGTTCAGCACCTATGGTGTATGTACATCAGAGGATCTTGATCCTTCGTTACCTTATTTCCCAAGACAAACCAAAATACCACTTTGGGCCTTGCATTTACATTTGTCGAGAATATGACTTGGCCCAACAAATGTCTTAATTCGTTGAGAGTTCAAGCTGGGATCAGCGATGGACAACAAGCTCGATTCAAACACATACGGACTATCACACATCCATTTCAGGGCCCATATTGGCCCATAACGTATTAAAAGCTATGGGCCAAAATATATTTTGCAAAATTTAAGGACTTTTGGGTCAAATTTTACATATACTTTCGAGAATTTCCAAAGTAGAAGTACTTTTTAAACACAAAAATAGTTGTTTCACAAGTCTCGCAATAAGTTTCCTTTGCTTTCAATGTTTCAACAACTTGTTCATCGAATAGGATTATTATCGTTTCCTGTACTACACAAAACCATTTCGATCTTAATGTCTATAGCACACATAATCTTATAAATTAAGGCCATTTGTTGTATTCACCCACTTTCAAGTTCGAAATCAACTAGTTCAAGTTTTATACGAACATAAATTAGAACGGATGTATTGCCTGAGCGCAATGGATTGTAATTCCAAAAACCAATATTACGACTTTTAGTTAAAATGGTTAATCATATATATACCATTTTAGTTGTCAAATTACATGATGTGATGGATGGACATAGCATGGTCCAAGCCAACCATCATCACGTAGGTCGGGAAAGAAACCAGAACTTAAGTGTGTAGGGCCGGCCTGCTCAGCAAGTTCTGGGCCCTCACGACAGCCCGAAAGTCAAGTCCAACTTTTCTCGTTCCCACGTGCGGCAATAGGCCCACATCTCACCTTCAGCATTTAATAGCCTGCACGTGTATACCTACTTGACCATGCCCGTCTTTGTGGTGCAACCTCCAACCACACGTAGATTGTACAACCCTATTGCTCTAGCATCCATCGGCCGTACACGGTTGAACTCAAGACTCGCCGATGTTGCTGTTTCAACGGACATAAAGTTGAATTTTCGTTACTCATAGCGTGTCTATATGTGAATCGAAATTGTATCATACGTCATGACAGGCAAAAAAAAATCATACACTCCTCTCCAGTGAATAAAGCGCTTGTTGCAAACATGAAGCGTCGTTAGGTGACATAACAAAGTGAAATAACAAGAAGACGAGGGATAAGAACTACACTCGAAACTATAGGAGGGTCTTGTCGCGCTTCAGTCTCAAGAAACGATAATTTCAAGAGAAGACCTTTACTTGTGGACTTTCTACATGCATTCCACTTCAAACTATAGGAGGGTCTTGTCGCGCTTCAGTCTCTAGAGACGATAACTTTAAGATAAGACCTTTACTTGTGAACTTTCTACATGCATTCCGCATTCATCGTCTGTACATGGCTGAACTCAAAACTCGTCGATTTTACAGTTTAATCAAACGTAAAGTTGAATTTCGTTGTATATAATGTGTCATCGCGTGAATCAGGCTTGTACCAGATGTTACAATAGTCAGAGATCGCGTGAATCAGGCTTGTATCAGATGTTACAATAGTCAGATATCCTACACTCCTCTCAGAACAATAAAGCGCTTGCAGCGAACATGTAGCGCCGTTAAGTGAAAGTACAACAAAACAAAGGATAATAACAACACTTCAAACTATAGCAGGAGGTTCTTGTCAGAAGCTTCAGTCTCGGAAAG
Organism: Escallonia herrerae; assembly: GCA_033070095.1. Taxonomy (NCBI): domain Eukaryota; kingdom Viridiplantae; phylum Streptophyta; class Magnoliopsida; order Escalloniales; family Escalloniaceae; genus Escallonia; species Escallonia herrerae. The sequence continues at coordinate 399,019 of JAVXUP010000135.1, forward strand.
ACACGATAACTTTAAACGTCCGTCAAGTCTAATTCGACCATGTACATAAGATAAGACCTTTTAGTTGTTTGGACTTTCTACATGCATTCCCTCCCAGTAACTTTCTATACGTGCATGTGTTTGTGAAGAATGGCCTTAATTTATTACAACTAGATAGGATCTGTTGAAACGATTTAATGCGCTACCACGTAATACGTAATGGGTTCGGAAACATACCGTACGAAGTTTCCGAAAATTCTGACGTAGGATCCTTATTTTTACGAGCCTCCAACACGTTTGATCTTTTTGCAGGTACGAAAACGGCTATTAGAGTCGAGTTCTTCGTCCACGAACCAAATCCTAGAGTTTGGTGATTGCTAGAGAGTGCTATAGAGAGAGGGATTGTCTGGTGACTTATTGTCTGTCACTCCTATTTTATTGGGATATCTCTAGTCTTTAAAGAGATAATATTTAGAGACAGACTTTACCTCAAACACTTAGGAGATAAAGATGTATTTATCTCAAATACCTATGAGATAAATATGGTATTTATCTCAAACACTTAGGAGATAAATATCCTCTAAATGAAGCGCCAAAACTCTAAATGCCCTGATCTCTCTAAGGAGAGGGTGGACCCTTTGGCTGTCCGTGGTCCTTGCAACCTTACAAAGTTGAGTGAGATGGGGGCTCTCACAGAGGTATTACTACATAAAATGGTGGCACACCTTATGTTGTCCCGTGCTACTCTGTTTTCTTGGAGTGACATGTATACGTGTGTTTCTGCATTACACACCTAAGTTTAAAGTTGTCTGGACTACCAAGTTTAAAGTTTAGACCCAACTGATAGGCAAGGAACTGAGCTACTGCATGTAATCGACTTGAGAAAAATTATCGACCTTGGGCAACTTCACGAAAACGTAGTCGACGTAAAACAATCTCGAGCTTGGCTTGGCTTGGCTTTGCTTTGACAACAAACTCATGTACGATAAAATTACCCCTCGGAGGTACAAGCGGAATCGGAATTCAAAGCATCACAACAGACTCACCGTTGTTGAGTAACTCTTGTTGGATCGCTAGTTTTGGTTTCTGCTTTCGATCAACTTGCAAGATAGGAAATTATTCAGACTCTTTAAGTTATCCCACAATCCCTGTTGAATATGTCTGCGACTGTTAATTTGAGAATATCGGTCGTACATTTATAAGCATGGATTCTACGTCTAAGTTCCACATGGCACATTTGCTAGGAACAAGAGCATTTAAGGCACCTTAATCATCTAAAAGGACATAAGAACTTAATGTTAATACGTATTGAGCTACCAATTTTGAGGTCGGAAATGCACCCACCATCATCTAAGCTTGTGGATATAACTCATAGATGCTGTAACAAACTTCGAAAATACCAATTTTGAGGTCGGAAATGCACCCACCATCATCTAAGCTTGTGGATATAACTCATAGATGCTGTAACAAACTTCGAAGACTGTAAAAATTTTCAGAACATGCTTTAAATGTCAAGATATGGGTTTAGAAGAATTTTTTTTACTGTTGCTTAGATTGTAAAAAGATAGTCATAACTTCTCACATGATGATAATTAATGATCGCTAAATATAATTATAGACATTTCTACCAACATTTTTAACGATAATTTTTAGTAATAATTTTCGGACGTCACTAAATAAAATATATTCTAAGACTATTAATTATTATTTTATAAAAAAAAATTCACTTTTCTTACTCTATTAACCAAACGGGTGACACCACAAATACTTAGAGACTCTGGAACAGGCAAAAAAGATTGCTAAAAACTTTGGCTTCTCCAAAATTTGCATTTGATCATTTGGCAAGAACTACACAAAGATGGGCCGTGAAGATAGGAGAGAATGGGGGATCATCATGATGCCTCATGAGCTGGCCAATGCCCACATGCCATCCCACATGTCGTGTTACCCCACATCTTCTCCGTTACGCGCTCATTTGAATACCGGGTCCCACACACCCGGACCCACCACACATGGAGATGTCCACCTCACAACCCGACACGCCGCGGGTCCTGCTCAGATGGTTTGTTCCCAAATTTCATCCCCTTGATCCAACGATCACGATTCCTCTCCGTACGGATCGGCTCCAAATCTCATCTCAGCCGTTGATTGATCGGTCCACGCTCTTCAATGCCGGCTGTCGTGCCCTGTCCCTCCCCTGTCCCCTCTGCCCGTTACAGGCGACCCAGAGTTAGATGTACGGGACTCCCAGTGACCCGAAGAGCGAGCTTCGTCACGAGCGCGCTTGTCGTACACGACCACTACGTGTCGGCGTATGCATGGTTGTGATCGAGCATGTTCAAGGAAAGCGAGTGGGGTCATCATTCATTGTGTTATGAAATTCATGCACAAAGAGAATAAGTCGCCCTGATATTGTTTAACCCTAACCACCTTATAAAAATTCTTCAGAGCCCTCCCTCTTCCCAAAACCAAAGTACACAAGTTTCAGTCTCAACTCTGCCTTTGGTGCGTAGCCGGAAAACCAGGAATTCTCAGGGAAGCTCACCGGAGACTTAGATTTACAAGAGGGTACTAGCGGCGGTATTGATCAGCTCCAAATATTGTGTAAACGTTATTTTCTGACAAGATCTGATGGAGATGGAAAGGCAAAATGACCTTAATCTCAAGGCAACCGAGTTAAGATTAGGGTTGCCGGGAAGCGATGAGCAGCCGGAGAAGCGGAATAATAAAAGAGCTTCATCGGAGATGGATAATTCCTCAGATGGCGAGAAGGGTGACCAAGAATGTGCACCTCCGACCAAGTAAGCAATCTCATGCCTTGACAAGCAAGAAATATGTCGCAAGTTGTAATTAAAAACTCGGGCATGCATTACTATTATGAACACGTCTTGCTTGTATTGATATTGGTTTTTCATGAAATGGCAGGACGCAAGTAGTGGGGTGGCCACCAATCAGATCTTACCGGAAGAATGTTATTCACGCTAAGAAAACCGAGGCTGATGCGGCCGGAATGTATGTCAAAGTGAGTATGGATGGAGCTCCTTATCTACGGAAAGTTGATCTAAAGGTTTACAAGAGTTACCCAGAGCTCCTCAAGGCACTGCAAAACATGTTCAAGTGCACCATAGGTAAGTGAACCAAGGAGAAAACTCTTGTATTAAGATGCTCTTTCGACTGTATTTGCCATTGTTTTCTGATATTTTGCTTCTTTTGTTTACGTGATTATAGGTGTGTACTCGGAAAGAGAAGGATATAACGGATCTGAATTTGCACCTACTTATGAAGATAAAGATGGAGACTGGATGCTGGTTGGGGACGTTCCATGGGAGATGTTCTCCACCTCTTGCAAAAGGCTGAGAATCATGAAAGGCTCGGAAGCTAAAGGCTTAGGATGCCTATAGAGTATAAGCCAACAAATTAAAGCAGGAGTACAACACAATTCCAAACAAAGGAATCTGGATTTCAAGGAAAGAAGAACCCTTTTCGGGTAGGGTTTTCCTGCAAGGATATACACACACACAGTTTCTCAAATCTTTTTCATGGCCTTCTTTTTGTCGGCTCTGGTTTTGGTTATGTTTATGTATCAAGACCAGCAAATCCAAACTGAACTGGGCTAGCTCATAGAGAGATCTGCTTCAGATCTAGATGTACAGAAGAAATATAACTTTCTTCCTTTTTCCTTATTTTGTTTGGTCGAAAAGCGGTATGTATTACTGCAGTAGTTAATTGTTACATAGGCCGCAACATATAGAGATATCTGAATGCTTGATTTGAATCAAGAATGAAACAAACAGATACTGTATTTTACATGCAAAGTATTATGTTTAATTCCTTGGTTGTAGGCTTTTAGTTTTAATAAGTTTCAATGGTGTTTATTTATTTCCCCCCTTCAAGTTTTTTCCATGATCGGTCTGGATTTTACACCGCTGATTTTACAGATGACCGTATTTATATAAAATTGTCAAATCTAATTAACCAGTAACTATAAGAAATTGGTCTCACCGGTCCAAGATACGATATCCAAATGAGTGTTAACATGATACATATTGTTGGTTTCATTCTCTAACAATTTAAGCTTTAAGAACAAATTTTTACTTAACATGGTAACCGAGCTCTGATTTGATAAAATCTTATTTTAATTCTTCTCGCTTGCATATTTAATTCTCTTTTGCCGTAGTGCAAGTCAACACTCGATATGTTTATTTGTTTCTTTGATAGTGGTGCATCTTAATTTGTCTATTCGTGTATAATCGGAGGTTGCATGTGAAGAGGAACGCTAAAACATGATAAACATTGTTGTACTCATTATCTAAAAACTTATGCTTTTCGAACATATGGTTAATTAACAATCAAAAGAAAGAATATTTTCCATGAATTTGTGTTATGAGCATTCATTTGTGCCAATTTAACTGCGTAGCGAATGCTAACTAATTTGGCAGCAAAATAAGTTCTACCTAATGCTAAAATACCAATATCACAGTCAAGAAACTGAGATATAAAACTCACGGTTAATTTGCTGCGCGCAGAAGCAAGCTCTCCCCCCCCCCCCCCGGCGTTGCAGCTTCAATACAGGCACAAGCTAGCACTAGCTGTGAATTTACACTTTTAATGTCTCGGGGATAATCGAGGGTGGTCCTATTACCATTGAGCAGAACACCAGTTAGGTGTACAAGCAATGGCACACTACGATAATACAAACAAGATTAATTTCAGTAACGCCATGACTGAAACTTTTAGGTGTTATTCTTCTGCCAATATTTCCAAACTCCAATCATCGAATAATGGACACCCATATGATCGTCTGTAACATAATCCTCATTATAAATTGAGACAGACCAACTAATGATCGATCAGCAACCAATGTAAATTCACTTGACAACCGTTGAAACTATTCGAACATCTACTATTGCCGAAAGATATAAAAAGATTCTGTTGAGATCCATACAAGATGAGCAGTTAGAAGGGTGTAAAATCATCACCACTCATGAAGTTTGCACCTATGCTAGCTTGTTGATCTTGAAAAGATTCTAATCTCGTGTCCAATATTGAGAGTTGGGATTTCACCCATGGTGGGTTATACCTTCCTTCTATCCATAAAGCTTCCCCAGTATCCTTGTGCTTGAAATCTGGATAGTTTGGGCTCCTCTGTATATACCATTAGCAAATCCAAATTAACATTCAAATAGTGGAAACTTGCATTAAATGAGTAATCCAAATTCATAACTTTCAGAAGGATGAGCATTTAATCCAGCTGGAAAGATGCGTGCCCTCAATATGTATCTTGTCAATCATTAACCATTTGCTGATTAGCCCAGTATAGTTAGGACTGCGCTTTTTAGAGTTTGTTAAAATCTTCCTCGTAGGTTGATTTAGGTTCAAGTATCTTGACCTTGGTGATGGGTTAATTCCCTTTATGAAACCTTGCCAGGGTGTTTGCAGATGTGTTCTAGGATCTTGACTCGGTGGCAGGTTCTTCCCCCTATGAAACATTGCCAGTGTGTGTACAAATGTGAACATATGCATTCAGATATTAGCTGCTGACATACTAAGACAAAGTAAAACAAAATTAAGCCTTTTAGTAATCTTTAATTTTAGGAACTGATTACCTTGTTTTTCCTGTTATCCCACCAATCTACAGGATTAGCAAAGAAGGCTTGCCATAGTTCTTCGGTGGATCCTGTAGTATTTGCAGCATAGTTTTTTACCTTTCTACCTGCAAGAAAATGAAAGATATACATCAAACAATGAATCTATAAGAGCAAACAGAGCTGCAAAAACTGGCTTTAAAAGAGAAGCAATTGCCTGGCATCATAGAATTGGAGTCGCCATCATATAAGGCCACTGATGAAATGCTTCTTTCGATAAAATTCAGTTGCTGAACGACTACCTGCCGCCACAGGGTATCAGAAAGATAAGTGCAATCTCTAAGAGACTAAAAGAGCAGGCAGACAGAATGGTATGATTAAACAACCAAAAGAGAGAAAAGAAGGGAACCTTATAGTAGGTCTGCTGCTTCCCATCATCGGCTTCAACTGTATCTGAAACTAGGCGACCAGAAACATATATTTGGTGACCTTTCTCGATGTGCTGAGACGCAACATGGGCCAACTCATCCCAGAATGTCAAATTGATCCTACAAAGTAACTACTTTTGCTGAATATTTCTTTCTTGCAAGTGTACTTAGGAGCAATAGCTGAAAACACCGTAGAAGCTAAAGAAATAGCAACTATTTCCAAAAGCAAATTATTACGAACAAGCCACTACAAAATCAGTACAACAGGGAAAGTGGGAAGCATAGAGTTATGGACATAGATCAACCGAGTTCCGCAAAGGTCATGCAGAGAGAACACTGGGGAGTAAATTAGGGGCTCCTGAATTTTGGGTGACCGCGTCGAAGCCTCATCAGATGCCCCTCTTGTCAAAGGAAAAACTCTTTTGTTAACAAGCTCCACTAGAATAACTTAAAAAGCATAACACTACATGTGCATCAACATCTCCTCATCAAACATTGTCAAAAAATCAAAGCATTTCTTCACAAAACTGGGGCTCTGCATCTGTGCATCATCAATCTCTGGTCTCCCTTGGTCAAAATAGCAACCACTCTTGGCAGGGAGGAGAGTAAAACATATGGTAAACGAAAGACAACACAACCTCGCACGCCCGTTCACACACACACACACACAGACTCTCTCTCTCTCTATCTACTTTTAATTCCAAAAAAATCCCTCCATCTTCGTCCTGGGAATTATCAATCAAATAAACCCAAATGGTGCTGATATTTTTCGTTCATATTATTACCAAAACCGGTCTATAAAAGGAGGAAACCAGATAAAAAAGGATATTCAATGACTCATGGAGTCCAGGCTTAATCATTGTCTCTCTATTTAGTCACAACAGAATAGCTATCCAAGCTCAAGGAGACCAACACCAGGAGGCTAAAAGAATGCAGGCCTAAACAAAAACAGTCCATACATAGGCACATCGACATCCCAACTTAACTAACACCTGTAAAGGAGTATCATACATTTGTGAGTAAGTAGCATACCAGTATACTAGATGCATAACACCCATCAGAAAGCCACAGTGGTGACTGAAGTCAACTATAAGCCCCAAACAACAACATGGATGAGGAAAGCTCCAATGGCAGAATAGAAACATCCACATGGATGAATCAGGCACAAAATAAATCATAGGTTCTTTCTTGAAGCCCCAATTAAAAATAGAGAAACCACAATGGACATAAATGACTATCATCCATCAATGGCTACAATTCATACCTCAACCCAATCATTAGATATCCATAATTGAAGGTTGTAAGAGATGGTGTGATCTTCTGCTGATTAGGAAGAAGGAATATAGGGAAATTAAGAAGCTCAAACTTAACGCGAATACGCATATATACTGGACCCTACGACGGAGGGAGCCTCATGCACCGTGCTCTGCTGTTGAAGGCACCAGCAGGAATGACTGGAAGCAGGATACATTTAGGTAGACCTAGACATCATGTAAACTTGTTACAGCCTGAAAGCAGGAGTTCCACAATTGCATGAAGGCTGAAACGAACTCATGCTTATAATCCGAGTCTCCCACGGGGTCAAGATATGGGGTTTAAAACACCTAAAAATTCAGACAAGTATGGTTCATGTGGATGCTTTACTGTACCAACTCCTTCATTTAAGCCACACACCTCTAAGGTAAATAACAAGTTCCAACCACCAAGAGAGATGGAACCAAGAACTGATCATCGAAATTGCTCCTTGAACAGAGTAACCTCAAGCTAAAGCTGAATATTTACATGAAGCTCCTAATTTAAAAAAGCGATCCATCTCACCTTAGAAAGAAGATTTTTGGCATATAGGTCAACCCCAACCAATTGGCTTGTCCTTAATTTAAAACTTACAGGAATTTCCACTATTTTGGCATATAGGTCAACCTTCCTTCAACAACCAGGGTAGGAAATGCAAATAAGACAGGGAAACGGACAGTTCAAAGATGCCCACCAAGGAACGGTTTTGGTGTGGTCTTCCTCACAAGCTAAACAACTTTGGCCAGTTAAGTTAGTTTTGCAGTCTATTGCCTAGGGAGAATCTAAAGGTTGCACCTTTCAGATTGAAATGTTATGACCGCTGGTCTGTCGAGCCACTAATAGTGGGGCACCTTAACTCAGAGTTAAAGTTTTTTTTAATCTTTAAAAAAAATTATTTTTTTTAGGGGAGAGGAGGGGGGGGGGAGAGAGAATCTCCTGAATCCAAGTTCCTTACTTGCATAGAGCTCACACATTAACCTAAAACACATCAAAAAGGGTTGAATAAGCACTAGAGGGCACTTGTTGCACCTCAAGACGGACATTCACTCTTCATAGCAATTTAACTCAGACCCCACCACCTTTAAGATGCATTTCTGAAGCTCAGCTATAAGTTTCATATTCTCTAACTTTGACATAAGAAAAAACAAAAGAACATGAGAACGCTACTAGAAAATGAATGAGGCCATCCAATTATTAAAGCCAACGATGTTAGCCCTAAAACAATGGTTGGCGTCTATCATTTTGACCAAAAAAAACCCAAACTGGAATATAGGAGAAGTTAAGTCCACAAATATGCACAAGGCATACACCCTACAAAAGGGAGGCTGAAGTTGAATGCCCCAACGGTTCAGGTGATGAGTATAACCAATTCGTAACAAACCAATCAGTCAGAACTTGTGTCACAACTCAAATCATCATTTAAACTACAATTGTGGCGATAGGTTCATTAATCAGGCAGTAAATATTATGCCAGCAAAACTAAAAGGAAATTATAATTTTTTCGGGGAAACTATACCAAGCGGTGTCGGTAGGGGATTTTTTTACGGCGAGGCGAGACCAGGCCAAGACCTTGCCGGAGCTGAGGTGCTTGATTTGTACGGGCGTGGCGACGATGCCAATCAGTTGTACGGAGTTGCACAGTTCCTTCTTCCACTGGATTACAGATGGCCTTGGATGTTGTTGTGAGGCCACTGACCGCTCGTACTGGCCGTTATTGTTGTATTCCATTGTACATTTAACGCCGCCATTCGTGCCAAAGCGTTTGTCCTTCTTCGTCGGAAATGAGAGGAGATGAACAAGAGATTTGGGGTTTGGGGACAAACAGGGGAGGTGGGTATTGCTTAGGGGTATTTTGGGAAGGAAGTGTAGGTTCTTTATGAAGAGTGGGGCGTGCTGTATCGCCATGAAAGATTAGGCGCAAGCAGCAGCTGCGCGGGTATAGCGGAACTGTGAAGTGCTGTGAGGGTAAAGAAGATGAGGGACTCGAACTGGCCCCCGTGTGATTGGAGAAACTTAAACCGGACCAAGAATAATGAAATTCTTATTTTTGTTTAAGAGTAATTATTTCTTCTTATTAGATACAACAACCATGTTACTCTCGAATACTGTCTAGTCTTTTATAATCTATACATACTTGTTAATTACATTCGCTTTCAAGTTTTTCTTTTCTGACGTGCCTGACGGACATGTAACATTGTGACGCTATAGTACTTTTCTCGAAAAGCTAGTTCTCATGAATCATTGAAAAGAAAAAAGAATGACTTTGATATACAATTAAAACTATTTTCTTGTTTAACTTGTCAAATTACTCTCCTAAATTTTTAACGTTTAGTTAAACAGATCCCCATTCTTATGCACTCACATTCGTCGAAGTATTGAAAAGTATTATTTCTTCATGACATTTGATAGTTTTATATTTATTTGAGCTTTTAACATTTGATCAGTAATATTTTGATTTTTTATAATTACTACAGTAACATAATAATTAAGGTTCTTTCATTCATTTCAATTCACGCTTCCTTTAAAAAAGTGTTTGGTAATTAATATCATTTACTTTAACATATTGTTAATTAAAAAATTTTAAAAATTTTACATAACGAAATATGAAAGATATCACGTTAAACGTCGTAATAATAATAAAAGAAAAATGCCTGTGATTATAAATCAGGTAAGGGCCGGTTTAGTGTATCTTGTGGAGAACACGCGTGCAAGGGACGTGTGCGCTCTACGCACCTCGAGTTACTGGTTAGAACCTTTTCAGTCCCAATATCCCCGCTTCTTCGACTCTCTCTAGCTCGCATAGTCGCCGAGGAAGCAAAATGCTGGCTCGTCTCGCCACCAAACGTCTCCTCGAGATCCGCCAAGCCTTCCGGCAAGCTCCCCAGGTCAAGTCCTCCTTCAATTTACTCTTGCACTCGCTAATTTCCCTATCGATTTCGTTTTTCTCAATCCAATTTGCCTCTTGTTGTTCAGGTTTCTCGATCACTCTCCACTGCCCTAAACTACGTAAGTTCGAATCAATCTCTCTCGCCGAATACACAATTTGTTTCATCGCTTCCGAATTTGTTCATGCCATTTCGTTGAATTCTTTTCGGTTTTGTTTATGTTGGACAGCATGTTGATACTCCCGATAACAAACCCGATCTTCCTTGGGAATTCAGCGATACGAACAAAAATAAGGTTAGCTAAACCATTTGATTTGTCAAACTGGACAATATGCTTGCACATTTGTACGTTTTTAAGCCTTATGTAGCATACCTCTATCCCGAGAAAAACCTGTGATATGTCCCTTTCTATACGACGCAAATAGGTTCATCAGTCAACGTTTAAACATTGAGTATGTTTCTTTTGCAGAAATGAAATGTATGTTGCCCTCATATCTGGTAGGGATTACTTTTTCTATTAACTTACTGCTTCTTTCCACATTGATTTTTCGTTTTTGTTTTTACGGTGCTTATTGGAACTTCGTGAAGAAAGGATAGACACCTGATGAGGGAACACTGAGTGAAATTAGACTGCCTTCTCATTTTATAGAACTCCCAATCAGGACATCGCTACCTGTATTTTGCAAAAAAAAAAAATTCCAGTCATAAGTTCCTGAATTATATTCACGATACTTGTTCCGCAGTAATAAGTTTAAGTTGCTGAGTAAGTCTGCTGAACTTGATCAAGACTAATAGGTTTTAGTTGCTGGAGAAGGGAACAGAGTGCTTTGACTATTTTACAGCTCCTATAAATGAGAGAACTTAGAACATTAGGTAACACCGTTATCATAAATGACAACCATTTTCATGGTACCTATTGAGAGTATTATGAAAGATACAAGTTTTACATTGTTTTCTTATGAGATATAAGTACATGTATAAATGTTGGTCTGCAGTCTACTCCTGTTCACAAAGTTGGAATTGGAAATACCTATTCGTAACTCGTATCCTTGAACCATGGGCCATGCCACATTGTGATAAAGCAAAATAAGAAAATAAGGTAACTTTCATGAGAACGGATCATCTAATTGCCATGAGAGAGAGGGAGAGAGCTCATTAGCAAAATAATGTAAATAAATATGGTTTCTCCTTTGTTTTCTTGATTCTTGTGCTCATTAGTAAAAATACTCTCTGTAACATCCTCCCTCCCTCCCTCTCTCTCTCTCTCTCTTTCTCTCTCTCCCCCTCCCTCCCTCCCTCCCTCCCCTTTACTCAGACACTCTGGTTGCATGGCCAAAATCACCCCCACCCCCTTTATGGTGGCTTTGTAGTCAAGACAGAGCTACTCATAATTAGAGCAGAAGCATGTACTTATTATGCATCAATGATATTGATCGGAGTTTTATCTTTTCATAGGTCTAAAAATCAAGAATTCTGATAATCAAGATCTTTATTCTATGTAGGTGAAGGAGATATTATCTCACTATCCATCCAACTACAAGCAATCTGCAGTCATTCCTCTGCTGGATCTTGCACAACAGCAGCATGGAGGGTGGCTTCCTGTTTCAGCAATGAATGCAGTATGTTGACATGAAACAGTATATAAGTCGTGTAAAGCAACTGTTTCCTTGATAGATATTTTAAGCTTGGCATCATTAAGAAGAATTTGTTAGTCACATGATGCAATTGAGTATTTTGTATGTTGTGCTTGGTCAGTTCGCCAGCTGATAGTCCCTCCTCTCTCCTGCTATGTTACATGGACTCTTCAGTTTCTGTGAAGTACCCGCGTCGGACACTCGACTCTTGGACATGGGTATGCGATATGTGTCGGACACATCTCATAGGATATGCCATTATGATAATACCTTAAAGTCTTTTGTTTAATTAGTTATTGCTTTGAGACAAGACAAGTTGTCAGTGAAAACCAAATGTATCACATAAAACACTTTTTTGCCTTCGAAATGACTAAAAAGCAATTACAAATATGAACATTTTGCCGTGTCCCCGTGTCCTGCGTTTTCAAAATTAGACGAGTTTGACACTTGAACACGTATCCGATCCAAACACTCGTACCGAGTTCATGTAACATAGCTCTCCTGTAAGAGATGTCAAACGGGCCGGGCTTGGGCCGCCCGGCCCGGGTCCAGCGGGCTTTAAGCGAAATCGGGCCGGGCCAGGGCCGCAGCCATCCGGGCCTGGCCGGGCCGGCTGAGGAGAAATCCTAGGCCCGGTCCAGGCCCAGTCCCTAGGCCCAATTTCTAGGGCCGGGCTTGGGCCGGCCCGGGCCCTTTTTATTTTAATTTTTTTTAAATTTTCTTGTTATTCAATTTTAAATTTCATCTTTAGGCATGTCCAATTTTCAAATTTTGACAAATCTAATTTTTATCATTTTATTTCATTATATGTAATATTCATATATATGTATGTATATATGTATAGATATATTTATTTGTCTCTCATTTTATTTTTTGCTATATGTTAAATCTTTTCTTACTCTTCTTGGTGATCTTTATTAATAAAATCTGAATACATAACTAGCCGTTATATTGCTGTTGGGGGGGTAAAAGTGGAATTTTGGGGGAATATATCCGTTGGAGGAAAAGGGGGAGAGAAATGGGGGGAAAAACAAAAAAATTCAAACAGGTGGGGCCGGAACCGGGCCCGGGCTTTTTCCCAGAATTTTTCGGCCTGGTCCAAGCCCAGGCCCTAAGCCCAATTCCTCCGGGCCAGCCCTGTTCATGAACGGGCCGGGCCGGCCCGGGCTTTTTTCGGGCTGGGCCGGGCCGGGCCGCGGGCCGCCCGGCCCGTTTGACATCTCTATCTCCTGTACTCCAAATGTTTCAGATTAAGAGTTAGACGTCATTCCAGTTTGAAAATTCCCTTTATTGTTTTGAGTCTTTCTGGAAGTCCTTACCCTTCCCTTTAAATAGACAGCAAAGACTTAAGTATGCAAGGATCTTTTTATATGAAAAATGAAAGCATGTAAGTGTTCACCCCTATGTGATTCATGTCGCTTTAAAAGGTTAAGGAAATAAGCTAACTTTTTTTTTTGGAATGGTTTGGGCAATCTTAAAGATTCATAATTTTTTTCTTGATCTGTTGAACTATCAGTGCTACTATCCACCTTTGTCTTGCACTTTTATAACTCATGATGATGTGAATGTCAAAAGGTTGCTAAAGTTATAAAAGTTGCTCCAATTCGCGTGTATGAGGTTGCGACATTCTATTCAATGTTCAACCGATCAAAGGTGAGGAATGTTTTATACGTGTTTCAATTGATTTAGCCAAAAGATGGACCATTGTTTTGTTATGCAAACTTCAGCTAACCTAATGACCTTTATGAGCTTTCAGGTTGGAAAATACCACCTTTTGGTTTGTGGCACAACACCATGTATGATACGTGGTTCACGAGATATTGAAGATGCATTATTGAAACACTTGGGAGTAAAGCGCAATGGTTAGTCTTGTATGACATTTCCATCTTTGTGCTTATAGTTTTGACATGAGATTTTGGAAGTGGGATCTCAAAATTCACTTAGAATTTCATTTATGATATGCAGAAGTTACAAAGGACGGCTTATTTTCTGTTGGAGAAATGGAATGCATGGTGAGGCTGCTTCTTGGTAATGTGCATTTATTTTTTATTTTGGAACCTGGATCCCAATGGAAAGGAAGGAATTGCATTTTTTACTTGCATTCCAACTGATGTTCTGTAAAAGAAAGGATATGAATAGTTATATGAATTCTTGCCTAGCAAGTAGCATATAATCTGATGACTATGATGAGTTGAGAATGAGGTGAGGCTAGTACTAATGCAATGAATATATGAACATGTATATGCTTGTCGTATGGGGGCAAAAGAGAAGAGAGGCAAGAAGAAAAGGAGAGGAGAGGAAAAGAAAGTTAATGGAAGTGAGAGAGCATTGAGACAGGCAGGGGCTCAAGAATGGGATTTAAGGTCTGTGGAGCTGGTATCTCACGGTTCCTCCTCCTCCCTTCTTGAACTATAATAATGTTACATATGTAGTTGTACCAGGACATGTAGTGCTTGCAAATGAGGCAAATGAGGCAGAGGAACAGTTGGATCTCTTACAGACTGCAGAGTGCGTGATATTTTACAGATTTGATAAGTAGGAGTGGACGTATACTATTGTCTCGTCCTTTGAAAGTCAGCAAACATGCACCCCTGATCAGAGTTGTACCACCCCAAGCATAAACACTTATAGAATGACCCTGGCATCTCTTTCCCCCACTACCCATCAACCTTCTCCTCCCTCAGTTCAGTAAAGTACCTAGCCAATCTCAATAGAGATGTGTTTGGGGTTACCCCACCCCAGGCCAACCCTGGTGATAATATATCGAAGGTTGGATGTGTCTCAGTCCCCCCCCCCGGGGCCCGCCCCGCCCCCACCCCCGATAATGATAAGGGTAAATTACACTAAACACCCCTGAGGTTTTAGGTAATTACACTCCACTACCGTTATCTTTAAAAATTACACTCCAACCCCCCAAGGTTTGTACCCGCATTACACACAACTACACATTTAACGGCAGATCCAACTCCGTGAAAAGATTCCCTGACACATTACTTTATGCAATTTTTATACCCAAAATGCCCCTGAGGGAATGAAAGATTTCAACCCTAATTTTGTTTTGAAAACCCCTAATTTAAAAATTAGGGTTTTGACCTTCTTTCTCCACCTTTCAATCCCTCTTCCAGAACCCCAGCTCCCAATTTTTTCATTCAGAACCAGCACACTGCAGCCACTAGCCAAGTTCCAGACATGTGTCACGTTCATCGCAACTATGCCTCGATCTACAATATCCACTATAGCACCGGTAGCCTCTCACAACCGCTGATCAACCACAATCGGAATCACCGGATGACACATCGGCGTTACCAGACCACACCATCTTCAACCGGGAGCAGGATCAACCCTAGGACCCTCCCATACAACTTCAATCGGAGGAAACTACCTTCAATCGAAAACCACACCCAAATCACCACAGCTTCACCCACTGTATCATCACAGCACTACCATTGCCACCTTGACCACAGCTCTATTAGCTGTAACACACACACACACACACACACACACACACACACCCTCTTCCAGATTGTGATTCCCACAGTCCACTCAACTTGAATCACACCGTCAGTGGCCGAGATTTGCTTCCCCTGAAGACACGTGCACAGTAGCCGCAACCTAACTGGGAGCAGGTGAAAGACGCCGTCGTTGCCGCCATGGCCGAGCTAGCTCAACCGGAGGCATACACGCCAAGGAATATACAGGTGTGGCGAACGCTATTGAGCTGGCTCTCCTTCTTCTTCTAGATCTTCATTCAGATCCTAAGAGGCATGCGGTCGATGGCTCAAGTCCTTTCCGGTGTAGATCCGTCACCGACCTCAGGGGTGTTTAGAGAGAGAGAGATAATAAAGTTTTTCTCCAAAATTTCAAGAAAACAGTCTAAGGGGCATTTATGTCTTTTCGCATTGCATCATTAACACCGTAAGAGAAAAAGTTATTTTTTGAGCTGAGTGTAATTTTTAAAGATAGCGGTAGTGGAGTGTAATTACGTAAAACCTCAGAGGTGTTTAATGTAATTTACCCTAATGATAACTAGCCGAGAAAGAGAAACAATTTGGAATGTGGCTTGTATATTATCGTCTCCAAAGATTGGTAAAATGCGACTTGTCCATGAGGAGGGGATCACGACATAGCTTCATAGGCTACAATGTCGCAACTAGGAACATTTTGTGACACCTTTGTGAAGCAAGCTGCACACCAAGCTATCGAAGCTGTCCGAGCCATATTATGAAGGGTGGTAAATAGGGGATTAATGGCATTCATAATTTGCAAACGGACTTGAATGCATTATGACACTGCATTCTCCAGATAATTCAAAAATAAAGCGATTAGAAAATTCTCGATATTTTACTTGGTTTGTGGGTTCCATACAAGCGCATTTCAAGCATTGACCTACTTGAATGTCCAGTGTAGCTTTATCTTGAGTTGCTAGCTTATAGGAGAACTTCCCGAGTCGCAAGGTCATTACTTAATGGAGTAAGTCGTTGAATGAATCCTTGATACCTAAACACAATATTCAACTGCTATATTTTAGTTGTGAAAGAGGCCCAGGTGCGGTCAAAAGTCGAGTATGCCTTCCTTATTGAAGGCATAGTTTATCTTGCCTAAGACATTGATCATGGAAACCCATTGCCCCATGTGGCTAGGAAAGCAAAAACCTGCAAGACCAAGTGATCAAGTGTATCTACGAACTTGAGAGATGTATTTCAGAGCATGGCTGGTCTTTTTCTTTTGTTACTTATGTTCCAGGCGATCATAGAATCTTTGAACATTGTTATCAGTAAAGATATGAAACGTTTTAAGATACTTACCAGTCGCCATTTCATTTGATGCACCTGCTCTGCTACAAAATCATCTTCAATGTAGTATATACATGTCATTGCTTCTGCAGGGCTGTTGTGTCAATGCTCCTATGATCACTGTTGCTGACTACTCCAGCGGATCTGAAGGATATACTTACAATTATTATGTGAGTATATTTTTTACTCTCATTCAGTTAACTGCTTTCCGCATGAAGTGATCAACGATTATGTACATTGTGTTGGTCTCTTGTGGCAACCGTAGGAAGATGTCACTCCCAAGCGGGTTGTGGAGATAGTTGAGGCGTTAAGAAGAGGGGAAAAGCCACCCGTAAGTCAACTGGTTCAATGCTTATTGTTTGATCAACTCCTCTTCTGCTCCATTTTGTAATTTTACCCGTTGCATTGCAGCGTGGCACGCAAAACCCAAATCGCATCAACTGTGGGCCAGCGGGAGGGAATACTACATTGTTGGGAGAGCCTAAGCCGCCTCCATGCAGGGATCTAGATGCCTGCTGAAGTTGGTTTGCACAATGTTGTCTTTAATAATCTTGTGCCTCAAATGTTTTACGTACAAGGGTGGGTTGTAAGCTGTTGTTAACCATGTCAAATGCCCAATGGTGTTTTACATCCCGCACCAGTATGGAATGTGGTGGATTTCATCATCTCCTCTCATTTATTGAGTTATTCATTCACTTTGTACCGGATTGGTGATAAGAGCTTCTACTGAATATGGTGAGCAGAACTACATAGATATGTTGGTGGTTCTTGATTCTCAGACCAAAGATCGGAGTTCGACCTCTTGACCTTGATAACCGAATTGTTTATACATTACTGATGAGGTGCTTTTCCGTGGAAGCATGAGGTACCCAATTCTTCCTCTTCTCCCCGTTTTTGTGTTTGCACCAAGTTTTTCTGTGCTATGAACGAATGGAAAGGTGGAGTCATTGTCAGTCTGACGTCTACTTTAAAATAGTTATTAAATTGTGGAAAAATTTTAACAGTTATTCTGGTTTGAAGAATCTTTCTTTTATTCCATATCTAGTGACAATCAATCGTCTCTAAATATTTCTAGTGACATTTATTTTGTGACGTTAAAAAAGTTGTGTTAATAATTGTCGCTAAAAGTGTAGAAGAAAAGTCATTAGAAATATTTTGCGATTATTATTTGTTATCATATACGGAGTTGGAGGAAGATTTCTATAACTCAAGTAGGAGCCAAAGTTTGTTTTTATACTTTTGTGTAAGAACATAACAAAGGGTAAAATGGAGATTTTTAGAAATTTGACCATTTTTTTTAGTTTTGGTGCGAGTCAAATGTGAGCTACTATTGCAGGATGGAGGGAGGAATACTTTTTAGTTAAAAGCTAAGGACTAATAATTAAAAAAAAATGGACTTTGGCTGTCATTTGAGTTATTGGAATCTTTTCCCATCTCATGTATAGTAATAATTAATAGTCATTAAATATTTTTAGTTATTTTCTAGGTAATACTTTTAATGATAATTCTTAATAGTATTTTTTTAGCATCGTTAAATAAAAGTCACTGAAAAAATAAAATAATCATTATATGTCGCTATATGAAGGGTAGAAAGAATATTCTTTCAACTTAGATAGTAGCTAAATTTTTTCTTCTAAAGAAAGTTTGTAGTTGAAAATTTGAGAGACTAAGAAAAAATAACAATGCACAGAATGCTGGTAGATAAGAGAGAGTTGATGAGTTGTAATTGAGGTGTGAAGAGAATAACTCAATTTATAAGTTTTTCAGACCTACCTAAATCTTTTTAAAACTAACCGTTAATAATTTTGTTAAAAATAATATATAGATAGAAACGCATAAAAGAATTGCTAGAATAAGGTTGAGCCAACGGGCTTACCCAACATTCGAACTAACCGTGACATAACGGAGGAACAAAAAAGTTCATTCAACTACCTAGGGCCATCGGAGGAAACGAGGTAAAAATTCAAAATCTTTTTTGAATTTTACAGGATTACACGGGCCAAGCTGGGCTGAACCACAGACTAGACTGGACCCTCGAACGGGCCACGCCAGGCTGGGCTTTTATTTTTTTTTAGAAAAGATGATTCCAGGCCCTTGGCCTTCGTAGCCCGAACCTGCACTATTCATTGGCGGGACAAGCCAAGCCAACCTGGGCTTTTTTGGGCTGGACCGGACCAACTCGTGGACCCCGGGCCCGTTTGAGAGCTCTATCAGGTAACTAACAGCAACCCTCAACCCAAATGTCTTCAAACAATCATTCCGAAACTGAAAAAGAAGTCAAAAAACCCTTTTGCCAACCAACCCACTCAGGTCCTTTAGAGGAATCAAGTGGTACTAGTAATTATGTTTTGGACTAAAAATCCAACTTTTTGGGACAACCTACCATTATCCATAACTCTGCATTCCATTTGCTCTGAAAACCATTACTATTACATAATATATATATATATATATATATATATATATATATATACTCCACCCTTTTTACAGGTCCCCACCATCCACTAACAAAAATCAGGAGCCCTCCACTACAAAAGTGCTGGCATCATCCACCACTACACCCACCATTGCTACAAAAAAGCAGGGCATATCGAGAAGGCTGACAAATTTCTCCTATGCCTGAATCTAGCACTAGACATGTAGGGTTGGTTTCTTCTTATTTTACATACCCAGTCCTGAACAAAAAGCTGAAATAAAAGCAAAAGGTGGAACCATGGCTTCTCTCTTTGATTGCAACTACGCGAGTGAAGAATGATTGCGTGGGGACTAGACTAGGGGGTAAGGCTTTTCAGGACCCAGCGGCTCCGAGTAAATCATAGATGATGCCTGCCATGGCTGAGGTTTATGAGGGAGGATTCGTTTCAGACTTGATAAGTGAACCGGTGTCTGCAGATTGTGTGTGGTAGATTGCCGAGGCAAGTGAGATGGGCATGATGCAAAGTGCCTTAGATTGGAGAAACTGCATCGCAGCCCCGACATTTTCCTCCATGAGTTTAGCTACCTGACGTTCTGTGCCATCATTTGACCATTTCTCCCAGGCCGGTTGATTTCTTCCACCTTCATTGCCGTCTTCCTGCATAAAACAATTGGTTAGAATTTTATAAAACATGGATCGAGCAAGGAAATGTTATTACAGATACATTACCTCAACGGAAGATATTGGGATGTCTGTCACGAGTGGTGCCACAGCACCAGCTCCGCCCAATCTACTCATGCTCAACACCTGTAATGTCAATGTGCTAAGTACATAAACTACAAGAGAGGTACGTTGACCTCAGTTATTCAATGGAGAAAATAGGACAATGTTGCGCTCCCTTTCCAAAGGGGCACACCCTCCTGTTTATCTAATGAACTCCATTACATAGCAAAGGCATCATTCCATTGATGGGTTATTTTAATATCACCTTTTCCATGTGTCATTTGCAATGAGATTGTCCCTTGTCAGAAGTCGCTACATTTGTTTCGCAGCTTATGATAAAAGAAACAGGCAGTTCAACTTTTCAAATTCTATAACGAGAATATTAACTCAAAAAATGGGACCTGTTCATAGAACAATGATTACACACATACATTTATGTGTTATTCTTAAACTAAAAGCATTTGAAATATCATTTACAGAAAGAAGTAAGATGTGTTCCAATAATTGGAGAATTGAGTATTTCAAACCAACATTCGTGTCCAGCATTAAATTAAACAGCTTAGCATTAGCAGACTCCACCACCACTTCAATGGCCTAAACACGGTGTAGAATAAATAGAGCAAGTACAAGCAGGTCTGGGGTATGATTTTCTTGAATTAATCAGGCAACTAGAGGAACTTGAGCAACAATTTCTAGCTAGGGAAGAGCAAATATATTTGTGCCGAGACAATATCTAGAAGAATAGACAATCTGAACTACGAGATACAGAACGTTTACGTACTTTAGACTTGGCATAGTCAATGACTAGCTAGATACTAACACAGAGCATTCTAAGCCACGTACCTTCACTTGTAGTCTTAGGAACTTCACGTAGTCCACAATCTCATCAAGCATGGCAGCTCTATCAGTCTGCAGAGGAAAGAATGTTAACTAGATCTTTCCAAGAGAATGAATTGACATCAAGCCACATGTATCTCAAGTCTATGATCCATTATCTCGGTGTAGGTACACGATTTGTAGGTGCAGATAATACATGATAATTATGACATGTAATATATAAAACATTTGTAAGTTGTTAAACTTAATGCAGACCACAATCAGGTCTTTTAGAACAATAATAATGGCAGATATAACAATATTCATTTACAGGCCCCCGAGTTACTTATGTACACTTGGACGTCCTAATTCGGCGCATCAAAGTCGTATCAATTGCATTCCATCCATACAAAGCTATTCAAACACTACAGGAATATGGTCAGCTGCACCTAATCACCCAGTTATGGTCATACATGTAGCTTGTGTATTCGTATCCATGTAGTTTATGATTAGGCTACTGATTGTCTATCATACCACATGCAAGACACTCAACACATCAATAGTATTATTTGCCAAAGACAATGGCATAAAACAGACAAAATAGACGAGCAAAAAACAAAACTTTCGAACTAGCAATTGTTAATGGAAGAGGGAGGAGGGGGTGTTGTGAGTAAAGCAAGCCTGAGGCGAGAGTCCCAAAAAATAGTTAACCGGAAACTGGAACAACCAGTATCTGTTTCACAGAAGAAATGAAAAGATGCAATAGAGGAATGGTTGAAAGAGATCCTGGAAAGCAGATGATACCTCATATCTTATATCAAATGCAGCCAGTTTTTCAAAAGGCAAGGCATTCCAACCCCCGCGAGGTGAAGCAAAAGGGTAAGGCTCTCGGAAGCATGCCTTTTGCACACTAAAATTTCATACTCACGGAGTATATAGTTTTTCAAAGGAAAAAAGAGTGAATGAGTAGTAAGGAACAAAAAAAATCTAAGGTAGCATACATAACACCATAAGCTCTATATCTCCACATCTAATTATAAAATCTGAAATTTGCTCCATAGTTGCTCAAAAAAAGAGAGAAGTTTACGCAGACATTACTGGTAAGGTAATCACATATCACAGTTTTACCACCATTAATAGAAGTGATAACATGATTAAAGGCCACAAAGTTCCAAACTCCACGGCAAGGCTTTAGCACCTAGGTCTCTGTTAGGTATTTATGGCGGAGAAAGGAACGGGCAACAGTGGACTGAAATTTTGAGAAAGAAGCCAAAACAAGATTAAAACAACACTTAACAGTAGTTGGTCTTTTCACAGGACTAGTAACAGTTAAATATAAATACCTACTCAAGTAGATGGGAAAGCTTAAACAAGCAAAAGCTTAACCACTCCTATGAGGCTTACACCTCAAACAAAAGGATGCAGACGGTCCAGCCCGAAGGCAGCTTCAGGCACGGGGATATACCCGACATAGGTACACTGCCTAATATTGCGAGCCTTGAGACAGTAAACAATCGCCCTTCCTCAAGGCGTGTTACATGAATGCAAGCAACTGGTCAACAAAACCATTTTACGGGACATTTTTCCACGAAAATACTTTGGATGCGTATCAAGATTTACAAACGTGACTATCTGCAATATCAATCTAGTTCAGAATGTGCACATCTTTTTAATTCAATCTACTTCAGAACGTGTATACACCTGTTATTCTACTTTTTTTTTGGAAATCAGAGCTCTATACGTTGACGATAATGCATATAGGTGAGTAGAAGAACAAAGCAACGAAATAACAGAAGTAATGAGGCACTGACCTTATTGACACTAGGAACCAGTTCTTGTAATGCCCTAATTCTTTCTGCTATTCTTTCCCTGCGAAGCTGCACAAAAAGAAGTGACGTAAAGATGATGAGAGACAATTAGTGAAATAGTTTAACAAACATGAAAACTGCATGGCTCAAAACTGGAGGGAAATAGAGCAAAATTTAAAACCAGTAATTACTCTCTCCTAATCATGAAACACGTGCTCGAGCAAATGGTACTCCATTAAATTACATGGGAACACACACTGTCATTATTTCAAAAAGCTATAACAATTAAGGAATTTATCCAGGTCATACAACACAGGCTGTTAAAGAACTTGTCAGTCATAAACACATGTATCTCAGATTATTTGGAAGAGAGGGAAGGTGGATGCATAATTGTCCAAATCTAGACGACGTTAATCAGTCTAAGCCAATACATGCCCGAAGAACGGAATCCTGGGAATTAGGGTGCTGAAAAACCAGACCTCCATTACAAGAACAGACTCCCTACAAGTCAGACCTTCATAATTGGTACTGACAACCTTATGATCACTCGCCATCAAGCACTTTTAATGAAATGAACGAATAGGCAGCATTTAACTACCCTACTAAAAATAGGGGCACCTATTTTAAATAACTGAAATTGCGTTTTGCAAAGGCTGTTGCATTTATTTGTATACGACACTAAATTGTTTGTTCCCGGTAATTGTCAGCAAAGCATACCCTCTCAGCAATGCTGTGTGGATCCGTAGCCTGTCCTCGCCTCGCCCTCACCCTTGGCCGAATTGCAGGTGGATGCGGCATTGCAGGCACCGTATTA
The DNA here is from genome assembly GCA_033070095.1 of Escallonia herrerae. Classification (NCBI taxonomy): domain Eukaryota; kingdom Viridiplantae; phylum Streptophyta; class Magnoliopsida; order Escalloniales; family Escalloniaceae; genus Escallonia; species Escallonia herrerae. The sequence goes on from JAVXUP010000135.1 coordinate 422,193, forward strand.
GGTATCGTCTGGCCATGGTAACCCTGTAAGAATTAACCAACTGCATCACTACACACAATATCTGTTTATCTTTAGTGTTATCCCGCAACAACAAGCCAAACAATACTTACGGCTCTCATGGAAGAACCTCTGCTATCAACGACGTCGTCGCGAAACCGCTTCCCGCTCCCGGAAGCATCTTCCATCTTCAAGAACCCTCCCTTCCCCTGCTCCAAGCTCAACCCCAACGGGAAATGGAACCCCCCGCCGCCGCCGGGAACACCGACTCCGCCGAGGTGGCCGGAGCCGTCGCCGGAGCTCAGCTGCAGCATCATCGGAGCCCCAGCTCCCGCCAAACCCGCTTCGTTTCCCGCCAAATTGGCCTCCGCCCCTGCGTAGGGAAACCCTAGGATTTGCTCGAGGAAGTCATCGGCTGGCCCGTCGGAAGGGTTATTAGACATGGCGGTGACTCGAACTGGTCAGCCCGTCGGGGATCGGTGAGTGAGTTGGCTCGGGCGAGTTAGGGTAGTCCAAAAGCATCTACTATACGCCTATTAGGGGAACTGAAGCCGAGCCCGAGAGGCAATAAGAGCAAAGAGTTTGTGTGTGTGTGTGTGTGTGTTCAAGTGAAGGGGAGAAGTTCCAACAGAGACTGGTGAGAGGCGAAGGAGAAAGAGAAATGGTGTGCGTCGAGAAAGTGGAAGGCTTTTTTCTGCTTTAAAATGGAGCACGTTTTCAGAAAGGTCCCGCTTTTTACGGGATTTACAGTTGTAGCCTCTTCTCTCTCTGTTTTTGTTGACGATTGTCTTTCCTCATGTTTTCCGAAGTCGAGCGACGTCGTTTCTCACTGATGCCCTCCACCTTAAAAGCATAATTGCAAACTTTGCACCAAGGGTATGCTGCAAAGAACTTTGAGACCTGTGGGTACGTTGTGAAGACAGATAAAAGGCTATTTTTTTAAGTAAATATAACTAAAATTGCTTTGATGTTATGATTGTATTTTACAGTGCAATTAAATTCTTAAAATTTAATTTATTCATTATTTTTCAATTAAATACGTTAGAAAACAATTAACCTTGTATCGCTTAAAACAATTAATTCTTACCAAAATAAACCAAAACTTTATACCAAGGTAGACTTAATACTTACTCACTCTCTTTTCAATTATAAATACGTTAGAAAACAATTAACCTTGTATCGCTTAAAAAAATTAATTCTTACCCAAATAGACCAAAACTTTATACCAAGGTGGACTTAATACTTTAACCTAAAGTCATATGGTCAAATTGCATTGAACTAAATTTTACATAACAAGAACAATTATCACCATGACGTGGCTTTGGGGAGGGAAGGAAGTGGGGGGGTTCCGGCCCTGGGAGGGGGGAAAGGGTCTGACTATTAGGGTCTTTCAGGGTAATTCATGGTGTAGGTGGGATGGGGTTTAGGGCCTTTACTAGTTTCGAATGTCCTATGTGTCTGTTATTGGTCTGCTGTAGGTGTTTAGCGGTTCCTTCGTCCGGTTTTGAGCTAGTTTGGTTCGAATTTGGTAAGTGATTGTAGACCGTTGCAAATTTGTCAATGTTGAAGACTTGGTTTTGTGTTGAATTCAGTTTTACATCGTGCGGTTCCCGAGTATTTGCTATAATGTTACCACTTTGTGCTTTGTACTTTTATAGGTTATTGTTTCTGCTTTTCTGGAATTTTTGTAAACCTTTAAAATTTGCATGTTGCTTTTAAGCTGAGCGAATGTGTAAGATATGCTCCGTTTTACTTTGACTATAATATGTAAGAGTTTTATTAGGCAATCTGTTACTTTCCTTTTATGTCATGTATATAGAATCGCATGTATGTCATGGCCAAATAGTTCTTAGTGATGTCCAGAGGCAACTTAAAAGCCTCTGTAACCATACTTATTAATGTCATTCTCTTATTACCCAAAAAAAAAAATCAATTTGTTATTAACATAACCTTCACCACACCAGAGCCACCATGACATCCAATATGTCTTTTTTGTCACCACTACTACAATTATCATGACTTAGTCGTTGCTACTAACGCTATCACAGCCACCACTAACACCATCACAGCCACGAGGACACCGCCACCTCCATGACACTATTGTAGTCACCCTCATATCCATGTCTGCCAAAACCTTCTTCCTATCCGACACACTACAATCGCTACCATGCCTGTCACATTGCTGTATGTAGCCACCACCACATTACTACCACCACTTCTTCACAAATCACTACCACCACCGTAAACTCAATCACCACCACTACTAACATGTGTTTTACGTACATAGATGTATAATTATCCTAAAATGAATAACTTTATGTTCCCAACCTATTTTGGTCGCACTCAAAGGCCCACTGGGGGTCCCATGTTGCATGACACGTCCGCACAAGCACAGTATTCAACGCATCGAACCGGTCAAAGTGCGCACACTCATGTGACGTGCGTTTCTTACTTCGCACGCCTTAGTCACCAATTATATCACGTTACCGTGACTCACAGTACCACGTTCGTCGCGCAGCGACCACTCGAGCACCTTTTCACCAAAAACATCGGCCGATGGCGCAACCGGAGCAATGGGGTCAAGGGCAAAGGCCTTGGCCAACCCCATGGGGTCTGCCTCGGCCTTCCTCAAGGCCATGGGGTGGGCCTCGGCCTCCATGGGGGGTTGGCCTTGCCCTTCCCCCCCGTTTGTTCACTTTTCGCGCAAGGTCCTTTTCGCGATTTGTTCGCTTTGTATGTGACTTTGGCACCTTGTTCCTCACGTGGGTATGATTCATGTCGACACGCTCGTCGCAACGCAACTTTTGGATTTGTCATTGCCCATCAAAACACCTTCCGTTGGTGCGCCCGAAGTTCACTAAGAATGGGAGTGGCCTTGGCCTCCCTTCATGGGAGTTGGCCATTGGCCTTGGCCACCCCCTAGGGTCGGCCTTGGCCTTCCCCCAATTTTGGCCTATGGCCTCCGATCCCGCGCGCACTTGTTTTCTCGAGTCTTTGCACCTCCACGATGTTTACAGACGTTCGTACACCAACTTCGCGACGTCCGTCGTGCATCAACCTCGCGACCTCCGTCGTCCGTGACCGCGCACCACCCCCCCCGATGCCCGTCGCCCAAAGTCGCGCACTACCGCCGAATGACCCGTCGCCGGCGACCGCATACCATCACTCCCAACTTTGTCATTACTACATGTTGCATTCATTATTTTGTTATAACAGGCACACTTAACTCATATCCCATCTTTAGGACACCCGACGCGTGCCCGTGCGCCGTCACCGCGACACGTGCCACGACACCAAGTATTGCTTCGCGATGTTCGTCGCCGCGCCCTTGTGCCATCGTCATGATACGTGCCCCCGACACCAAGTATTGCTCCGCGACGTTCGTCGCCGTGCCCATGCGCCATCGTCATGATACGTGCCCCGGCACCAAGTATTGCTCCGCGACGTTCGTCGCCGTGCCCGTGCGCCATGATCATGATACACGCCCCCGACACCAAGTATTGCTTCGCGACGTTCGTCGCCGCGCCGTGCGCCATCGTCATGATACGTGCCCTCGACACCAAGTATTGCTCCCCGACGTTCGCCGCAGTGCCCCGTGCACCACTTCCATGACAGGTGCCCAGGGCACCAGGTATTGTCTTCGCGACGTTCATCGCCGCCCCCATGCGCCACTTTCATGACACATGCCCCGACACCAAGTGTTGTCTCCGCGACGCTCGTTGCTGCGCTCGTGCGCCACCAACACAGACGTGCCCCAGCACCTTACTCACTCCGCCGCGCCCGTGCGCCGCGCTGCTGATACAGCTGTGCCCCCGAGCTCCCTGTCACACTACAGTGCCCTTGGCACCATACGCACTCCGTCGCGCCCATGCGCTGCGCCATCTCCATGACATGTGCCCCTGGCACCATACACACTTTGTCGCGCCCATGCGCAACGCCACTAACACAGATATGCCCCCGGCACCTTACTTACTCTACCACGCCCGTACACCGTGCCACTAACATAGACGTGCCCCGGCACCTTACTCACTCTGCCACGTCCCGTGCGCCGCGCTACTGATACAGCCGTGCCCCTGGGCTCCTTGTCACACTACAGTGCCATCGGCACCATACACACTCCGTCGCGCCCATGCGTCGTGCCACTAACACAGACGTGCCCCAGGCACCTCACTCACTCCGCCGCGCCTGTGCGCCGCGCCACTAACACAGTCATGAGCCCCCTGGCTCTCTGTCACACTACCATGCTCCTTGCATCGGTCCATCCTTTCACCACACCATGCGCACCTTGCCTTGGTCGTGGAACATGCTTCGACCCACTCTCCGGAGTGTGCAGCATCCTGCGGGGATAGGCGATTCCTCCGGGACACTATCTCCACCAGGGAGCTCTTCAACTCCCCTTCTGCCAGGTAGACGGCTCCTCCGGGATGCTACCTCGGCCAGTCGGGTAGATGGCTCCTCCAAGATGCTACCTTGACGCGCTCCTAGTGCTTCGGCACAAGGACTCAACGTGGGGATAGGCGACTCCTCCGGGACACTATCTCCGCCAGGGAGCTCTTCAACTCCCCTTCTGCCAGGTAGACGGCTCCTCCGCGATACTACCTAGCCCGTCGGGTAGACAGCTCCTCCGGGATGCTACCTTGACGCGCTCTGAGTGCTCCGGCACAAGGACTCACCTGCGGGATAGGCGACTCCACCGGGACACTATCTTCGCCAGGGTGTCTTCGTGACTGGCCTACGTGCTCCGGCACTGGGGGCTCGCGTCGACATCCCTAGGGACTATGACCCCCGGGTAACACTGAGACGGGAGCAGGACTTCGGAGGGCATCGTGCCTAGTCCACCTGGCAGCTGGGCGTCGGGTTTTCCCCACCGCTGCCAGGCATGTGGGACTCTGCAAGGGCTTGGATTGGTGGCTAGATCAAGGGGGTTCTCTGGCCACACCGACACTGTGGGAGCCAGTCTTTCCAAACAAACAAAGCGACACTGTGCGGGACAAGTCGGGTGAATATGCGATTCAACAGTCCGTGGAGCACCGGCAACCGTGGACCCCTTCGGTGAAGTGTCACTCCCAGGGAACGCCACGTGTCGCGTGATGACAATATAATCTCAATCTATATAAATAGAGATCTTGAGAATTCATTTGGAAGGCTTGGACATTCTCTGACAGTTGGACATTTTCTGAACACTTTCACTTTCTCACTCTAAAATCCTGGAGAGATAAACATACATGACCTGGACCTAAACATCAGACCGTTGTCGTATATTCATCCTACGCTATCGCCCTCGCAGCACTGCCACCCTCAAGCTCTTTCTGGGAAGCCCTCGGTCTCTGCCCTTGCTTCGCCCTTGCTGTGTCCCACATCATCGCACTTAACATCTGACTCGGACTGCATTCCTTGTGGCACTTCCACTTCAACTGCAAACCCACTTTCCTTGGCATCACTTCCACGTCGACTACAAACCCACTTTCCTTGACATCACTTTACAAGATCTAACAATTTTCAGAAATTTGCTTCTGATTTGTGCCAAACATGTTAACTTATTATTCAATGATAAATAAATTCAGCCACCTAAAACATTCTATTTTATAATTCATCACTTAAACTTCAATTTTATCAAATATCAAACAGCTCCTAAATCTAATTTAGACTTTTTGTATGGTAAAGGTTAAATGAAGAACTTTCTTTCAATAAGTATCAGAAAGTCTTACCATCTTGCCAGTCCCATGCAATTAACAACTTATTTCTACATATGCTATGTAACTTAATCATAGGTGCAAACGGTTTTCTTTTTAACAAAAGACTCTACAACTAAGTATTTTTCCACTTTTTTTTGGGTTCATGATGATTTACAACTTCAATTTCGCACGTTTTTCTAATATTACAATAATTTCGTTAAAATTTTCAGATTTCATTGCACCCGGGCCGTGAGAAGCCCAACAAAGAACATTATGGCTTATATACATATACGCCGAAAGTTGCACAATCCCCCACTTTGAGTGTCTCAGATCAGATTTCCCTTTGACATCCGGGACCAACTTACCGAAGGACAAAGCCCAAACTAAATGAAGGGTGGCTATCCCGCAAAAACCAACGGCTTATACACCCCGAGGCAAGCATATGATACGGGTTTTCTACTGCTGCACTTGATTTGGCAAAAACTCTCTTGCTTTGACAACATTTGTTAGCCCAGATGAACTGGCATCATCCAAACATCCACCAGCTACCAAGGTTACATCAAACCTAAAGAACATGTGATGTACATCGAGGAAAAGGGATGTGCTTGGGTGCCTGTGACGTGACGGAAAAGCATTTCTACAAAATTTCCTCGTCACTGGAATTGGGAAGGGATTTTATAGAGATGGACGGTTTACATATGATACCTGCTTCCTAGAGCTCGTTTCCTGCGTTGTTAGTATCACAAGGTAATCAATCACCTATGAACATGGGTCAGCCATTTCCGGACACACCACTCTTGATAGACGTGCCCAACATGAAGCCAAAACCCGAGTATTGCAAGTTCACCAGTATGATGCTGATATAACCACATTATGCCAGGTTTAGTCTGCACCAGCAACAGATGACAAACGTGAAGACCAGACTGCACCCTTGTATTTCTTTTTTCCGTCCTTCCCAAGCAAGTAATGCCTTCTGTTGGCATGAAACTTCAGCTTTCCGGCTGAAGCAAAAAATGCCAAAGTGAAAAATAAATGATAAAATGAAAACTATAAAGTGCCAACAGTCAAAAGAACGCAAATGTGAGTATAATAAGGAACCATTACCTGTGTATTAGCAATTATCTGATTTTGGGGCTGCGCGAAAAAATCTTTTGCATTACGTGCCACCTCGGCCTCCAGTATTGCTTCCAACACTAGATCAGATCCCTTGGCATCATCTGACACCACAAAACCACCATTTCATTGACCACAATCTACTGTACAAACATTGCACACACAATTACATACTATATGAATCAGCATCCATCCACATGTAGCATACATACTTGTTATTGATCGATAAATTTTTCTATTACAATCAAGCTAAGATATCATATGAGATTAGCAAGAAATACGAACAAGCAGCTAAGTCTTGCGGACTCGTGTCTATGGACTTTTGCTAGAATGTCTAGCATATGCTGCTTCAATCTGATTCAGAGAACAATTGTTTCTACGCAGGTATGACAATCAACATCGGAATGTAGGCTATATTACATGAACTCTTCAGAATGCGTGAAGTACCCGTGTCTAAAACTCGATACTTCGACATAGGTATGAGATATCTGTCAGGCACATCTCATAGTTTATGCTACTATAAACACCATCTTATAGCATTTCTTTTGATTTCTTTGGCTTTGAGTTGAGATGAGATGAGATGAGTTCTCAATTAAACCATGTGCGTCACATAAAACATCATTTTAGCTGAGAAATAAGTAACAACTAATAATGGACATGAATATTTTGCCGTGTCCTTGTGTTTTAAAAATTAGATGAATCCGACACTTGGACGCGTATCCCACCCGGACACTTGTTCGGAGTCCACATAACATAGAATATAGGATATTAACATTCCTAAATCCAACTTTCCTACACAACGGACGTGGATATGTCACAAGGCATGTGAAGTTGTGGTAACCCCTCTGGCCCCAAAAGTTGGACAGCTTCTGGACGTCCTCCATAAAGTGTGATACAAAACTAAAAAAATAAGACATCCAACTGCTGAAGACTTAGACAGGCTGCTTTTAGACCTCAATCGTCTTATAGGCAGTGGCGAAGTGCCGCACTTTAGACCCTTAGTCTTATAGGAAGTAGCGACTGCTGTAGTCTACAGAATCAATGACATGGAGAGCTCTAGCTTGTTCAGGATCTTCACACTCACCATTCCTCTTCAACTCTTTCTTACCTTTGGGTCTTTTTTTTCGGCAGAAGTAATTCACTTTTCTTTTTAAGTATAGTAAAAAGGGAAAGAGGTAGGTTGACATTGTAGCATGGGGCAGCAGTTGCACGGCACTTACACACACTCATCAAACAGCATAACTAGCCTTTTCCCTAACAGAGGTTCAGAAAAATAAAGCTGGTTCAACAGGTCCTTGGGAAAAATTAGTCAACAACTGGACATTAACATTTGTATTTTATAAAAAATCAAAATTATCATCTCTACCAATAATTCCTCTTGAGGACTAAATTTTTTTTCCTTTCCCCGAATGACTTAAAAGTCCAACTGGACTAGCTAGATGATAACGTTGTACAAAACATTCACAAAGCCCGGTAAGTGCAACGCTAAGAGACATCGAATTCAGGCCGCAATATACAGGATGAAATCGTATACGCTATGAAACATTTATGGTTACGCGCAAGGTGCCCTTTCTCCCTCCTCACATAATACAAAAAGGCACCCCCCCCACCCCCCGGCGCTTCTCCCTCCACATCCAACAGTTGATTAACCAACCATGCAAGAAAAACTGAAGAATGAGCACTCAAGCTAATCAACCACCGACTCTAAGCACCAACCATATTATTGAGAAGAACAAAAGAGAAAAGAAAGTATATACGACTATGTAAAAATTCTAAAATATAACTAATCCAATGCATTATATGTTTGTCCAGGATAAACTAAAAGCCATCCAGAGGAGGGTCGAAACCCATGTTCAGGGGCATCTACAGAAGGATTATACCAAAGAGAGGGTCAAAAATCCATTACTTGTCCCATGCATTATATTCAACACCCATATCAAGTACTGCAGCAAGCCCATTTGTTAATGCATATTCAATGGCAATAAGGATTATAGATGCATTGTCCAATTAAGAATAACACAAAGAAAAATATAATTCTCATAATGCACTGTTCATTCACACAGGAAAACCTATGCTTTAAGCTGGTGAGACGACTCCCCCCCCCCCCCCCCCCCCCACAAGTAACAGTACTACATAGCGTTCAACGCTTAATTAAAAAATTAAGAGCCATGTTGTTCGAAATTTGTATTATCAATGATGAAACATACTAAACCAAAAAACCAAGTAAGAAGAAAACACGTAATCACTGAGTTTGTAAAGTGCAATTACCCTTGCGATTGGGTAACAAGCCAGCACTTTCGGCAGACACAGGAAGCACAGCAGGAAGACCAGATTCATCAGTTGGCTCATTGACTTCTTCATTTTTTGTTGCCCCAGAGTTTAAAGCCACGGATTCAGCCAATCTTGCATAAGTGGTTGCTTGGCTGTGCATCTTAGATGAGCTAACCATTGTTGAACTAAAATCCTGGAAGGGTACAATTAGTCTAGAAATGTAAAACTTGCCAATTTCTAGAGCTTTGGCTAACTACATAAGAAGTAGAGGTATACCTTAGAACTGGTGTCTGCTACCTTAGAACCCGACGTTGTTGGTGGATAATCTTTATCAGTATTTTCAGGTAGACTGTTCTCTAGGCCCACGAAAGAAGTAAATTATCAGACACACAGAAAAGGCATACAACCAACAACTAAAACAGTAAGCTCAGCTAACAACAAACCATCAGTCGCAGAGGGGCATCCAAGATTGTCCACCAGCCTTGTACCCAATGGACCAGGATTCATGAAAGAGATGGTCCGAATTTCATGACGTATGGCTTCTAGCTGAGCCATTGTATCTTGCAATTCCTTGTGCACCTGGAAGTAGATAAAAATTAAAGAGTAGAAAATTTAGCAAGAAAAACATAATTCTACAGCTAGTATGGAAGCAATGGATATGAAATGTTAAGAGCTGTTTGTGTTAGAGAGAGAGAGAGAGGGAGGGAGAGAGGGAGGGAGGGAGAGGGAGGGAGGGAGAGAGAGAGAGGGCAAGAGTCTCTGTTTTAACAGACATGATGGTGAACTATTTACAAGAGATTTCTTGACTAACTTTATCAACAATATGTTCCGAAATGGAGAAAGGCCCCGCGTGCGCTAAGGTGCAATCACCTAAGGCCAATCTATAACATATAAACAGCCCAAATCTATACAAGAGGACTCAAGAGGTCTCATGAGATCAAGCATAACGATCCTGATGCCCCACCAAGAAAGAGTAAGCAACAACAAAGACCTGAACTTTGCTTTAGTCGAATCCTCCCTCAAATGCTTTTGGGTACGTTTCTCTCCAAATTGACCAAAACAAGCATATATAAGCTAAATGCTGTGCTCCAAATATCGCAGCCCATTCCCTTGCACAAGGACAGGCTACGCAGTAAATGCACCATCATTAGAGCATAACCAACTAATCCGAAAAAAATCCCCACATTAACCCCTTGAACAAATCAATGTAAGTGAAGATGGTCCACCGCCCCCACCAGAGGGGTTCTTCCTTTTCCTCCACTCATCTCATCTCACTGCAGTATTCTTCGCCGCCTCCCGGGCAAAACAGAACACCTGGCTGGGATGGGGAGGCAAGGGGTGGATATGGGCCTCCACTGGTGATGGGCCGATGTAAGCGTATCATAAGACTTCAACAATAAGCACTACAAGGAGATCGATGAAATATTTCATGGATAGTTACAAAAATTGCAATATAGACCAGCTATGGCAATTGGACCTTGGCGTCATCAGCATTAAAAGGCATTGCTACGGAAAACGCAATACTAGATTTATCCTGAATGAATATGCTACGGAAAGATACACTGGGTATAAATTGTGGTTCAACAGAAAAAATATGTTGGCAGAGCTTAGCGAAACAAGAACCCTGTTGCACATCATGAGATTTAGAGCGTGAAAAACACACTTGTAACGCCTTGACCTTGGTGGAAAGCACGAAAAGAAACTTGGCGATTTTAATTCAAATCCCATTGATCTAATAGAACTATTCTACAATGTAGTTGCCCTTCTGCAATACATATAAACCAATGCTGGAGTTCCCAATGTTTCTGAAAATTTAGTCCCAAATGATGCTGATCATGATTTAAGCATTTTGAACGTTGTGCCCCAAATGTCTCCTGTTGTTTCAAACGCGCAATTTAAGAGTACAGTGTATGTACACGGTCCAACTAATTCATACGCGTAAATAATGTTCACGCCTACGGATAGAGAGGAAGAGATACCTGGCGAGCTTGAGATTGCTGCATGACATTCTCAAACTGGCCGCGGGCCATCTGTACATAACCAATCGCACGGCCAGCTAACCTCCCCGCTGTTCTCGATATCACTGGGAGATCCTTAGGGCCTGATAACGCATTTATAAAACAATCAAAAACTCCAATTTAACATTCATGATCAGATAATACACAATGTAACATAACATTTACTCCATCGAAATTCAAGATCAAATCAAACCCTAACATATTGTCAGAGCAAGTAAACGGAGATGGATAGATGGAGCGAGATGGGCCGAAGTACCGATAAGAGCGGCGGTAGCTCCGATTATGAGGAAGAGCTCTCCGTAAGATAGTCCCAGCATAATTCCTTTGGATATGCGTATGCCTCTGCTTCACCAAATTAGACCTTCCAGTCGCAAGTGTCCATCGAGCGAGGAGAGAGGAGAAAGCCGCAGAAATTCCCGAAACAGAAAATCATGCGGGGGGAATTGATAGATGCACCCTCAAACTGTGATGTATTTATTTCCCTGCGACTTTAGCAGAGTAGTAGTATATCTTGGGATAAAAAGAAAAATTTGGCCGCTGCCTAAGTTAAGAAATCTTTCTGCTATTCTCCATATAATAATAATAATTAATAATCGTTATATAATTTTAATAATTTTTATTTAATAACGTTAAAAAATACTATTATAAATTATCGCTAAAAATGTTATCAGAAAAGTTATTAAAAGTATTACGAGGTTAGAGGAAGATTATTACAATGCAGATAACAGCTTAAATTTATCTTATGGTAGAAGGGGTCTTTGACTGGCTGAGATAAGTTAGTAGAGAAGCATATACTTAAAATCATATAAAGTGTATCAATAGTGAAGGCTAGTGCTTATAATTGAATTAAAAAGAGATGAAAGCTATACAGAGATTGAGAGATTACCTTTATAAGTTGTTTAACTGAGAAATATAAGATAGTTCAGAAGAATATGATGATTCTTTTGATGGTACTAATTGGATGTTTCACAACATTTAAAACTTTTGGTGACATCAGCGTGTATTGATCGGCTAATTGTTTTACAAGATCGAAATTGTCCAAGGAGGGTATGGAAAACACTTTCTTACCTGTGTATAAGAATAAAGAGATATCCAAGTTGCAACATTTGTAAGGTTTCAAGCTCGCGAGTCACGGTATGTAGCTTTGAGACAGAGTAATTAAACATAAGATCATGCTTATAAAAAATAAAAATTGATCATAAGATCACTATACTGACCTTGGCGGAAATACAAGGAGGGATGAGCGATTTACTAGGATGCTAGTAGTCAATAATGCCAACTTCATGATTTGATTGACCAAGATGGCGATTCGTTGAATGAATGACAAGGCACGGACCGTACATCAGGCATGACTTCCTTTTGGTGTAGCCAAATCTATCACGAGGCAAAGAAGACGAACATGGTGCCTTACTTTAGAAGCTTAAATCGTAAATTTGTACAACAAAACATTCTAAAAACAGGTGTTAATACACGTGAAATGAAAAATTAAAGAAAGACCAAACCACCTAGGTCTCTCGAAAGAAAAACTGGATGAAAAAAATGACTAACTATCGCCTACACACAACGGACACAAATCATCTTTATCTTAAAAATTTTTGAACTAGGTTGATATAATAAGAAGGTGATTTCAAAAAGCTTGTCAAGTGAATACCTTTAGTTAATGAGAGATGTAAAAACCTAAAATTCCTTCCAAACATCGCGCGCACTTTGAGATGCCCCCCGTTTCCACCAAGCTCGATGTTTTTTTTTCCTTCTTAAAGCATGAAAAGATAAAAAGACAATGGTAGATAAATGACCATATGCAGTGAGATCTCAAATCAAATCATCCTCACCGTTAAGAAAGGGAATATGATAGGCATTCCGATACGATTATATCACACATAATTAAGTTTGAACGACAAATCCATGGAGGGGCAAGATCAACAGTAACTTCAATCGATCCACTTAATAACCACAAAGGCGCCATGTTCAAGGAAAGCTTTCGAAAATTCAACAATACCCCGGATAAAAAAACATCCCTAACACGACCAACTTGCCACTGGGAGTCTTGAATGATTACCGTAACAAAGAGGATAACTTAAAGTTTGTGGCACGAAGAAGAGACATCAAAGAACAATAGTTTGTTAAGAGATGACCTTAGGAAGAAGGACATAATGAATCGATTTTTGGTAGTTCTAGGGGAACTGAGACATAATTTATGGCTTGAAACTTAAACGATGTTGAGGTATCAAAGACACCAAATATTTTGACCCAGCATTGCTAGCCGAACAAAATGTCATCTTACAAATCCAAATTCGTCATTTTAGGACGACCCAAATCATCAATAAACCGCAAACCTAAATTGTTATATTTATTACGTATACTTATCATCATGTTCCATATAAAGTAAGTATTTTCTATCACTACAATCTTGTATAGAATTTCTTTACCTAAGCGCTATATGGTTCTTCATAACTTCAACCAGAGTTGATTTTTAACACTTCCTTCTTCTTTTTTCTTTTCAATTCTCATATGAAGTTTATAAACCCAAAATGTTTTATTTGCAAAACCCGCGATGGTTTTCCTTTTATAACCTCACAGTCCCTTTCTCCTCTTGCACCGTCTGAAAAGACTTGAAGATTCACTGAAAACCCAACTCCGCTGACAAACGGCGCCGGCGGGGTGCTTCTTTCGGATTTCGATAGACACTGCAAACCGGCGATGGCCGTAGCCCTCAAAGCAACTTTCTGCGTCCAACTGCCAAGGAAATCCGACTTCCATTCATTCAGTCGCACAAATTTTCAAAAATCCGCCGTCTCGACCAAACCATCCAGCAGGCCTCTAATGGCCACTCTCACTGCAGTCCCCACGGTCGGACTCTCCGAAACTTTTGCTAGATTGAAGCAACATGGCAAAGTACGCTCTTCCATCCATTTTTACATGCATATTATTGTCCATTTTTCTTAGACAGTACAAATATTCCGACCTATCGGTGTCTACTTGTAATTGTTGGTTTTACGTCGATGTTGTGCAATGTGCTAGTGTTCTGGTCGAGGTCCCTCTGTGTTCTTTATTTATCATGTAATTTCATGGATAATCAAGATTACCAACCGGTTTATGTTATGTGATTGATTGATTTGTACGAGTATGGTTAAAATCTAGTGCTCACAGATTTAGGATTGTGGGCTTCCAACTGTAACATGGGTTAGAAATTTTGCTGTATTTTCTCAGCTTCCTTGGTTTCCCCATGTTTGTTTGACATATTCTAGTTGTTCAATTCAAAAGAATCATTTGGCCGGGTTCTTCTTGATCACTGTGTTTATCATAAAACCACCAAATCATCCTAAAAGGTAGCTGCTTACGTGTCCATTCGATGTGGATCGTCCTGAGAGGCTTTTAACGTTCTGAAATTTGAATGCTTAATCTTCTATCAAGCCTAAGTTGAGGTTAGAGAATATTAGATAGAATGAAGACCGATGTCAATGCAAAGGCATTGCGTCTCTCGTTATTTATTTACCTACTTATTATTTGTAAGTTTCTGATGACCATGCCTCTGCTACAAAGGTGGCTTTTATTCCATACATCACAGCAGGGGATCCCGATCTTTCAACCACGGCGGAAGCACTGAAGGTGCTGGATTCTTGTGGATCAGACATCATCGAACTGGGTGTACCGTATTCCGATCCTTTAGCAGATGGGCCAGTCATCCAGGTTTGTTCAGAGATGGACACTTTTTTTTGTTGCTGCATTTTTAACTATATTTTTAAATTATTTGTATGTGTTAGGCTGCCGCCACACGTTCACTATCAAGAGGGACCAACTTCGACGCAATCATCTCTATGTTGAAGGAGGTAACTCTCAAAGAATGTCATACAACATATTCTACAATTGGTTCTCGATTGGTCTCATGAGATGGATTTGTTTCTGCATATGAAAGATTATGATATGTTACTAGAGGCAACTAATTATCGAAGTTATAGCTATGCCAGAAATATTGTTTAGCTCCGAACCTTTTTGTTAGTCAGAAGGATTAACACTCTTTCATACCACTCTCCAAAGCGTTGCGGGAACGTATCATCGCGGTTCTAATGTATCTTTGTTTGTCTAATTTTACATTTCGTGTGCTGCCAAGGATGTTGGCTACCCAGCTATGAAGCAGAGGTATGGGGGTGAAGCACCAGCACTGGGTGTGAGTCGGATGCGCACTAGGTGTTGTGTCCGAAATTATTGTTTTCTTTAATTAATTTTCTGGATCTTCGGTGCGGCTGGGACACGCCAAGGATACGGCTGGGACACGCACTAGGGCTTTTCTGGCAGGGAGGAGTGAAAGAAGAAGAAGAACAAGGAGGAAAGAAGAAGGAGAAGAGAAGAAGGAAGAAACTCCGCCGCTAACGATGACGGTCTTCCGGCAGAAACTGCAGCAGAGGCGATGGACGGTCTCCGGCAGCAGAGACGACCAGCAGGGGACAGTGGTGAGGGCTTTTGGTGGCAGAGCTTTTGTCGCAGCTCTTGACTTTGTGGACAAATCTGTCATCTGTTTGTTTAGGTGACGGCTGGTTTTTTATTTGAGGTTAAGGAGACGGCTGGGTAAAAAGCTAGGGTTTGTAAGTGTGTACCCAACTTTCTATTTATCATGTTTGGGTCCCTGTTTCATTGACAATGTTTTATACTTGCCCCGTTACTTTCAAGAAATTTCAGAACTTGTACAAACTTTAGCTTATTTGGCTATGCATTTTCAATATTTCTAAATCAGCCCACCAAATTAACAAACTATCTTATTGTTTGCCTAGAATAGCATTACTATTGTTACACATATATAATATACGTTAATAAATTTTTGCCATATCCCAGCTGCACCCGTATTCTATTTTTTGAAAAATGACGTATCCACGTATCCGCACCCGTATCGCATCCGCACCCGCAACTGAGTCCGTGCTTCTTAGCTACCCAGTATTCCTCGTGCACATTTTCTATTCATATTCTAAAATGTGAAGCGTTGTGCGCTTATCATGTATAGTTATACGTGAGCCCTTCAACAAGAAACATTGTCATGCTCTTAGTTTTATTCTCTGTTTCCATCATGTGCTATAAATTACCATATACACCCTTGAGATCAAGTGACAATTTTAATCCTAATTGCACTATAACCATAGTGGTGTGTGCCTTGAGAGAGAATATATTTTTAGATGGTGGACTATGTATCATCTTTTATATAATTTCTACCCCTTGGTGATCTAATGTCCTATTTTCATCCTTGTCTAAACAGGTGGTCCCACAGATATCCTGTCCAATTGCATTGTTTACATATTACAATCCAATACTTAAGCGTGGGGTTGAGAAGTTCATGATTGCTGTGAAAGATGTCGGGGTTCATGGTAATTTGTACATTATGGTATATTTAACTTCAGTTTGACAGTTTCTTTAACATTGATGGAGTGATGGTGTGTATGGCATGTGATAAGGCACTTTGACTCTATATTTATGAGTTCTGATTTAGTTTGGGAGCATCTGTCTCAAGGTTCACAGCATTGATTCTAAAAGAGTAAGAAGGTTCATAGATGCATCAATTGCAGGGAACAATGAGTCATCACATGTCCTTGAAGCTTTACTAGAGGGTACGGATCCCCTGCTTTTGAGTGTATAACAACAGGGGTGTTGTTGGCCGTTAAATGACTTCTAGTGACAAAAGCTGCAAAAACTTGTTGCATAAAGTGATTCTTCGCGTTTCTACAATGATTTTGAGTTTTTAGGTCGCTAAAAGCCTCTTTAGCTACCAACGGCATTCTTGCTATTATATCCCGGTTGCAGGCGTCTTGGATCATATGTTAGTATAGCAACCTGAATTATATAGGAATTGGTTTAGTTTATGGCCAAAAGGTTTTCAGAGCCCTTTATAGATCTTGAGAAAGCACAAGACAAGGTTCAAGGAAAATTATGGGATGGGTCATTGTAAAAGGAAGAAGTTCCTAATAAGTATATCGTTGTCGTGGTGGTCCTAACTAGCTTAAGAAATACTGGTTCCAGCTGCAAGTTTGATGAGCCTATGAATGGTATACGATGGTCATGGGTAGGCCATTTTCCAAAGATATCACTTAATTGATGACACAGGAGTTCTGGAGAAGAACCTCTATCCAAGGGGCTTAGGTTGAGTTGGACTAAGACATGGTAAATTGCAACTAAGGCATCGGGGAGAATGTGTAATAAACAGGGATGGTAAAGAGCTGTTAGGAGGAAAATTGCTCATATTGTTGATCAATGTTACATAAGCAAGTAGAGGTTGATGACTTGTTATGATTTTGAATATGAGTTATTAAGAAGAAACAAACATGTAAGTTGCCTTTGTCTCTAACCAACAATGGAATAAGTGGGTAAATTTTGAACTTGCATAGTGTGACAAAACCATAAGGCTCTAAATACAAAACGCGTTTTGGCCTTGCAGTCCTCATTAAAGCAACCACTTTTGTAGGCCAAAATATTGACTCAATATTCATCAGTTATAAACTGTTTACCTGTGTTCCCCTTCACAGGTACTTAGTGGAACACATAATTAACTAGCTGACAATGGTAGCAAAGGCATCTCACTCGAGATAAAGTGTTCAGTTGGTGCACTATGACCTGGCTGTTGCATGTTCGGTGGATTAGCACAAGAAGTTCATAATCATCTGCACCTGGGCGTGCTTATCCCTGAATGGCGTGGAAAGTTATGGCTGAACATGTTATTTCCTAACTTTTGGTTGTAAACTAATCCTGCTCTTTCTTTGATATAAGAGCTCAACTTTTTCACCCCCCACCCCCCCTTTCTCCTTTCCGTAGGGGAAAAAAAACTCGATATATGAGTTTAGCTAAAACACGGTTCCTAAGATAGACGGGGGCCTCACATTGAAGGATAGAGTAAGAGACACGGGCGTTCCCTGCTACCATTGGGAGGCATGTCAAGGACCAATAGTTAAGATGGTTCTTACAGTTCAATGTAGGCCTTTGGATGCCGATTGATGAAAGGAAAAGAGGTATCGATATTCAGAGTACAGCATGAGTAGAATTAGTGAAGTTAGACTTAATAGAATTTTGGTGCTTAGCTATAGACAGGTGGAGTTTAGTCATGTACCACTTTGCTTTAATCTTTAATTTAAGATACTCATGGCATGAGAGTTCAATTACTTTGGTGAATAACTCGTCCACATGCTCCTTCTCCTAAGAAGTAGCCATGAGATTTTTGAAAGCTGTGCAATTTTGCTAGTACATGTTCAATTCATTGCCTCATTACGAACATCATTAACAGTTCTAGTTTCAAAGAATTGGTAAAAGGTTGAATTTCAGTCTGTCTTCTCAAATAATCTATTCTCCTTCACACAGTACAAATACTTCTGTGTAGGCATCTTCATGTAATAAAGAGTTTTATAGTTTCATCTGACCCTCTTGTTCCTTCCTCTGCCTGATCGGCTTATGTGATTTTACTCCATTTATTTCATCTCAGGACTCGTGGTCCCGGATGTACCTCTGGAGGAAACTGAGATCTTAAGAAAGGAAGCTGTTAAAAATAACATCGAATTGGTGGGTTCTGCTACATATATTTCTTAGGAATGTCATTAACTTCTTCGCAGATCAATGAGTTAGAGAGGACAGCCAAAACAAAAGAGAATTGAGTTCAAACAAGAAAGAGAAAAAAAGGAGTCAGGCAATTATAATTCCCATGCATGAATACAGGAAACATTTTTTATGTGATTAATCTCTAAAAAGCTAGTTAAGTGCTCCATATTCAACTTTATTTTTTGAAAGAGATAACTGGTCTCTTTTAAAATGAAATAGTGGCGTCCCTTCCAATGCTGTATGAGTTTCAATCCAGTAACTACTCCTGAGTGCTGTTTATTCAAGAAAAAAACCACATAAAGAAGGGGTTATTCAGAAGAATCCATTGAAGAAACTGGGGGTTGTTGGACAAGAATCGCCAAAATAGATATCAGGAAAAATCTTTGAAGTTGCTTCACTAATATCCACTACATGATTTCCTTTGTGTGTTTCCTGGAGTATTTCTTCACTTGATGGCTCAAAGAGTAACATTTCCTCATAAAGGCAAGAGTGGCATGGGTAAGTAGCGGTTAATACTGTTACTACCTAAAAAGAAGTCTCTATTTTATGTTTCCTTTTTAGCCCATAATATTGTCACTGAGCTTTTATATCATTGTTTATCTGTAAGGACCATCTATCCTTTTGACTGCAGTCGAGGTTTTATATGGCTGTGTTCTTCTATAATTGGTCGCTTACTTTTTACTATTTGTCATTGCACTTTAGGTACTGCTCACAACGCCCACTACTCCAAAAGATCGCATGAAAGCCATTACTGAAGCGTCACAGGGGTTTGTGTACCTTGTGAGCTTCGTACTTTTACTTTGATAAGGGAATACCATTTTTTGGTCGGTTTATTTTTTGGTCATGTTTTGTCTTGACTTATTTGCATTTCGAAATTTATAACATGCCCACTATCCTTTGCTTTATTTTCTTAAATATTCATGTGCGGAGATATGCTCATAACGTGATAGTCGTATGTACTTATGCTGGTGACTTCATATTGAGTTTGTCAGATTTATACACCTTTGTGTAACACATCCAGTTATGATGGTATACTGTAGTTGCCACCCTTCTGTCTTTCTTACACTGCAACTTTGGCTGCTAGGCCAGAAGCAGATTTGACCTTTTCTTCACTAATTGTATTTGGTGGTGAGTGGAAGGAAATTATTGGTAAGGAGAAGAAGAGCTCTCTGAGACTTTAGAATATCATCCAGGCTTAGGAGTTCACCCATGAAAAGAGAGCAAGGTAGAAGGAATTATTATATTTTAATCCTTTGATTGTTTATACGAAGTTCTCTTATCCAAGAGACAAATGCCAACTTGTGCCTTCAGGGCGCACGTTAAGCAGAACACACCAGCTAAATCACCGGTTTGTTGAGCGGGAGCGTGAGCAAGAGCGATAACAGGAGCTTGAGAGGGAACTAAGTTGACATGTATCTAGTAGTCTGCGCATGAAAGCACGGAGGGAGATCGGGAGGATTGTCCAGTTTGGAAGGATTTGGTGACCTTGGACAGGAGACATTCTAACCCAATGACATGTAGTGTGCATAATTAAGAAGCATTAACAAAGGTGTATGCTATTTTGCAGGGTAAAGTAAACGATATAAGTGCAACTAACAAGGCATCGTGTAATACGTTACCACATCTACGAGGCCTGGATGGCTAAGGATGAGACCAAAAACCAAAGATGAACAGAAGAAGAGAAGAGAGGATAGATATGACTTGCATAGAGCCCATATATATACACAAACCCATACATGCACTATATACATTTACACATATATCGGTACGCACACACCACATACACACATATTATAATTATTCCTATGTATACTTAGATTTAAAGGGGCCATCTGATTCCATGATCTCGTGATAGACTTACAGATTAAGCAAAATCATGCTATACGTAGCTAATGTTTCTAATATTTTGAGTAGAACCATTGGAGAAAAATAAGAATTACATTGGAAAACAGAACCGTACAGATTTTTTCCCCCACAAAGTTGCAATTAATTGAGATTATTCCCTAATGCCGTGCATGGGTACATGAAAGGTTGTGATTGCATCATTTTGTGATTTTATTCACTTTGCTTTTGTGGGGGTAAAGAAAATCAAATCAGGGTTCTATAGCAAATATTTTATATGTATAGTTTGCCTGTTGTGTATAATGGATATTCCCGCGTGCTTGAAAGATTTGCCACATTTTTTGCAGGGACGTTAAGCAAAAGGAATAATGGTTGAACAAATTCCTTTCAAGTTTTTATATAATTTATTCCTGAACCTTGATAATTGTCTTTTTTAAATAGGTGAGCTCAATTGGAGTTACTGGTGCTCGTGCATCTGTAAGCGGAAGGGTTGAAACTCTCCTGCAGGAAATTAAAGAGGTATGTTGTCTCGTTACAGTATTCCTGAAGATGTTTGAAATGACTTTTACTGTTCATTTGGATTAGAAATTGAAAAGCAAATGTAAATGCGTGAATTTTACTACAGTTTTACAATGAATCACCTGCAAACTCTTTTGGTGGGGACCTCTATCTAGACTACTTGTTCTTTCGATCAAAGAAAGGAAGATGTGAACCCCATCTGCTGTACCAAACTATGATTAACACCTAGGTCCCTCTTCTGGTTTAAATCTCCTTTCTTGTTGACTTATCGGGAACAAAAGCAGAAGAAACAGAATTTCGAAGGCGGATTTCACCTTCCAAGGGTATTTTAACAAAAAAAATGTTAAATCATTCGCTTGGCTTAGTACTTAACGGGTTTCTGCAATTGCTTGAGGTCTTTGTAGCCACATACATCATTCAGACAGGTGTTATGTTTGAAATTTCTACATTACGAGTTGCATAATTGCATGGCTTCTACAAACAATGAAAGTGTTACCCTATCAATATGTTGCTCACATGCTACCACATCAGCACCACCACCACAGACGATTGGCAGTGCCAACCACCATATCATTGCAGAGATCACCACTACCCTCGTGCTCAGCAGCGACAGCGCACCACACCATCAGATTTACTGCCACCTAAATACATATATTGTTGCAACACAATCATCACTATGTCTCATGTTGATACTAGAAGTGCCAAAAGGGTGTGGAATGTGGCACCCCTTCCCAATCCAGTCATGTCCTGAAAGGATTCTTCCAACCACCCACCAGCCTCATGCTAGGAGATCCCTCTGATAATGTAAGACCTTTCTAGTCTCATACTGATCTTATAAAACTTCCCCCCAAACCCACAAAAGAAGTTGCAACATCTATCTTTCATGTACTTGAATTGTGCAAAATTGGGAGTTAACTGGGATCATACATTTTTTATATAGTGGAATATGAAATCTATATTCAGAGAAGTAGCAGAATTTGTAGTAATGCCAAGCAAAATATAAATCCACTTCTTTGAGGAACCAAATGCTATAATGGTTGGGAAGATGCTATAATTGTTTGATTTTTTGGATCTGTATAAATCTTTACTAACCTTTATAAGTCCACTGGTTTGTGGAAACACAATGCTATAGATCCTTTTACGTCTCAAAACCGAGATCTGTTTACTTGGACTAAGCCATTTTTTCTCAGGCAACAAATAAGCCGGTGGCAGTTGGCTTTGGCATTTCGAACCCGGAGCATGTAAAGCAGGTTAGTCTTGTTTGAATCTCAGCGAGTACAGATTTTGAGATTCCGGAAAAGCCAAAACACTTGATGAAAACCACTTATCTACTACTGATCTTACGCGATTTCAGGTGGCAGGATGGGGAGCTGATGGTGTCATTGTTGGTAGCGCAATGGTGAAATTGCTAGGTGATGCAAAATCCCCTCGAGAAGTGTTGAAAGACTTGGAAGTCTTTACCAAATCTATGAAATCTGCACTGGCATGATATCTCACTTCTATCTCCTGTAGTTTTTTCATGTTGAGAGGGGGGGGGGGGGGTTTGAAGATCAAGTCAAAGCTGCTGACTCCGCATTTCGAACTTTTGCGCGCGCAGAATGTAAGATTACCATAAATTGTTGTTCAATAGCATCTCTCAGCTTATAAAAAGATTTCAATCCTTTCTGGGCAGTTGATACGGGTTCCCGGCTTGGATCAATTATGTCCCCATCAACATATGTTGTACTAGAGTAACCCATATGCAGAGGATCTGGGAAACGATATATTAACGCCTCCAAAGGGACTATAGAGTTCCCTTAGAGATGATACCTCCGACCTCCTCCGCCATTTGGGCTTTCATTAGTAGCTCCATGAATTCTGGTCAAATCATAAATGTTAGTAACTCCATAATTTCTCTGTTTTGCCATGAAAAGGCTCTCCTCCGTAAAGATATATTAAACTGTCCCTTCCCCTTTTTCGCTGGGTGTACATACCCTCGGATAGTTACACATGCTGGTGAGAGATGAGATGATAGTGTTAAGAGTGGCAGTTAGGTGATCCAGAGAGGAGGATGAAAAATTGGATTTCTGAAGCCCTTGGTACTAATTGTCTTTCGATACGTGGAGAAGCTTGTTAAATTAATATCCTTCCCATCTATTTTCCTCTTAGGTACTTAACTTAATTGTAATAATTCCTTGAGTTTCCATCAAATTCTCAACATTAGTTAGCATTTAGTACAGTACACTTAAGGACAATCTGCTCACGAATGAACTTTGAAGTATCTAATTGGGACGTACCACTTTAGTCCCCCTCAAACTACTCCTGTACTTTTTAAATAGTCCATGAGCTCCCACGGATGTCACAATAGTTCTTGTATTTTGCTCCGTTTCTAAATTGGTTCCTCTATTATCCTTTTCGTGAAACACATAGGGTATGTCCTTTGAAATGTTTTCCTTCCTCCTTTTTCTTCACTCCCTTCAATTGCCACGCCTCCGCCACCACCACCAGCAGATCAAACCTCTCCAAAGCTTACCTGCACAACCCGTGGCAAGAACTCCACAACGTCCAACACCTTACTCTCCATATTTGTATTAGATTGATGTGGACTACGTAACCTTTTGGGTAATGGGTTGTGCTAAGTGACAGACCTGGCCGCGTCAGACAAGGTGGCAATGGCATTGGAGTGGTGACGATTGTGGGTACCGGTGGTAGGTGGGGTGATTGCTGGCGGTGAGGTGACGACATTGCAAGGGTGACGAGGTGGTGATGGTGTTAGGGTTGAGGGTGGTGAAGCCTGTTAGTAATGATGGTGAATGGGGTGATTGCTGGGGGATGAGGAGTAATGAAGGGTCGATGGTGGTTGTAGTGCTACTGAGGGCCAACGACAGTGGGAGAGAGAAGAAAGAACATATTTAATTAAGTTAAGAAAATGGGAGGAGGAGGGAAATATTGCCCCCAAAACTTTAACATAAAATGCGACGCGTGGACCAAAACATAGGAGATGAATAATACAAAGGACTTGCGAGAGAAACTAAAAGTATATGGACAATTTTAAAAATGTGGGGATAGTTTGAGAGGCTAAACCAATATTATACAAAGCAACTCGTGAAGTATAATCAAATCATGTTTGATTTCTCTCAAGTACTAGTATGTTTGGGAATTATAAAATTGATAGGATTTCATTTTGAATACTCAAGATTAGTTGTCTGGAACATTAAAAAAAATTGAAATTTTATTTCATGGAATTTCAGTAAATTTCTTTCTATATTGTGAAATTCGCCGAAAAATGGTCTGATTTTATGAAATTTAAATTTATTTGAATTAAAATTAATTTTGTTACACATCATATCCTTTTTTGGATCTCTCCGACCATGAATCCACCACCATCGTCTTCATTGTCGCTACTGTTGCACCATTTTTACTATCACCACCGAAACCACTACTGCCAGCGCCATTGGCACCACCACTTTGCCATCACCACCGCCGTCGATGCGGCCACCACTATTGCCATAACTACCGTTGTTACGTCGCCACCACTATCATCACCATTGTCACCATCACCGTCACCACTATCACCATTGTCACCATCACCGCCACCACTATTGCCACCGGCGTAACTATTGGCGTCATTTGACCACGACCAGTTATACCTCACAACCATCGCCGCCATTACTACTGACACCACCGCCATCGTAGCCACCACTACTGCCACCACTATCGCCGCCGTCGTTGTTGCCACCATTACTGCCAACACCATCACCACTACTGCTGCCGACATTACTACTGTCGCCGCCACTATCATCACCATTGTCACCATCACCACCATCACCACCACCATTGTCACCATCACCGCAACCACTACTGCCACCGGCGTCACTATTGGCGTCACTTGACCACCAGCAGTTATACCTCACCACCACCTTCGCCATTACTCCTACCACATCACCATCACTGCCACCACTACCGCCACCGTCGTTATCGCCACCATTACCATCGCCGCCGCCACCACTGCCAACACCACCACCACTATCACCACTACTGCTGCCGTCATCACTACTGCCGCCACCACTACTCACCCCCGGCGTCATTGTTGGCATCACTTGAACACCACCAGTTACACATCAATAGCACCACCACTATCATCATTATCATTACTTGACCACTCCATTACTTCAACCGTTGATGCCACTACCCTTGTGGTGCCGTCACCATCACTACCATGTGATGGCACTAGTACACTTGAAGTCACATGTCGTAGTTCGTTTTTCATTGCAAGTCAGGAATATAATTGTTAAGAATTTATTACCTTATCATTTCCTTTGTTCTCTAAACACAAAACAAGAATTATATAATTTAAATTTCCTTCCGTTTCAAAAAAAAAAAATTTGAAATCTAAATCTTAAACAGACAATTATGACAAAATTAGATCATTAGTACGACTTCCCGCCACAACAAACTCACCGGCTACCAAGGAAAGGAAGTAAGGATTAGTTTACTAGGGTTACAACTGCTTTTTCTTTCTATTTGTCTTATTTTGGACCAGTGACTAGTAACCTCCCACCTATATTTCTATTTTATATGAAATCCAAAAAATTCAGAGAATTGGATGGGGACTTAGTGCTCGGTTAATTCTAACTTTTGTTTGTTGATTGTCTTGGCAAGTCCTTTCATCCTTTATTTAATTAATGGTGAGATTTATTTATTTATTTATTTATGCTAACCGTTTGAACTATTCAGTTCTCCTTGGTGCAAGCTCATATGGAAGGATACAACATTCCTGGAACAACTTTTATACTCTAGTAGTATGCGAAAACCTACTAAGGATATATACAAAATATGGGGAATCATTATCAGCGATAGTTGTGTGCTATGACAACGACATCGAGCGTCTCCGAATCATCTTTTCTTTCTCTGCCATTACTCAGCTATTATCTGGAAGATTGTGCTTGTTCGTAATCAATTTTCATTTGCTCCAAGGTCATGAGAGACTGAACTGACTCAACTTGCTCAAGAATATAATGGATCAACTTTTCTAGCTCGACGTAGAAGGCTTGCAGTGGCTGCTATGTACTGCTTAGCACATTGGAATCTCTATGCTGGATGTGTTTCGCTGCATTCTTAGCTAGTTCCTTTTTTATTAGGCTGTTTTTTGTGTTGAGATTTACCTAGTTAGTGCCCATCCGTGTATACTGAGCCTTTGCTCCTGAATTTGATGATATTACCTTTACCTAAAAGAAGACATGTATTTGATCATTTTGTACAGTTGTATCACTAGCACCAGAATCGTGTAATTTACCATGGACAATGAAAATGAAATGTGATCAACTTATTCTAATGTATCCGATTACGGTTTTGAGGCGGTAGAAGTGGACATCTCACCTCAATGACAACCTTTTCTAGAAGGTGTGCGCATGAATTTGATTATTTGCCAATTACTCGATGAAACTGTGACACCATGTACTTGCAATCAGTTACATAAGTTTTTCTGAAGTCACTGAAGAGCACTACAAAGTACACGAGTGTGCTTCCATATAGAACCCATCTTTAACTACTTGGCCTGTTTAGTTACATTTTATGCTTCGCCTTTCTCTGGGCTTCAATGCCTTGATATTAAGCCAAGAAGCTTTTGATGTGTTTTTATCAGCTTCCTAGTACTTGTTGATCTCTCTGTTTCACATCAAAGATTGCCCGTTATTAGACAATAACGAGTGTCCCCTGCCTGATTCATTTTGTAAATGATCAGTAATATTATCGCAACTATAGAGCTAAAGCTCAATATGAATCAGGGGTTATGGCCTTGAGATAAACCAAACAATCTCACATCAACCAAAACCATTGTCTCATTACACGATTTACTAGAACTCCTGCATCGAAAAGATTTACTGTTCCCTCGGCCTCTAGCATTTGTGATTGCACATATGCGAGGCATTTTAGTCCAAATCAAGACTCCGCCATTAAGCTTCACTTTGCTCCACAAACTCCAATAAGCAGTTGCTAGCAGCATAAGCCAACTCAGAAGACCCGGACCTGAATGAAAGATGTCTGCTTTTGAGCACAATGGTTTGCCTCCTTTCCACATACAATTGCTTATCTGAAAATGTCATAACGGAGCATATGGTGATCATTTCAGATAGCCCTCATTAGAGGGAGTGTAGATCAGCATCGCCGGAAGATGGGGGGAGGCACGAGGTGTCGTCACCGGTGAACGGTGTACAGTGAGACTGAAAGTAGGGGATGTCGTCGCCGAAAGGTGGGGCAACGCTTGGATTTCAGGCCGTCAGAAGAGAGATGGAGTGTTGATCGCGTTGATGGAAGGTGGACGAGGTGGATGTGCTGTCGCCGGAAGATGGAGGGCGTGGAGGGGTCTCTGTCGCTGGCAGATGGAATTGGAGAGAGAGAGAGAGAGAGAGAACGAAGTGTAGTTGGTTTGGAGAGAGAAGATTTGGTCGGCAGAGTGGTAATGCGTGAGAATAAATATCTGGTGACGTGGACTGATCTCAGCCATTCTTTTCCATCAAACTCGATTGGACGGCTGTAACTGGACTACAGCATGCCTGCTGTAACCCTAGTTACAGTAAGCGATCCCGGATCCACCACCAAAACCAATGATCCATGACATTTTTTTTCTTAGATTCATCCCCTTGGCTAGCAAAGGAGATTTACGAAGAACTCTTCAAAGGTAAAGCAACTCTCCAACAGAGACACAAACAAGTTTCTGGTAGAACGAAATCAAGCAACAAACCGCCATCTTCATCCTTGCTACGACGAAGCCATAACTATCACTTCAGTTATCGGCGCGTATTCCCTTAGATCAGTGACCTACACAGATGAATCTAAGTCACCGAGGGGTGAGTCCCCGCTCAAAAACTAGAGTCGGGCATCCTCATCACACCATTACTGCTCCTTCACAGATCTGGAGCTCGCATTGCCACCACCAACCATGCACAGCGCAGAATCTCGATTGCGCGAACTCCTCACGAACAGCAAGGAGACATGAAGACAAACTTATACCTAAGCGAGACCGGCAAAATAGATTTTTCTATTTTGCCAAAAATGACAAGGAGAAAGTGATATGATCCTGTTGTCTAAACGCTGGGGTGTCCTTTACACAGAAATCCCCACTGATCGCAATATTTTGAGAAATTATTTTGGCTTCTACTCGTACGAAGGAAATTTCCCCCCACTGTCGTCGCACGCACAACACAGTTACATGTACGCTACCTGTGCGCACCATGTGTGGGCAGAAGGTGGGAGCGCTGGTGGTGGAAGGGGAAGGGAATGGGGAGATATATAGTCAGAAACCATTCAACAGTAGCAAATTTAGCCGAAAAGGTGCCTGCATCTAAAGTTCAGCAGCAAATTGCAAAAGTAATAAAAAGAATGTCTCCAAAACATGTAGCAAAATATCCATTACTGCAACACCGGATCGGAGGTAGTTGTTCCAACGAGGAGCCAAAAACTAATTAAGCCAGAAAATAAATTGAGATGAAGAAAGTTTTGGAATGAAGTTGAAGTCTTCAGCAGGTCTAGCTAGCACCTCAGCATCAATCTCCACTAAAAACCACAAAAAGAAGCTCCCGATATTGACCCTTAAACTCCAAGTTATACAATTTCTTGGACGGTAGTCTATCTTCTTCCCCCGGATGTAGTCTTCATTAGTTTTTTTTTTTCGTCGAGGACGATTTTTAGGCAGTTTAGTCCTTCACTTTGAAACTCGAAACATCACCGCCACTTGTTCAAGGAAATATATACAGCGTAAGTGAACATCTAGACTTGATCTAGAACAACTAGAACTCACATATATCGATATAACTCGTATAAAACCAGCCCATACTGGTCAAATTGTAGACAAAATATTACTAAAATGTACTGCAACTTCCTACCGATAGAAAAAAGAGAAGTTCATCGTTCAATTGGACGTATCTAATTTTGTTACTGCTGAAATTTGAGACCAGCTTGGACACCCAGTTGAACCTTACTTGAGAAATAGGTTTCCAGCCTGCAAGGTAACTTGTTAAACGTTAGAATCTTTTTCATGCATATGCGTTATAATAAAAAATTAACGAGCCTGCAGGGAACCAGAGCAACATACCTTGTCGAACATTTATAATAAATAGTTTCAGGAGAATTATATGTCCGTGCGTTTGAAAACATCCTTCTGACATCAGCAACAAACATCTCAAATGTTACATAATACTGCTCTGATTCCACTCGCTTCAACATTGTCTTTAAATCTGTAATGTAGAAGATACCAAATTATCAGAAGTCTAAACACAACTCATTCTTAGCTGCCTTGTTGGTAATAAGAGAATGAACGCAATATTAATATCTTCTACACAGTTAAAGCAAGGTTCCCACCACTTCCTCCACTTCATCTTCCTATAAAGCATGAGTACTGTCTAAAGTATATCCAAAGCATTTGACCTCTAAAAAGAATTCATTTGGACAGATGCTAACTCACACCAAAGCGAAATTCTGTGTTCTACCATTTAAAACTATCACTAGAACAATTTTATGCCATAGTACCACACCATTCATTTGAGATAAACTGCACTGTTTATTTTAAAATTTTGTTACCCATGGGATCTCTAATAATGTCGTAATAGTCAGGCACATCATGCGCATCAACTGGTTCCTTAAATGGCCAAGAATCAGGATGGTCGTGCATAACCTGCACAGAAGGAAGGATATAAATGAGGATCATATTACATGTCAACAAAATGCATCAAAGTTCTGCGGGTCTTGGTTTAATTGCAAAGCACAACATGTAAAGACATGAACCTAAAAAGACGCCTCAAAATGTAACATTTGGCTCTCTCATTCTCACATTACAGAGTTTAAGGTAAAGCTACTAATGCATGAATAACTCTGAAGCACGGACACCCCTCCTGGGGGGGGGGGGGGGGTCCTAAACGGACGGACACCCCGACACCCTCCAGACACCGCCAATCGGTGTCCGAATTTTTTTTTTTAATTTTCCGACACCGTGTCAGACACGATAATGTGCAGTGTCCGACCGTTTGGGACTACTTTGGAATTTTTGGAACTAATTCGGGGATCAATCGGTATTAAATGTAATGTGGGGTTTTTTTAACAGAAACAAATTGTGCCCTAAATCCCCAATCTGAAAAAAAAAACGCCATCTGCGAATCTCACCTTACGGCCGTCAGTTTGGAACCACCTCACGGAAGCCATTATTGACTTGTAGCTGTCGTTGGAGCTGTTCGCGAACATTCCGAAGCCGACGCCGATGATTCCAGTCGCCGTCGCGAAGACTGAAGCAGCTGCTGCGACTCGCCGTCACTATCGCCGGAGCTCACTGCATCGTCGCCGGAGGTCCTCGCCGCCGTCGCTGACTCACAGGTACCTTCTCTTCGAAGTCATCTGTGACTGCCTCTCTCTTTTCTTATTTCTCCCTCCGTCGTTGACTCAAGACTCAAGAGTCGTTTACTCAAGACTCAGATGGTGTTTTGCAAGAGTTTTCTTACTCTCTGTCTCTCAAGAAGAGTTCTCTCTCTCTCTCTTTTTACTTAGTTATTTTGTCAACTTAATTTCAGAATGTAATGACTAATGTGTTAGTGTATATTTATTATAAGTTTATTACTTAATTTCTAGATGAATCTAGTAGTGCTGTAAGTGGATTGACAGCAATTATGAACGACCCTTTAAAACCGTTGTGAAAATTCGTAGCAAGGACAGGAAAGTCAGTACAAGGGGGAGGAAACTTGCCTTAAGAGTGCACTTTTTGCAAAGTGCAGAAGAAAGGGTCGTATACAAGGGTGAGGGCACATTTGCTAGTTATAAGCGGTGCTGGGATCAAACCTTGCTCGAAAGTGACAAAGAAGGACATATTGGAGTTCCAAAGATTGGAGGAAGAAGCCGCAGAGAGAGTAAAAAATGCTTCTAATTTTCAGGTACCTTACCCCTAGTAGTGGATCCGGTTCTAATGTTGGTGCATGTTCAATATACATGGAAGAGAATATAAAAAAAAGGGGACAAATAAACTTGAAGAGGCTTTTAACAATGAAGAGCGTGAGCAATTAGATCATGAAATTGCTAGGATGTTCTATACGGGGGGTGTGCCATTCAACTTAGCGAGGAACCCACACTATCAAAACTCATATACTTTTGCCGCTAATCATAAGATTGGAGGTTATGTTCCACCGGGTTATAATAAGTTGAGGACCACTCTTTTGCAAAAGGAAAAAAGGACTGTTGATAGGTTGTTAGCACCGATTCGAGCCATGTGAGCTAAGAAGGGTATAAGTATTGTTAGTGATGGGTGGAGTGACTCGCAAAGGAAGCCACTCATTAATATCATGGCTGTCTCTGATGGTGCTCCTATGTTTTTTAGAGCAATAGATTGTTTGGGTGATTATAAGGACAAACATTTTATTGCTGGGTTGTTGAAGGACGTGATTGTGGAGGTTGGGCATGAGAAGATGGTCTAAGTTGTCACGGACAATGCTCCTGTTTGTAAGGCTGCTGGGCAACTTCTTGAGCAACAATTTCCAAGCATTGTTTGGACACCATGTGTCGTTCATACTCTTAACTTAGCATTGAGGAACATATGTGCAACCAAGAATGTAGACAATAACGATATTACTTATATGAAATGTGTTTGCAGTTAAGAATTTCATCATGAATCACGCAATGAGATTGGCAATGTTTAATGAGTTTGTGAATTTGAAGTTGCTTTGTGTGGCCGAAACTCGATTTGCTTTTGCTATTGTGATGCTTAGGAGGATTAAGCTCATTAAGGGTGGTCTTCAAGCCATGGTAATTAGTGATCGTTGGAATCATTATTGGGATGATGTAGCAAAGGCTAGGTTTGTTAAGGAGAAGATGTTGGATGATGAATGGTGGGATTCCATTGATTACATACTTGCTTTCACTACTCCTATGTATGACATGCTCAGGATTTGTGATACCGATAAGCCTTGTCTTCACTTAGTCTATGACATGTGGGATTCGATGATTGAAAAAGTTAAGAAGGCCATATATGAGCATGAAGTGAAAAGACCCGACGAGGAGTCCACCTTTGATGTAGTGCAAAATATTCTTGTAGATCGTTGGAACAAGAATAATACTCCACTTCACTGCTTGGCACATTCTCTAAACCCAAGGTAATATCATCCTACGTTAACATTTGAGTTGATTTTTTTGGCTTCTAGTCTTCTACTAATGTAGCCCCTTACTTATAATTATATATCTAAATGTGTTCAATGTTCATTACTTTCTTTCATAAGGTACTATACCCGTGAGTGGCTTGATGAGGATCCTTCTTGAGTTCCTCCACACAAGGACAATGAGATCAACAAGGAGAGGATGAAATGTCTTCGAAGGTACTTTCCAAACTTTGAGGACCGCAACAAGGTCAATCTAGAGTATGCTGAATTTATTGGGCCTAATGGAGATTTTAGAGAGTATGATTCCATCCTCCGAAGCACGGACACCTCTCCTAGGTGGAGGTATGGTGTCCTAAACGGACGGACACCCTGACACCCTCCGGACACCGCCCGACACGTGTCGGACACGGCTCATTGGTTAATTTCCGACACCATGTCGGAAACTTCATCGACGAGTGTCGGACATGGCGTGGAGCAGTGTCTTACCGTTTGAGGCCAATTTCAACGGATCTGATGTTGCCAGAGCTAGTCGACGGAGATACCGAAGCCGAAGCCAACGGATCTGGGCTACAGTAGCCGAAGGAAGAAAAGCTAGCCGCTGTCGCCGTCGCCCGTCATCGTCGCCGGAGGTCTCGCCATCGTTGCTGGAGCTCCTCCGACGCCGTCGCTAACCCACAGGTTGCAGCGGTGCTGAACTCCTTTCCGTCGCTCCCTCCCGTCCTTCTCTTTTTTTCTTTTCTTCCTTTTGTTCTCCTGTTTCTGTCCTCCTCTTTTTTCTTTTGTCCTTTGTCCTCTCGTTTCTATCTTTTTCATTTTTCTTCTTTTGTCCTCCCATTTCTGTCCTTTTCTTTTTTCTTTTCTTCCTTTGTCCTCCCATTTCTTTCTTTTATTTTTTTTTCTTTTCTCCCTTTGTTGTTGCATTTCCAGTATATTAACTAAATAAATATTGATCAAATAAATTATAACTTATAATTTTTCATTATTGTTTGTTATTTTAGATTGTAAAATATATTTGATATTTATTAAAAATATATATAATATCAAATATATTTAAAAAATAGTGGTGTCCTGCGGTGTCCAAAATCTGATTTTTTGGAAATTGCGGTGTCCGGTGTCTGTGTCCGACACCGTGTCCGTGTCCGTGCTACCTAGATTCCATCTCTAATCGCTATGGTATGGATCCCAAGACTTGGTGGCTTCTTTACGGTGCAAGTGCACCTATCCTCCAAGGCACAACCTTGAAACTTCTTGCACAAGCTTCTTCATCATCTTGTGCCGAAAGAAATTGGAGCACGTATTCTTTTATTCACTCGGTGAGAAGGAACAAGATGACACCCCCAACGTGCGGAAGACTTGGTTTTTTATCATAGCAATCTCCGTCTTTTGTGAAGGACTCCAAAGTATAGCCAAGGGGAGACCAAAATGTGGGATGTGGGGAGAGATAATCATGATGGGTTTGAAGATGTCGGGATGCTTCGGTTTGCAAATCTATCGCTTGATGAGCCAGAGATGGAAGCTGAAATATGCAGGGAGGAAAATAATGATGGAGGTGGAGTTGAAGAGGACGATGAAGAAGATGACACGATCGCTATAGATTGAGCATTTGATCGACTTATTACTTATTTTAGTTATTTCCTTTGTTTCCTATTCGTATGACTTTGTAAGACTTAATTTCTTATGTTATGTACCATGTACTATGTTGGATTTCACGTTTAAGTATGACTTGTATTTGAATTCCTTGTTTTGGTAGTTTTTCATTATTATTTGTTATTTTAGATTATGGAATGTATTTGATATATTATATATATACATATATATAATAAAAATATTAAAAAAATAGCGGTGTCCAAAATCCAATTTTTTGGAAATTGCAGTGTCCGGTGTCCCCGTCAGTGTCGGTGTGCGACACCGTGTCCATGTCCGTGCTACTTAGATGAATAACTATGAGGATCAGGAGGCGTATAAGTGCAAAAGAAAAAAAAGCAAGATCCCTCTAGTTGCACATACATTTCATTACGATCACTGGCACAAATATCATCCAACGTGCAGTATTCGTAAGACTCTGACAGAACTAACAAAGGATATAACAAAAGATATTTGGAGCAAGCAAGACTAGCAGTCGATATATCGTTGAGAAACTCACCTTCAATAGTGAACGCATAAATGCAGTCAAAGATTTTTGATTTATGGTGTTGTCTGCAGAAACATTTACTGTTTTGAACCGAGAATGACCCCACTGATCAGGAGTCCACCCAGCCTCTCCTGTAATCAGTGCACACACAAGTCAAAATTAAGATCACAAAACGACCGCCGTAAAACAAGCTAAAACTTCCAACATAGCCCACAAACTTATGCATGAAATTTTAGAAGGCCAAACATAATGGACAGACAACTACTCCACACATCCACCATCTCTGCCTGATTGATAAAAAGGTTAAATGGTCCACGTGAAATTGGTTACTAAATGAATATGTATGGGGAACATACCACAGAAGTTCATGATTTTAAGCAAAGAAAATCAAACTTACTTAAACCAGGAATATCCTCAACTTTGATGGTCTTTTTAGGAATACTAGCTTCTTTCTGCACAAGCAACTTTTTAAATTAGATTCAGGTCTAGACATAAACAATGAACATGTTAATAATATGAAGAGAACAGTAACCTATACAGTGTTACACATATCTGCCTCACAACAAGTTAAATTGTCTATAACCAAATCTTACCCCAGAAAAACTTCTATTCACAATTTTCTCGTATCCACACAGTGTGGCATAGTATTTACAGCACGCGGGTATAATATTCAACTGGAAATATACTTCTTTAATAGTTTTGCTGCTTTTTTAAAACGTTTCTGTTAGAAACTCTGGGCAATAATCTCATAAGATGCCTACAACAGATTCTAAAGCTTAAGAGATCGAAAAGAACCATTCAAAGCTGTAAAAAGCAAGTTCATGGAGTACAGTCCGAGCCTGGCAAGCTTCCGCTACTGTCCTTCCTTTCCTCATTGCCCCAGGCAAAATACCCTATTCCCAAGTCGTTGGGCACTCACTGAAGCAAGCACTAAGATTTAGAGCCCTATGACGTAAGGAAGAAGACAAACTTCGTCTGTGATTTTTTTTTTTGGGAAGAAGAAGACAAACTTTGTCTGCGATGCATTTGGGAAACAAGCACACTTCTCCACTCAGTCGTTCTATGAGCTCAGCTCAATTTGGCATGGTAGCCATTCGACCTATCCAGAATGCATAAGCTTTACTAACTAACCAAATCAACAGAAAGCTTAATATCATGTTTCTTGGCACATCAGGCCTTGCCTGGACAACAATATTTTAAAAAGTAGTGCGAAGCATATCATCGACAATATAAGATATTTAAATGCTAGTTATTTCAGTAAATTCCAATCCTGCTCATTATCTTCTTTCTTGGTAAGTAACTAAAAAGGTGTTGTATTTGATTATATTTATGTTTGGAGTTGCGCGGGTTATGCTACGGAGAATTAAAAAGGTGCTTTTGACTCGTTCTGTAGGAGAAAAGCAGGTTTCGGAAACTTCGCGCTCGTGTGAATTTTTTTCTGCAATTGACATGAAAAAACGTTGCAGGTTTAAAATTTTTGGAGTTTTATGCTTTGAGAAGAGCCAACTTCATCGACTATGCTTTTTTGGATCAAGTCTTGGACTCGGTGGTCTCTTTCCTAGATTTGGTGGATGATTCATGCTCTAGAATTACTGGAAAGCTCTGGGTTCACCCCATGTATCTACAAAACCTCTGTGAAGAAAGTAGCAATTCCTCACAAGAAGATATTAATACAAAAACACTGGCAAAATAAATTCATTTGAGCACGGAAGGCTCCAGAGAGTAAGGCAGTAGCAATGGTACATACTTTCTGAAAATCGATACCAGGGTAGACAATGTGACAATTTGAGAGCTCTCTTATCTTTTCATCGATCGCCTAGCAGGACCATAAGAATTAAAAGCATGTTTCAAAACAAAATCAGAAGTAAAAATCAATAAGGCCAGAGGATTCACCAAATGACAACATGCAAAAGCTAAACTATACTCAGACTTTCAGCCAAATGTGCATTTCGATTTTAGTTTTAGCTCTTATGAACCTTCAGACAAAATTCTATGTCATTGATCTTTCGAGGAACTTAACTGTCATTGACCGTGTATTTCACCTTGGAAGGCCAAAAGCGGAGGCCTAATGAATGACATGCTGCATGCAACTAATAATGAAGTACAGGCAAGATTTATATGTCAACTATTTATACTACCAGCTGCAAGAAGATTATTACCTATAATGAGCAATATAACCCTTACCTGCCTCTGACGCCGAATCATAGTGGACAGATCAGTGTACGGAAGCCTTGGGTCAATTTTGCATTCCATAAGGATACCTCCGTCATAATCTTTGATATACCTGAAACATACAGAAATTCAAACAATATAGAATGACAAAGTTTAAGAACTTACGAGATAGAATATGGAAAGAGAAGAAGCAACAACCAAACAAGAGCACATGACACAGCTGATTAGAGCTTTACATTTGGCCATGGTTACAAGGCTTCCGTTTGTACTTACCCATGCCACCGTTCTTGCTCCAAGAAAATTTCTTTTGTAAAGCCCTACATATAATTAAGAAACAATGTACATTACTTGGAAATACTCATGCATAAGTACACATAAAGAAGACCTTCAAAAGAAAAGGAGCAATGAAACTGAGGAAAGTTATCCTATCCTTTCCTAGGCTCCCAGCAGTCAAGTTGCAGAGTTGAAAATTAGACCAGGGATATTCCTTCATGTCATAGAAGTTCATGAATTACACAAGAACGTTTGAGATGGTTAGAATACATTTACCATTCCTAGTTTTGAGTAGCAAAAGATTCCTTGTCCAATGCTACATCTAATCTAAAGCCCTATGAGTATAATGCCCACTGCTGCCAAATCGCCTGTACCACAGCCAAAAGACCATAAGTCTATCCCAACTTCCTCAGAGAACTTATCTGCCTCTGTCCTTTGAGATCAGGCACCAAAGCAGAAGCAGAAATCTAGCCAATTTTCCCCCTAGACCAACAATCTCTATTTGATATTAATTTTTAGGACCAACTGATAAAAGCTTCAGGCTCTGAGCAAAGCTCAGACAACAACCAGCTTCTCTCAACCCTTGTTCTCATGCACCGGTTACAAAAGAAGGCTTAACTCGAGATTGTGTATGGTCCCGTGTCTTGTTAATTACAGTGCATTGCTTAAACAAAAACTACACTCATTCAACCCAGTTGATATTGGGCATGTCCTCCAACTCTAATTTCCACTAGCTCTTTCGTTAATATCATATTGAAAGAAGAGATAGCAATGTTTGGTCGAGACCTATACTTTGGCCTAAACGTTGTCCACATCAATCAGCCCAGAAATTCACCAGATAATCTTATAAAACGGGGATCATATAAAGCAGTGTATTCACAACTCAACAAATTAACAGTAAACAGTTTTACTTTTATAACTCGGGCAAAGCACTATATACAGTGACGACCATACCCAAAAGGGGAATAGTGCCTGACCTGCTTATTAAAATAACCAACGGCATTATTGTCAGCATAAGTTAGAAAATGTGTTAGCCCGTCAACATCACGAGCATGCTGCTTCAGATGATTCATCAGTCTAGTTCCATAACCTTTTACTTGCTCATCTGCCGTGATTGCACAAAAGGCTATCTCCCCAAACTTTTGGCTACAACAATTCATCAATAGTCAGAAAGGAGAAGGCATTCCATAAGGATGTATACATCGCATTCATGTGACCATAACTGATCCACTGTCATCAATGATAAACACAAAAAACGTACAAAGGATTAGTAAAGCCTGCAAATAACAACTGAAACTTGGCATTCATAAAACTTTTAACCATTCAGAAACCTATATTGCCAATATCCATTTGTACTTGAGGCCCAAGATTCGACAACTACGTGATCAATATATGCACAATACCAAACTAGGATTAAATCCAATCAACCAAAAGATAAGTAGAGCCATAATCAAGAGAGCTGCATATAAGCTAACAGCAGGGTCTTCTTCTTGTTTACAGTGTTGTTTTATCCATAAAATCTAAGAGAATTACTTAAATACCCTACAGATTACAGCCAAACAGTAGAAAGGATGAAGGGGAAAGTAGGGAATGACCCCCTCTACTTTACACGTTGTGCGATTTGCCCCCCTCCACTTCAAAGTTAAGCACTAAACCCCCCCACAGTTACAAAAAATGGGCACCTTAGACGGAAACCGTTAAATTTAACAGCGCGTGGTCAACACGCGCGCTGACTAACGATTTCTTTTTATAAATGACATTTTTGCCCCTTGTCTCTTTTTAGAAAAGAAAATCAGAAAAAAAAAACCCTAATTCTAACCACCCCACCCCCCCACCCCCCCCCCGCCACCCAACCCCCCTATCCCCCCAACCCAATTCTGTCAACTCCCCCGACCACCCGACCACCGCACCCCTTCATTTCCCCGTCTGCCTCCCTCTTCCCTGTCGCCGCACCACCCTCCCCCTTCCCCTTCCCCGTCGCAGCGACCGCCCTTCCCCTTCCCCGTCGCCGCGACCGCCCTCCCCCTTCCCAAGGCCCCGTCGCAGCGACCGCCCTTCCCCTTCCCCGTCGCCGCGACAGCCCCCCCTTCCCAAGGCCCCGTCGCAGCGACCGCCCTTCCCCTTCCCCTTCCCCGTCGCCGCGACCGCCCTCCCCCTTCCCCTTCCCCTTCCCCTTCCACGGCATTGATGAAAATTTGAATTGAATTGAAATGGAATTGAATTGAAATCGGTAGTGTTTGCCAGAGGGCTTGCCGGCGTGGTGGGGTGGGTTTGCCAGAGGGCTTGCCGGCGTGGTGGGGTGGGTTTGCCAAGGGGCTTGCCGGCGTGGTGGGGTGGGGCGGGGCGAGTCTGCTGGATGGTGGGCCGAGAGAGGCTGCCGGCGGCGTGGGGTGAGGATGACGCTTGGGCTGCCGGCGGCGGGGTCAGATCTGGAGAAGGAGAAGAGAAACCTTAATTTTCAAATTAGGGTTTTGAACCCTAATTTTAAGGTTTCAAAACCCTAATTTTTAAATCAGGGTTTCAAATCCTCTAATTTTAGGATTTCAAAAGCTTAATTTGCAAATTCGTTGTTAATCCTAACGGCAATCGCGGTTCCTTTTTTTTTTTTTTAACTCCCTGGTGGTCGGAGAAAAAGACTAGTGGTTGTGTTCAGTGAAGTGGTTGTGCTCAGTGAATCACCAATTGTAGCGGGGTTGACCAGAGGAGGAGGGTCATGGGCAAAAATTGTAATTTAAATTTGAGGCGGGGAAATTGCACACCATGCATAGTACAGGGGGTCATTAGCTAATAAAGAAATAAGGGTATTTTGGTCATTTCACGCTATTCATAACGGATCCGTCTAAGGTGCCCATTTTCTGTAACTGTGGGGGGGTTTAGTGCTTAACTTTGAAGTGGAGGGGGACAAATCGCACAACGTGTAAAGTAGAGGGGGTCATTCCCTACTTTCCCCAAGGATGAAACTACAGGTAAAAGAGCCCATAAGATGAATCTAAATTGCCTTTTGTTCTAATACTAGCACCCACTCCAGATTCACAGCTTGGAAAAATAGACTGAGATGCATAGTAAGCGGCAGACAAATTTCATTGTAACTTCAACGTTATTCGTACAAGCTAAGGCAAAGTAACTAAACCTATCCCCAAAGGAAATTGAATAGTAAAACAACTTCATTAAGATCTCCAATACCTGATATAAGGGCGATAAGTTATTCCACCAACAACCAGATTATGCCTGACAACCATTACAGATTTATGGGTTCTGCGTTGGATACAACATATGAACATAACATGAGAATAATCCTACTGATAAGAAGAGAGGGACTACTAAAAAATTGAAAGTTGCAAAGTTAAGGAAGCAAATAAGACACAGCCACAGTCCATTATGATGCATCAATCATCAAGGATCAAATCTAGTAAGAGAAACTGAGTGAGGCTAATAACAAATGCACTTGCAGTAAAGCTATTTACCAAAGCCTTTATCATCAGTAGAATATTTAGAAAGGGTAATCGTTATCCTATAACCTTGTGTATTTGCATAGATGGGACTAAAGTTTGGGTATTCACATGCAAAAGCATCCCATAGGTGAAATATAGGGATATCCAGATGCCCTTTTCTAGAGGGAGGAGCCTCCTCTCCAAAAATCGATGTGAATTGTGAACAATCCCTTTTTAATTTCCTAATGTTCTTCCCCTCCTCTTGACTCCTTTGTCCTCTTTCTCTAACCCTTCATAGGCCCCTTTTATTTAAGCTCTTCGTCTCCGTACTCATTGCCCTTGTCAGTGGCTTTAGGACTATCATCTCTCTGTCGGAAACTCGTAGCTCAATATGTTCTGTAGCAGCAGTTGGAGGACACATCTCTTTAAGGTGGCATGGTGGGGAGTCGTAGATCAATGGATTTGGATGTCCTTGACCTCGAGCTAATCATTTAAGCCATATAATACTAGTTCACTCTCAATAAATAATGGATGGGATAAATCATAAGTGGACCGATTATAAGCTAAAACATCGCCAAAGGACAAATACACTTATCAGAAACTTTTCATGACATGTACCTGTCCATCACAAGACGAACAATGTACTCCTTAGGCATGTTAGGCAATTGCCTGGCAAAGATATTCTTCAATCCTATCAACCTGAGGATACCAAATTCAAGTCCGCATTAATTTACCGATATTACAGAAAAGCTAAACTAAATTGTCCTTTTGCAGGATGATATAGGGAAGGATAAGCCAAGCATAAACAATGTGCATACATGAAGAAAAGTAGATCCAGCAAAAATACTCAGGAAAGAGATAGAGATACCAAACCATATGCTCATCAATACCATCATTGGATACACATACAAACTTGAGTCTTCCTGCTTCCTCCTATAGAATACACAAAATACTTCTGATCAAAGATATATACATTGGTTATTTTCATCTCATCAACAAAATCTTTCAAATTCTTATTTGACTATGTTCAATAGGAGAGTACATTGAATGTACATAAATGGCAAAACCACAGTTCATCTTTCTTGTATTAAAACCTATGCCATAAGAAAGTAGGTCTAGTATTACCACTTGCTAAAGTACACATCGTGAAGCTATAAAATGCACGTCACATGCAGAGAAATTTGGAAGCCATTTGAGGTGATCATAAAAAACATTCCACGTTAACCAACCCACTAACTGAAAAAAAGGAAAGCATGCAAGTATACACAAGCAAATTTTACTTCTAAAACAAAAGTAACACACATGGACTCATTTTGCAACATTAATTCCTTCCCAGATACTATCACAAGTTCCACATCATGTGAATCCTACTTGGCCCTGACAGTAATGCCTGGATCTATCAATAGGCCATGAAGAAAAGTATTTGGCAAAGGGTCAATGGAGTTCATATATCAAAGATTAAGTTAAATAAGCTAATTTGAGTTCATTTCTAAAATTTTCAACTTCTTCCATCCTCTTCTTTTCTGCGTACTTCCGCAGTTTCAATCCAATAAATTTAAGTCTAAGCTCACACACATAGTGCGAGTTGAAAGGAATACATTACCTCTCTCTTTAAACTCTCTTCCCTTGCACTATAAGCACCACTCGTCTGCAAATTCTCCGTGAATATACTCTTCACTGTATCCTCCTTCACTACAATCCCCGGCAACAAACTCGCCGCAGCTGCCGTGGCGGCACCACCGCCGGCGCCACCAACACCACCGACAACACCGTCTTTTCCGCCCTCGGAAGGCTCCACCTTCACCGAGTTACTCTCCGCCTTGAGCTTCGTATTCCTCACGGTGGGCCCCACGCCGTTGCTGTTATTGTTACTGTTCTCGAGCCGAGCAGCAGTGAAGGCCCGCATCGAGTCGTCGTACTCCTCCTCCTCGTCGTCCACGACCTCCTCGGAGTCGGAGTCCTCGCCGCCGGCGCCGCGGGCGGAGATGCTCTCGAGGTCGTCGTTGGAGGTGAGGGCACCGTCGCGGGTGTCGGAGAAGGAGGCCGCGAAGGGCGGCGCGTGGTCGTCAGGCGGGAGCTTGCGCTTGTGAACGGACGACGTGGCGGAGGCCGAGGCGGAGTGCGACGGGGACGGGGACTGTGAGCTGCGCGATCGGAGCGGCGCAGTCAAGTGAGACGAGTGGCCGCCGTCCATGTTTCTTCGATCTGATTGCTTAGGTTTCTGTCCAAATTACCGGAATTATGGGTTTTGCAGGGAGGAGACAGGGCTTAATCGCGATATCAGTGAATTGTTGCATTTGCCTAAGTTGCAAAATTACGATTTTGGTACTTGAATGGCTGCATGGATGGGCCAATTCAATCTTGTCCGGCCCATATATATACAATTTCAGGGCCTTTATATGGACCAGAGGCGAGCACAACCCAGCCCAATTAATTTACATGCAAACCCAGCCTACCCAATCATTTTCGCACCCTGGGCCGATTAAGTCTTGTCCGGCCCATAAAATACAATAACAGATTTGGTCTTCGTAATCCGGGCCTTATATGGACCGTTCTAGAGGTTACTGTTAAACAACCCAGCCCAATTAATTTACACTCAAACCTAACACAACCCACCCATTTTGCCACTCCTAAACACCAAAAATGTATTAAGCCTGTGTGATTTGTATCAAAGAGATGCCACAGAAAATTCCACCAAACTCTTCTGACGATAGTCTGGTGCCACTAAAGTGTATCAAGGACAGTTTGGTATCACTAAAGTTTTTTAGTTGTTCAAGGTCTTGAGTTCGATTATTTCGCTCGTACATTTGGTCTCTCTTTTATTTTAGTGTAAATTACAGTTTTGCGATATATCATTTGTTGTTCAAATACTATAATTTGTGTATATTTGTGCAGAAAACAAATTCGAAAATATATTAACATGCATATGTTAAGGTTCCAAAAACAGCAGTAACGTAAAGAAGGAAATACATATACAACTCACAACAAGATTGCAGAACAGCAAAGGAAAAAGGTCGAGGCGTGAATTTGATTCACTGTCCTTAAGACTTATTCGTCCCGCAACGGTGCTGACGGTTCTTAACGACAGTCTCTCAGGATACAACGGCAATATGTCTGAAATAGGAGCACTCCAAATTGCAGACCCGACGAACTAAAACAATGGCACAGAACTCTTTCGGACACAGAAAATTCGGAGACAGAATATTACATAAAATAATTTCGGGAATCAGTTGTTTTTTTTTAACTTCTGTAACTGACTCGTTTTTATACACAGAGTATTCACTGGAGGGTGCAACTCTTCACAGAAAAAACTGCTAGCCGGAAAGGTCACAACTTTCGGAAAAGAAAATAAATAAATAAATTTTATTTATTTAAATGTTTTTGTCCCAAAAAAAATAAAGCCTGATGGGCCCAAGCCACGGACAGGGACGGGGTGGGGCGGGCGGCGCAGGCGCGTGTGGTGGACCTTGGGTCAACCTAGGTCCTTCCTCCTTACAAAACATGGGTACCCCCAAGGGGCCCAACCCTTAGCACAAGGCTAAGCCTTATAAGGAGATAACTTGGCTTTATCTCTTCAATATGGGATGCTCTTTTCCCTTCA
Organism: Escallonia herrerae; assembly: GCA_033070095.1. Taxonomy (NCBI): domain Eukaryota; kingdom Viridiplantae; phylum Streptophyta; class Magnoliopsida; order Escalloniales; family Escalloniaceae; genus Escallonia; species Escallonia herrerae. The sequence goes on from JAVXUP010000135.1 coordinate 465,910, forward strand.
AGATAAACCATCAACTTTAACTTTAATTTTCTCATTCATCTCTCATTTGTTTTAAACATGTGAACATACCATGATCATCTATTCCAATAGATGATCATGAATCAATTTGTTCCTAACCAAAATATGGTTTGGAACCAATATGAAAATTGAGTCAAAGTTGCTTCTCTACAATGGGTTTAAAACCCAATTCCAATAATTTTCCACATAAATAGAAAATTGACTGGACTCTATACATAAAGAAACACTGACACAAGAAAGAGTTCTTTAGAACGACACTGCATCGAGATAGATAGTCAATGGCCTTGAACCTTCCCTAGTGAGAACTATCGGATTTACTGGTTAACCAGTGAACGTGATGTCTTGAACTGTTCAATCTTTAGTGTAAACCAAGACAATAGAACTTCACACAGTATCGCTCAAACATTGTTTTGAGGTTCTCATTGTTGTGTTCATTTTGGCCCTGAACAACTCCTGGTTTTCATGAGTACTCTTAGAGAATTCAGCCTTACAATTCTCATAGAAGCGGCTCACTTCTTACTCACATAGGTGACTTCTTATTAAGAGGTTCTTACTGCACCCCCACTTGGATTTCCAAGATATAAGAGTCATTAAAAGCATAGCTTAACCTAACCTTTTGTAAGTGCCACTGTCTTCTCATCATAGGAATGGATACGAGGGTTTGAACCCCCCATAGTGCTCTGTTTGAGTCGCATTTACATAATTCGGTTTTCCCTTTGAACCTAGATCTTGGGATCTCCAATCAGCTAGGTAGGGTTTCCATTATGACAACTCTTTAGTTCATAGGCTTAAGACCCATTCCCCTTGATGACGTATTTACTTTCTCTCTAGTTAAAGCTTTCGTTAACGGATCCGCAATATTATCCTTTGACTTCACGTAGTCAATAGAGATAATTCCACTATAAAGTAATTCTTTAACGGTATTATGTCTGCGACATATGTGTCTAGACTTATCGTTATACATACTACTTTGTGCTCTTCCAATTGCAGATTGACTATCACAATGTATGCAAATTGGTGGCACAAGTTTAGGCCAATTTGGAATATCCTCCAAGAACTTACGAAGCCACTCTGCTTCTTCTCCTACTTTATCTAAAGCAATGATTCAGATTCCATAGTGGATCTGGCAATACATGTCTGTTTAGAGGATTTCTAAGAAATAGCTGTTCCTCCTAATGTAAACACATATCCACTTGTGGATTTTGTTTCATTAGAATCTGATATCCAGTTGGCATCATTGTATCCTTCTAATACAGCTGGATATCTTGAATAATGCAGACCAAAGTTTAAGGTATATTTTAAGTACCTTAAGACTCTTACAATAGCCATCCAGTGATTCTCCCTCGGATTGCTAGTATATCTGCTCAACTTACTGACAGCATATGCTATATCGGGTCTCGTGCAATTCATGATATACATTAAGCTACCAATTATACGCGAATACTCTAATTGAGATATTCCTTCACCAGTATTCTTTGTTAGATGTAAATTTACATCTAGTGGTGTCTTAACTGGACTATCATCGTAACTTTTAAATTTGTCTAGCACTTTCTCAATATAGTGAGATTGTGACAAGACTAGTCTATTTGATGTTTTGGTAATTTTCATACCAAGTATAACATCAGCCACACCCATATCTTTCATCTCAAATTTACTGGTCAACATTTTCTTTGTAGCCTTAATGAATTCATTATTGCTCCCGATAATGAACATGTCATCCACATAAAGGCAAACAATGACATATCCTTTTTCCGTGCCTTTAACATAGACACATTTATCACATTCGTTGATTCTAAAGCCATTTTCAATCATAGCTTTATCAAACTTTTCATGCCATTGTTTCGGAGCCTGTTTTAGTCCATAAAGTGACTTGACAAGCTTGCACACCTTCCTCTTATGATTAGGAGCTACAAACCCCTTGGGTTGCTCTATATAGATCTCTTCAGTTAGATCTCCATTTAGGAAGGCTGTTTTCACATCCATTTGGTGTATCTCAAGATTATTAATAACTGCAATAGTTATCAATATTCGAATGGATGTTATTCTTGTAACTGGTGAATATGTATCGAAATAATCAAGCCATTCCTTTTGTCTATATCCCTTGACAACCAATCAGGCCTTGTATTTTTCGATCGTTCCATCGGCTTTCATCTTTCTCTTGAAAATCCATTTACACCCTAATGGTTTATTTCCAGGAGGAAGATCCACCAGATCCCACGTATGATTTTGCATGATGGATTCAATGTCACTGTTAACAGCCTCTTTCCAATGAGGAGCTTCGGGACTCGACATTGCTTCACTGTAAGTACAAGGCTTATTTTCTAATAAAAATGTTAGAAAATCAGGACCAAACGATGTAGACGTTCTAGCTCTCTTGCTACGTCTTGGCTCATCTTCCTCTTGTGAAGGATCTTGGTCCATACTAGTTCTTTCTAAAGAGCTCCGTTCTTGTACAACTTTATAAGGAAACACATCTTCGAAGAAATGTGCATTCCTTGTTTCCATTATGGTGTTGACGTGTATATCGTCAACTTCAGATTTATGCACTAAGAACCGATATACCGAGCTATGGCTTGCATATCCAATGAAAATTCCATCAACCGTTTTAGGTCATATTTTGATCATTTTAGGTGGTAGGATTGCTACCTTTGCTAGACACCCCCACACTTTAATATATTTGAAGGAAGGAGGACGACCTTTCCATAGCTCATAAGGTGTCTTTTGTAGCTTCTTGTGAGGTACTTTATTAAGTATATGATTTGCAGTTAAGACCGCTTCCTTCCACAAGTTATCCGGTAGTCCAAAATTTATCAACAAAGCATTCATCATTTCCTTTAAAGTACGATTTTTTCGCTCAGCAATTTCATTTGACTGAGGCGTATACGGTGCCGTGGTTTCATGAATGATACCGTGATCGGCACAAAATTTTGCAAGAGGGAAACATATTCTCCACCTCTATCACTTCTTAGTACTTTGACTTTCTTGCTAAGTTGATTTTCAACCTCAATTTTGTATTGCATAAATGCTTCCAAGGCTTCATCCTTGCTTCTAAGCAAATATACATAACAAAATCTCATACAATCATCAATAAAAGTAATAAAATACTTTTTTCCTCCTCTAAATTGTACCACCTTTAAGTCACACATGTCACTATGAATTAGACTTAAATGTTCTGTACTTCTTTCAATTGACTTGAAAGACGTTCTTGCCATTTTAGCTTCAACACAAATTTTACATGCATTATGTGAGTCAAAATTCATTTTAGGCAAAAATCTATTTTTCACTAACTTTTGTAAAGAGCCATAGTTCACATGACCTAATCTATGATGCCATAAATTAGGAGATTCCAACAAGTAAGCAGAAGAAATTGTTTTATTAATATCGGAATTAGGTACAACTTTAGGCACGATGGTCATTACATTTAACTTAAAAAGACAATCACATAAGTACCCTTTTCCTACAAACATCCCATCTTTAGTGAGTACAAATTTATCACTCTCAAACACTAGCTTGAAACCATTCTTACTTAATAATGAGCCTGACACTAGATTCTTCCGAATGTCTGGCACATGAAGCACATTGTTGAGACTCAATTCCTTGCCGGATGTCATCTTTAAGACCACATTGTCCATTCCTAGCACCTTTGAAGAAGAAGAGTTTCCCATGAACAGATTCTCGTTGTTGGCGCTCTCATATGTAGTGAACATTCTTCGCTCAGAGCACACATGTCGAGTAGCGCCCGTGTCTACCCACCACTGTTTGGGATTTCCAACCAAGTTGACTTCGGATACCACCGCAGATAAATTCAAATCTGTCACGTCCTCGGTGATTTTGGTAACTTTGGTCACGTTGGCTTGAGAATTCTTTCCTTTCTTAAAGTTTCCTTTGTTTTTGCGACAATCCTTAGCACGATGGCCAGCTTTGCCTCACACATAGCAGTTCCCTTTGAACTTCTTCTTCTCACCGCTTTTGAAATTTGAGCCGCTTGCTCCGCTTAGACCATCGGAATCGGAAATTTTCCTCCTCTTTGATGGACCTTGCTCGACTACATTTGCCTTGGCCTCTTGATGATAATTGCCGGCCTTCTTTTCGGACTGGCGATTATCCTCTTCAATCCTCAATCTGACTATCAAATCCTTGAGCTTCGTCTCCTTACGCTTATGCTTCAAATAGTTCTTGAAATCTTTCCAAGTAGGTGGCAATTTTTCAATCAAAGCAGCCATTTGAAAGGACTCTCCAAGTACCATCCCTTCCGCATGAATATCATGCAAAATTAGCTGAAACTCTTGGACTTGACTAATCACTGTCTTGGAATCCACCATCTTAAAATCAAGGAATTTGCCGACTACAAATTTCTTTGAGCTGGCATCTTCCGTTTTGTATTTCCTTTCCAAAGACTCCCACAATGCTTTCGCATTGACCATTGGACTATATACGTTATACAACGCATTATCCAATCCATTGAGGATGTAGTTCTTGCACAAGAAATCTGAATGCTTCCAAGCATCCACGGCAGCCACTGTTTGCCGGTCAGGATTTTCACCAAGATCTGGTGCATCCTCTTGCAAGAACCTTTCCAAATTCAAGGTGGTAAGATAGAACAACATTTTCTGTTGCCATCTTTTAAAAATTTTTCCGTTGAACTTTTCCGGTCTTTCACCAAGTCCAACGGAACCATGAGCAGATGCCACATAAGGCGTCGCATACACAGTCTCACCACTGTGCTGCACGTTGGGATTAACCGGTCCACTTTCCGAATTGGTTTCACTAGTAGCCATTATTATATTTATGAACAGAATATAACAACAATTAATAAACAGTCCAGTCTATCACAAAAGTATAAAACAGAGTCTAGTATTACTAAAATTAAATTCAGAAACTGAAAATAATTTTAGTATATACTTGACAGAATCAAATATGAAAACAAAATTGAAAACACTGTTTTGGAAATACTGTTTCTACACATACAACACAAAGTCCGAATAAGTCTTAAGATTGTTGTTCAAATAGTTTACTTGTGTATGCTTGTGCAGAAAACAAATTCGAAAATATACTAACATGCATATGTTAAGGTTCCAAAAACAGCAATAACGTAAGGAAGGAAATACATATATAACTCACAACAAGATTGCAGAACAACAAAGGAAAAAGGCCAAGGCGTGAATTTGATTCACTGTCCTTAAGACTTATTCATCCTGCAATGGTGCTGACGGTTCTTGACGATAGTCTCCCAGGATACAACGGTAATACGTCTGAAATAGGAGCACTCCAAATTGCAGACCCGGCGAACCAAAACAATGACACAGAACTCTTTCGGACACAGAAAATTCAGAGACAGAATATTATAGAAAATAATTTCGGGAATCAGTTGTTTTTTTTTAAATCTGTAACTGACTCGTTTTTATACACAGAGTATTCACTGGGGGGTGCAACTCTTCATAGAAAAAATTGCTAGCTGGAAAGGTCACAATTTTCGGATAAATAAATAAATAAATAAATTTTATTTATTTAAATATTTTTGTCCCAAAAAGAATAAAGTCTGATGGGCCCAAGCCCAAGCCACGGACCGGGTCAGGCGGCGCGCGCGTGTGCGGTGGACCTTGGGTCAACTTAGGTCCTTCCTCCTTACAAAACATGGGTACCCCCAAGGGGCCCAACCCTTAGCTCAAGGCTAAGCCTTATAAGGAGATAACTTGACTTTATCTCTTCAATGTGGGATACTATTTTTCCTTCAAGGTGAACCACCAACTTTAACTTTAATTTCTCATTCACCTCTCATTTGTTTTAAACATGTGAATATATCATGATCATCTATTCCAATAGAGGATCATGAATCAATTTGTTCCTAACCAAAATATAATTTGAAACCAATTTAAAAATTGAGTCAAAGTTGCTTCTCTACAATGAGTTTAGAACCCAAGTCCAACATTATTTTGTGTACTTCGGTGGGGGCGTTGATTTGTGTTGGAAACGTGTAATGGAAGATTTGTATGTGTTAGAAAATGTTAAAACATGACTATACGTTGTCAGACTCATTATGTATGAGTTTAAGCTTTTAAAAAGTTGGCAAAGAATAGACTCAACAATTTATACCATGCTTTAACTTTAACATGAAAACAAACTATTTGAAATTTGCCATTCTAAATGAGATTCACTTTTGAGGATAAATCTTTGAAAAGAGTAGCATTCATACGTAATATACTTCATTAGTTGCATTGAATTTTCTTCTTTGACTATTCATGCAATCCTACACATGAAATTAGTAAATATAAACATTGACTTTGCTCATTATTGCGATCCTAACTTGACTTGTCAAACAATTCTTACTTAAGCATATTACTATTATTGAAGTTAGATTCAGTGTTTACGTTTATCAAAATCTATCCTTGAACTTTGCAAAAAATCAAAAGGAGAAATTCCAATAAAACAAAAGGAGTACGTGACTTTTTAAATAACACCACATGGATATAATCTAGTGCTTACACATGCTAAATTTACCCCAGATTTTTGCAAAGGAAATTGCTAGTTCCACCTCATTATTTGTCACTAAAAGATGCACTTCAGTAACAATAACAAATAAAAGGTGTAATAGCATACAAGAAAGTGAAAATAACATTACCCCTTCTGCAAAATATTTGGCTTAACACCACACCACGTTCATTACGATTTAGCTTTAAAACAGAAGTATGCCACGATTTAGCAGACACATCCAAATCTTATTTCTTTTAGTGGAGCGCCTATTTTCACACTATGTTATCTTTGTTCACGTCCTTATTCGTCACTAAAAAGTATATAAGAGATCATTCAATAAACCCGAAAGAAATAAAGTATTGATGAACATATACAAGGGTCTAAGAATGTATACATCCCCTCCTTGTAAGCACTACTTAAACGCATGTATATTAGTTTAGTGACCATTTTCATACAGCTCAAACCCATCGCCTTTCGGCTTTCGCTAAATGAGCTTTGGTCCTCACGAGGTTACGAGTTTACAAAACGCTGGCCCGTGCAGAAGGGCAGGATTATAAAATAAGGTCAGGCTCGACTCACGCTGTACTTTGTACACAAATCCCTTTCTATTTTTCCCGAGGTAATCTAGGAGATTATTATATTATACCATATAAAAGCAGTTTTCATGCACAATATGAGGAAATACTTTCGGCAAGCTTGCGTGCGTGCAGAGAGAGAGAGAGAGAGAATCTACCCAAGTTCTTGACTAACGAGATCACAAAGCTCAACGAAACATGTAAATGAAGAAAAAGGAAGCCAACATAGGCCTCTGGTTTACGGACAATCACTGAGTAAAAATCGACCCCCAAGTTCTTGCCTAGAGAGATTACAAAGCTCAACAAAGCATGTAAATGAAGGAAAAGGAAGCCAACATAGGCCTCCGGTTCACAGACAATCGGTAATAGTCAAATCCACCAAGTTCTTTATTAAAGAGATCACGAAGTTCAAAAAAGCATGTAAATGAAGGAAAAGGAAGGCTACATAGGCCTCTGGTTCACGGACAATCAGTAATAGTAAAATCGACCCAAGTTCTTGACAATAGAGATTCCAAAGTTCAAGAAAGCATGTAAGTGAAGGAAAAGGAAGCCAACATAGGCCTCTGGTTCGCCGACAATCAGTAATAGTAGTATTCATCTCTCCTCAGCATCTTGAACAGGGAAGATCTAGGATCTGGTTTTCTTGACGAACTACGGGTTCTCTCCTTCCCGGCTTCTGTGGTGCTCCTGATGCTCGACTCCAGCAGCGGGTTGTTAATGGCTCTCATCATGAGAGCCGGTGTTGTCGTTCTGCCTGCATTGCTGGACGGGGAAGCATTGAGTGACGGCTGCTGATACCTGTTGTTGCATGTGTAGTATAGAAGTGAATCCAGTGTTACAAATGATTCTAAGGGCAAACTCAAAAACAAAATTATCAGTCATTCAATAACTAAGCAAGCTAAACAGACAAATCTCACTGCTGTGGTTGTACATCTCTTTGATTGAATAAACAAAAGAAGCCTCAAACAAACCAATTTGCATGCTCTTATCTTCTCATTTTTCCTTTTCTTCTGTTTCTTTTGTTTTGTTTTGTGTGTGTTGCGAGGGATGGGTTTTTAAAACATTGATATCCATCATCTCTTAAGGGAAACCATGTTCAAAGATTTAGCATCTAAAACAATCTGGACTTGAGATACTTTAAATTCAATAGGATAGCTTTTTACCTAGGCATTACAGGCTCTGTCAACGACAGATATTCCATAGAGTTTTCTGCTTCCGCCTTTTCCAAGTGTTCATCTTCAAATATTATCTGCAACAAACAAGTCTTTACATTATACTTCACCTCATGACTGCAATGAGTCCATGAAGAACCCCCCCCCCCCCCCCCCCCCCAAAAAAAAAAAAAAAAAACCCACCCACCAAGGAGAAAAGGAAAGGAACACCTTGTGAAGCAAAACAGTAATTTCTGTGCCATGAAAACCCCGGTAGCTTAAGATGCTACATGAGACGTCTATTTGACCAAACTCTCAAAATGCTGAAATACCAGAGGTAGTCTAACCTGAGGGGGTTCAGTACTTATATCAGAGCGCCGTGTTGGACTCATGCAATTCTCTTCTTTCTTCACTCCCTTCCAATAGATTTAAGAGGTCATTCATTGTAATGCAGATAAATAAAAACCTAACATGAGCTTTTAAGAATCAGCAAAACTGATTCAGTTCACTTACTCCATCTATTACTGCAGCAGGCAAATGATCATGGGCTTCATCACTTTCTTCATTTTGGATGTTCACTTCAACAAATAGCCCTCCGCGTGGCAAAGTAGAATCTTTGGATTATGTATCAAAAACACACAGAATAAAAGATCGTGCAGACATTGCAAGGGGAAGTAATTACCTAAAGTTTTTGTGGCAAATTAATTATAGATTAAAGTGATATAAGCAAAGCAAGCTCTCCCTTTTTGGGATCCAATATTACCAACCAATAGTGCGTACACCAGCATGAACTTTCACAAAGATGTTCGCATGATAGACGAGGAGGATTTGCATGTATAGCGCAGACAATAAACAACAAAAATCCAATTCAAATGGGATCAGTAATTACTCCAACAAGTTCCGTATAGGCGAAATAGTGCACACAAGCATAAATAGGTTTTCTTACAAGTACCAAAGCATAACTTAATTGAGTTGATATGACATTAACCTAAATGAAGATTAAGAGTCAAGAAAGAATATTGTTTACATCACAAATGATGATGTATTAAATACCGTCATGCTTATTCCTTATTAGCATATGTAAACTGTAAAGGAAGTATAAAGAAGTTGGCTATTTGCACTATACAAAACTGCATTGATGTGCCAAAATTAATCCCTGCCATATATTAATTCTAAAGTTGCATTTACCATCTCTAAAAGACTAACTTCAATTATAAAAGAGAAACTTTACAAACTGGCTTTCAGCAGTCAGAGACTTTTCTTTTTTAATCTTAAAATTCCTGTTCAGAGTATAAGAAACCATCGGTATGGATCTGGTATTTCTCTTGCCAACCATTCAGAAAGTAATCATAATTAAACCACGTAAACTAATATCCTTTTGAGCAATCTCGTGTCATGTTATCCTGTCTTTTCTCCCCTGCATATGGGAGGAGTCATTTTATTCTAAAAAATATATATATTTAAACACGTTGTTTTAGGGTACCATGCTGCCTGAGCAAAACCCTCGTTGCCAGAGTAAACAGTGAATGCAGAACTGCACTTTGTGCTGCTGTCGTTGTGCATCTGCTCTGGCAGCAAGTAAAATGCTTTGTCTTTTTGGGTATCCTCGTTCCAATACCAAATAATGGATTGAATTTTCATAACTCGTATCTTATTCGATGTTGGATAATCTATATGGTTAGATCCGGATGTTAGTTGCTCAGAAACTTCAAAAAAATATTTGATCTGCAATGACATGTTCAAAAAAAGATGAAATGATCACAGCAGCAGCAACAACAACAAAAGAAAAAAAAAAAAACTGTTCAAAATAAAGATCCAACATAAAAACCTAAAAACCAAAAGAGCCGAAGTTTTCATCCATACAAGCATGAATCACTTCAATCTCACCTCCAAGTTTGCCTTCAACCTTCTTTGAGTACCTCATTCTCAAGCAAAATCTGAAACCTTAAACAGAAAAGAGTTAATTTATCATCAAAACGTATTACAAGGCTAACTTCACAGTGACGGGGAAAGAAAACCATCAAACCAAAGTGCAGTTAAACGATTTTTTTTTTAATTTTTTATTTCAAGGATGAGAACCTGATGAAACCCTAGATGAATTGAGGTTTGAACTGATTGACTACAATGCAGTTGGTTAAAGAATGGTCTTATAGGAGAAAATCACAACTCAGATTACATAAATCACATGACACCTGTGCTTAGATTCCATCCTACCTATCCTCATTAATGGACAACAGCCAGTAATACGTAATTATTACTTTCCGAATTTGAAAGGTTCATTTCTTCGACAACAAAGAGATATGGTGTTAATTTGTCAGTTACGTCGAGAAAGCATCTCTTCAACATAACAGCATTCTAGAGTGAATGAAGACATTGCTGATGACTTTCAAGCCAACTGAATATTATTTGCAAATTAGTAGACCTTGATGAGGGTGAAGTTGAGGAAAATGGAACTGATTCAAACTGTACGAAGTGAGTGACATTTTTAAAGGTTTATAAGGGTAACAATCTTTTTCGTTTTTTGACAAATGTTATGTGCTATTAAACGGCAGGAAGGCAAAACATCAACCATCTCTGTAGGGTGAGGGACTGTCAAGAAAAGAGCAGATGCCTCATGGGACACTAGAACCCCGTTGCTGCCCAACAAAAAGTAGATAAAAGTAGGAACTTAACCCTTGAGATGACCAATCAAATACCCTCAAGCACCCCTCTGGTTCTCTCTTTCCATAAGCACCAAAATTAGAGACTCCAGGAAATCTGAACATTAGCCTTCTTCCTTATGTTTTCTTTATCAGAAGTGAATTCCACTCGATTATCTAAATGTTCCTCCATATCCTACTTAAGCCCATTCCACGTACATTGTGCACAAGCTTCTAATAAGCATTCCATTTTCCAGAACATTTTGCTCTGAGCTAAAATTAACATGATCTAATGCAGGTAAGAGCTTCTTATTGCAATATTTCTTCTTGTTGTTTAACCATATAGACCTTCTACGAACAATCATCTGCTTATCAAGCCTACTCATGTTGCTCAGAAACTTGATCTATTATAATTACGTGCTCGACAAGGTTCGTCAAAAACTGGTTCTACATTTGGATGCATATAAGCTCAACTAATTGCAGTCTGTCCTCATAACTACTAGTTTATTACTTGAAAAACAGGCATATCCTGTTCAATAATACGGCGCCGACATGCATTTAATGCAGATAAATCCACTAGACGACAATCTTGTTTAAACTCCTGCGCAGAAAATTACAAAAGGCATATGCATACAAGAAGTACGTGCATGGACAGAGCATGCATAGTGGGAGGGCTTCTACGGCTTATCCAAATAGAACTCGAATGGCATATTCAAGATCATTTCAAAACAAGATAGGGTCTTTGTTTCTTACGTTACTGTTACTGGTTTTTAACAAGAAAGGCAAAGTACCAATAAGCTTGGTGTTGAAAAAGTGGAGCAAGAGAGGAACTTAAACATATATACCAAGTACGTGAGTGAGTTCCATACTTAAATGTTAAAACAGTATCTGAAAAATTAGTCTCTCGGAGTAACCATTCATGTCTACTTTTATGGAGTGAAGAACTACTACAACACCACACTGAAGGTTATAGGAGCTACAAGCACAAATTCCCTTTCAATCTACCATTACAATGTCCGAACAATTATAGCTTACGCTGTTCTAATTATTTGAGAGGTGGATTTACAGTTTTGACGTAAAAATATTCATGTCATGACAATTTTCTCTTAAATTGAAGATAATTGAATGGGAGATCTTCTGTTTAGCCATAGTTTTAATCATCACCCAACCACTTCTCACCAAGCTTACTAGGGTTCAGTTTTACATAGCTAAGTGGTTGCTCGGATAATGTACAGAGTCTGCGCATGTAAATGAACAAGCAAAAAAGAGAGAAAATTTACCCAAAAGAATTTAAAAAACAAAAGCGTGTAACTGCATAGGGTTCAAGATTGAATCCCCAAGGTCAAGAAGTGTTTGATAGTAATTTCAAGCCGTGAACAGATGAATTCGCAGAGCATCACCTAACACCACTCTCTGATACGCCTTTAAAGTCTTTCCCCCCATGATGATTATGGGTGATTATGATGTTCGACACGCAATGAAGATTTAGTATGCAGGTGAAAAACATTACATCTCCAATGCCCATCTCTAAAGAAAAACTAGAAGCCGACGTTGGCTTCCTTTGTTTCTGCGAGCAAAATGAGTAAGTTCTCAGACGATTCATTACCACCATGTAGAAAATGTTAACCAACGAGAAGAGGCTACACACTGCAAAATGCACAGACCCCCCATTAGTCATACCATTGCCAGTGAATCAAATCATTTAAAAGTTATCGAAAGTAAGAGTCAAAGGTTCAATATCAGGGGATATGTTGTTATCTCTTTGATCCAAACAATAGTATGTTCTTTATTCAGTTTTCAGATTATTCCTCTACAAAATAGTAATCCATGAACGAAGTGAGTGGTTGGTTTGAGCATATATTTAGGGTAAAGTTGGCAATCGAGACTTTAAAGGTATATTCTCTTCTTTCAGGTAAATATATGTTAGAACTTCGACATGGTTTATCGTATTGATATCTCAAGTCTCCGACTGAATACATCTTTTAGGCGAAGACTGGTGTCGCACAGGGGCCATATCTAGCTATGCTTGAAGAACTTCTGCATTTTAAAATACCACGTTCTCAACCATCTTGTCAACTAATTGCAACACATTAACTTCAGGATCATTCGTTTTACCTAGGCACTCCATGAGCAATATGAAAGATCTCAACAGGGTTCAGAGGTGCTGTATTCTCTTAAGGCTTTCATTCCCTCTTCCTGTGTGTATTCACGCATTCCATCTTCAAAAAGAATAAAGGGCTTTAACCTTCAAGGGCAAAGCATAGATACGCAGTCCAACCCCCCACCACCCCACCCCCAAAAAAGGGAAAAAAAAAAAACCACCCCTCGTGCGCAAATAAACACAGACACAGACGCACTGACAGTGAAGCGAAATAATTGTGGTTATGCCATTTTCACGAAATTGGCATGTCACTGAATATTCAGGGGTAGTCCAGATCCGAAGAAACCCAGCGTAGGTATTAGGTCACACAACCTACTTATTTTAGCAAGGCACTTTCTTTAATCACTCCTTGCATATGAAATAAAGAAACTTGTAGCCAGCTAGGTCATTAGTAGTACTATCATTGGTATCGTGAACTTTTAAGGATCAGCTGAAATAATTCACTTGACCCATCTTTTGCTATAGCGGGCAAACAGCCATCATTTTCAGCTTTCTTCCTAGTGGGTAATCTCTTCAACAACAGCTGTTAACTTGCCAAATTGGACTCTATGGGTTTCATTCAGATAAAAAGTTAGCAAAGGAAAGCTATATCTATACATATACATATACACAAACATCTGAGGCATTCAAGCCATTAACAGTTTCAGGGAGAAATTAAAGAAATGCATTAAAGATTAGAAGCAAGCTAAGCTGAGCGTGTTCTCGTTGTCAAATGATTATTACACTTTAAGGCCCTGATTACATGAAAGAAAGAAAAGTAAAAAATGTTACAAAAAACACGGGGGCAAGTCGGAGGTATGATCAACAGGTAAAATATGACAATGGTCTAAGAGAGTAAGTAGTGTTGTAAAAATTTTAAGGTAAGGGAACTCAGTTGAGAAGGTTTAGGATGTATTGCTTTCAGATTTGCTGCTACACATCCGTATGCATTTAATGCGAAAAGTGTCATTCGATCTATGTTGCATAAAAGCTTGATCATATGAGCATCAAATCAGATCGTGTCTTCGTATCGATTGAAGTGTCAAGAGATTTACATCTTTACCAAAAACCTAGGTATGTAAGTCTTTTTATAATTTCTAGAACAAAGAGGTCATCCATAAACAGAACAGCCCAAGTGATCCAGGCATCTAGTATTTTCTCAGCTTATGATATCAAAAAATGCATCTGAACAATTAGTCCTGAAAGCTCTGCGTATGTCATTCTTTAAGTGGTTATCACATTAAGTCATAGTGCATAATTAGTTTATATTTGGAGATCAGTTACTCCCTTGTTTTAAGAAAAAAAGATTAATATAAACATCCAAGGGGGAAAAGAACTAAAATGAAGTCTCGACAAGCAAACAGTATGATCTCATGATTTGTCCACCTTTTTCCCGGCCATATCTCCTTATAATAAGTAGAGCACCCTGAACAAAAAAAATTCTACCAGATGACTTCTCTAAAATCATGCTCGTGCCTCTCTTATAATGAAAAAAGAGTCGATTTAGCATGAATACTCAAACACTCTGTTTTGAGTATTGCCTTCACCTATTTTCACGTCACTCTTTATCAATCATGTGAAATTGGAGCCTTATACAAACTTTTCACTTTCCATGTACGAATACGGAGGCCAATCTTTGATGCATCGCATAACCAGACATAAGCTATATGTTAAGCATGATAACAATGTTGGTCCCATTATCTAGCAGCTTGCACAACGCTGAGGGTTCAATACGGCTTGCATTTGGTCCCATTCACATATTCCAATCGGTTTCTGTTTGCGTGTGCACTTGGTGTTTGTGCAGGTGATTTCTTCCACGTTAATTTGTCTCCACATCCAATGGGGGCCTTGCACGTGAAGGGGAATTTGAGCATGATAGCATTGTTGGGTCCACTCTCTAACAACTTAAGCTTTTAGAGCCACTGGTATCTTAACATAATATAACATTTGGAAGGGGACCATCCGAAAATTTTGAGCAGTGTCAATATGACATTAGTGATATAACTTCGAAGGTTCAATAACTGTGTGAAACTGTAATCTATCTCATGACTGCATATTAACAGCCACACTACGATGAATCTCCATCTTACTGTTGATAAGTAACAAGTTTATAAAAGAAAATGCACAAAAAGCGCAACCATTATACCTGCAGGGTCTATATACCAGCTAAAAACATCATCAGACGCAAGAGCAACAAGCCCACCAATCCCCGTTAACCCTTTAGTTTTTCCCACTGGCCAAATATCATAAATAATGGAAAATCAAGCTTTTGTCAATTCTATAAGAGGGATCCGCTTCTTCACCAATCTCGCAAAATAATTGAAGGCTTTGCCCTCCTTACCCTCAAAAACAGCTCCAACAAACTGCTGAAGCTATCCACGACATCAATGATCGGCATCTTTGTCTCTGCCAAATCAGCATTATACACTAGGAACTTTTATACGCACCTTAGTCTGAATTTAGCCAAGTGCATATACTGCCAAATCAGCATTAGAGTCTGACAAGGTTAAGTTTCGGACATAGGGAGGATGTTAAGACGGGAAAGTAGGGAGGAGGGGGAGGCGGGAAATTGTAACACTCGGTCCCACATGAGATATGTGGGGGCCTATAAGACCCTGGCCAAATAACTCGGGAGTACATACTTGGCTAGTCGGGTTGGATTAACAATTACTCTACGTTGAAGTTCTAAACAAGCAAAGTAAAAGGCATCAACTAGTCCAGTTGATTTTATACTAAATCCAAAAAAGAGAGTCAAGATCAGTTATCATGTACAGAGTGCATGCAACCCATGCCAATTTATTTATTATAAACAAATCCGGGAGTTTGCATTATATACAAGCATTAATTACTCATATACAAGAAAACTGCACAACACGGGACCAAATACTGCATTTAACACCAGTACAGTTATATAAGAAAGAAAATGGCAAGTGATCAGACTACATTCCAGATCCATCATTTCTGTGGAGTGTTAAGCGATCCTCTCATGGATCTAAAATATTACTCAAAGATCATTGCGCCAGTCTAATTTTTACTCTTCTCTTGTTAGTTTTGCAGGGAAGGGTTACTCTAAACAAGAAGACAACGGGTAATGCTTTGCTCTAATACCAGATCATAGACTGGATACTCATTGCTGTAAAATATACGATCAAGATGTCAGCCAAAAGTTTGTTATTAAACATCCTTTAATCCATGATAAAATGTAGAAGAGCACACGTGTATAGAAAGAATTACAAAACCTAAGCAAAGATATAAAAGTGCACCAAAAAGAGTAAACCAAAGATACATGGTTTAATGAATTTTATCTTATCAGGGAATGCTCAAAATCTCACCTCTGAGCTAGCTCTCAACCTTCTTCAGTGGGTATATAGAAGTAAAATCTGATACCATAAACAGTACCTGTAAAAACTCATCAAACAAGTAGACAGTCCAATTTTCAGAAAGAAAAAAAACTAACCAGATCAATGTAATCCAAAATTGAGCAAAATAAGGGAAGGTGAAATTCAAGGATGATGACCTGATGCTTTAAAGTATGAAGCTAGTTGATTGAGAATCTCACATATATGTGATTGGCCAACATTATAACAATCCAGGGCATAATTGTTACATGGCATGTCGTGCTTAGATTCTTTTACTGTGGTCCAATGTTGTCATGTAAGTGAATTTCTTCAAAAGAGAAAAAGAAAATGTTCTCTGGATCAGTGAAATTAAAGGAGACGCTGATGTTGACTTCCGAAGTAAATATGGAATTTGATCATACCACTGCCCATATCAAGTCTCGCATTCTAAATATCTAGAGAAACTTGAGCTTGAAGTAAGTTCTGTTCAATTAAACGCCATCGTATTAATTCGTAAAGATGCCACAATGTGCAATGTCATAGGAAACAAAAGGACTATGAAGAAAAAGGAAATAATTCAAGCATAATGGAAAGAGAATCATTTGAACTGTGAACAATGCAGTAATTAGTAACCCAAGTTGTGTAATATCTCCTTCCTGGTCGGAGATTTCTATATCAGAGTCACTTCCATCTCAATTTTCTTCTCTACCTATCTCCAAATAGGTAGTGCACAAGGACTTCTGTAGCAAGTAACAATTTTCTACTTGCAAAATTTTACTAGTTAGTCACTATTTCAGCCTCTATTTCAACCATAAAGCAATGATACGCGTTGCAGTTGACAATTTTCTTGATGCAATACTTATTATATATCATTGATTGATTCCCTATGCTCAACTTCATCATCATGCAATAATCTTTCATAAGTGCACGTTGCATGAGCAATTCTGTGCTGTTCATTTAGCCAAATAAATGAACATGATGAGGGCTATTATCACAACACGAACTTTTGGTAGCTCACAAGGCTAGTGCAGCGATTGCATGCACGGACAACACGCAGAACTACAGGGTTTCCAATAAAATATTGGTCCAACATCCAAATCAGATTATTTTCAAAAATCTTTAAAGCCTATGTTCACAAACGCAGTTTGAGAATCTAAAAGGCCTAAGGGGAAATGTCAATTACGGTGCCAGAGGGAGGGGGAGCATAGGTGGGCAAGTGACTTCCTCCAGTCTTGTGAAATATTCCTTTTTTCCTACTCCTAATTGCACATGTCCATTGCATTTTACGAAATTATCACTCTTCTGCCCAGTTTGATTTGCACACAAAGACAAAATCAAGAACGCAGTGATAAATGCGTTCCAGTTTTTACCACTTACACTCAATCGAACGATTCTTATAATTGTGACCCTCTAATATGCTTCTTGGAGACACTTATAGATGTTCAAAGACCAAGTAGAGTATAGTTATTAAAAGGTGGAGCACGGGCAAAGGATGCTTTAGACACTTCATGCTTTTCCCATATACATTCGAGTGCGTTTTTCCGTTGATAGTGAAAATATTATCATGTTACATACAACCACCTTTCTGAACAATATTTCTACTTACAAACTTCCAGTTTACGGCAGTCAACTATAAATATGCAGAGACCAAAGAGAGTAATAGTGAACATTGCTTGATGTTTTGCACTCTGGATGATAATCAATCCAACTAACCAACAGCTTCTCTGAAGAGCCCATTTAAGCAACCTAGAAGTAGGTCGATCGCAAAAATTGCATAACACATGCGTTTGGTTAGGTCATGCAACTCATCATTGGGTCTCTATTTCCAAAAAACAATCAAGGTTTTTGCCAAAATAAGGTGCGCTAGTTAATAAGAGAAGTATGGAACTAACATTGCTTTGACAAGACCCAACCCAAATCCAGTACTGCTTTGATAACAGCAACTCCCACCATCGAAGATCCAAAAGAAAATGGAGCACAAAGCAAGCTCTTCTTCTTCAACCAAAATACACAGAAATTATACGAAAATCTGGTAAAATACAAAAGAAAAAGGAAGATAATAAATGCAGGAAGCTAAATTTACCGGGTAAGGGGGCGAAATGGATTCTTCACGAGATGAAGCACCAAACATGGCGATTGTTTGTGGCGGTGCCGGGACTTTTGCTTGACATGCTCATCCTCAGCTTCCATGAACTACAGCTACTAATGGTGATCGAGGTTTGAGGTAAAACGCTGAAGGGATTCGACCTTGAACTCTCCGGCCAGCGGGAAGAAGGCGATTGAGATTGTGTTAGTGGGCCGACATTGTGAACCTAGAGGCCCAAAAGTTTTAGTAGTCCAGGTAAAGCCCAAAAACCCCATCGGCTGAATGGCTTTGCGTGTCGGTCGGACCAAAGCAAGAATAAAAGAAGAGCTACTAGCATCGGTCCATTTCGGTAGCCCACCACCCATCCGCAATAGAATAATCATAGAGTATTAAAATATTAGATTTGACTTTTTCCATTCCAAAATCAATGGAGTATTGAAATATGATCAATTTTATTAGAACGGATGGAGTACTGTATGGTATATTACGCACTGACTCAACGAATTATTTCTACGATAATTTAACTTGTCAAGTTATACTTATTTTATATATAAATATTCCTTTCTATTCTATTTCATGTTCACATGTACCATGGTCGATCCTAGGATTTTAAGAAAAATTAAAGAGGAAAGGACAATGAAAATGATGGTGTATTTGTCACGGTTTTGGGTTCTTTTTTGGCTAGTTCATGGCTTTTCCTTGAAGTTCTTATGAGTCATATCTTAATGCTTTTACAAAAAAAATTTATCAAAATTGCAATTTATATATTCTTTGGTATGAGAATTTGAATTCGAGACCTTGAGGTTACCTTAAGGCCAATTGCCACTTTGCCCACCCCTAGGGCTGTGTTTGGCGACAAGGATAAAGACTCGAGATAGGATAAAAAAAATCCTATTCGACATTTGGCTGCGCACTTAAAGGCCGAATAAGTTATCCTTTGGACTTGTTTTATCCCATCAGAGTGAGATAATTCTGTATTTTTTTGGGGTGGGGGGGGGGGGGTTATAAAATTAATCATATGGAGATTAGATTAAAAAAATATGAGAACCCCCAATTTTCTTCTTTTTTCCTGTCACCACCACTACCACAGCTGTCGTCTCCACCCACCGCCGATAGCTTCTTCCCTATGCTTTGTCATGGCCGGACGTCCGCCAGCCTCACAGCCTATCAGCCTTCTTCTCCATCCACCATCCCATCCTCCCCCCAACCCATCTTCTTTGTCAACCGTCGTCTTCTCCGCCGGTTGCTTTAGATCTCCACCGTTTTTTCCATGGGTTCTTTCAGATCTCCACCGGTTGCTCCAGATCACCGCCGTCTTTTCCACGGGTTCCTTTAGATCTCCACCGATTGCTTCAAATCTCACGGCCTCTCTGTCATCTTCTTCATCCACTGCCTCGTCATTCCCCTCAACCCATCTCCTCTGTCCACCACTGGTTGCTTCAGATCTCTGTCATCTTCTCCACCGGTTGCTTAGATCTCACGGCCTCTCCGCCGTCTTCTCCGTCGACCGCAGGTCTCCACCAGTTGCTAGAATTTTTTTGTGATATGTGTGTGTGTATATATATATTGTACATTTTGTAAATTGCTTATCTGGCATATAATCCGGACTTGTTCCAAACGCTGGACATGATTTGTTGCTTGTCCGGCCTTATCCGCCCTTATCATGTCTTATCCTAAGCCCTTGTCCCGGTCACCAAACACAGCCTAGGGATTCATATCTTAATATCTGAATATGTGATATAGTCACCACAATATTTGTACACTAGAAGTATCCCTATTTATACAAAAATCCAATCATGTCTTGGTCTTTTGATGACTTAGACATTCTTTATTGGTTAGCAATTTAAAGAATTGATAATTGTACTCTACTTTTTATGTTTGATAAATTATACTAGGTGTTCCTAACTTTGCGATTTTAATACACTCGCTACTCCACTTGGTTGTGTGTTTCAAAATCTTTCAAAAATCCAAAATATCATTGTTATCATCAAAAAGCCAAAAATACCAAGACTCCTATCCCTACTACCCATTACTACACCAACATCAACCAATCTCTTGAACACCATCACCAGTTCCATAACTCTACACACACGTACACCACACAATGGGCGAAAATATAGGTCAGTGTTGGTGAGGAAAAAGGCAAAACGGGCGGAACTTAGTAGAAATCAGTTCCACATTGGTTGTTGATGGGGACTTCAATTGGTTTTGACGGCGATTGTTAGAGATTTGATGGGTGGTGGTGGCTGATAGTGTCATTAAAGGACAGTGGTGGTTGAGGACTTGGATAGCGTGGTTAAATGACAGAACAATTTTGGGGTCTTTTTCCGGTTAAGGTTGATATTAATGGTTTTGCTTTATAGGGTAGAGTTTCTCAAAGGTGGTGGTCGTAAGTGGTTCATCGGGCGTGGTGGTTGTTGATAGTGCACACAAGAGTGGTGGTTGTGGGTGATGCCCATGGTTATTGTGGTGTTGGCAATGCATGTGAATTTTACTAATGCATGACGCATATAATACATAATAAGATTAGGTTGGTCATGCCAAGGTGGTAAATGAAGCCTATAGCACTCATTTTTATTCATGGCATCATCTACTGCTGCTAATCGCTATACTTGTTGGCGATCATTAATCATTTGGTAAGTTTTTGATGGTTTTGTGGTGGCGGGACTATTTGGTGGTGGCTGGTCATTGGCATGTTTGCAGTGAGCGTTATGGTTACGAGATAGAGGTTGAAAGTAGTTTTTCTTAGGGATAATTACAGCAGTGTCCCTGAGGTTAGGATGAAATTGTAGGCATGTCCATTAGTTTGGACAAATTACACTTATATCTGTTGACCAAACTGAATCTTAAAAAACCTAACGGTTTTAATAAAATGACTTTATTACCCGTGAGTTAGAATGTTATTTTCTTTTAGATGCCATTTCTTCATCCGCTCTTGTTTATCTTCTTTTTCTCTTCATCCGTTCTCCTTAGCACTGATTTGAATATTGTGAGATGTGGTGGGGGAAGAGAGCACAGGCAGTCATCGATTTTTGCATGGTTGCAGTGGTTTGAGATGGTGGGGATGGTGGGTGGCCTTTAATAGTTGTTTGTGATGGTCACCGGCATCGGAGACTGGCTGACGATGCATATGGTGGCCAAAAATCTAGCAAGGTGATGATTGATGGTTTTGTGATGTGGCAGGGGAAGAGAACACCGACAGTAAAAGCCGACAGTAGGTGTGCGACTTGAAGATTTACTGGCGGTGAAAGAGGGTTAGAGAAAGAGAGGGCTACGGCGGGTTTGGGAAGGGATTGTCGGTGGCGTGGGTGTGGGATGGGCTTGCTAGCGTGGTGGGGTGGAGAAATGTTGTTGGCGTAATGGGGCGGGGAGAGGCTGTTGGCAACGAGGGCAAGGGGGACTGTCGGTGGCGTGGAGCAAGGGAGGGGGGTGCTGCGACGGTGATTTCAGATTTAGGTTTCTAAAGAAATTGGGGTGAGAGAAACCCAGTAGATTTCAAAATTAGGTATTTACCCTAATTAAAAAAATTAAGATTTTTGATTTTTTTATATCGTGTACATACAACATAAAAGGTAGTATTGGCATTTAAAAAATACATATGTATGACATCAGCCAGAAAAGTGCAATTTTTTAATAGATCTGAAACGGATAGACACGGCAGATACATTTTCAAAGTTTATGATCACGGCACATAACATTTTAAAACTTAGTGTCCTTGACTGTAATTTCATCTTAACCTCAGGAGCAATGCTGTAATTATCCCTTTCTCTTAACTGTCAAACATGTGAAAATCTGATTGTGTATACAAGGGAAATGAAGTCATTCTCACAAAAAATGTAACACTATCCACCAAAAATATCAGTAAGAGATGTCAGTATAATTTTCTAAAAGAGGGGTAGCAAGTGAATTAAGACATAAAAGTAAAGGTACCAAGTGTAATTTACCCTTCCATGTTCAATATCAGCCCCTCCAAGACTAGCTGACGTAGACCAATTGAGCTATGCCTAGCTGTAGCAATGCTGCGAGCAGAAAAAGTCTGACATACCATGCAGTTTCTATTTCATTTTTCCTTCACTTATCAGACATGAACTAAGCAAAAGTGGCAAATTTTAGCTTCTTCCTCGAAACATACTTATGAAAAGAACTTTCCCCTCCCCAACCCCAGAAAAAAAGAAGAAATAGCGAAAGGAAAGAAAGTATCACTGGCTGTATAAAACAGTATTGAACCCGGCCCAATTTCTAATCGCCGCATGATTCAATAATGTCGATTGAAGTTACTGTCCACTGATACACATTTAACTGTAAATTCTATTACTAACAAATGATCATGGTATAAACCATTTGAATTGCTACAGTTACAGACAGCTACCAATCCTCGGTTGATCCTTGGTCTCTCCACAAGCAACCGATCCTTGGTCTCTCCGCAAGCCAGAAGCCATATAATGTATCGAGACCCCAAAAGTCCATTGCCCAGCGTGCCTTGCGTATAAAAAGGAAAAGCACGCCAAGGAAGCTGAACAAAAAGAAAGCGTAAGCAGTAAAACATCTACCTATTCTGATCTCCGCCGATCTTTCGGGTTGTTGTACACGGGTAACAGCCACCGGGGGCTATGTTTCCTCCTCCCATAACACCGCCAATAAAGCACCAATAGCATCACCATAGAACCGATTGGAATAGCCCATCTGTCTCAACAATGAAAATAAGATACATGAGCACTGTTCATCACAAAAGAATCCAAGACACTAACAGAATCCTCCTATAACATATTCAGTTTTAGTTCGCTTTTCAATTTCGACTCAAGGTTAGCAAATTAGCTCCTGCTGAAGTTTTCTACATTTAAAAAGTGACTTTTTCCCATTTTATTGAAAAAACAGTATGAGAACCAAATAAAAAGCATGTGTTATGTCTAATAGGGATAGGTTTCAGTACAAAATGGACCCATGCTTTTAACAAGACGAGAACACTCATTTCCCATTAAAACACATTTTTTGCAGCACTAAGTTACCTTATGAGCCATACTCTCACACAAGAATTCCTTTGGATCCATAATCTCATGACACATTACCTTATTAGGCAAAGATACTAAAGAATATAATTACCTGTCCAAATCAAGGATAGGGCTGTAAACAAGTGTCTCCCAAGTTGCTACAATAAAATGCCAAACTGGGTTGTAATAGAGAGATTCCGCTGACCAAAACATCCTCGTATAAGTCTCTAAGAAGATAAAGAGTATCCATGCCCCGATTTCAATCAGAATGAACTTTATGACAAACCGGCCCAACACCACCATGACAAGGGAGAAGGCCACCAACCAATTGAAGAGCCTGTGGTTATATTCTTTGATAAAAAGAGATTTTGACTTCCCCATCATCTGCAGATTTGAAGTCTTGGTGAGGCAAGCAACTTCGTTTGTGACATTTAAATGTACTTATGTACAAAAAAAGAGACTTCTTATGCATAAACATGATACTTGGAAATATAATTTTGTTCCGATGCGGTGAGAATACTACCCATCACTAGATCACAGCAAAATTGACTCGAAACTTCAATAATCAATTATCAAGAATTAAGCTGCATGAACTGCAGTTAGCAACTATACTACCCTCGCATAACTTGCAATAGCTAGGCTACCAGGTAAAGTTACAATAACCAACTACTTATCAGTTGATAGTTACAGGATACTGAACCTACAGCCATTCTCTCCAATGACACAAATCCTCTCGGGTCACAGAGTTATTTAGTCCTAGTTTGTTCCCACTTTCCACATTAAGTACCTCGAGTTGGTCATTGGCATAGCTTCTGGATTTATAACCTGTTTTGGGATGATCTGCTCATAGAATGAAAATTTGAAGGAAAAAGAAAACATGTTAAAAGCATGCCAACCTTCATCATCCGCTGTTCATAGCTGGCTTTAGAAGGTCCAACACACTCCTCGAAACTCTGGTTGCACTGGAGGAAACCTGCATTAAATTTTGCCATGGAAGGAAGTCTGAGGACTTGAAGCTGATCCATTTTGTCCTCGCATCTAATATACAGTGCCTCACACAGCTTTGAAGACCGATATTCATTTGCCAAAATGAAATTCTTGTACACCTGCAGAAAGTCTCCAATAAGCAAGAATTTGACAACTCAATAGTACTAAGGTAGGCCGAATATTACCTTCTCAATTTCTTCATCCAGCTTTTCAACTGATCTCTTCGCATGATGGCGACCAAAATGTTGCTCATCAAAAGCCTTCATTGCCTCTTCTCTAGAACCTTCATGGGCTATTTGCAGAGACTGCTCAGAGAGAGGTAAAACCAATTTAGCCATCCTATCGGTGTATAGTTTCAGACAGCGCTCCAGAATACCCTTATTAAAAACCTCCACAAGAGAGCCCGTGGATGGAATCTCCCCCTTATTCAGGGCTTCAAGAATCTGAAATCGAAGCTTAATGTTAAAGAGAGAACGTACAGGAGAAAGGCATATTTCAAGTGCTCTCCTTCCCATTCACTTCCTTAGTCTAGTGCACACGCATGTACATACATAGATAATGATAAATGCACCCCAAAATGAATCAAGGGATTACATAATTGTGTCACATAAGAAGCCCATTGATTTTCCGAAGTAGTTTGAAGGTCTGAAACCGAAAATACTTAAGGAATATGTAAAACTACCTGCTCCAAGAAAGACACGAACTCCTTTCCATTTAGAGCTTTACCCTGCACAATCTTTGGACGGATAACAGATGCAACGAGTTCTTTTAATAGGTCCCTCTTCTTCACATAAAATGGGTCAAGCTCGCCATCCTTCATGTCACAAAGCTTTGTCCGCTGGAGATGAGGCTGTTTGAAAGGTCGGACTGAGCTATTAGATCATTCTGAGACAAATTTTGCTAGCATGTGTTTGCCAATTTCCACAAAAATAGTAAAATACAAAGCAGATCACCATAAGGGCGTTAAATAGATTCCACGAGAATCAGATTTTAGTTCCCGTAATCATACGCCTCTTGCCTTCTCTTGGAATCCTTTGATCTAGTGAGTTATTCACAGTTGCAATGGTTTGGAAAATTTAAAGGCATCTGTTATCATAATTCGTTGAGCTTAGCCCTCAGTCAAGGTAAAACGTATTTATTGGCCAATACAACATGATAATACGATAATAATTCATGTGCGAACATCGATAATAGTAACAATGGCTCTTTTGACACAGTCAAATCCTCACCAGCCATGAAAATGTGATAAACACTATGAAGCGCGGATGCGGGTGCAGGTGCGAATACGGGGATACGACATTTTTGAATATTTTAAGATACGGGTACAGCGAGAATATTGCAATTTTATAAATATTTTTTTAATTATACACACTTAGTACTTAATTTTCAAACAGTTTAAATCTCAATAATCATAATATATGTGTTTGATATATGTAAAAAATATTAATATTCCAAACAAAGTGGTGAGTTTTAGGGTTTAATGGGCTCTTTCGTAAATTTTAAAGCTTTCAACCAAATTAGTGAGAATTTGTTAAGTTTAATGAGCTGTTTTATAAATATTAAAATTGTAAATTTGAAAAGAATAAATTTTTTATGTGGTATCACTTCTATCTTTTTGAAGTACTGGGGTGGTTTATGTAATAACTTAACAATGGGTACTTAACATAAAATAACAAACATGTGTCAAGAGT
This sequence comes from Escallonia herrerae, assembly GCA_033070095.1. Lineage (NCBI taxonomy): Eukaryota > Viridiplantae > Streptophyta > Magnoliopsida > Escalloniales > Escalloniaceae > Escallonia > Escallonia herrerae. The sequence continues at coordinate 491,994 of JAVXUP010000135.1, forward strand.
CAAAAGTCATCTCATCCATACTGCCAACATAGATAACATCGACCGACCGACCATTCTTCTTCTTCTCTGGCCGCACCCGCAAGCCGTTGCCTATAAGTCCTTCTCCTTCTTCTACTTCTTCTCTCCAGTCTCCTCTCTTGTCAGATTCCTTACCAGTGGTCGCCAACGTCGCTGGAGTGGCCGGTGGTCGCCGATGTCGCTGGAGTGGCCGGTGGTCACAGATCACCGGATATGCACCCGATATTTAAGATTTAAAAAAATAAATAAATAATGTTGGACACGCACCCACACAACACCCGACGCACACCCGCACCTGACACGTACCCAGTGCCAATGCTTCACCCTGAGTGCCGCACAAGTGCTTCATAGGATAAACATATCCATCAATATAAGAGGGCTTTATATCCTTCTCTACGAAACTAATAATTAGTCTAAATCCCAAATTCTCTCTTTGTTAATCGTCATGAGGTTCATGCAAGAAAAGAACAATGCTTCAGCCCATGCCAAAACATGTAAAAACGTCATTCTGATCAGTTCTTAATGCTTGAAGATTAAATGATGTGCTGCCATTTGTCTTTACGTTAACAAGTCATTTTCAAGTGAACTAGGAATATAGCGTATCTGACTCTGTCAAACATCAATATTAAATATTGCCTGATGGAAAGCATGTTCAACACTTCCCATGCACCCATGCAAAGTCAGGTCCAAGAAAAACCATTCATAAGTTTTTCATGTCCGTGTTATATTGTTTGGAGCATTTCTTACTCATGGGCAGCGGACATGCTATCCAGCCAGACATAGTAGCTACCTTAGCTGATGCAGTGCAATCAAGTTGATCCTCTAACATGTTTTTCACATGCTTAAGAGGTCATGAATGAGAAGAGGTAATTAAGGTCCTTTGAAATAGCCACATGTGTTTTCACATGCTTTAGAGGTCATGAATGAGAAGAGGTAATTAAGGTCCTTTAAAATAGCCACACATGTTTTCACATGTATAATAGTAGGAGACAATCAAGGGCATTGATGAGAGGAACCTCATGTTCTTTACTTTGCTCTATAAATAGAGCCTTGCAAATGTAATTGGCATCCAACTTCTGATTTCTATTAATATATTGGAGAGTTTATTTTCTCAAAGAGCTGTGTGCTCTTCTTTTGAAGTTATTAAACTGTGTGTTTAGTGCAACCATCGCTGTGTGCGTTGGTATATACATCCGTTCGATAGAAAATTTTCTATCCTGATTGCTTCCGCTACGTCAGTTGGCATCAGAGCAAGGATTGTGTATCCTGTGGAGATGGCCTCAGATGGAGCAGATAGTAGTCTCAATCCCCATGTCGCGCTCACCCAGCGAATAGACACTCTTGAAGGTTCTGTGCACGAGGTCTCACAGACTTTGGCAGAACTGAGAAGGGAGGTGGCTGCGATGAACGTCCGACAAGATGGGAACCCTGGTCGTAACCAAGAAGCACCTCGCGCTTATGCTCGTGGTGGCCTTCATTACGACGAACAGCCGAGAAGAAACCAGCACCGCCAACCTCCCGTTCAGCATGGTCCAGAGAGGGATGATTCTGACGTGGAACGAGAAGAGCGACCTCTGTGACAACAGAGGCGAGACCCTGGAGAATATGATTACAAATAGCGAGCCAAGGATGTGCCAAGTTTCTACGGCTCTATGAATGTGGAAGACTTCTTAGATTGGAGTGCCGAGCTGGACAATTTCTTTGAATTCCATGAGATTCCTATGGAGAAAAGAGTCATTTTGGTTGCTTACAAACTCAAGGGAGGAGCACAAGCCTGGTGGAAAAACCTACAGAATAATCGCGAGAGGCAAGGGAAATTGCCTATTTGAGATTGGAATCGGATGAAACGAGAACTGCGGAGTAGATTCTTGCCGCCAGACCACGAGCAGATTTTATTTGGCTTGTACCAAAATTGCAAGCAAGGATTCAGGTCGGTAGAAGAGTACACGACGGAGTTTCACAGATTGTCCTCGCGAAACAATCTTTCGGGACCGAGCCGCAACAGGTCATGAGGTACGTTAGTGGATTGCGATCTGCAATCCAAGAAAAGCTGTCACTTTTACCTATATACACACTAGATGAAGCCTACAACCTTGCCATAAAAGCCGAGAACCAACTAACTAGATTACCCGCCTATTCGCGAGGTAATAACTCTATTGCCGCAAGCCCTCGAAATAAGCCTTTAACTGAAACCTCCTCGAACAACCAACCTGTGACCAAAAACCAACCAATGGTCAAAAGCCAACCAGCGACACGATTTCCTCAGACAAATCAGCCCATTACCAACCCAACCGCGACCCGAAATAATCCATACGCGAGGCCTTTCACTGGAAAATGTTACAAATGCGGTGAGCAGGGGCATCGATCTGATCTATGCCGAGCTGCAATGGATAGGGGCAAGGTCAATCTAGCGACACGAGAAGTCGAGCTAGAAGGGATGACTGAAGATGAAGAGGCAGATGAAGTGTGTTATGCAGTAGTTAATAGGGAGGAAAGTGAAGAAATAGAGCCACTCTTTGTTGTTAAGAGGCTAATGTTGGCCCCTAAAACAGAAGAGGATCCACAGAGACATAACCTGTTTAGAACACGATGCTACATCCATCAGAAAATTTTCGAGGTGATCATAGACAGTTGGAGCAGTGAAAATATTGTCTCGCGGCAGGTCATAGATCGTTGAAGCTCCCTACTGATAAGCATCCAACTCCTTACAAAATTGGTTGGATTCGAGCTGCAGGAGAAATACGAGTAACCGAGAGGTGTCGTGTATCTTTCACTATTGGAAAGTACAAAGATGAAGTTTTATGCGACGTGGTAGAGATGGATGCCTGTCATCTTCTACTAGGAAGACCATGGCAGTTCGACATGGATGCAGTCCATAAAGGGCGGGAAAACACTTATTCTTTTCGTAAAAATGGAATGAGAATTGTGTTGGCACCTTTGAAGCCCGAGGAGAAACCACGATCCACTCCTACAAGGGGTAATACTCTAGTAGTGCTCGAGAAAAGGGAGTTTTTAGAAGAGATGAGACATGAACCAGTGGTCTATGCAGTGGTTGTGAATGATGAAATCAAAGGGGAATCAACGACGATGACCCCGAAAGAACTGAAGCCATTACTGGAAGAATTTTGCGAGATCATGCCCGAAGAATTGCCTGCAGCCTTGCCACCGATGAGAGAGATTCAACATCAAATTGATTTGGTGCCCGGAGCAAGCTTGCCTAACTTACCTCATTACAGAATGAGTCCAAAGGAGAATGCAATATTACAAGAGCAAATTGAGGATCTTTTGAGCAAGGGGTTGATCCGCCACAGTATTAGTCCTTGTGCCGTGCCTGCACTATTAGTACCAAAGAAGGACGGGTCATGGCGAATGTGCGTTGATAGCCGAGCAATCAACAAGATCACGGTGGCCTACAGGTTTCCTATCCCACGATTTGACGACATGCTAGACATGTTGGAAGGATCTAAGGTATTTTCAAAAATTGATCTCAGGAGTGGCTATCACCAGATACGAATCCGGGCTGGAGACGAATGGAAGACGGCATTCAAACTAAGGACGGACTGTATGAATGGCTAGTCATGCCATTTGGATTGTCGAATGCGCCGAGCACGTTCTCCCGACTGATGAATCAAGTATTGAAGCCATTTATTGGGAAGTTTGTTGTCGTCTACTTCGACGATATCCTGATCTATAGCAAAAATAAAGAGGAACATGTTGCACAACTACGAGAAGTATTCTCAGCATTAGTGGAGAATAAATTGTACATACATTTGAAGAAGTGCAGTTTTCTCGCAGACAAGTTGATGTTTTTGGGGCTTATTATAACCGCACAAGGAATCCGAGTCGACGAAGGGAAGGTTATAGCCATCCGAAATGGCCTACACCGAGAAATGTCAGTGAAGTTAGGAGTTTTCACGGGCTCGCAACTTTCTACAGGAGGTTTATCCGTGATTTCAGTACTATCATGGCCCCAATCACAGAATGTTTGAAGAAAGGAAAGTTCTTATGGGGAGAAGATGCCGAGAACAGTTTTGCTACCATCAAGGAGAGGTTGACTAACGCACCGTTGTTAGTTTTACCTAACTTTGACAAAGTCTTTGCTCTTGAATGTGACGCATCTGGAATAGGGATTGGAGCAGTATTGTCTCAAGATAAGAAGCCGGTTGCTTTCTTCAGCGAAAAGCTAAGCGATGCAAGAAGAAAATGGTCAACTTATGAGCTCGAGTTCTATGCCGTATTTCGAGCTGTTCGGTATTGAGAACAATATTTATTTCAGCGAGAATTTATATTGTATACCGATCATGAAGCCTTGAAGTATTTCAATTCGCAGCGCAAGATTAGTCGCATGCACGCGAGATGGTCAGCTTACCTGCAGAGGTCCACTTTTGTCATAAGGCACAAGGCAGGTGAAGAGAATAAGGTCGCCGACGCATTGAGCCGACGAGCAGACTTACAGTTATGCACACAGAAGTGACTGGATTTGAGCACCTACGCGAATTATATGCTGAGGATGAAGATTTTCGATCTATTTGGTCAGAATGTGTGGTGAAGCAATGTAAGGCCCCTTTTGTCATCCAAGACAGGTACCTATTCTATAATCACAGGTTATGCATTCCGCAGACTTCATTGCAAGAACGTCTAATCCGTGAGTTACATGGAGGAGGCTTAGGTGGACATTTAGGACGCGACAAGACTATTGCCTTGGTGGAAGAGAGGTATTTCTGGCCGAGTTTAAAGAGGGATACCGCGAGAATAGTAGAGCGGTGTATGGTTTGCCAAACAACAAAGGGCCGATCTCAGAATACGGGTTTATACACGCCACTACCAGTACCCGCCGGACCATGGGAAGATCTAACCATGGATTTTATCCTCGGATTACCGCCTACTCAATGAGAAAATGATTCTGTTTTTGTGGTGGTGGACAGATTTTCGAAGATGGCTCATTTTATCCCATGTAAGAAGACTAACGATGCGACCCAAGTTGCAATGTTATTTTTTCGTGACGTGGTGAGGTTGCATGGAGTCCCCGCAAGCATTACTTCGGATCGCGACACGAAGTTCCTTAGCCATTTCTGGAGAACTTTATGGAGGATGTTCCAAACTACCTTGAACTTCAGCACGTCATTTCACCCTCAAACAGATAGACAAACTGAGGTGGTGAACAAAACCTTGGGAAATATGATTAGGTGTTTGTGTGGAGACAAGCCTAAACAGTGGGATCAATTTTTATCGCAGGCAGAGTTCGCATACAACAATATGGTAAACAGGTCCACGGGAAAGTCGCCATTTCAGGTTGTCTATCAACGACCCCCCCGACATGTGCTCGATATGGTCCAAGTGCCTAAGCTTCCCGGGCATAGTATTACCGCAGAACGTCTAGCGGAGACCATTGAAACTATCCAGGCAGAGGTGCGACAAAATCTCGAAGAATATAATGCGAAGTACAAGGTTGACAGGGACAAGCATCGACGGGAAAAAGTATTCGCAGAGGGAGACTTGGTTATGGTACATCTCAGGAAGGAGAGATTCCCAGTAGGCACATATAACAAGCTCAGCAGGAAGAAAGTGGGACCATGTAGAATTCTAAGGAGGGTCAATGATAACGCCTATTTGGTCGCACTACCTGACTATTTGGAAATTTCTCCAACTTTTAATGTCGCCGATCTCTACCCGTTTCATCCAGATGATCCTTTATATCCAGGCGAAAACTCGAGGTCGAGGAGGTCATGAATGAGAAGAGGTAATTAAGGTCCTTTGAAATAGCCACATGTGTTTTCACATGCTTTAGAGGTCATGAATGAGAAGAGGTAATTAAGGTCCTTTAAAATAGCCACACATGTTTTCACATGTATAATAGTAGGAGACAATCAAGGGCATTGATGAGAGGAACCTCATGTTCTTTACTTTGCTCTATAAATAGAGCCTTGCAAATGTAATTGGCATCCAACTTCTGATTTCTATTAATATATTGGAGAGTTTATTTTCTCAAAGAGCTGTGTGCTCTTCTTTTGAAGTCATTAAACTGTGTGTTTAGTGCAACCATCGCTGTGTGCGTTGGTATATACATCCGTTCCAACTGACGTAGCGGAAGCAATCAGGATAGAAAATCTTCTATCGAATGGATATATATATACCAACGCACACAACGATGGTTGCACTAAACACACAGTTTAATAACTTCAAAAGAAGAGCACACAGCTCTTTGAGAAAATAAACTCTCCAATATATTAATAGAAATCAGAAGTTGGATGCCAATTTCATTTGCAAGGCTCTATTTATAGAGCAAAGTAAAGAACATGAGGTTCCTCTCATCAATGCCCTTGATTGTCTCCTACTATTATACATGTGAAAACATGTGTGGCTATTTTAAAGGACCTTAATTACCTCTTCTCATTCATGACCTCTAAAGCATGTGAAAACACGTGTGGCTATTTCAAAGGACCTTAATTACCTCTTCTCATTCATGACCTCTTAAGCATGTGAAAAACATGTTAGAGGATCAACTTGATTGCACTGTATCATTTGCAACCATCGCTGTGTGCGTTGGTATATACATCCGTTCGATAGAAAATTTTCTATCCTGATTGCTTCCGCTACGTCATTAGCAGTATAAAACAGAAGAATCATTAAAATGGAAAAAGCAAACCCATACTTGTGGTAAGCTAAAGGCTGTGCTATTATCACCCATAATAGCCAATGAATCGCGGATCTGGTTAACCTGCTCGAAGTAACAAGGAAACAATAAGATGAACTACTATAGTAACAACGTCATAATGATCACTATCTAGGGAGAGGACAGTACCTGGGCTATATTCTTGTCACCTGCGGCAATAAAAAGCACCTACAAATCAACCTGTGTTCTATAGTGTAGTATAATTATAATTGGTTTAACCCAGCCTGAACACGGATACAGGTACGAGAAAAACTAACCGTCGGAATTAGGGACGTGTTGAAGAGCTTCATCTATCATTTCTTGCACGGATTTCCCTTCTGCAAAATGCCAAAATCAAAGTGAAATAATGAAGAATCGAGATGCCCCTTGCCAAGAACTTCTCTCATGTCAAAAACCAGAATAAACTTAGGCTACAACATGATGTTACTATGCTGAAAGATGATATATTGGTTTAATGGAACCAGAAAACATAGCCAATAAGATGTAATAGTAGTTTACAGCCATCGACTGAACTACGTCTATTTACAAAATTTCAGCTTTATGTGTGGTAAATCATCATTAAGAAATTATGAAACCAGGTGGCTCCATAAATTCTCAAAGACTTCCAAAAAATGATCTGAACTTACGTAAGAAATCACGCTGTATAAGCCACAGGAGCTTAGCCGGTTCAAAGGCAACATCTTGCCCCTGCAAAAATATCCACGTTCACTCAATCATATGCACAACCAAACTAGACTTATAATTCACTTTCTTTTCTGTTTCCCTCTTGGTGTCTCTCACTTAAGAAAGAGATGCGAGGGCCTTCGTCACAAGAAGATAAATCAGGAGCAAATGCGATTTAAATATTACCTTCACTCTGTGCATCACATACAAGAAACACAAAAACACATGAGATACGTCAGTGTCAGGAGCCAAAAATGGAAGCTGAAAAACAAGAATAGGAAAGAAACATTATGTAAAAGCAACTACACGAAATAAAATAAGTTGCTCGAGCCCCAGATTATAAACCTTCCATAGAACTCTTCAGCAAGCTCAACTGCAAACGACAACCGTGATATGTCTGCTTCACGAATCTAAAAATGAAATATGACCAACATATTAGTCGTCCAGGATAAATACCTTCACTCTGTAATACAGGCAGCAGGAGGTACCTAGAGGTGAATATCAATGCCCGTCGATCCACAAGTAAGATAAAGAAGTAAAACAAATTGCTGTAACTCCTTCAATTTAATGAATTATGTTTTATGAGAAGCTTTTATGACACCAAGTGAGAGCTAAGCTAAAGTTGTGCATATTCTTTTGGAGCTAATACTAAGTTACAGTCATAAACCATGACAGTGACTACAATGGCTGAGTGGCAAGCATAGCTTGAATGAAGAACTTTGTTGTGAATCATTCTACCTTGAGAGACACTTCAATTTTACTCAATGCAATGGAGATGTAATAACCAGCTACTTTGTCAAGCTGCCAGCCCTGGCACCGGATAATTTTGGAGAGGAAGCTACCTAGCTTAATAGTAAAACCAAAGATGACGTTCTAACTACAATTATTTTCCGAGTTAATTTGAATTTAATCCTGCCAAGTGTCACCCGCAGAGAGTGTAAATACCAAAAGTGCTCCCATAACAAAATAGTTTAGAGGGTGTAAACACCAAAAGTGCTCCCATAACAAAATAGTTTATGATGGCTTTCTCTTGGTAATACTGCAGTATACATTTTCCGAGTTAATTTGAATTTAATCCTGCCAAGTGTCACCCGCAGAGAGTGTAAATACCAAAAGTGCTCCCATAACAAAATAGTTTAGAGGGTGTAAACACCAAAAGTGCTCCCATAACAAAATAGTTTATGATGGCTTTCTCTTGTAATACTGCAGTATAGATACTCTACATATCATAAGAACAAATCCCTCAGCCCAAAATGTTTGACCCACCACAACCTGCCACTAAACTACGGAAAAATGATTCACAAGCGCCTTCTCTTCCTATCTTACAGTTACAGCCCAGGTAGATGATGAATGATTCATGGACATCACAATTTTCATCTTCTAACACAATTGTATGGTCCGCATGATGTTTAACCAAATGAAATAAATAAATGAAAAAGTTACAAGCAGAGCGACAAACCGTCTCAGGTAAGTTATAGATAAGCACAGAACTCAGAACTGTTGCCAGAGCAAATATCCTGCAATACCAAGAATCAGATGAGTGCACAGCTATTCGCATGCATAAAAGAAGCTGGGAATAATTCATGACTTCAAGATCACCTATCATCGTATACATTTGACTTCCCAATACTTTCAAAACCCTCAGTATCAAGGTACAATACAGAAGTCTTTACTCCATCCACATCCATTTCAAGTGGAGTTCCCCATACCCATATTCCTGGAAGAATCACATAGTGGATTTCTTAGGGATATCTAAATAAGTATAACTGTGCAGATCCATGGCATTGTGAAGATAACCCTGCATCTACCTTTTGTTTTAGTATCACGCATGTGCCCAACGCCAAAACCTGCAAAGTGCAAACTTCATAGCTGAGAAAACCACTGTCTACACATTACATATAAGTAGTTGTGAACACCAAATCGAACTAGCAGTGTTGGAAGCACACCTTCGTCACAAGACAGAGACAGAAGCTGATTAAGCAGAAATGATTTCCCAGAGCGATATGGGCCAATCACCTGATAAGACGACCGCGTAAACATGGATTAGTAAAAATTAGCTATTCCACATGTGCACCACAAAAATTTGGGGCTATTGTGGAAGTAGAGGATACTGAGGTGAACCAGAAAAGGAAGCATAATCAGTTAAATTCTATCCTAAAGTACAGAAGACGTGGAAACAAGAGGCTTACTTTTTTCCTGATCAGATCAATAGGAACTAAATATCCCCACTAAATGCATTTAGGGTAGTGGTAGGGACAAGTCTCAGTACCACTGATCCCGATTCAAGATAAATTCATGAGGAAGTGGTATCTCTTTAGGATCTACGCCAGCGTTAGTAAGCTTTTCAATCGGTAAGGTACTCTAGGGCCGTTTTCAAGTAGTGTTCGATCGATTACGTATTTTACATAAATATTAAATTTTCTAGAGCTAAAAAGCAAAAAGTAAGTCGTGGAACCTGCTTGGTTTGCTTTGGACAAAAATTCTTTTTGTGAATTAACTTAATAAGGAGAAATTTACAAAATACAGAAAAAATGATTTTTGATGTAATCGTTTGCTTGGCAGAAATGTTGAGATGAGCCCAAACATTGTGTTATCAAAAGTTACAATTTTTTTAACCACAGAGAAAAAGTTCACCTGTTCCCCAAAGACAGGTTTAGAAAACCCAAACATGCAGACACCAAGTAACAAAGAAATTGTGAATAACATAATTTTTACGAATATGTTCCAGAAATTGATCCTGAAACTGCAAACAAGTGATACTGAATAGCCTCTAAAAAAATTTTAGGTGCTACTGTGTATTGATCTCAAGCTTACAGCAACAGCTGCAATAGGAGTAGTTATTCTCTCAATTGCCTCCAATCCTGCCCTTGAAAGACGAAGTTTTGTATGACCAGGGTCAGGTTCTACAATAGGAAACCTGTAAAAAGAGAAAAGAAGCATAAGCACCCTACACATGTATTACCTACAAATTCAAAGATCTGTACTTGCATTTATACCTGGCTATGTCTACTTATCAAGCACTGCTGTTATTAATTGTTGATAGAAAGATAACAACAACGCCATGATGAAAGATTAGTGATATTTTTGTATGTGAACCATACTTTGTTATTGACGTGCCTTTGCTGAGTTCTTTTCCTCTTTAGATTTATAATGTTATGTCAATGTCGTGCCATCTCTGAATCTCTTTCTAAGTCAATGCTTCATAAACCATGATAGTGGTTGCTCTCTATTAGTCTCCACTAACTCTTGAGCATCCAGGCCAAAAGATGAATTTAAATACTAATTAGTTGATGAGGGACTGCACAGCTTAAAAACAAAAACAAAAACAAAACTATTCTTGGTCCAGTAAACAGTCTATTCAAATTGGTCCTAAGTCCTTCAACTACTATTTTCTACGTTACTTGCTGACTCAAAAAACAGAACCGAAGCAGCATTAGTCGCCATAAAAAACAATAGCTTTTCTGTTGTTCATGCAGGTAGCATAATCTCAAGTCTGAAGTTTCTCAGGTAATTTGTGCCGTATATCGTATAACAAAAGTTTATTTATTTTGTATCCCAAAAACATGGCCTTTAGAAGAGAGCTCAAACCCTAAATAGCATTCCAGTACATAAATCCAAATTGAGAGATAAGACTGCAAAGCCCAAATACTATACCCCTAAGCTTCAGGATCGAAAATGTGCATTTACTGATACACTCAAACATCTAAGACCATACACTTGATGTGATAAAAACAAGAATAGGATCAACGCAGCAAGGGCCTCAATAGATTCTCATCCTTTGGCAATCATAGACAATTATTCAGCATGTATTACTCCTAATCTAAATGTTTCCTAGAACCCAATCCTTGAATACGTTGCTGCCAAACTAACATCGTATTCATAGCCGACTAACGTAGGAACCACTATGTCATGAACTTGATACTGGGACTTTGCTCTTCATATCCACTGTATTAGTGCCGGAGCCTACCAAAAGTGCGACTTATATTTTCTCCTATTTGTCTACATCATCACCTGATTTAGCAACGCCTCAACCCGATAAAATTTCATGCTACGTCATCCAACTAAGAAGGACCTGCAATAATCCAATAAGCAAACATGCTTTCTTCAGAACTGAAAAAAAGTTCATTGGTCCTGTTGGCTAGGCGACTTCCTGTGTACTCAAGTAATAAACCACATTGCATATCAAATATATCACAAAATATAATCAACCTAACAGCAAATTATGAGGGGGGGAAAACCTGAGTCAGTTTTATTGCTTTCTTGTAATTACATAGACCTGAATGTCGAGTTCAAACTCGATGACTACGCAAGATGGCGGCTTATGAAGCATGCATCCTATATACTTAATTAAAACAACTTACGCTTGATGAAGAGTCTCAATTGAGAAGGACCCAAATGCGAATAAGCAAATAAAGACCGAAAATACAGCCACCCGGATTGAAATCTCCACCATTGATCTGAGCAGAAAAAGGAAGTTATCTTGCAAATGCGGTGCAGTCACGAGCGGTTGTAAGGAACTGCAGGCAATGCGATGCCGTTAGACTGCAATAAATACAAGAAAAGACTGGTTTTGACGACATTGGGAAGATGGAAAGTGGGGATCTCAAGAAGCCATGACCGAGGGTGCAGGTTAAGAATCGTGGACACTGGTTTTCTTGACTTTGCTCAGATTGGAGAAAACCTCAAAAGATGATTTTACGGTGAGAAGAAAGGTAGTCAAAAAGGTAAAGAATGAAAGATTGATCGAATTACGGTTTAGAGATTTAAGGAGAAGAATTGTTCAGTCAGATCCGTCAGAAGAAACAACGGCAAGAAAACGCAGGTTGTGAGGGTATTCTTGTCAATTGAACACTAGTTTACTGTTTTGGAGTATATATATATATATATAGTTTTCATACGAGGTTCCTAATGTTTGGAAGACTTTTCAAAGAGTTGCTAAAATGGGGCAATTCAATTTGTCTTGCGATCATATTGTCCGTGGTTACACGTCATCCATCTTAAGTACAGTATTACTTTTATTTTTGATAAGAAATTTTTTTTGTTGTTATTCGAATAGTAAGAAGTTACTTATAATTTTTTTTATAATAATAATTAACAGTCACTAAATATTTTTATAAAATTTTCTACTAATACTTTTAGGAACAATGCTCGGTAACTTTTTTTAACGTGATTAAATAAAAATAACTAAAAATATTTAACGACAAATAATTTTTTTCTATAGAAAGGGTTATGGATATCTCCTTACAATTCGAAGAGTAGTTAACAAAACTTTTCCTTAAAAAGTCTTCTTTACATAGAGTCTTTGTTTATGTCAAAAAATAAAATAAAAGACAAAAACAATCCTAAATTTTCAAGTTCATCTCTCACCCAAATATGTATCAAGAGGTTTTATCATGTAGTTAATCCCTAAACTCCTGAGGACCCCCCCCCCCCCCTTCCATAAAAGTCATGATAAGATTCTTTTTTCCTACGATTTCTATTTTGTTAGTTGAATTTTTGGTTTACTTGGTACATTTCAATGGATTCACCGAATGATGATAATGGAGGGAAAGAATGCCCGTACGAGTATACATGTACGCGTATGTCAAAGATAGTTGTTGGATCATATCAGATCATTATATTAAAGTGTGTCTAACTCAAATTATCATTCCTTCCATAAAAGTGACGCAAAGATATCTTTTTTGTCACGTGATGAATTGGGGGTTTACTTGGTCGATTTCGACGGGTTTCACAAGAGTGATGATAGAGGGAGAGAACATTATCCATCGTCGATGTCATATGAGTATGCGAACACATTCTTCAAGATAACTATTGCTTCATACCATATCACCGGATTTAATCATGTCTCACTCACCCAAAATCTCCGTGGTGAATAAATTTTTAGTTGCACCTCCAAGGACAATATAGGCAAAATCAACAGATTTTTTTTATTCATCTCTAACACTGTAAAACTAGTTTTATGTAGTTCAAAATCTCCCATAGATTTTTACTGACTATAAGTCAAATAACATTAGTGGTCATGTTCTTTCAAGATCTTAAAATTTGTGATGCTTGGGCATGGTCTTTAAGCATTTCCATATATGGAAACAATAGAAGACACCCCAACCCAACTATTGTATTGGGCTTCGCTTGATATCGCAAGTCTTATCGGTCTAATTCTCAAAGATAGAGGCCAAGCAGATTAATCACTGCCGTTAATCGGGCCTATCATGGTGGGTTGGCAAAGTAAAGCCAAAGCCCAATTAGTCGTATTCTAGCAGGTCCAATTCCATTACTTCCGGCAGTCCGGCCTCTCTACGACTCCGTCCTTGAAAGGTTGCGAAAGAAAAAATATATTCGGTGGTTGTCTAACGTCACCTATCTAGGTAATGTTATACTATCATTAACAATCTTACCAACTCAACAAAGTGATCATGCAGAGACGACAATAGTAAATCTTTATTTTAGGTAATCATGGTTATTCAAATTTAAATTTTCACTAAAAATTTGAAAATCACGCTCACCGATTTCTGCCATCAATACATTTTCATTTCAATTTCTTGTTCCCTTTCTTCACCTTTATATTCCATCTCTCTTCTCTTTTATTTTCACTATTATAAAAAAAAATGTAAAAGCTAGTATCTAGATCCCTTCATTTTAAATTACAGCCTCCTCAACCTCCAGGGCTGTTATTGGCTCATATTCATCATCCCTCATTCAATGACTCTCACAAGCTTCGTAGCATTAATCACTCCCATCAGTTATCTACCTACGGTGACAAACTCAGTTTCTCCCGGTGAAGTCAGTTGAATGCAAGATTTATCGCTTTAATACATATTACCACAACACAAGAAATTAGTAATAACATATAAGAAACAGTACAGTCAGTCGACATCTGTAAAAATGTAAAGATTTCATTCTTCGTAATATCCAACTATAATCTACTAGTACATCCTCTGAATAAAATGTACTCCCAAAAAGATTAATAAAGCACATCCGACTACTATTCAATTTTGCAGTGCTCTTAACTTGTCGATGACATTTTGAAATTCAAAATATAAGTTTGATTTCCAAGTAAGTTTATTTTTGAAACTCTTGCATTATGTTCTAATTTGGCCAAGTAGTGATGGACTTTACACCGGATGATCTTGTGGTTTTTGTTTCACTGTAGGTTTAGATATTAGCATTTGATTTGTAGTCTTTGGATGGCAATTTGGATCAAGATATTGCAGTCCAGTATTCGTTTGATACTATGGTTCTCATTATGCTTTTGGTTTATGAGAGTCACATGAGTGGCTGAACAATTTGGGAAACTTTATTTCGGTTTTTAGAGGCTTAGAATTAAGTAGCTTTCGTGATGATTGCGTTGATTTTTTTTCTTTTAATTTTATTTTGGTGGATGCAGCACATACGGGAGCATGGCAACTCTTATAGCTTGTTTGCCGGTTTTTTTTAAGAGATAAAGGGAAGGAAAAGAAATGAAAGTGACTACTTTCCACTCCTTTCTCTAGTTGTGAGTTTTTTTTTTAAGAGAGAAAGAAGAGAAATTGGAGGAAAGTTTGGACTTCTTTTGTCTTTAAGTCTTTCCTCCCAAAATTGAAAAGAAACGGAGAGAAAAGAAACTCTCATAAGTAATATTTTAATAATGCACACACTACCCTTGAGACAATAAAGACTAAATTTTTAATGACTTTTCAATTGTATGAATCTTCCTCCTACCCCATATATAGTGACAATTAATAACCGCTAAATATCTTTAATGACTTTTCTGTTAATACTTTTAGCGACAACTCTTAACAGCACCATGACCTAGACTTGACCACAGTAGAAGTCCAGTCGTGCTAAATTCCAGTTCACGGTCTTGTCATTTAATTGGTTTTTGGTTTACACGTGTTCAATTTGATTGAATATTATATTGTAACTGATTTGATTTAACATTCTTTATGAAGATATTTATTAACATTCTTTATCAAGACATGTACGAACCATCTTCTTTAATTGTTTTACCTTCCCTTGTTAGTAAAAAGTTACATTCCATGTGCATTAAACAATATAAATTTGAACTTAAATGTCACATCATGAGTTTTCACTTTCACCTGTTATCACATGCTCATTGTGCGAATGGCTATAATATTCAGTAACGCGAAGAAAGAAAAAAATTGGGTAGATAAACTCCTGAACATTTGGGATCTCAGATGAGTGACTCATTAGGATAGGGGTGCGCATGAGACTTAAACGCTAAATCATATAGCAGCGTGTGATTCCATAACTTAACTGCACAGGACTTTGCAACGACCATAACATCGACTAAGTACTAGAATGATTCACAACAAAAGAAGAAGAAGAAGACTTAAAGTCTCATTTATATGTAATGTGATCATATATGTGTGAAAATGTCCCACTTCCGTGACACCGTTCTTCGCCTTAAATTGCTTGAGAAACCAATGCTCCATTCTTTGGTCATTAAAATTCCAGTTCACATATTTAACACTTCGAAATTTGCAATATGTAGAGACACATGTGAAGGCCATGTGAACAACTGAACATAATTATTTCACTGTTGAAATTCGGCCAACCTCGTCCTTCAAAGTCCCATGTTCACATCCTTTCTTCCAACTACATCTGCAAGTTGCTTATGGTTCCCAACCAGCTCTCTTCCCTCATTAAAACGAGTTGCTCGATCAAGGTCTTCCCCACCCGACAACCATCCTTCACAAGTGTGCCCACGTATTTAACACTCGCATAAATCTTCCAAAAGCGACGTCTAGGTGATTGGCGATCGTACACCACACACCGCTAAAATAATTTATATGATATATATGTCTGTTCCAAAATAAGTGTTCTTTTCGACTTCCACACAATTTTAAAAGAACTACGATTGGATTAATTGACTAGAGTAACTTGATATATTTTCATTTCTGGCAGATTGAATGATGTTGGATGAAATATCTTTGTGTACTTACTGTCACTGGTGACTAACTTTCAACATTAAAGGAGTACGTTTGGGCGAATGGTACTCATGAGTGCATAAGTTTCCGATTAAGACAGTTATTGGCCGGCTAAAAATAAGAAAAAATGATTATATTGAAGAACGATGGAGTATATACTTTGTCTTTTTTACAAAAATTATGCCTCATAAACTATAGAGAATTGATCCGTAGATGTTTCCCGCTGAGAGTGTCCTGAAAAAAGACATTTGTCATTTGCATTCTATTTTCAACATTGAATTTCTTAGAAATAAATAAAAAAACGAGAACATGCAACTAAAGGATCTAATAAATGAAATATATAAGTGGCCATTTACAGTCACGTGATTTTTAAACTATTTTTTTCGAAGCATTTATGACAAAAATTGCATGTACCGTGCAACAGCTAGTTATAAACAACTTCTTTTTTGTTTTTGTTTGATACAAGTCGTTTATTTATTTCAAGTTCTGGAATATATCACAGTTACTTACGTTACAGCGTTGACAGATAAGAAAGTAACGAAACCTGTTACATCAAAAAAAAATGTAAGATATATTTCACGCTTCACATAAACTGTAATTCTAGCCGTCGGAAACAACTTATGCAACATTTACTTCCTTCCAAACTTTCCAACTATATAAAGCAGTAAAGGCTACCTTGTCTCTGAATCGAAACAAGGCTTAAATGAATTTAATTATTATATTTGGGCAACAACTAGAGGTACAATTTCCTTTCAAAGTGAGGGTTGACAAACATTACCGGTACTGAAAGTGAAATAAATTCTTTCCAGCTTTTGTGAAATTTCTCCGAAACTCTCAAGCAACTCAACAATTGTCAGCCCATTAAAGTTGTTGCACTTGTAAACCTACCCAAGTACCAGGTCTAAGAACAAAGTCCGTATTAAATTGACGGTGCAAGGCCGAAAGGTGACAGTTACCCATATATCTTAAATAATGTCCAAAGGCCACATACATATAAGACTTAAAAGGGTAACGTGAATCAGGCTGGTATATCTACCTCTGCACATGGAGAATCTCAGCGTTGAACTCGTTCTATACAAAGACAAAAAGAATTGAAGTTGGCCGGTCCGTGCTAAGCGTTTTCATTATCGCCGAGTATCGGTCGCGGTCGGTCGTTATCACATTTTTTTATTATTCTTATGATGCAGTTGGAGCCTATCGGCAGAAACAAATCTCAGTCTATTATTTCGATTTGTAACTTATTTTGTTATTGAATTGAGTTGTGTAGATTTTTGTACATACACATAAAAGATTTGAAAACACACAAAAAAAAAAACTTTTGTTTTATGGCTGTTCCTTATGCGTCTTCTTCGGCTCGATTAGGCATTATTAATGCGAATCATAAAAAGGTGCGCGCAGAAACTATTTTGGTGTTCTAGACATGCAACGGTCATATCATAATAAAAATAATCTTGTCATTTTGTGAAAATTCGTCCTCTTTTAGTACGAATAAAGCGAGTATGAATTCGCATATTATTATCACTAAAAAAATTCTACAAATAAATGGCGTGAATTTGATTCCGCCCTAATACACAAGGATGCCGTGTACACACACAATCCAGCACTGAGACGTGTGGTCATGGGCTTGACATTAATTCCATAGTTCATTCTTGTTTCCTAATTTCAATGTGACTGCCTGTCCAAACAAATATCACATGCATAGGAGCTGAAACGAAGCAACATTGGGGCATGTTATTCAGCAAAAGCTGCAGCCTAACTTGCCTTCTATAAGATTCTTTAGGTCGATCGTGTTTCATAATCAGGTAAGGATCCCAACAATAGACAACTGGACTGTAACCCGTGCAATGACAAAATTTTAGTAGTTTCTTTCATCGTTTCTTTTTTCTTAAGAAGATATACAGGGATTTTTTGTTTGTTCCCTCAGGACGTAGAAAGATTCCCGCCATTTTCTGGGAGCATTTGGACTAATGACTCGTTGCATGAGAGAGAGATGCTTACATATTCTGTACACTCATTTCCTTTTTTTCAGAAGGGATCAAGAAAACCACAAGGAGACAAAACATCAAGAGATCCCGTCTCAAAACTAGAATATCAATTGAAAACTTTAGCTCTGTTTGATAACAATTTCAATTTTAGTTTTCAGTTTTCAAAAAAAAATTAAGAGAAGTTTATTATTATTATTATTATTTTTTTTACAAAAACAAGTGGGTGTTTGATAACCCAATTTTTATTTTGAGTTTTTTTTTGTGGTGGTTTTTGGTGGTGGGGCGTGGCGGTGGCCGACGGCGGTGGTGACCGGCCGCCGGCAGTGGTTGCAAGCGGTGGGAGGGTGGTGGTGGTCTAAAAAAAAACCTAAACTGAAAATCGAAACTCATTTTTGGAGTTTTTAAAAACAGATTTGACTTAAAATTTAATTTTTTAAACTGAAGATAAAAAAACGAAAACTGATTAATAAACGCGTTTATTTTTTTCAGTTTTCAAAACCCTTGGTTATTTGCTACAAAGTCTTTGTCAAACCAAACTTTGATAACACATGGATTTGTCGAACGACGACCTGAAAAACTGAATCTAAAGGTACTGAGATGAAAGGATGGGAAAATAGGGAGAGACAGGAAGGGGATGTTTACATGTAGATGCACCCTAAAAGCATGATGGCTAGGTTGTTTTTTTTCCTGAGCTAATACAAAGAGAAGTAAGAAATAAAAAAGTAATTGTTTCCAAGGGAAAAAAACCATTGAGGCATAAAAAAAATACTTTAATAACAATAATAAAAATAACATATGAAACGTGGCACAGGAGCGTAATAAATACCAGTACTTTAATTGGTAAGCCATTCATTACCATGCACAATCTTCCCCCCTATAAAAACAGCAGTGAAGCTCACTACTGTCCTTGTGGTTTGAAAGATTTCTGAACTCACCGTAGAACTTGAAGAATCACACTGCATGCAATTATTTTATCATCATGCCCATCCTCAACTTCACTTGTTCTACCATCATCATGCCTATCCTCAACTTCACTTTGACATATATCTCAGAGTTTTACTGGAACAACCCCAAGCTTGCAGTAACACTGGCACTCTCGTCGTGCTTAACCCTATTGTCACTTTTTCTCATGAACCAGCGCTCGCACAAAGTTTTCCTCGTTGATTTCACGTGTTATAAGCCTCCGGTGACTCAAATGTGCCCTAGAGATGTAACGTTGGAGCACGCAAGGCTCTACGTTAATGCTTCGGAGGAGACGTCGAATTTTATGAAGAAGACTATGGAGAGATCAGGACTGGGCGACTCCACATACTTGCCGGAGGCTTTACTGAGGGAGCATCCAAATCCATGCATGAAAGAGGCGAGGAAAGAGGCAGAAATGTCGATGTTCGGATCCATCGATACGCTGTTGGAGAAAACCAGTGTCCAGTGTAAGGAGATAGGGATATTAATTGTTAACTGCTGCATTTTCAATGTGGTACCATCTCTTTCCAGCATGATTGTGAATAGGTACAAGCTGAGAGAGGATGTCATAAGCTATAATCTAAGTGGAATGGGATGCAGTGCCGGAGTTTTGGCTATAGGCTTTGCCAAACAGCTCCTCCAGGTTATTTATTGCTTACTCTTATCTCCTCAGATTTCAATGAGAACATGCACGTTTTGGCACTTGATCTTCTAGCCAGAAGCACAATTTTTGTTTGTAGCTATAAATTTAGAATGCAATACCAATGCTTTTACTATAGCCGATGTTGCGAAGCTACTTCAAGCTTCTCTACAGACTTCATGACACATGTTAGAAATGTGTTTCAAATTTGACTATTTTATATCTAAAAATAAAATAAAGTTCATTGAACCCTAGTTTTCAAAAAGATAAATTCCATGAACTTGAGACTTATTAAGTTTCTAAATGGTTTTATTCTTCGAACATTATTTTTGTAAATGAATGTGAAGATTCATGAACTTAGGTTCATGTATACTCCTTAGATAAGATTAACCTTTCTTTTAGTTCATTGTATTTTATAAGATTCATCGATGAATTTGGAATTGGTATGGTTCAAAGAACCTGATAAGGTTCAAATAAGAACATACATTCTTCTACCACTATATAAAGGGGTAAATGGTTGGAAGTTGAATATAAGACAAGAGAAGATATATCATCTTCACTTGAGAGAAAAGAAAATATTTGAACAAAAAATTTGTTTCAAACTAAAGTTTAGGTGAATACACGATCCATTGTAGAGAAGTGCAACTCTCTTGGATAAACAGTGAATCTGTGTTTGGTTGAATCCCGAAGATAGAGCTGCCAAGTTAGTCTTTCGTTTGCACGTGGGAGAGGCTTCAACTATTTTCAAGAAGAGTTTACGCGCTTCTAAGTCTCGATTCTTTCATTATACCAATTCGGGCATTATGGTTTATTATTTCTAAATTTTTACGTGCATTAATTCCAACAACACATACTCACACTCTTGGCCTCAGACATAGAGCATGTGTTGAAGTTGCATCTGGTTCAACATATTGGTGATTCACAGATTCTTCTGTTTGAAAATGAACTCAATGAATTTCATGCCATTGTAAAGAGAGGAGTTCTTTATTTCTTTTATCCACTCCTCGGGACCGAACCTAAATTGTGCTAACGATTGTCCAATGAAATTTGTTCAATAGGTGCACCATAACTCGCCATTGTAAAGAGAGGAGTTCTTTATTTCTTTTATCCACTCCTCGGGAACGAACCTAAATTGTGCTAACGATTGTACAATGAAATTTGTTCAATAGGTGCACCAAAACTCTTACGCTCTGGTTGTGAGTACGGAGAACATCACCGAAAACTGCTACTTAGGGAGTGAACGGTCAAAGATCCTAATCAACTGCCTCTTCCGCGTTGGTGGGGCCGCCATCCTCCTCTCAAACCGGCCGTCCGATCGTGGGTCATCAAAGTACCAACTCGCCCAGACCGTCCACACCCACACAGCGAGCTCTGATCGTTCATACAACTGCATCTTCCAAGAAGAAGATCTAGAAGGACACGTGGGGGTGACCATCACCAAAGATCTTCTAGCCGCAGCCAACAAGGCCATACAATCCAACGTGAGCACACTCGGTCCCATGATCCTTCCCGTATCCGAAAAGCTCCTCTTTCTGGCAAACTACACAATGAGACACCTCAACCTGGCAAAACTCAAGCCGTTCAGTCCTGATTTCAAGAGGGCTGTTAATCACTTTTGTGCACACGTTGGCGGGAAGCCAGTGCTGGACGAACTGGAGAGAAACCTAGGTTTTAATGATGCTTACATGGAAGCTTCAAGGATGACACTCTACAGATTTGGCAACACTTCTAGTAGCTCAGTGTGGTATGAGTTGGCCTATTCTGAGGCTAAGGGGAGGGTCCAAAAGGGTGATCGTGTGTGGCAGTTACAGTTTGGATCTGGCTTCAAGTGCAGCAGTGCAGTATGGCGTGCATTGAGGAACATTGATTACGATAAGACGAATCCGTGGAGCGAGGAGATTGATGAGTTTCCGGTGCACCCGGACAACAACGATGAAGCCTTCCCTTTCTATTTTGAATCCTCAAAATAACCATGGCTGTGGTTATGGTACTTATAATTTTCCTAGGCACCAAAGTAAGTTTCTTTATTGGTCTCTCAGTTGAAACCACCAATCTTATCTACATTTTTTCTTAGAAAGCCTTTGATAATGTTGTCCTTTTGAGGAGGAAATCTTCTTTTAGGTCATGGGCAAATTAGATATAAGAAACTAGGGAAAGAGTTAGGAGTGCCGCCCTCTCAAACTAATGCCCACCGCAAAGATCAAATCTGCCAGAATCACGGACTCAGCACTGGAGGCATCACTGTTACTTCTTCTTGGTCCGCCCCCAAGTTTGCAGGATTATCTGCATATTCATTGCCCTCCCTTGGCGTGTGTTTCAGCCCAAAAACTTACAAGGTTTTTTAAAGGTGGTAATAAATTTGAAGTGTTTGAACCTTACAAACTACTGGTTTAGACAATGCTCATCCATCATTGCTACCATTGTTACTACGAACAGTTCGTTATACACAGTATAATGACAATGGCAACATATATTTCCAGTATCAAGTGTCCATCCAAATCTAGACTATATAGGCAGGATATCTAGAAAGTGTATCTGTGAAGTACTTAATTGGCATGACATGAATTTCACAGGTCTCACTTTCAGTATCGGATTACAAAAGTACTGTTAATCAAACAACTTCTTCCAACATCCTCATTCTCTCCTCTCGGTCTCGGTCTTGCCCTCTCTTGATGGCAAATAGATTGGAGCGGTGGAGCAACGATCGTTGCTGCATCTACAATTTTATGTATATATGAGGCTTTCTGGCTCAATGCTTAGTGATTTCTGGTCTATTGGTCGAAGATTAACCATGCAGAAGTTAGTCAAGTTCCTAAACTTGCGTATCAATAACTAAGCGGCTAATTGTCGATCGAGTGTTCAGTTTAATCTTTGTGATTTCTCGCGTGCATCTAATCACTCTTTCAGGGAATCTCGCACCATGTTCTTGGCTCTCTCACCGCCATACTTGCTTACAAGCGTCATAAACAAAAGTTCCTTCGTGCCTGACATGGTTACAAACCTTAAAAACCTTGTAAACTTATATTATACCCAACTAGCTCTCATAAATCCGAGCCAAGCTCAGGTCTGTTTTTTAAATAAAGTATACTATAAGGTTTTAAAAAGTGTATCGATGTGTACCACATAAACAAAAAAAATAACAGTATAAAAATATATTATTTGGCTACAAAGATTAATCTTAGTACCTAAATCAATCACGACTAACTTAAGTGAAATATGAAAAGATGAATTCCCTTGCATTGCTTCTAACTTTCGATTATTAAATAGCGTTGTTATTTTTTTATTAGACTACATGCAATAATTATGAGATATTTTCATGTACATGTGTGTTTACATGTAATTTTATTATACTGTAAGTTGAAGGACAAATAATAGATAGCGACACAATGGAGCCGCTGGTTACTTGTCTTCTTTTGTTTAATGTTGTCAAATAGTATCTTAAATGAATATTTGTTTAGCACTTAGTATAGTAGAATAATCATGGTGCCATATAAAATTAAATAGCGAAGTTTTAATTAAAATATGATGATGCTATCAAGTATCCCTTTTTAATTGTAAATGTTATACCGATTTAATTCTTTAACTTCAGATGGTCTTTAAGGTATTACATATATATATATATATATACACACACACACACACACACACACGTTCCTGAGATTATTATAACAATTAAGTAAAAATTTAAAATAAATAAATTTAACTGAACAACCGCATAATATCCAATATTTTATGTATATGTTTTTCTTTAATTCTTGTAAGATGCTAGTAATAAGAATATTTAATTTATGAACATGCCGCGTACTTATTTTAGAGTAGATATTTTTCACATTTTTATGACTATTATTTATCGCCAAATTATAGTTTCTATATCTATAAAATGCATTTAGTGATATTTTTTTTCTTCATAAATTACACTTATTTTAGCACACCATAATCTAACATTGTATAACAAATTACGTCAGGTTATATCTATAATTATAATCAACTTGAAGAAGATAACAAATATCATTATATTAGGCTAATATTATAAAGCGAGAGTTAATCAATTATTTGTTATTGAACTCGCACAATAGTCACCAGTCATACATGTAATCAATTCCATCATAATCAGAATTAAATTTTAATACTTATAAGTTGTCTAAAATTTACTATTTATTATTTTTAATGAAAATTTAATAAGTATTACTGAAAAAACTTTTTTATTGATCATAAGGGCTCTATATATAAACAAATTGGTAAATCATTAGTTTTGTAAAATTAGATGCATATATTTTTGCATCATAAATATTTTAAATATTCCTAAAATAAAGTAAATAAGAATTATTTGATTATTTTTTAATGAATGTGATTTATTTTCAAATTTTCATATATTTGATATAGCCACGAGGTCATATAATTTTTTCTACTAAATCTCATATGTCATTTTTGTTTTCTAGATACATAATTTTTTATTTTTGTATGAGAGAGTTAGTTTTAAGGACATGATTGTCAAAATTAAAACCTAATAAGTTAATACATTTAGAGTTTTAGAATTAATTTTTACATTATATAAGCTTTCCTAATATAGCCTTCATTACAGCAATTTTAATTAACAATAATTGTAAATTATTTGTTGATAGTGTGCTCTCACTTATAAAATACAGTCAATTTTTTATTTTATGAAAACATTTGAAAAGCTGTATATTATATTGATAAATCTTTACATCCATTATGGTAAGCATATACTAAAATAAAATAATTATGAATCAAGTGTTAAATTATTTTTCTTATATCAATCTCAATTATAACATCATTTTTCTCTCTCTTAATGTTATTTATATTATTTAGATATATAAATTTTACATTCATAGTAGAGAGTGATTTTAAGGATACATGCAGTAGTTAAAGTTAAGTCATAATATATTAGTTCATTTATTAGTTAGAGTTTCATGAAACTCAAAATTAATTTTTTAATTACATAAAACTTATTGATATGAAAATTAATTTATCAAGAAATAAAGACCCCATTCAAGATAATATTTGAGACCTTTCAAGACACTTATAATGTTTATAATTTTATGTCATCTTAATTTGATGACATATCCTACTTTTGCATCTTAAAGCTCTTAAATGTTTTCAACTATAGTAATTAAGAATAATTTGATTTGATTGCACCTTTTTCTTCTATTTTATATGTGATTTCTTTTTAAAATCTTGTTTATACTTATACAGCTACTACTTGTTGATCATGCGATCTTATCAAATCAAAAAATTATCCTACAATTTAATTAATAATTTTATATATTGCATAGATAATTTTTTTCTGCAATGATTATGTTATGTGTAAATACATATACATTTAGTAAAATGTAATAAACTTAAATTAATCGTAACGTAAAATTTTTGTTCTAAATATCATATGTTGTTTTTATTTCTTAGATACATGATTTCTTATCTTCGTATGAGAGAGTTAGTTTTAAAAACATAATAGTTAAAATTAAATTTTAAAAAATTGGCATACTAGAGTTTTAGAAGCAAAATTAAATAAACTTAATAATAAGGATCACTTCCAAAATAATATTTACATACCTTTAGATACATTTACGTGTTTAGTATATAGCTTTAAATCATTTTCAATTATTAGATTTATGAAAAAGCTTAGTCATTATTGGAATTTTAATTAATAATAATTGTATGGTTATTTGCTGGTTGTGTGGTCTCACAAAAAAAAATTTACGTCAAATTTTTTATTGTGCCAAAAAGCCCAAAAGATTCTAAATGCTATATATTATATTGATAAATTTTTTATATCGACCACAACAAGCATATACTTCGGTCAGCATATATTAAAATATAATAAATATGAATCAATTGTTAAACTATTTGTATTGTTTCAATCTCATTTGTAACATCATCTTCTTCCCTCTTCTAAGTTTAATATGTTATTTTCATTTTGTAGATATATGAATTTTTATGTTCATGTTAGAGTGTGATTTCAAGGATATAATGGTTAAAATTAAGTTATAATAAGTTAGTTCATTGATTAGTTAAAATTTTAGAATGCTTAGAATTAATTTTTTAAATATATAAAGCTTATTGATATAAAAGTTAACTTATCAAGAAATAAGGACCCTATTCAAGATAATATCTGAGGTCTTAAGAGACACTTATAATGTTATAATTTTATTTTACATTAAAAATATAATATGATGACATTTCATATTTTTGCATCTTAAAGGTTTGAAATGCTGTCAAATATTGTAATTATGAATAATTTGATTTAATTTCAAACTCTTCTTTTTCTTATACGTATGTGATTTATTTTTAAAATCTCATATATGCTTACATAGCCACTTTTTTTTTATCTTGATGTCTTATCAAAGCAAAAAAATTATCCTATAACTTGATTATTAATTTTATATGTTATATAAATGACTATGTTATGTGTCAATACATATACATTTAATCAATCATATTAAATTTAAATTAACTATAACATAATTTTTTATTTTGAATCTCATATGGTATTTTTTATTTTCTAAATACATGTTTGTTATCTTCTTATTAGAAAGTTAGTTTTAAGAACATGATAATCAAATTCGAATCATAAAAAAAATTAGTAAATTAGAGTTTTAGAAGCAAAATTAATAAACTTAAAAAATAGGGATCACATCCAAAATATTATCTTCATACCTTTATATACACTAAAATGTTTGGTATATAAATTTAGATCCTGTTCAACTATCATATTTACAAATAAGTTTTACAATTATTGTGATTTTAATTAATAATTATTATACAGTCATTTGTTGGTCTTATGGTCTCAATTAAAAAAGTAGTGTCAATTTTTTTATTGTACCAAAAGGATTCTAAAGATGAATCAATTGCTGCATCATTTTTATTGTGTCAATCTCAATATTGTAACATCATTTGTTAATTTTTTAATTCAATATTTTATTTTCTTGTTTTAGATATATAAATTTGTATAATAATATCAGAAAGTAGTTTTAAGAATACAATAGTTAAAATAAGTCATAATAAGTTAGTTCATTAATTAGTTAGATGTTCAGAATGTTTAGAATTAGATTTTCAACTATATAAGACTTACTGATATAAAAATTAACTTATCAATAAATAAGGACTCCATTTAATATAATATTATTTTCGTTTTAAAAATATATAAAATTTTATATTCATATTGGAGAGTAGTTTTGAGGATAAAATACTCAAAATTAATTCTTAATTCATTAATTAGTTAGAGTTTTAGAACTTTTAGAATTACTTTTTCTTTCAATCATATAAAGCTTACTAATATAGAAATTAACTTAAGAAGAAATAAAGATTTCATCCAAGATAGTATCTCATACCTTTAGTGACACTTATAAAATAAGTTAGAGTTTCAGAATGTTTAGAATTGATTTTTCAACTATATAATGCTTATTGACGTGAAAATTAAGTTATCAAAAAATAAAGAACCCCATTCAAGAGAATAATATTATTTTTGTTTTTTAGATATATGAATTTTTATATTTATGTCGGAGAGTGGTTTTGAGGATTCAATATACAAAATTAAATCATAATAAGTAAGTCCATTAATTAGGTAGAGTTTCAGTATGTTTAGAATATTTTTTCAATTATATAAGACTTACTAATATAGAAATTAACTTATCAAGAAATAAGGACCTATTCTTGATAGTATTTTAGACTTTTAGTAACTCTTATAATAATTATAATTCTATTTCACATCAGAAACATAAAATGATGATGTGTCAAGTAAAGAAACTATTTGTAAGATGACATATCGCATAAAGAAGATCTTACTTCGCTTATTTAAAAAACCCTATTCAAAATAATAATATTATTTTCTTTTGTTAGATATATAAATTTTTATACTCATGTTAGAGAGTGGTTTTGAGGATTCAATACACAAAATTAAATCCTAATAAGTTAGTCCATTTATTAGTTAGAGTTTCAGAACATCCAAAATTATTATTTTTAATTGTATAAGATTTACTAATATAAAAATAAACTTATCAAAAAATAAGGACTCTATCCATGATAGTGTTTCAGACTTTTAGTAACTCTTATAATGGTTATAGTTCTATTTCACATTGAAAACATAAAGTGATGATGTGTCAAGTAAAAAAACTATTTTTACGATAACGTGTCGCGTAAAGAAAGTTTCGCTTCGCTTATTATATATTATATATTATATAGATATAGATAGATACTTTGTGTTTTAAAGAAAAAGAGAATACAAGGTTGCAACCTAACAATTGCACTCACCCAAATCCATTAAACAACGTAAGATTGAGTTCGGCCCAAATCCATTAAACAATACAATTTAAAGATGCTCAATTTTAATATAACCTTAGACCGATATTCAGAAGTTGCAATAAAAGTTAAAGCCGCTTCACTGAGATCAAAGTGTATGATTGAGGCGTCGAGATACCGTAGGCAGGGGATCAGAGTTTTGATTTGACAAGATTCTCGGTTTGATTCTCTCTACTTGTATATTTGGTCTTCATTGTGCAATTTACACTTTGTTTATCTGTTCTTTTCATGGTGATGCACATTTATTTGTCTCTCGAAGGGCAATCAGGAGTTTGTACGCGAGGCAGATAGTTAAAGTATGATACACATTATTGAGTTTATTCTCTAACAGTTTAAGCACGATACCCATTGTTGAGTTCTTTTTTTCTTGTGCTTGTAGGAGTGACAGTAGGCCAATTTCATCTGTTCCAATCCCCATGTAACGGGTAATAAAATACAGTTCTATTCATAGCACCAAAAAAAAAAAAGACTGACTGTAACTTTAAATGAAGAAAACCTATGTCAATATTTTTACATACTATCGACTATCCACTGAAATAGACACATGATATCATTCTCTCGTCAATAGACAAAAATATCACATTTAGCAAAACCTAGCCCTATGAAAGAACTGTTCTCTTGCCAACGCTCTAACTTGCCTAATATACACTACAAAACTCACTGCCCCTTCCAGAACTGCCCTGTCCAATGCATACATTAAATCCTCGAGAGCCATATCTTCTGCCAAGCAATTCAATGCCATTTTTTATTCTTTATCCACAGCTTCAAATGCATTCTCCTCAGCTCCCTCCCCTGCTACCACCATGTCTATGATAGACCTCTCATGAATCTTCAGCCAATTTGTGAGCACATCAGCTTCCTCTGTCAACTCCATCACCTTTTTCTTCAAGTTGAAACTCTCGTGCTCTAGTCCGATAATCATACTTGCCGCAATACCCGTTCTTTTCAGTACTTCAACTTGAATTACTGATAACTCCTCTGTTTCAATCTCTGTTATTGCCCTTACGGCCCGAAACATCATTACAAAGGGTACACGAAAGTCTGTCCATTGCCTCCAACTTCGAAAGTAGGGAGGGGTGAGTGTGAAATTCAGAAGGGTGTAAATCATAAGAAGGATGGTTGGAGGAAAGCAGTTTAACAAGGTTATGAACAAGGTCAGATAGGTTGCACCGTGGGTACAGCCACGATTGAAGGTAAGGCGTGGTGGTGGCACCAGAAGAGGCATCAACAAAGGGATGATGATGAAGGTCAAATTCATGAGAAACTTGGGAGGTGGGGTTTGATGAATTGACATAGACAATAGGTGGTGCGTAAGGGTAGTTTTCATGTACCCAGATGGTAATATAGATGGGAGGAGCTGAGTGGCAGAGATGGAGATCACCCTTTGCATTGAGAAGATTAGCTACAGTGCCATCGTTGTGATTGAAGGTATCTGTTGAAGGCATGAGAGAAGGGAAGTCTTGGAGCAGGGTTACAAGGTGTTTTCTTATCAGCCATTTTTGGTCAGGGTCCATATAGGATAGTGCAGAAGTGCTGGTGCAAAATAGTGCAGCATCTATGAATTGGATTGGGCTCATTGGAGATGGTAGTGAAGCCATTGTCGTGAGAATGCCGGGAAGTGCATCTGTACTATTTAAGGAATCTGTAACTGGCATAACATACATGAAGTTCATGATTGGCCGGTCTTGTGATCTTAGACCAAATATAGAATGACTTTAATGGTTGAAGTCATCTTTTAATTAGAAACTTGATTATGGATTTTAGTTGCTTGGAAGTTTCTTCTCTAGTCATAAAGAAATTGCTTGGATGGCTGACTATGCGTCCTAATTAAGCTGCAAAAAGGGTGCTTATCAAGTGCCTGTTCAACTCGATCTTTGCGCTTAGTCGTCACAAAATCACGAAATGTGTTACATATAAGCTCCTGATTTGAACTTTTACCAACTGCTGGTTGTCAAAGCTTTATCTTAATCAGATTAAATTGGAACATAGTCTTGTCAGGTGTGACATATGCTAGGCACAGGCGTACCTAAGGCGCAAAGGATCCCTGGAGTCTGGGCACAAGGCGCAGGCACGTGCCTTTTCGAAGTGAAGCGCAAAATAAAAATAAATTGATATTAGTACATTAAACCAATTAAATCACATCAAAATTTTCAGAACATGATAATTTAACAAACTTTGAACACTAAAAAAAGTTTCGGATGTAATGAGAAGTAGTTAATACTAACTAAATATGACAAAATCATCCTTATCATTAGTGCAGGCTAAAGCAAGAATGACTTTTTCCTCAAAGGGGAATCATTGGCTCCCAATATTGTAGATATTCTTCCTCAATTTTATCTTTTTTGTCTACAAGGTAAAGTGAAAGAATATATTTATTTAAAAAGAGTAATAATTGAAAACGGAACGCCAGCACAATGAACAACAATACGACAATCGATTGATTAGGGATTTGAGTTTTAGATTTTTTTTTTGTGATTAGATATTGATTCATTATATTATAAAATAAAGAATAAAAAATAATGAACGGTTGAGACCATGTCATGACGCAAAAATTAAAAATTAGGATTTTTGAGCTTTTCTTTGCTCCTGTGCTATCGCCTTGCGCCTAGGCGCGTAAGGCGTGCGTCTTTTCAAAGGGGCTGCGCCTAGCCTTAGGCAAGGTGCCTGGAGTGCGCCTTGGGCCTAGGCGCGCCTACTACTGTCGTTTTAATCTCACACAACATTTGCTTCGGTATCTTGTAGGAAGATAATTATAATATTTCATATAACAAAAACTAATGGTGACTATATATAAATTGTGACATTTTTGTTAAGACTTTCGACGATAATTCTTATAAGTAATTTTTTTGTACCACTAAATAAAAATTACTAAAATTTTTTAATTATCACAATACAGGGGTAGTAGCCATCTACTTACAACCCGAGTGACGGCTAAAACTTTTTTCAGATATAAGATATCAATGTGGCCAAAAATAAAAAAAGAAAAACTAATTCAGGGTGTACACAAAGTACACAAAAGGTCAGCATAAAGACACACACACACACACACACACACACACACATATATATATATATATATATATATATATATATATATATATATATATATATATATATATATATATATATATATATATATAGAACATTACTGACTAAGCCCCTCCGATAGCAATAATGTCTTGTTTTTGGATCCCCTCAACGAAGAGATAAAAAAAAGGAAATCTGGACTAGGACATGGTTATGAAACTAGTGCTCTAGATCATTTAATAGGACGCAAGGCAACACGGATCAAATGTTACTTGATTATTACGTGATTATGATCCGCAACCAGTTGATTATCTCTATCATTGAAACTGAAGTTGATTGTGATGTGATGACCGTTGATTATCTTTTTTCCTTGATTAACACCAATTTTGTTCAGCTAAAACAGGAAAGAGTAAAAATCGAGAATTTAATAATGATTAAAAGAAAACTTGTGTGACACAACCTAGATTCGAAGTCACCTACTCGAAGATCTAGACAACGAGATTTGCTTACCATATGGGCTAAGATAGGCTCGAGCAATATCGGTGCGCGCGCGCACACACATATATATATAAGGAGTCGATTCCTGTCTACCGGTGGAGAAATTCTCCACCATTTCTCCACCATAAATATAGCCGGCCACGTGTACTCGTGGACGGCTCAGATGTGTTTTTTTTTCTTGAAAAAGTTGTAACCGCTGGAAAGAGCAGCGGTTGCAAAATTTGACAAAAATGCCCCGCCAGCCCGAAAAAACCCCATCCGCAAGAAAGACTACACTTTGTTGCGGTTGGTCATCATTGCCCATTTTTTTTTTCCTTCTGCTTTACACAAAGACACAAAAAGAGAGAAAAGGCGGGGCCACGGTAACACCCCAACCGCTACACTTTTATGCGGTTGGGATCATTACTTTTTTTTTCCTGCTTTGCTTCACGTGTGTGTGTGTGTGTGTGTTTTTCCCTGCTTTGCTTCATGTGTGTGTTTTTTTTCCTGCTTCGTGTGTGGGACAAAGAGACACCCCAACCGCTACACTTTTATGCGGTTGTCAAAAAAAGTGTAATGATTCCAACGTCCACAAAGAGTGGAGGTTGGTCATGATTCCAAACTCCACTCTTTGTGGAGGTTGTAATCATTACACTTTTTTTTTCTTTTGCACCACTCAACCGCTACACTTAGTAGCGGTTGGAATCCGTCGAACAATTTTTCATATAAAAAATTCTAAGTGGCCACACTTTTTCTTTAAAAAATAATTTTTATTAAAAAAATCCTAAGTGGCCCTACTGTTTCATTAAAAAAAATCTTTAAAAAAAGTGCAGTCCAACCGCTACAAAGTGTAGCGGTTGCGGTTTGCTAATTCGTGGGCCCCCAACCGCTAGTCTTTCTTGCTGTTGGGGGTTTTTCAGCTTAACGGGGCATTTTTTTCAATTTTGCAATCGATTAAAAGAGTGGCGGTTGTAACTTTTTCACAAAAAAAAAAAAGAGATCTGGGCGATCCACAAGTACACGTGAATGGCTAAATGTATGGTGGAGAAATTGTTATTTCTCTACCGGTGGGTGTAGATCGGCTTCCATATATATATATATATATATATATATATATACAAAGAGTCGCACTTGCTTCTTCTTTATTGTTTGTAGTAGTTTAATTTCGGTACTCTCTTTAAAGAGTTGGGTCAGTTGTAAGAACTTTGACAAGGAAAACCATTACTCATTGCAATTTTGTTATCATTCGGCATAATGTGAGTGCCTTGGCGGAGAGAGCGAAAAAAAACTATAAAGGGGGACATAGCTCCAAAGCTTCGTAAAATTAAATAATCTACATATCAAAATAAAAAGGTTAAACACTACTTTACAGTAGTTGCCTCTTGTGCAATTCACGTAAGGGTTAATAATAAAATTGTTTCTTGAACTGTACCTTCTTTTGCGCATTCATTGTTACTTTATTGGGTACTGATGAGAGAAAGGAGAAAGAGAGAGAAAGGAACACGAGCATTGATGACAGAAAGAGAGAAACATGTCAGAAAAATAATGACAGAAAGGAAAGAAAAAGAGAAACAAAAATAATGAAATGAAAGTCTCTGCTTACATTATGTCCACTACATTATGTAGCGGACAAACTAAAGTGCACAATCAATTGAACACACAAGGGGTATTTTTGTCAAAAAAATTGTTTGGTACATAATATAGCGGAGGGACTTAAAAAAACGCAAAAAAACATATCTGGACCATTCACAGATCGCACGTAGATGGCTAGATCGCGCTGGCAACTAAACCTAAGTTGTCAGAGCGAGCAATGAATCACTCTCTCTCTTTCTCTCATATATATATATATATATATATATATATGTGTGTGTGTGTGTGTGTGTGTGTGTGTGTGTGTGTGTGGAGCCGATCCCTGTCTACCGGTGGAGAATTAGCTATTTCTCTACCGAATTCTCCACCGGATCTGACTGTCCATGTCGCACAATGATGCCAAGGAAGGTGGGTTTGCAATCGACGTGGAGGTGCCACAAGGAATGCAGTCCGAGTCAGATGCCAAGTGCGCTGATGTGGGAAACAGCAAGGATGGAGCAAGGGTAGAGACCAAGGGCTTCCCAAACAGAGTCTGAGGGTGGCACTGCTGCAAGGGCAATGGTGCAGGGTAAATTCACGACGACAGTCACAGTCCGATACTTAGGTCCATAGTCAAGGTCTGATATATTTTTCTCTCTAGAATTCTAGAGTGAGAAAGTGAGAAGTTTGAGAATGTCCAAGTGTCCCCCTCTTTAAATGAATTCTTGAGACCTCTATTTATAGAGGTTGAGATAATGATGTCACAGCCGACACATGGCGCTCCTCTAGAGTGACCACTGAGGGGTCCACGGATGCCGGTGCTCCATGGACTGTCGAATCGCATATTCACCCGGCCTACTCCTCACAGCGTCACTCTGTCTGTCTAGAAAGACTGGCTCCCACAGCGTCGGTGTGGCCAGAGAATCCCCTTGATCTTGCCACCAGTCCAAGCCCTTACAGAGTCTCACAGGCCTGACAGCGGTGGAGAAGACCCGATGCCCAACTACCAGGCGGACTAGGTGCGATGCCCTCCGAAGACCTGCTCCCATCTCGGAGTGACCCGAGGGTCATAGTCCATAAGGGTGCCAACGCAAGCCCCCAGTGCCGGAGCACGTAGGTCAGTCACAAAGACACCCTAACAAAGAGAGTGTCCCGGAGGAGTCGCCTATTTTGCTGCCAAGGGTCCTCGTACTGGAGCACTACGAACGGAGCCCCCCGAAATGAAGACGTCAATAACTTTATGGTAACGAGCCCATCCCGCTGCGAGGGGTCCTCGTGTCGGAGCACTACAGATGGAGCCCCCCAGAATGAAAATGGTGATGGCTTTATGGTAACAAGCCCATCCCACTGCGAGGGGTCTTCATGCCGAAGCACTACAAACGGAGCCCCCCCTGAATGATGCACACTCCAGAGAGTGGGTCAGAGCATGTTCCACGTCCATGATGGGGGCGCATGGTGTGGTGAATGATAGTGGTGCCTGGAGGCATGTAACATGATTGTGGCGCATGGATGTGATGAAGTACGTATGGTGTCGAGCGCATGACATTGTGTCAGAGAGCCTGGGGGCAGGACTGTATCAACAGCACAGCGCATGGTGCGAAGTAGTGAGTGAGGTGCCGGGGGCACGGTAATGTTACAAGGAGCCGGGGGCGCAACTGTATCAGTGGCGCGGTGCATGACGGGACATAGTGTTGGAGTGCGACGCCCGAACGCCGAAGATGGGGGTTGGGAGTGACGTCCAGGCAACGGGGTCAAGGAGTGACGTCTAGGAAACGGGTCGCGGAGTGACGTCCAGGCGACAGGTGTCACGGAGTGACGTCAGGGCGACGGGGGTCTCAGAGTGACGTCTGGGCGACTGGGGTCGCGGAGTGACATCAGGTCTCTTGAAGAGTAGTGAAAATGCTAAGTATAGAAGCCAAAGGCCAACCCTTTGGGGGAAGGCCAAGGCCAACCCTTGGGGGATGCCAAGGACAACTCCAGAGGAAGGCAGAGGCCGACCCCCAAGGGGAAGGCCAAGGCCGACTTCCTTCGGTAAGTGCCAAGGTGCGCCGACGGGCGACGGACGATGTGCGACGGTCAGAGCGTAATGAGCAGTCTCGCAAGGATGAGTTTCTTGGTGACGAAGTCATGTAGAAAAAGTGAGAAGTGCACGTGAGTTAAGCGTGCATGTCTTTGACCGATTGAAAGCGTTGAATATTTGTGCCGATGTGTCGTGCAAAATGGAACCCTAGTGAGCCTTTTGGGTGCGACCAGAAGAGGTTGGGAACACACAATAACCGGTTCAGATCACTTTTTTTGTTACAAATTTTTGCCTAACCGCCCATCTTAGGAGCGGTTAGCCACTTTTCCAATTCTGCCCTTTAATTGCAGATCTAATTTATCATTTTCTCCGCCCAGCTCTCTCTTTCTCTTTTCTAACTTTCTCTGTGGCCTCTTTATTTTGAGCCCTCGAACCAAGACTCTACCTAACGACACCACAACATCATCGACATGAACGCCTCAAACCACCTTAAAACTGGGAACCACAAACCACCATTAGAATCAACCACCATCAAAGTATGGCGTCTTCACCATCTACTGCTATACGTCCAGATCTAATGCTACCGTCAATGAACTCCCCATTACACCGCCGCACTACCATCACTTGCACCACTACACAGAAGGCCAAATATCGGCATTGTTACCATGACTCGAATGTCGCCAACACCACAATAACAATAATGTTTTTTTCCAACTGATTTAAACTTAAAATTGTTAAATAAGAACTAAAAATTTCAATTTGCTCATCATCGTTGACGTAACCACCAACACCACGATAACCAGCAATAACCAACCCATCGACACCACCCTAACCCGCACCAACATCACGGCATCAGTTATGATTTTTGTTGCTGGTATAGTGATGTTGGTGGCAGTTGGGTGTGGTGGTAAGGGGGATGGTAGTGAAGAGGAGAGAAGCTGTAAGCTGCCGAGGAAGAGAGAGAAAAGCTGTCTAAGAGAGAGAGAGATGGAGAATGATGAAATGGGGAAAGGGAATCGGTCAGAGATTGTGATAGTCTACCTGACTGCTACGTGTAGCCGTTAACCGCTGCACTTACTAGCGGTTAGGCAGGATTTGCCTGTCTTGATGTGTGCGAGGGGCAATTTCGAAAAAATTCATGACCGCTACAAAGAATAGCGGTCTAGCTAGTCAGACTGAAAAAAAAAAGTAATCTGTGCCGTTCTCTTTTACACGTGGACGGCCGGATGGGTGGTGGAGAAATAGCTATATATATATATATATATATATATATATATATATATATATATATATATATATATATATATATATATATATATATATATATATATATATATATATATATACAAAGAGTCACGCTTGCTTCTTCTTTATTGTTTGTAGTAGTTTAATTGTGATAGTCTTTTTTAAAGAGTTGGGTTAGTTTGGAAGAACTTCAACAAGGAAAACCATGACTCATTGTGACTCATTGTAATTTTGCTATCATTCGGCATAATCTGAGTGCCTTGGCAGAGAGAGTGAAAAAACTAGAAAGGGGGACATAGCTCCAAAGTTTCATAATTCAAATAATCTCATATTAATGAAAAGACTAAACACTACTTTACAGTTGTTGCCTCTTGTCCGATTTGCGTAAGAGTTAATGACAAACTGTTTTTTGAACAATTGAATTGTACCCTCTTTTGCGCATCATTCTCTGTAATTTTAACTTCGACAAAATTACAAATGATTTCAAATCGCTCCAAAACCTGATGCTCGTTCACTCCCAGGAGTTGATTCTTCACGTGCACATCACTCGCCCTTTTCCATGGGCAAAATGGCACAATCCTCTAGCAAAGCCCGCATTTAGCTTTTCTATTTTCTTTCTTTCTTTTTTGTTCTTGTATAATTCAATTCCACTTCAATTATCAATTATTAAAGGTCATAAGTTGTTGCCAAATACTTTTTTTTTTTTGGTAAAAGATGTCCTTTATTCTCATTCAGCTCAAAACAATCTTCTTATATGTTACATGTCTTCTTTATATTCAAAATTTAAAAATAACAACATCATTCATCAAAATTCCAAAACTGTTGTAGGCAGCTTCCAATTCTGGCACAATTGCTGGTTGATTTGAGAGTTTTGCACCTTTTCCAGCTCAGAATTAAAAAAACGGCCATCAAACGGCAAACTTTTTCTGAACTATTTATACTTTGCAGGCTAAGGGGTGTTAATGTTTCAAGTCCAGATAGAATGGCCTGGGCTGGGTCTCATACGTCTGATCTTTCAGCTGATCACTAATCACTGCGACCAAGCCCAGACACCAAGGACCCTTTCCTTGGGCGTTAACGTAGGCCGGCCCAACTGCGTTTCC
This sequence comes from Escallonia herrerae, assembly GCA_033070095.1. Lineage (NCBI taxonomy): Eukaryota > Viridiplantae > Streptophyta > Magnoliopsida > Escalloniales > Escalloniaceae > Escallonia > Escallonia herrerae. The sequence goes on from JAVXUP010000135.1 coordinate 529,620, forward strand.
CAATGAGTCAAGACTCAAATTTTCCCTTTAGTCTTGCGTTTTGGGTCATATCTTCGGTCCCTGTCTCCCACTCGTTTTCCCATTTTCCTTTGGAAAAAATTTGGCTGCTACCTGGTAAAAGGAATCTTCTTCCTACCCCCATGTAGTGATAATTAATGGTTACTAAATTTTTTTAGTGATTTTTATTTAGTGACGCTAAAAAAGTACTTTTAAGAGTTGTCGCTGAAAGTGTTAATAGAAAAGCCACTAGAGACATTTAGTGATTATTAAATGTCACTATATATGGAATTAGAGAAAGATTCATACAATCGGGTGATAGCCGCCAAAGTTTGTTCTTTTCCTTTTCGTCTTAAGAATATAAGTTCACAGAGCAGTGCAGAGTATATAACTACAAAGTGACTAAAGCAACCAAACTCGTTACAAGGTAGGTAACTTGTTGGGTGTGCAAGGTAAAGCAGGATAGTGAAAAGAGATTCAGCACCTACTCTTGCCTAACAAAGAAAGCAATCATCACCCATTTTAATTTATGTTATGATGATTGCTGCTACCTTCCTTAGTCTTGTTTGTTGAGGCCTATTTTCCTTGGACATTGTCGCGTTAAACAGGGCATGCCTCGTCTTTCTGAGTTTTTGACCCAAAAATATTAATTTAATGATAATATTTATGTGACATTTTAAAATTTATTTACTCGTTAGACCACAATTTCAGTCCATAATTCAACACTTCGCCTACTCCAAAAGATTGAAGAAACAGCAAGTAGCTACGGCTGCGCGCTGCCTATGAGGCCTCACGTTTTGCACGGGAGATTGGTTTTTGGCAAAAATGCAACTAGAAGCCCAGGACTCGTCAAACATTATCTCGGCTGACAATTGCTATTACCAAAGACTTTCAGTCCATCACAAGAGCAATTGTTCCTCACAAGATTGTGGTAGTACAAAAAACTAGTAACACCGCCCCAAACGCATATGCAAGAAACGCTAGGTTTTTTTAATGAGTTTTGAGTCTTTGAGAGGAATTATAATTTATTACGCCGTCCATCCTAATATATGTTAACCTTCTCATTAAACGATAACACTAATCTATTTTTCTTGAATAAAAAAATAAGAAGATAAAACACCGTAATTGGTGTTGTATAAACCTTATTCAGAGTTTGAGTCTTTAATGAGAAGGCATTACAATTTATTATGCCGCTCATCCTAATAGATGTAAACCCCTGTTTTCTTAAATTAAAAAATAAGATGAAGAACCTTAGTTAATGTTATCCGGGAAAAAAGCAGCGTATAGAGAAGATCAAGTTGGGTTGGGTTGCTTATTTTAAGTTATTAGTCATGGATGAATCACATGTGTTATATAAGCATGATTTTTTTTTTATTTCCTCCTCTCTTTTTGACTGTTCTCGACAAAATGATTGACTTTTACAGTAAAAATACATTAAGATTGCCGTGGACACTATTTTCATGACAACCCACTGCCTTGAAAGCTGACTTAGCCTCTTTCAAATGCCGATTTTCTTTATTTATTCTCTTCGGATAATTCAAATCATCAAATGCTTCAGCTTTTCTTTGATAGGAATTTCCTTTGGGAGATAGAATACATCTTTATAAAGGGTTTTAATAAAGTGTTCAGCTTTAGTTTATGAAGCATGTGACATGAGAGATAAGACACGAGATCAAAGAAAAGCTTTGCTCCAGTGGTCTAGAAGTTTGTCACCTCTAAAAAGACCTTTAATATCTCAGTGAAGTTAGGCACTTAAACTCTTGTCAGTGACTCATCTAACTTTTTTACTTTTGAGTTGATTTTTGTCTGTTTTTTACAAGAGTGTAGTCGGTGATTCCTATGTAAGGACTACTTTGTGATTTGGGTTTTTAAAGTTTGTTTTTTTTTTGTTTTTCTTATCGTTAAAATTACTCTTCTCTCGTTTGGGTAGCCGTTAGTTGATCTCGTTTGATCGTTAAAGGATGGATCCGCCGAAAAATTTGTGTCATTGTTTGCATCGCATGGTAAGCCAAGTCTTGTTAGAGCGGCTAGTTTGTGCATAAGTCAATGCGGCGTTTAGGCAATTGAGTTTCCCCTTAGGGTTACTACTGCGAGACATGTCGAGGCATGGACAATCTATGCTGGTTTGAATTTAGCAAGGTCTGCATGGAGTAGTGACTTTTACAAAGTTATTTTAGAATTAAATATTGATACTCTCTCTCTCTCTCTCATCTCGAGATCTTGTCTTGAAGGTAACACAATCGCTCGAATTTGTCGTCTTTTACAGTAAGGTGGTGTGTGTTTGCTGCGATGGAAACATATGTGGTGATAAATCGGGAAAGATAAGCAGTGGAGGAGCTCATGGTTTTCATGTCCTTCAAGCCCCAAAACCATGTCCTTCGAGCCCCACGTGGGGAGGTGCTATTTTTTAAAATAAAATAGGATGCATTAGGCATCTAAGGATCTAGCTAGTCTTTCTCTAATCTTATGTCCGAATAAAAAACGAAAATTTTGTTGGATCGGTGATATAACTTAGATATGATTTTCTAGATGAGGGTGTAATTTTAATATCCCTCACTTGATTCTCTAGTCTTTTTCAAATGATGTTGCTTCTGTACAAAACACATTTTAGAAACACAACTTATATCGCGAAAATGTAAATTCAAATCACGTTTCAAATAAAATAAATTTTAAAAAAATTAACAAATTAAAAAAATGTAAATTTGAAATCACATTTTTTTTCAGAAGACGTCTTTTGACACCATACTTTTACTGTTTGAAAGAAAGATTCAAAAGTACGTTCTAAAGTACCGCATATATTGGAAAATATACAGCATATATCGGAAAATATACTACATATAATTTATTTAGGCTTAAAATTTGGGTTTAAAAAAAAAACTCTTCTATTTTAGTGAATTTGACCCCACAACGCCTCTGGCAAGCAGTGGAAGTTGATACTTAACAGCATATACTAGCTGGTGTACCAAGAAATGATTGTGGTGTGACAGCAAAACACAAAATTCTGAAGCCAAAAAAGAGATAGTTAATTTTTAATTTTCAAAATATGAAATTATATTGTGCGTTTTGAAACCGGTTGTCTCGACCACCTAGAATTAGTAAATATATACTAAAGTAACTCTTGCCTCTTTAGTCCCTCAATACCGAAAGCTCCTGAATGCCTCCATACGATATCTAATTCCAAAGGATACTATTGAAGGCTCAAAGTTTGAAAGGTGGAATCATTTTTTTTTTCTTCACAAGACTAATTCAAGATCGAGTTCAACTAGCTTATCTTCGAACAAACTTTAGATGAATTAAGTTTGACTTGCTTGCATGATTAACTTCAATCAACTAGCTTATCTTCGAACGAACTTTAGATGAATTAAGTTTGACTTGCTTGCATGATTAACTTCAAATGAACTTTAGATGAGTCATTCCAAGCTTGCTACATACTATAAATTGAAAGATTTGAAACATGTATATAGCCTATACAAAAGTCAAACCCAATTTACTAAATAATTTTAACTTAAACTCAAAATTGGTTCAGTCCGTACACGTGGTTACTAACCCAAAAGTACGGGCCGCCGAACAAAAGTGAAAAATTATCGGTGAAGGACCATATAATATTACCTACCAGGTTACGAGATTGATATAATTGCTTCATTTTATTTTTATTTTTTTTGAAATACAAAGATTTTGTTACCGAGAACTCCCGATCTACACTTCTCCTTCAAATCCCCAACAGGAACGCTTCCAAATTCATTCACCGGAGTTACTAGCCGGTTATCTTACCTGCATATCCTATGGCTGGAAAAGAGATGGCATTTACGAGGATGAGATCACGGGAATTTTATGTTATTCCTTTGTCCCGCAGATGCGCGATTAGGGAGAAAGGGGACTAAACCGAGTCAACGTCGGGGTCCGAGGGCTAATTCACTGATCATGAGCCACTCGCTTTTAGCTCTACACCTTTTTCATTTCCGAGGGGTTGTGTGACTTGGCTTCTTCTCCTGGGGAAATTGGCAATGGCACCCTTTGGATTCAGAAATGGTTGTCAATTGACTTTTAATCTAGCAATTTCGTTTCGAATGAGAAGGGACATTTTTTATTCATCACATTTTTCTTATTAATTTTCTTCATGGACTTTGAATCGTAATTTTAACAACAGATTGCACGACGATTGACAATTTAATGACTACTATATTACACGACAATTGACAAATCTATGACTACTACAGCACGAACCCCCACTCGTGTAGTACATGTCTAACTTAACTCGTAGTAACAAATAGGTGAACCCTTCAACAAGCTCGAGGAATTTGACCTCTCTCCATGGTTCAATATACACTTATACAGAGACACCATAACAATTAGACAAGACGAAGCAGATCAAAGGCTTCCGACACTCCAACTTTGAAGGCATCAACAAGAAAATCCCTCCAAAGTTTCAATGCTTAAGTAGCCCAAAGAGTAACAACGATTCAACATTACCGTTCCAATTTTATCACATGTCCTATAAACTACAAAACAGAATCAACACTGCAAATTCCAGTAGACTACATTACTATATAATATTATTATTATTATTGATTACTGTATTAATGGATCAAGTCCCTTACAGCAAAAATAAGAAGGGGGCTGATTCACCGATCAAGGCTCCTACTACTTACCGTATTCGATTTTCCGGTACCCAAAAACAACCCGAGAAAACCCAAAACTAAGCAACCAAAAAAAACTTAAAAAAAGGGACCAAAACTTTATGGTTCAAGCATCTTTAATTATCGAAGCTAGACCAGTAACCATTTTAAATCCAGCTTGTGAACCCTTCGGTTTCACCTCCGGTGGCTCCCATCCTTTCTTCACCACGTTCTTCTCTTCTTCACCATCAGAACTGTCAGGCATACGAAACACAGGAGCATCTCCATGATCATCGCCATCGGTTTTGCCGCTAAAACTTCTCTTTCCGGTCATCGGCTCTTCAATGTCAGGCTTTGGGTTAGTCTCTGTTAGTGAGGGTTTGATGCGAGTGTGTGGGGAGAGCCACTTGGCCTTGACGTAGTCGGCCTTTCGCCAGGGAGGGACGGGCATTCCTTTCTTCTTCAGGCTCTGTTTGGCAGCATCAGAAACGACATGTACGATCCTCTGCAGACGATCGGCTTTACCCACAAAAATCAAAGGCAGTGTTTGCAGAACCGCTTTATACGCTTTCGTTGATCGCGCAATTTCGAACTCTGATCTGAACTCAACATCGATTATCAGCCGCTCCCCTTCAACCATCACATCCACGTACTCATATCCTCCTGTATATCCACCACCATTCCAACTCTCACTTAAAAATTCCAAAAAAGATTATCGACACGTGTTACAACGAATGTTATGTTAAAATTCATATTATACCGAAAGTTTTCTCCAACTTGAACACCTACCTGCGGGGTAAGAGGCTGATTTTTCCCATCGAGAGCTACACACAGAAGCGTCATATCCAAGAGAAATCAGACCATCGGCGACGGTTTTTCTGCAAAAGTCGTCCTTAAGCTTGGAGATCTTGTTTTTCTCAATGAGTTTCGCAGTATCAGCCAACAGGTTTCTTTCAGTAACACTAGCACACGGCACCAAACTCTGTTCACGAACAGATAAATCAGATAATAGGAATTAAATAAAATTCGGTCATATATTAATTAAAATCCAGATTAAATTAAATTAAGTAATACATCAGATATACCTTCAGGAAGTCACACGTGTCAGCGGAAGAGGGGTAGTTGGACTCCCCGAAACAACTGAAGGAGTCCATTTCGTCGTCGGAACTTTCGTTGCAGTTGCCGTTGAAACAGTTGCAACGGTGGCGATCGCACCTCCCGATCGCCGACGGTTTGTCGTTGCTCTCCTCCATGAAGTTCTCGACCATTTTGTCCAAGCAGACCGAGCTCGGCTCAAATTCATCCGAGCCGCCATCCTTGTTGCACTGCGATTGCAACTCCTTGCCGCCGGTTCCCTTCTCTGGCGCCGATGTTTTGAGAACGCTCGGGAACTGCCGCTCGAATAACCTCTTGAACCGCCACTTTGCCGCCGGCTTCAGAGGTACCGGCTCGGACCGCTTTGATTCTACCGGTGAACTGAAATCGATCGGTTGAATCTTCATCGGGAAAGGCATAACTCCAAATTCTCACTTCTAAACCCTTATTTATCTAAAAGTGAAAATCAAATGTAACTATGTAACGATAATCCAAAAAACCGATCAAACAAAGGTTCGATAATTATCTCATATAAATGCCTCTATATCTATCATCATCGGATCACGAAAGCAATCGAGACGAGAATTAATAAAACAGATCTACAGAAATTCGAGGCATAAGCTATAACTTGATACCTTTATCTAACTGAAATCATTATTATACTCATTAATTCCTTGCAATTTGAGAGACAAAGTACGGAATAACTTGGAAACTCCGCCACGTTAACTTCGCTTTTGCTCAGGGTTTTGCAGAAAACGTAAAATCGAATTTCCAGTAGTCCAAAGAACGACCGGTAACTAAAATATCCATTTCCGGTAGAAATGATCGCCGGTCAAGTGGTTGAAGAGAGAGAGCGATGAAATTTGGTGAGGTGCTGGTTCGGAAGGAGACCAGAAGGTGGGGATTTTAAAGGGTCTGGTGAGTTCTGCTGACTGGGACGGGGAGCGCCACGCTGGAATCCAACGTGGCGGAGTAGATATAATCCGTTCGGGGGATACGTGTCGCTGCGCTGGGGCCTTGATTGTGGCCACGAGTCGCCACGTACTAGTGTGGAGGACGCGTTGGGAGCGTCGTGGATGAAATGGCGGAAATGCCCTTCAAGAGTACATTTTGCCGGAGGACGTGGCGGTTACCACTTAGGCCTCGTGATACGGGAGGCCTTTTGGATCCACCTTCACGTTGGTGGCATGAGGCAAGCTCGGAAAACAGAACCTCTTTCTGGGACTTTCTAGACGGACCTACCCCCTTCCGAACCACAAATTCAGCCCGAGTATTTGGGATGGCAATGGGACAGGTCGGATGTAGACCTGACAAAATGACATCCGTACCCATTATTCAAACCGTACCTGGTCCAAAATACCGGATACGGGTAGGGTACTAGTATTCAATACCCGCCGAAATGAGACCCGTACCCGAATCGACCCGTAATTTTTGGGTCAGGTCGGTCGATTTTCGGGTTACCCGGATTTACCCGGCTTGTGTGCTATATAAAGGCTTTTAGGGTTTCTTGCCTTCATTCTCCTTTCATCTTTTCTCATCCCACCGCCGCTCTCTCTCTCACTCACAGACCGTCCTCTCCACGCCAAACCCACATGACTCGGTCGCCACCACGACAGTCCTCGGTCGCCACCACTGACAGTCCATACTCAACAAGATCCCAGATCCGCATGACCACTACCGCGCCGTCAGTGCAACTCCGTAGATCGACTACCACCGACACTGTCAACGGCGGCCACTTCCACTCCAGATCTACGGCCGGCCACTTCCACTCCAGATTTACGGCCGGCCACTTCAACTCCAGATCTACCGCCGGCCACTTCAACTCCAGATCTACCGCCAGCCACTTCAACTCCGGATCTACCGCGGGCCTTAAAACACCTTCTACTTCTTTAAAGTTTCAACCCCTGTTGAGTGATTTTATTAGTTTTTTGTAATTTGCAATATTTGTTAATTATTTAATTTATTTTGTTCGGTAGATCAATAAATGTATGAATGTTTAAGACTTTGAGTATGTTGTGACTTTCAGAGTTTCAGTGGTGGATTTTGATGGTGTTTATATAGATGTACAGATTGTTGTTTTATGAATTTTGATAGAGAAGAAAGAAATAGAACAATCAGGAATAAATTTGGCTGTTAAAATAGGGCAAAGTGATGTAATAAAAATTTGTTTTATTAAAATAATAATTAATCAGAAATTGGTATTTTACCCGCGGGTAATACCCTACCCGCAAGGGTAGGGTACGGATCCTGAAAAACTCTACCCGTAAAAACCCGGGTAAAAATTACCCGACCCGTTTTATCTGGACCCGACCGGGTTTTACCCGTACCCCGACGGGTATACCCGTTTGCCAGGTCTAGTCGGATGCGGATCTGTTAAAATCCGAACCCGCCCCGCTAGTCATTGAACTTTGCCCCGACTCGCACCGGGTTATTTTTGTAAGATACCATAACCGATCCTACGTGGATTTAAAAAACCCGCACCCGCCCCGTTCCGCCCCGCCCTCGCTGTAACACGCGAAAAATCCGAAACCAACCCGCCCCGTCCCAGTCCCTTTCCCTTCCCTTCCCTTCCCTTCCCTTCCCTTTCCTTTAACAATGGACAAAGTAATAAATAAAGTAACTAGAAAATAAAGTAAAAACCCAAAACAGACCAACTAAAACAGTGAAGACGATAACTAAAACTAAGATGAGAACAACAAAATTACAAAAACACCACAACACCATTGATGAGTCACCAACCCAACTCCCAGCCACCTGGTACCATCACGGACACATGGCCTCAAATCCGGTGCTTCACGCCGGCACCGAAAACACCACTGACGCCTGCCATTCCACCGCTGCAGAGTCCCAGAGGCCAGATTCACCCACGAAAAATCAGATTATCAACATTCATCAGCCGAGACCTGCACAACCAAGACTTTGCCGGGCAAGACCCCATCGCCGGCAGGCCAAACGCCATCGAAAAAACCAACCGACGACCCTGCGAACAGATTACAGTCACCGACAACCACCATAACGCAAACAGGTAGCTCCGCAACTCTTCACGAGCGCCTCGAGGACTCCGACAATATACCCCCCAACCAAACACCAACCCATCATCGACGCCGAAAATACAAAACTACACCGGAGCACACCCTTCTTCAGATCCACCTTAATCTCATCAAACTTGTACGTATTAGGAGGCAGATCAAGCCTGCTGGCATACCTTCTCGCGGGCTCTTCGTTGTCTGATTCGCTCTTGGCTTCCCCTTTCATGACCAATGTGTTCTGCTCCACATAGACCTTCACGTTCTCTTTGCCGACGCCGGGCATGTCCCTCTTAATGTGAAGAGCCTTCTCGTCTTTCCTCGCGTCCCTAACTCAAACGAACCTAGGCTATACTACCACGTCACCACCCATTGAAAAGCCGATGATGGTGACTGAACCAAAATTTGGGAGATGGAGATTGGAGAAGGATGGCACAGGTTGAGAATTGAGATCTAGGGTTTGTCAGAAAAGAAAGAAAATGTATATATATATATATATATATATATATATATATATATATATATATATATATATATATATGGTATATGATGGACGGCTAAGATCAGCTAAAGTATTAGGGGACGGCTAAGATCAACTAAGTTATTAGGGTTAGTGTACCGGGGCGGGGCGGGGCGGGGCAGGGCGGGGCGGATTTGGGTGAAAACCATACCCGACCCTAATCCGCTACGGGTTTTTTCAAAAAATACCATACCCGCCCCATGACTTGGTCAAAGTAAAAAAAACCCGCTCCTACCGGGGCGGGGCGGGGATCCGCGGGTTCGGATTTTTTTTGCCATCCCTACTCCCTTTCCTGTGATACAAGGGTTTTTTATCATTCAAAATAAGTTCAAGAAAAGAAAGTACAGTACAACTATACTACAAGGGATGAAAGAGACGAGAAAGTTTCATAAAGTATCTTCGACTCCTTAATTAATGAGTCAAACATGAATCGTTATAATGGTACAAATATTTATAACAAAAAAATATGTTTTTCACTGTTTCTACTGTTCGAGCATATCTGTGTGTTTTGTGTGGGTGGGTGTGTGAGTGTGTGCGCGTGGGGGTGGGTGTGTGTGCGTGCGCGTGAGGGTGTGTGTGTGTGTGTGTGTGTGTGTGTGTGTGTGTGTGTGAGAGAGACAGAGAGAGAGAGAGTGGGTGTGTGTAGGTATGTGTGTTCAGTGATCCGAAAAATGACTTATCGAGTTTCAAATGGTAAGTGATTTTTTGACATTTTGTTCTTCAAAATAAATTGATTAGAAATTATTTTTCGTTAAAAAATCTTATACATATGCCAAATATCGAAAAACCTTTTTTGAAAAAAGATTTCCATGCACCAAACACCGAAATGTGAAAAATCTTTTCCGAAAAACGATTTCCGTGAAATAAACAGGGCCATATATAAAGAGAAAACATGATTTGGTGTAATACTTTTTTAGTGTTACATAATTATCCTTCTATAATGATGACAAATGACATTTTATAATTTTTATTAAAAATTTTACAAAACAAAAGTTTAAAAAGTGAATAACTACTTTTAGTTTTTATAATGTATAATTTATTTTACCGAATGAGATAATAAATATTTATTAACGAGATAAATGAAAAAGCCTAAGCTTTTAATTTTTATAATGTACAATTCTTTTTACCCAGCGTGATAATAAATATTTAGACACGATGAAAATTTTATATTATTAATTTTTTTATTTACACGCGATTATATTATTAATTTTTTTATTTACACACGCATTGCGTGTGTCACGACGATTCGTATTAACTAAGGATAATGGTCTTAATATGACGTGTCTCCTTAGAAAGGTACCTATTTAATTTTAGAGGAATCAATGTATTAAAAAATTGACTTGATAACTAAGAATCACTACTATATAGCAAAAATTAAATAGTGCTTCAATAATTTTGATAATTTTTTATGAGCAACATCAAAAAAAAAAAAATTTTGTTGGTGACATCAAGAAAATATTATTAAGAATTATTATTGAAAGTACTAATAATATTTAATGATCATTAATTATCGTTATAAAAGAAATAGTAGCTTTTCTTCTTAAAACCAAAATTACAACGAAAAGATTTTCTTACTAAAAGCACTTTGCATGTAGATACTTTGGAGTTTTGAACTCGTTTTGCTGTTAAAGGTCCTGAAATTTGCTGCAGATAGGCGTTATTCTTTTTGGGCAAATAAACATAATATGATTTTATCTAGTTGATTAATTTATGAATTATATTTTCCTTTTTTTGTATGGTTATTAGTAGGAAACGATAAATATGTTCCTATAGTCATGGAAAAATGATAAGAACTCCAAAATCCAAACATATCATGGTATAGCCTGTGTATCTTTTTTTGTGTGTGAAAGATGCATTAGCACCAATTGGCGGGCTTGATCCTGATAAATAAAGAAGCAAGGGCGATCAAGTTAGGAAATTCCTTTCGGTCCTATCTAGATCGTAAGAGATAGTTACAACTTTTTATGTATCAAACTAGAAACTGCTAAATACAGTTTGGCGATAATTTTTAACAGTATTTTTTTAGTATCAGTAAATAAAAGTCGTTAAAAATATTTAAAGATTATTAATTGTCGCTATATGAAGGTTGTAGATATATTCTTACAATCTGATAACAACAAAATTTGTTTCATCACGACCCTATGTATTCATGTCGCTAAGTTATTGTAAAACTGATACTGCAGCGACCTCTTATATTTTGTTCCCCTCAGTTCTCACTTTTGTTGTTATATCTATATATATATTTTTTAATTTATTTTTGTTTCCGCTAGACGAACCGGTGACCTGGGCCTATCACCAATGTGCCCTGCGTTCTAGAAATTGAGAGGGTAAATGAAACATGAACGAAGTCCTTACGGTCATCATAGGGGACAATCAATTTCAACCTAACCAAACGCTGCCTCGGTGCAGAGATGTTTCCCACTTCTTGCAATGAGTAAAAGAGCTGCGAAATATCCCCAAACTTTGACTCTTTCACATGGTGATTGATGGGCGTATCGCATTGCTTTCCTTATCGGCTCAATTGTTAACTTCAGCACCTCCTTTTTCAAGTACCCAAAAACCATTCCTTGCGTCTTACTGCAGTTATGCTCCGTGATATCACTGATTTCCTTTCTACGCACACAACGCCCTCTCTCCAGCATGGGCTTTCTTCTTACCCTTTTTTTGATACCAAATGCTCTGCATTTGTCATGATCTAACTTTTGGTGATTGAGAGTTGGTAGCAAGATGTGAGGATTGCAGTTTTCCAAAAGAATGGTGTCATAGTCTTGTACAGCTTTCGATGCATAATGTATGGATCATAAGTTGTCGTCCTTATCTTGAGTTACAATGTCAAATGTAACCCAAAAAAAAAAAGAGTGAAGATTAACAACTCAAGTAAATCATGTGAAAGTTGTTGAATTGAATACCTTTTTTTCACACCGATTGAAACGTACGATTGCAAGCAAGTGTTGGTGCATTGCAAAACTGACGCAGTCAAAACGGGCATAAATTCCCAATGTTCATTCTCGAATTATTTATGACCAGCATTCACGATAAATTCTTTGTCGTGAACCTAAGAATCATTATATTCCACAACAAAGTCTAAGTCCGAGTGTTGCTTTTCAGTTTGGCGACAATACAATATCACAAATAAGACTATTTGCAGCGCATTAAGTCTGTCTTTCAATCAGATCACTGACGTAAAAGTCTCGCCACAATTGATCTCTAAAAGAAAAAATACGAAAAAAAATATAAAAACTTGCACACATCATCCTTGGACCTTAAAGAAGTTAGATGTAGCGGAAAAATTGCACCTGTCTACATCAACCTTCACCCTCAAAGAGTGACAAGTTTTGCATAATCTAGCACAACTAATTACTTGGTTGCTACCGCCACACTTATATACCTCTCCTAAAAGGATATCTTTAAAAAAAAAAGTTAAATTTTTTTTTTTATTTACTTCATTGTGACCTTTAAGGCCGCCAGCTAAGACATGCAATGTAGTTTAAGCGATTGTAATAGAATAATAGATATTAGGCTGACGACAATTCTTTCTTTAAATATTTATCGTTGGTTAATAGTTGAAATATTTTAAAAATATGATATTCAATTAATGCAATAGCATATATAAAAAAAAAAAACTCAGATAGGGTCAATGTTTCATGTTGGAATTATCTGAGAGCTTAATTCAGGAAGTTGACATTTTGAATTCACAAGAGATTCAGATCACCCTGATACTAGACTTTCCAATGGCCATGAAACATTTGTGCATCCGAATTGACATCCTAGATCGTAACATTTGATCTCTCATAGGTTTATTAACCTTGTACAAGGTCAAAAAAAAAGTTTTCAAGCCAGAACGCATCCGACATACTTAAATAAATTTTTTCTGTATTAAGATAGATGAGCAGATAGATGTTGTTAAAAATTACACCTTAATTGTTGCGAATTTAAGTTCCCATAAGCCATATGTTTTATTTATTTTCTTGATTGAATGATAATAGATTTTTTCGGATAAACTTTTGAATAAATGAAAACACCATATCCGTTTTCTATTTTATGTAATAAAAATAAAAAAAAAATTATGTATTATTACTATTTTCTGTTACAAAAAATTAAAAACACTTGCGAAATATTTTCATAAACGCATGGGCTTTATTTTTAAGTCTTCTCTCCGATCAATTTTAAGAGGTTTTTTGATTGAATGACAATAGATATTGCGGATAAACTTTTGCATAAACAGAAATACCATTTTCGTTTTCTATTTTTTATAATGATAATAAAAAAATTATATATTTTTACTATTTTCTGTTACAAAAAAATTAAAAACACTTGGAGAAATATTTTCATAAACGTACGGACTCTATTTTTAAGTCTTCTCTCGGATCAATTTTAAGAGGGCAACCTGTCAGCCTCTAAAAGACATTTTCGATGGAACACAAAAGTGATGTGACCTAACCCACAGGTATAACGTTTAACTTCTGTCTTAGTCTAGCCTAGGGCTCGAAGGGTGAACGAGTGTAGGGCCCCCATATTCATGCTAATGTCTGGCTTTATGGGCCTTAGCGGAATATAGGGCCCAATTCACACCAAAATAATAATGGCAAAACGAGGAAAGAAGAAAAAGCCCTTAAGCGTCTCTTCATCATTGCAAAACTATTTGCTTTAGAAAAAGGTCACCAGACTTCCAGACACCACTCTGTTGGTTTCTTTTTTGGAAAACAATAAAAGCTCCAGAGCCAAATTTTCTCGCCATCTTGGGAGAGAAAGATGCCTAATGACCGGTACCGAACCTCCGTCTCAAATTAAGAACAATGCTTATTGTACTCACTGTCAACGAATTCTAATAATTCCAATAATTTACTTGCGAATACTTCATCAAGATAGTGAATACGGGCACAGCCATAAATGACGCGAGAGTTAAAAACAAAACGACGGGTTACTTTAAAAGAATAAAAATTGAATACGGTCGAAAAAAACATAACGAGAGAGAGAGAGAGAGACTGCTTTAAATATAATCGATCAGTGTCTAATTTGTCAAGTCATGAGGCAGTGTGTGGGGGCCTTTTGAATCCTTCAGAGTAAAAGGGCAGTTGGTAGAGGAGAGCTCATTGTTTCATAACTCACAATCTGGTACCCCTGGAGAGCAACATCGGAATGCCACAGAGCCAACCCAACCTCAGCGAAATGATTCCAACTTTGACCTACCAAACCCACTCACCGAGTCCCCTTTAAGCAAAGCTTAATCATAATATCCACAGACCAAATGAGTTAACTGACTCATTGGATTCAAAGGTGGACATTCGGTGGCCTTCTTCATGGTTGTACTTCACTGCAATTCTTTCTGTCTAAGCACCTGTTCAACACATGTATTTTAAATGATACAATTCGGTCGACATACATACCGTTCTCACAAATCGGTCTTCTTCAAATGTTCAATATCTGCCATATCTGCAAGGGAAATGGTTTATGTGGTTGCAACAATCTAAAATTTTTTAGCATTCTCGATTTTCATGACATACCAAATACTTGAAGAAAACTCAACCACACATCTTCAAACAACTCTACCATAAAGCATTTGTGGAGAGATATAAACCTCACATCACATCAGGCAAATAACAAATGCTCACTTCAGTGTATAAGTCATGTAGGTCTCTCACCCCATAGAACCCATTGGTATTGTGTTTGATACTTTTACGTAACATCATGGTGGATTCAGGCTTAATTGTTTTTGAGTTTGATGTTTTTATATGACATCAAAAGTTAATTTTTTTTACCACCACTCAGTCTATTTTTTGACGTACTAGGTTCACTCAAAAGACAGTCAGGCCACACGCAAGAAGACGTCTTAAAAGATATAAATCGTGACTTTTAAAACCCTTTATAGATATAATCAATTAATTTTAAATCGAATGCTTTTACACGTACGGTCGTAACGCATCTTAAACATTTTGTTCAATTTACCTCACCAAACGTGATGGTCAAATCCTTTTGCCAAAGTAAATGATGTCTTCTTCGAGGCCCACCACTGGCTAGATAATCCTGCAGTGTCCACACACACACACACACACACACAGGAGAATGAGAATGAGAATGAGATAATCCCTCGTGGGAACCAAAATGTGGTGCAACTTTGAACCACAAACTTGAAAAAGAGCAAGAGACGGAGGAAACGATAATCACCAGACTTTCTGTGAAGGTAAAATCCAAAGACAAAAACCCATTTGTGTCTCTCTCAATTTTTCATGTATATATTTGTTAATTCGTGTTATTAATTTTTAACAATTAGAAACCAATTAAATAAGGAAAGCAAGACTACCCCTGGAAATCTGGCCCTAGGATATCATCCGAGGGTGTAGGTAGGAGGAGGTACACGTGAGCTCAGAGATAACGACGCAATCCCTTTATGAAGTGAAGGTGGGTTTTGCTTTTCCAAATCTTCTCTGTTACTTTTTTGGTTGAGAGCACTTCTTTGAGGAGAGTCGATTTTCCACCTTTTTGTACTTGAAAGCGGGTTTCTACCCATTGTTTCACGGCACGTACAAGTCATCAAATCATGTGATGCGCATCCATCTTGAATCCTATTTATTTACTGTCAAAGGGAGAGGCTCCTCAGTCTGGGCACCAAATCATGTTGTTGCTGAATACCAAGAATAAAAGAAGCAGAATTGTATCTCTCTCTCTGTGCTGCTAACGTTTGTACGATTCTCAAAAGAAAGATAATGGAGACAACAGATCCAAGCAAGTGATGCGGATTTTGATCCCCCAAAGTGATATCATCGTCAACAGCAATTGCACATTTTCGACGTTTATAAGCCATGCCATGCCATGGAAGTTGAGATCCCAAAGTGATAATTTATTTTTGCTCAAGGCGGAACCAAGTTTGCCCGTCGCCGTCATTTTCAACAAAACAAATCCTCGTGAAGAAACATTACATTTTTTTGGCTCGGCAATCGGACAAAAGGTCGTAGGATGACGACGTAGCACCTAATAGAGCTGAGACAATCAACAGACCTTGCAATTACAAGTCCTTCCCGTGATCACTTGACAACAGGGCAGAGAACTTTGTTCACCTTGTACATTTTTTGTTTTACTTATCCTTTTGGGCTAATTACACTCATGTCCCTGAGGTTTGGGGGTAATTACACGCGAGAACACAAAGTTTCAAAATGTAACACTTATGTCCATTGACAAACGGAATACAAAAATACTTAACGGTTTTGACAAAAAGACTTGATTGCCCCTGACTTTAAAATCAATTACTCACTTAATTTACTGTTTATTCTTCTTCCTCTCCCCATTCCCAGCACCCACCCCCACCTCCCTGTGCCCCCACCCCACCCAAGCGTCTGCCTCTTCCTCTCCCCACACCCAGCACCCACCCCCCCACCCCACCCCCATGCGTCTGCCTCTTTCTCTCCCCACACCCAGCACCCACAGCCCCCCCCACACCCTGCCCCTACCCCCGCCCCCACGCCGTCTGCCTTCCCCTTCCCCGTCAGTGCAGTAGCAGGCCCTCCGGCGAGGCACCGGTGCCGCAAGATCGCGGTCGTACTCCCGATCTGCCTGTCGCCATACCGGTCGCCACCATCACCGTCGCGACCTACCTCCGTACCCCGCGCCGTCCGAGATCGCAAGCATCACCGAGCTACGTCGCGACATCGGCCTCCTCCGTCGAGATGCGCGCCACCGTGACCACCAGCAAGGCAGCGCCATCACCACCACGATGGGCTTGCACCATCGCGTCCACCGGTGCGATCGCCGTCGTTGCAATGGCCAGATCTGTCTCCTTCCCATCCAGATCTATCTCCTTCCCGGCGGCGTGGGTTTGCCAAGGCGCTTGCCGGAGGCGTCTCGGCAGCTTGGGTTAGCCAAGGGGCTTGCCGGCGTGGTGGGGTGGTTCTGCAGGATGGTGGGGCGAGGGGGGCTGCTGGCAGCGTGGGGTGGGGGAGGGGGGCTGCTGGCGGCGGAGGGAGGCTGTCGGCGGTGACTTCAGATTTAGGGTTTAAATTGTGGAGAGAGAAAATTAGGATATCAAATTATTCACGATATACTGTACAGGGGTAGTATTGCCATTTTTAAAATACGTAATGACGAAAATTATACTTTTTGGACGGAATACTGACAGTTAGATAAAAGTGTTACTTTTTTTAACGTTTTTGGTCACGTATGTTACATTTTGAAACTTTGTGTCCTCGCGTGTAATTACCCCCAAACCTCAGGGACATGGGTGTAATTAGCCCTATCCTTTTTGATTCATGCTTTAAAATGTTTATGATACTTTCAATATGGTTGTAAATATCGTTTAAACTTTCTTTTTGGTTTGTTCGGAAAGTGATCTAACTACTCGTATAACTAACAAGCAATCTCGCTAATGTTATAAACTTTTCTCGTTTGACATAAAAGAAAAAAATTCCTCGAGAGTTGTAGAAAATCTATCCTTTAGATGGTTCATCAGCGACGTAATAGATCTTAGGTTAGCATTTCCTGAGAGAGATTGATATCGCAAATTAACCACAAAGTCAGTATGATGGACCCGCAAAAATTGGACTATAAGTGAACTCAGGAGTCAGTAAACTTACAACTGCTTTGAAGAAATTACAGGGAGATTATAAGGATATTGCAACTCATTAGAAGGGAAACTGCTAGTCACAGATGTATTAGCCTCCAGTTGATCTCCTGTCTACCCTAATCACTACCCAAAACTGAAAAAATACAAGTAGAAATCACATGCCATCAAATAATTAAGGAAAGAACAGTCCCTTCCATCCCCTAGCTAAAAACATAGCATTTTTGGGTCACAAAAGAAAGAATATCCTGTGACGACTGGTCCTTTTCTCCATGCCGAAACAGGTGTTGCACTAATCCTCATACTTGACAAATCAATCATGCCACTGTGCTAGAGCAATCAGCAGCTTTAATCAATGAATAGCAACCATAAATGAAAAGGATACCTCAGACACTGAAATGTGCGGAACAAGAGAATATAGAGTACTTCTCAGGGAACATTGATCACTTGAATGGTTTGCAACGTATCGGATATGAATACGACTGTGTCACCAGATTTGATCAGCCCTCTTGCCTTCAGCAAGGAAATGCTGCTGTTTAGGTTGCTCGCTACATCGTCAGAGACATTAAGGCAAAAAGGTATCAAGCCCCAATGCAGGTTCATGCGTCTCATGACGGACATTGAAGGCGTAAATGCAAAAATAGGGCAGGTAGGCCGGCAACGGGATAGAAGAGATGCCATATGCCCTGTCGTTGTATAAACGAGGAGTGCATCTGCTCCCAACTTGTTGGCTGACTCGTTACCACAGGTGAACAATTAGAAAGAAAGGTACAATCAGTTATCAGCGGAATCAGCAGCAAATTAGTAAAAGGAGAACGAAGGGAAAATGGAGCAACAAATCGTTGATACATAGCACTCCACAAGTAATAACAGTAAAATAAACAGAATATGACCGAAGCAGGCAACGCAAATGAACACAATGAATTTTAGCTTCTACAGTTGCTATTTTAATTGCCAGCTCTTCAGAAGAACAATTCATAACTTCTTACATTCACCCCCAGTCACTTTAGGTTTCGTAGTTTTTGACGTTTTATTGTCCTATCCATGACAGGTTTGACCTTCGCCAACTTGGGAAGGTAATCTTTCCAGCCACCAACAACAATATTATGACCAAGCAATATGGCCGATGAACTCCTCACTTAAGTTCATTTGCTCTTTTCCTTCTTTGATCTTCGGTCAATAGTAGCCATGGTAGTTGCCAATTCTGAATCTACTAAAGCTCTACAATTCGCCAAAAGTTTCAACTTAAAAAATAGCATGGGCATCTAACATTTGACCAAAAAATTCCAGAAGTGAAGTAGAACGGATGCCCATTGTCTATATGTTCTTTTTTCTTTTTCTCATTCTAACAAAAACAAGCGTACAAAGACAACTCAACAATGGCATGCATCAAAACTAAGTCACAATGAGTTGATTCATGCAGATCAAGGTTGCATTTGTATTGGAATACTTTAAACAGATGCCAATGAACAACAGGTCAATTCAAATTTCTTAGACTAGTTTGAGCTTGAGAAAAAAAAGGCTTACCCATCTTTGCAGCAGCATTACACAACTCCTCAGTGATACTGTATGGCGAGGAATTGATATCTGGGAACTTCATGCACTGATGGTGCGTTCCCTCCCTCCACCATTGCTCCATTCTAAGACTGATACTTGTTAACACGGATAATGCTTTATGAGGGTACTGACCCATGGCTGACTCACCAGAAAGCATTAAAGCATCCGCCTGCTGCCTCACTGCTTCAGAAACATCAGCAACTTCAGCTCTGGTTGGTATAGGATATTGAATCATGGATTCAAGCAATTGGGAGGCAACAATGACAGGCTTATGTAGCTGCCTACATAACATAACAATCTTTTCTTGGACTGACGGTACTTGTTCCAATGGTATCTGAGCACCCAGATCTCCCCTCGCCACCATGACTCCATCTGATGCTTGAACGATCTCCTCCAAGTTCTTCAAAGACTCGACAGTCTCAATTTTTGCAATTACAGCTATATTACTGCAGCAGAAAATTGGTCAGGTAAATCATAAAGCAACCTTGAAGATTCATGAGTACAGTGGTCATGCGAATAGCATGAACTAACCAAAGATCTCCCATGTTTGTAATGACTCTATATAACACAGTCATAGAAGGCTAAGATCTACAGTACAGCAATATGAAGAAAAGAAGCAGGCAAAATAACTGATGTTAACCATTTCTCTTGGTCTTCCTCTAGTTCAACCAGTATATAATTTGTAATCAACATATTGATCCTCTGAAAAAAATGCCTCCATAAACCTAAGCTCTTGACTTGTGTGTAGAACTGTCACGGACGCCTACAAGGGACGCAATTTATATCATCTTCCAACATGTTAGAGGATAGCATGTATTAACCATATATCCGGACATATAAGCATGATTAATGTATATTCTTGAAAATGTCATCACTTCCATCAAACCAGAAACTCACAAAAAGTACGAGCCTGTTGTCACGTTGTTTGAGGGATAGACTGACTAATGATATCTTGACAGTTTCACCAATGAAATCCCTGGACTCCAGCCTTCTCAATTGGTTCTCAGTTCTTAATACTAGTGAAAGCAACTGAAATTTTCTATTTCCTGCTCAAGTTATTACTTAATTTCCCTAAAATTTTGTGACCCCGTTCAAATATTTCACCTATTCCTTGTCAAAAAGAAAGTATCAGGGAACATTGCATATGCGATTTGTCAAAAATACTCTTTCTTATCTCAAAAGGATAATTGAACAGTTCCAAATCCTGATCCTCAAATCTGAAGTCATGAAGGGAAAAATGATGGACCATGATAATCACAAAGCATGCAACGCTCAAGAAATGGAGAATTGTAGTCTCAATACCATATATCATGTCCTCGTTTACCTATCACAAGATCGTGCAGCAATGTAGCTCCTCAGGTTATTAATCACTTCAGCGGACTTGACAAAAGATACTGCGAAAAAATCAACACCCTCCGCAATCCCAAAATCAATATCTAGCCAATCCTGTAAACCAAGAACAACTTTTGAAATGTATAAAATAAATCATTTTCAAGCACTAAGCAAAAGTAAGTGGCTTATCTATCTGCTTGATCAAAGAACACACCAAGAAAAATAGCACATCATAGACCGGCAAACCAGTTTGACAAGAAGCTATCTACATAACATCAAATTGATGAGCATGACCCAAGGAAATGTAATAATTTAACTGCAACAAAGCTATCAACGATTTTTTGGATAAACTACCATCTATCTGAACCAGGTAAGATGAGAGAAACAAAAAAGAAAGCTGCACCGATGTGGCAGCACCAGATGCAGCAAAAGAGTATTGTAAGAACTATATATACAGGCATGTGATCATCAGATTGAATCTAAGGATTGCATTGGCAGGGACCAATAGGGTTAGGTTTGAAATTAGCTTATATTGATCATTAATTTATGGAATTATGTGGTTTAAGTTAGATAGGGGTATTGCTTTACCGACTGTGTTTGCACAAGATTCAAATTAAGGAAAAGTATGTTCCTTCGATCTTCCTTGGTGTTTTGCGTTGTTGGGTGTTAACTGCCTTCTATTGTCGCTCACATACTCGTTTGACTCTTAGAAGAGCATTTCATGTTGATTTGATGTCAAATGTCAATCGTACTCCAACCAGTGATTGATTTACTAGCCCCAAAGTTCCATGGATGTGGCCATTATGGCTACAATGAATTGGCTTTTGTGTCACAATTGCTAAAAATAATGTCCTAGTTATTTTTGTGTCGGTTCAAGCTATATACATTGATTGATTTTAAATCAACTGATGATGGCAATATTCATTGAAATTTCTTGCATATAAAATTCTTCCTATTCAGATTAATTTTTGTATCCTGTCGTTCATTTGCCACCCTCGCGGTATTTACCTTGCTGTGCTAATAGAGCTCCACAGCATAGAAAAAATGGTCATGGGAACCAGATTGGTGGCAATGGGAGAAAAAACAAAAATTTATTTTGTAGCTTGATGGGCTGGTAGGAAAAAGAAAAAGAAAAAAGAAAAGAAAAGCTCCAGCCTCCTATTAAACAAATATTAGGGCTACTTTTCTCAAAATAAATCAGCAAACCAAATAATCATCCTCCAACAAGTGAGTAGGCTGCCTGTCCCATATTTACTAATAAACAGGTTTATGATGTATGCACGTCTCATAAACATGCATGCATCTAATAACATCTAGCCATACAGGCGCTCAAGTCATGATCCTAGCCCATGCATGTTTGAAACCTGACAACCCCGTGCACCCCGTGCACTTATTTCTTCTCCACACACTGGCATTTAGCTTGCGAGTCTATTTACCAAAGAGAAAAACAAATAATCCTACAATAAAATGTATGTGTTCTCACGGCCATTGACAAAGCAATAAACTCAAATAATTGGTGAAGCACCAACCTTGGAAGAAAGTGTAGGAAGCATGGCATTACACTCTTGAACCAGCCTGCCATCCCTCCAGAAAGTAAGGTTAGCACCAGGTAGCAACAAACCAGGGTCAGTACAGTGGCACTTGACATCTGGACCAATCTTCTCAATCACCTCAAACCTTGCCATTCCGCCATCCACCACGATTTCATCACCCACTTTCACATCTGTGACACCATTCAGCCAATGCCGTATTGAACTACATAAAGAGGCACTACGATTGACGAATGTATTGACAAAATGGGCCTTACAGAACTGTACCTTCTGCAAATCCATCATAGTTTACTCTAACGGTGTGCTTTGGCAGAGTAGAATTAAACGACCGGACACTGAAGGTCCACATGTCAGCATCCTGGAAAAAAATAGAGGTGTCATGGTACTTGATTTTATAAAACAGAAGAACGCCTGCACCGCGATAAAATTTCAAGTGTAAAATTACTTTGCACTTGACATTCAGAAAATTCTTTAGAAATGGATCACCAGAAATAAATTCCACTAGCAAGCTTTTCACCTCATACTTGCCAAAAATTCAAACATTGCAAGGACAATACTTCCTCCATTTCCTAAATGTTTGTGCGCAATAGCTGAATTCCTGGAATATAAGTTGAACACGAAAAGACTTTTTGTGTTTATCCTGGTTTGACTAGTTGTGTAATACATTTTTTAGGAGGATGGTAATTTTGTTAAGCATAGAGCAGACATCTGGTTCAGGCCTTCAATCACCCCAACACAACAAACATGCAAAAAAGATTCAGTAAGTCCTAGGTTGAGGATATTTCAAGGGCTTGTTGACCAGCTCAGCACCTTGGCTCCAATCATCTCTCAATTTGTATAAGAGTTGATGAAACAGGTCGAAGTTTCCTTAAGAAAAAAGGACATGTTCCCGATGCGATAGATAGCAGTGGATAGTGACAACCTTCTCATGTTCATCGAAAATGTATTACCTTTTATCAAGTTTGAAGCTTGAGTTAGTAAGTTCTGTAGACCATGCTTGGGGTCACTAGCAGCATCACATATCAAACTTAAGACAGAGGGGTGCCAGCTAGGAAGCAGCGACACCTCATATGGGTCGAGGTATCGTGTCCGACACCCCGACACTTCACCGACACCGCCGGACACGTGTTGGACATGTCTTAGAGGTGTCCGATTTTTTCATTCTTTTTTAAGTATTGGACGCGGTGTCAGACACTTCGTGAAGAAGTGTCAATGCGTATGAGACCAAAATATAGTATTTCAAACTTATTTCGGGGTCAGTGCGTGATATACAGTAAATTTGGGGCTTTTTGAGATATTAAGTTTTAAGCCAAACCCTGTAGTTACATCAACAAACCTGTCTCTTTTTCTATGTAGCTGCTGCTGGGACTGCTTGGTCTGCCTAACCAAGAGGAGTTAAGACGAAGGAGACGGAGGACTGAGCATCTCGCTGAATTCCAGCCAATGGTACCGGCCCCTTATTCTTTCTTTCTCATCTCTTCCTTTTTTTCCTTCTTTCTTGTTACCGAGGCCTCTGTCATGTCTCAACCGCTAAGACATGATGACGACTTTCTTTCTCATCCCTTTTCAAAGAAATTCAGCTGCTTCAATTTTATTTTTATTTTTTCTTGTTAATTGTTTTCAAAAGGGAACGCAAGTGAAGCTAGTAGTGAACTAAGTGCAGAAATATGTGTTGATTGCATCACTTTGTAAGATTACAGTACTTTGTTCTGTATTACGTGGGATTTAAGTATGGCCTTTATTTGAGTTACTTGTTTTATGATAATAATTAGTGTTTATTCTTTTAGATGTGGAATATACTTGTTTATCAAATAAACATATGTATACAACAAAAAACACTTAACATTTTAGCAGTGTCCTGCAGCATTCAAAATCTGGTTTTCCGATTAGAAAAAAAAAAATCTGGTTTTCTGGAAATTGCATTGTTCGGTATCTCGGTCGGTGTCGGTATCGGTGTTGGACGCAGAGTCCTTATCCGTGTCCGTGCTACCTAGGGTGCCAGTTATCCCACCATAACACGTTATCTAGCCCATTGCCTACAATACTTCTAATGCAAGGCCTAGCTAATTTTTTCAGCTCTATATCCAAGGGAATGGAAGATTGGAAAGACTTCTATTATTTTTCTAAACCTCAACATATGGCTCCAATTTACCCTAAAAAAATCCTTTATTCAATAAGGCCCAAATAATTCTCATTCTAACCTGTAAATGTTATTCGAGTTTCTTTTAATTTTTGAATGTCCAAATCTTATCCTAATGTTTCATAAAATTATACAACAGAGGGTGCAGTGGTTAAAGAAACAAAAGAAACGTGATACTGGTACTAAACTTCTCTACAAGAGTTTAGAGTGGCTCCGAACCCAATTGGGCAAAGCTGGTACTACTTCACCAGGACCCTTACTGGTAAAAGCCAGCATAGAATTGGTCTCAAAAAGAAATTATATACCTAAACCTAAATTAGAAGCTAATACACCTATAGGCGTGTATATTTTCATAATTTTCGTTCCTTTTAATCTTTGCCAACATCTATGATTTAATGAGAACATCTGAACTGAACTCAAATACTAATTACAGACCTCGTTAAGTATTCTTAAACAAGTCAAACTACAATAAATCAACCAATGGTTACATAATTGAATTCTATTCTATGAATTCGCCAGAAGTCAGAGGGTGCAAAAATAATAGAGGCATAAAACAGAATGCCAGTTACCTCAACCTTGGCGGACGGTGAGCCGCCAAGGTTTCCCATGTGGACCTCGTTCCCTTGAGTATCCATCATGATCGCAACACTAAAACCCTTTTCTTGATTAATCCGCCTCACGCGCTCGATCACGCCCCTGTGCCACTCGCGCTCGCCGTGGCACATGTTGATACGGGCCACGCTCATGCCCCCGGCCGCCATCGCCTCCAGCTCGTCGAGCCCGCACGTAGCGGGCCCAATCGTGCAAACCAGCTTGGTCCGTTGAGTGCCTCGAAGCCCGTTCACCTTCGGCTCCGCCTCGGCCTCTCTGTTCGGCCCCTCGAACGACGGAAGAACCGGAAACGGTGTCGTGTGAAAAGCCGCTGTGTTCGAAACGGAAACACTAGAAGCCGGAGATGCTACCTCCGAACGGACGGAAAGTTTAACGCGAAGCTTGGGGATGTGAATGTCCCCTTTGGGGGCGAAGGCAATTCGTTTGGAGATGGTTTGAAAGTGTGTTGAGGGGGTAGAGATGGAGAACTGGAGTGAATGTGCCATTATCTCCGCAAGGCCCAACCGGAGTTCGGACGGGACGGCTACAGGGTCCCGGCGTCGGGTTCGCGGGAGTTTCGACAGGAAGGCTATTGAGATTTATAAGAGATTTAGGTTAAAGAATGTTGGCAAGACAAAAACAAGAAATTGACAAAGGCGTCCTTCCGTACTTCTCTTATTCACCGTTGTCTCCTTGGCTTTTAGCGAGGCCTCGATGATTTATGGAGGGTATTATCGTATTTCGCAAGTCATACCCCATAAATAAAGTCAAAGCAATTCTTTTTCTATTGGAAAACAAAGCATATTCGAGGCACCTTTTAGGGTAAAGTAGTTTCATATATCCTTCGCACACTCGTACGATCATAGTATCACCATCAATTTATACTCTAATAGATTGCTACTTCTCATTTGTAATGTTGGTTGGCACCGATAACTCACAACATTTTGACGGGAGTTCGATCGGTGCATATAGAGGGAATGAATTTGAGTAAAAGTTGTTCGGATTCCTCAATTAAAGGGTTAAAGGTTGTACGTAATCCATGTACTTTTCCTTCCCAACCACCGATATATCTCTCATCAAGCCGCGCCTTTGGCACCTTATTTCTTTCTGTACTAAAATTGTTCATGCCAAGGTTCAACTCATACTTGGACACATGATAACGACCATAAGGCTTTTGGATGGCACTTGCATGCAATTCAATGATACCATGGGATGACGTTAGCGACCTGGTAACACAATTATAATTAGCTATTGTGATATAACTACAAATTCATACTGGAAAGAAAGGCAGTATGGAGAAATTTGACTGAAAATATTTGAGTCGAATGCGTTGCAGTCTTTCCTTAAGACACTATTTGTTCCCTTATAATTTGCTTGGGGTAGTAGCAAATCTGTCTCCCAAGATAAAACAGGCGAAACTCTGTTGATCACAGCAGATTGCAATCAACAGACATAAATTTGAGAGAGAGAGCGAGAGAGAATTCAAAGAAGTGAAATGATCCGATCATCAGCCCTATTTATAGATACCAAAGGGTGCCTAGTTGTGGCAGTTAAGTGACTCTACAAATGTCACTTAACAGTCACAATCTATAAACACAATAAACAGTTATAATATTTGAACTAAAAGGCACCTTAAACAGCTACCATTTCGAATTTAAATAGATCTGAAATCTGTTTAATTTTGCTAACAGTCACACTGTTTCAGTAAAAAATTATCAGGCTGAATTTGTCTCAAAAAGTTAAGCTGGGCTCGAGGTGAGGACTCCTAGCGACGATGCGCACGTGCAAAGTGTTCCTAAAAGCGCCAATAGCGCCTTTACGCCGCCCCCGCCGTCGAGCGTGCGGTGCCCCGCACATGTGCGAGTGCATGACCATGTATACCATGTGTTTCTAGAATAATATGGTATGTCACATGATCATTTAAATATCCTTAACTTTTTCATTTCCCGAGTCATGTGGGAACCCACTTCATGATTATTTTCAACCTTATTAAATGTCAATGTTTGAGAGTTAATATCTCTCAAACCAATTAATCAATTTGATTGATTCTTTTTACAACTTATTCATCGTAGTACAAACTTTAATAATGTATGAATCAATATTGAAAAATTCCTAACATTTCATCTGTTAGTGCTAATGTAATTCTATGGTGAAAGGACTAGACGTGTGGGAAATTATCACCCTACATGCAAAGTACAATACAAATCTAACCTTTCAATAACTAATGGTAATGGGGTCATGCTGAAAAGGCTCTTTTACATGTATAAACTATTATTTTTACAAGAGTTATTAGTCACTCAAAATTTGTTTGTATGCATGCGCATAAATGTTCGTTCTTGTGTGCGAATGTTCTTTCAGTTGTAGGATTTCGGTTAGTTCAAATTCGACGTGTTTAATGGGCATCAGCTCGCACTACACGCGTAATGGTTTGTCAATGAGACCATATTGCCTTTACTGTTTTTGTCATCCTGTACGAGCTGGGCAAGCATGAAGCAACCTCTAATGATTCATACAGACCCCCGTAAAAGCTACAAACCCTATATTCGCATAGGAACAAGGCCCGGCTTAGATTTGGTCGGCCATTTGCATCCGAAAGGGTGACTTTTTCCATTTCTTCCAGCCGGCCAACTGTTGAGGAAGTTTCGTGAAGGTAATATTGACATTTCCATGGAGTTAACAACTCGTTTGATTGTGGTAAAGCGCATAGTGCAGCACTACTGTTTTCTTACTCGTAACTCCTCAATCAGTTCCCTTGTGTTGAATTGATTGATGCGTGCAACGTATACGGTGATGTTGCCGGCGATTATGGATGCCGTAATTGAGATCTTCATCTCTCTTTAGATTGTGACGGTGAAGATAGTGACTGTGGTGTTGGTGATGATGGGCAATGGCATTGTTTGCATTGGGCTGTCTCGATCTTAGTGGCGGGAACTTTCTCACGACCAAAGGGGCATGGCAGCCCCCAAACTTTTGAGAATTTTTTTTTTCTGTTCTTTAAAAGATAGTTATTATTATTTAATATATTTACGAAAATGTCATTATATCGTAATATTAGTTAGGATTTTCTTTTTTGTTGTGTTTTTTAATCTGTGTTACTGGCCGTCATAGTTACTTCTTCTCATTCTTTTGCTTCGTCTTTATTCTTCCAAGTTCCAAATTCTCATTTTTCAGATTAAGTACGTGAATCGATCAATGTTAGTTCTTTTTTTTTTTTTTAAATTCTTATAATATATTAACTTATACGTGACTATTGTATTCATGCAATTAATATCACATTAGTAATACATCTTAATTGTAAGAGTCAAGCTTCTTTTATGCAAGATTAGTAATTTATTGTTAACTAACCTTATCAAATTAAATAAATAACTATGAATAGTATAATTAATATTATTAGCACTAAAATGAGCAATTTATTCTACATTTAAATCACTATATTGAACGAGCATTTTCGGCTATATATGGAGATGGTCAAAACTCAACTCCGAAATAAGATAGATAGATGATCTTCTCACGAATTCTTTGATTGTGCACATTGAGAGAGATATTATGGAGACGTTTACTATAAACTCGATCATTGATGATTTTCGTAACTATAAAAAATATGGAGTTCCACTCTGACCATCGATGTGTATAGTTACTTTTATTATGTTTTCTTATTTTGTGAAACCTTAACAAATTATTTCTAATTTTAATATTTTTATTTTAAATATATTTTATGCAAAGTTGAACTTTATTAATTCTTTTGTGTTAGCTATCAATTTTTTATGCCATTCTGGCCCTCCACGAGTTGATTTTCTGAATCCGCCCCTGAGTGGGATTACTGTTAAGTGGTGATGCTGGTGTCGGTGCTATGGTGGCAATGGCAAAAGCGGCAAGGGTGAGTTTGGTGTTGATGCTGTTAGTATTGGTGTTGCGGTGGTAATGGTAGAGGTATCAGTGGGGGATTCAAAATCATTGTTAAGGTGGGCACCAAAATATAAGGAATAAATTATCAACAAATTAGTGTCAGTCGCCATAGGATGGAGAGGCGAAAACGGGTGAGGTGCGCGGTGTAGCAGTGTCATTTTGTCATTGTTGTGCATTTGTCGAATGTTGACTTTATTTGTTTAAAGCCTAGTTTTTTTTTTGCGTTTATTTATGTAATTATAGCATTTAAAATGACCAAAATGACTTTTTTTTTTGGTATCTCTACAATATATAGGCGTTTTAACATGTAAAATGACCAAAAAGACATATTCTTCAAGCATTTTTATTTTAGGAGGACTTTTGTTATCATTTGGTGAATAGCCTATGTACACGAGAAAAAACGTTAGAGCAACAGGTGGGCACCAACCACCGGTGCCACCCGCTCGCTTTGCCTTTGGCGGTTGTGGTAATGGTAGTTGTGCGCGTGGTGGCAATTTTGGTTTCAGGTTTGGCGAGGCTAGCGATGGTGGGTATATTTGAGGAAAAATGGTATTCAATGGAAAGGAACAAATGAATAGGGGTGGGCATAGATAGATGGAGGGCGTGGTGAGTTATGTGGCAATGAAATGGTGGTGATCAACGATGTCGTTTGTATTCCTCTGCCACTCAGGTCCTCCACCGGGTTAAGGTAGTGGGGCAATGCGGTTCATGTGCAAAACCCTTTAATTTGATTGGGCGAGTATATTTTTCTTTAAGATACTGGGAAAGAAAATTACATTTTTTGCTAATGAGAAACTAATTGCCTCTTGAAAGATACCGGTTTGCATCGTCAATTGGCTAACATAACGTCAAGATAAGTATCTTGGGACGTTGGGCGCCAAAATTTAAACCATAAGGTGATGAGCTCACATGATCTTTTCTTGTGTAGTTAATACGAACACTAACAATTATCGACTCATGTTTAATCGGACGATCCTAAAAATATGTTACATCCAATGGTTGCATATGTCAACGATCTTCCTTATCACTACCAGACTAGAATTATCACAAGGAAGACAATTACACGAGCCTCGGGGGGTGGGGGGGTGGGGGGAGGGTTGAAGTGATTAGAATATAGCACTATCAGATTATTTATTACTCTAAAACACATATCTAACGATTATCTAAGCTCCTATCACAAATCTACCTCTCATCTTTTTCTTTCTATTTTTTTTGGGTTCTTGCTATAATAAGTGGTTTCTCACCATCCTTTTTGTGTTGGTCTATTTCAAACAGATCTATATGACTTTAAAGGTTTTTGTTGAAACTTTAATTTTGGTCAGATCTCTAACCTTTAGATATATTTCAGCTTTTGGATCTCCGACTAATCCTTTTGAGACTCGAAAAGTTTTTTGTAATGTGATTGCAATCATCGATGCTCTTTCTGCCAGATTTCGTGGATGGCATTTTTGAGCGAAGGCCTTTCTCGAAATTTCACGATCGTCACTTAGTTTTAATAGATTTAAGATCACTTGCTGAAGAAGATGTCTTTTTTTTCTTCCTAATTTAATGTTTAAGGCGAATGCGTTTGTTTTGAAATTTATTTGTGGCGTGTCCTTCCTCTTGTTCTATTGGTAGAGGTGTATGGGTTTGTTGATGTGTTACTGTAACGAGTCAGTGTGATGCGTATGCGAAAATAAAATTAATAGTACAAATTTTGTTATAAAAAAAATCATGTATAGCGTTTATTATTATATTTAGTAAAATAAATTTCAAATTATAGAGAAATAAGTTAGCCGTACGTGTCCAAATATAAGTTAGCAAAATATTATTATCTTATCAAACTTGGCCTTCAAATTTTACTTTAACTCCTTTTTTGATGAATTATAATTTGTGAAAACTAAACATAATTTTATAGGTAGTTACTTATCAATTAAGATTTTTATTTTGTGTCACTTTTTAAAAATTCTTTTGAAATGTCACTTGTCATCATTGTAGGTTGGTAGTTATGTAACACCAAAGAGGTGTTACACCAAACCAAGGTTTGACTTAATAAGTAGTATAGACGTGGTTGTGGGCGCAACATTTTTTTTATGTTGGTTGTGTTTTGTTCATAGGCACGAATTTAACAATTGTGTTAGGTCTTTCATCTGGAACAATCGCCCCCCCCCCCCCCCCCCAAAAAAAAATCACCTCCCTAATTCCCATCCCTATTTGATGATGTCCTTTGACTCAATAATTTGTTTAGACCGTAAAGGGTTTAAGCTTTCTCTTCTCCCCCAGCTATTGACAAGGCTTTCCCAATATCTCCATCAAATTCCCTTGGGTGGTCACTCAGGTCTCCCCATCTCTTGTTGGAATTACTCCTTGTTTGTTAGAGTTGTAGTTACCGGTGGTTTGTGAATCCAGGTCAGATGCTCTGGTAGGGTTTGGGTTGCTTGGTCGGCCTGTTTTGGTTGTTTGATTGCCTTTTGAGCAAAGTTTGTGATAGGTTCGGCGGTGATGAGTTCTTTTTGGCCTTTTCGGGTTCGGATTTACCAATCTCGCGGTTTGGCTTTTGTTTCGGTTGTTAACAGGCACTTTGTTAAAGTGGAAGACCTTTGATTCCATACAAGTTGATGCATCGACAAATGTACGCGTCACGACGACAGTAGATTGTGCAAGGCTTTTGACACCGGGTCAGATGGCTGTTAGGCTTTTGGTTTGATTCAGAGAAGAAGTAAGGTGTGAGCCGTGTGGACAAGGGATCGGGAAAAGAAGCTAACTCATGTGTTTTCACCTGTTTGGAGAGAATAGAGGGTAGGGTGGGGTGGAGGTAGAGATGTCAATGGCCTGGGCTTGGGCTGGCCCAGCCCGAGACCAACGGGTCTCCAAAGAAAACGGGCGGGGGCCAGGCCTAAAATCTGGATATATGGGCCCAGTCCAAGCCCTGACCCTAGGCCCAATATTTAGGTCCGGGCTTGGGCCAGGCCCGGGCTCAATTTTTTTTTATTTTTATGACATAGGAAAATAGGTTACAACTGGCCCTGAAATTGTAATTCATGGACATAGATTATACTTAACTGTACTAATCCACTGCAGAAAAAAGTGACATAGGAAAATAGGTTACAACTGGCCCTGAAATTGTATAGATCTTTGGGAGCCTATCCTCAGAATTAAGGATCTCCTTCTTACAGTCATTCGGGACTTTTAGTGTCACATTTTGGCAGATGTTTGAAACTCTTGATCAAGAAGGGTCTATCGATTGTTAATGGTACATCTTAGTCAAGCTGAGAGTTAGCGGCGAGGCCAATTACAAGCTACGGTGGTAATTGCCATCGGTGGAACTACATTACAAGAATCCCTTCAAAAACATAAGGTAAAAGCATAACAATTAAGAGATCTTGGCCACCTTGAGTTCCCTTCTACTTGTCTCTTTTATAGAGTACAACCCAATTTACAGTCGTATCTCGATGCAGTTTAATGGAGCCTAAAGCATACCAAATCACACAACTAGGAGAAGAAAAAGAAGATCAGAGATCTATCACTTCTTGACGACAGAAGCCTTCACTGTCTGCCGTAGCTGCTCAAAGGACGACACGGCGTTGATGCGACTGCCGTCACCACCTGTGAGCATCACCGCCACCGCCGCTTGCTTAATACCCACATTCGGAGATATCAGGCCATTGCAACCGGATTACAATAGCCGAAATACGCTGCAAACAACCTCAAGAACTGATTGTGTGGATATGGTGGCGTTTGGCCATGATTGCGGTGATGGTTGGCCGGAGCAGTAGTGGCTGGTTGCGGGGATGATTATGGAGGGTGGTTGTAGGTGTGATGGTGGCGGGTGAGGTAAAGAAAGGCTGAAGAGGAAAAGAGAGAGAATCCAATGAATAAGAAGAGAAGCAGATCTGTGAAGAGGGCCAAAATCGAGCCAATACATGGCCGGTTCTAAAAAACGGGCCAACCCGTTTTTAGGGCCTGACCCGGGCTTTTTAGGGTTGGGCCGGGCCTAGATAAAATCTTGGAATTGTGTGGCCTGCCCAAGCCCTGGTCCAGAGCCCTAATATATTGGGCCGTCACTGTTCATGTGGATGGCCAGGCCAGCCCGGGCCAAAAACGGGCCGGGTCGGGCCAGCCCACGGGCCACCCGGCCCTTTTGACATCTCTAGGTGGAGGCAAACGAAACGACACCGCGCAACAGTTTGCTTTGCACTTTTAAACGGTTAGCGGTTTTGTGTAAGACTGAAATTTTTTGAAATCCAAATTTATGCGCCATCCCCCTCACCCCCGGTCAAAAAAACTCAAAAAACCCAAACTTTTAATAAATGCCGCGGATTGAAGCAAGCACCAGACAAAACTTACCCAACAAATTCCTAATTCCCAAATCTCCCCCCCCTCTCTCTCTCTCTCTCTCTCTCTCTTCACTCGCTTCTCTCCCTCAATTCCACATTCGGCTTTCGAAATCTCCCTCAGGTCTCTCTCTATCTATCTATCTCTCACTCACACACACACTCACCACAGTTCGGTGTCGAAATTTAAAGTTAGGGCTACGATTTTAACTGCGAATTTGGTGAATTTCTTACCCGATCTGGTACGTATTTTACATCGCCAAGCTAATTGAGGGTTCTGATTTACCGGTTTCTCAATTTGCTTTCCATGGGCGAAACATCCTAGATCTGTCCTTTTTCGGTTTCTTCTCTCGACGGAGAACTGTAGAAGAAAGATAGATTTTTTGTCATGTTGCTATTTGATATAGTGTTCCCCGTTCCTTTTATCGTCTGCTGAAAGTTTGTGCTTTTTGATTTTTTAACGAAATTCGTAGGTGCGTAAATGGCGGGCAAGGGCGGGAAGGGGCTTTTGGCTGGGAAAACAACCGCAGCAGCGGCCAGCAAGGACAAGGACAAGAAAAGGCCGGTTTCGCGTTCGGCTCGAGCTGGTCTCCAGGTAGACAATTATTTCTCACTGCTTCTGTCATTGATGTTATAATTATAACTATTGACGGAGTAGGTTTTTGTTTCATCTTATATACTTTCACGAGAGTTTATTCACAATGTTATGAAGAGCTTGTTCTTATTACCGTAAGTAGTTTCAAAGTAATCACGGAGCATAAGGTAAGCCATTTAGTGTGGTAGAATAAGAAAACAAGTGATGGGGTAAGATTGAAGCCAGGTAGATGTGACAGGCATGCTGAGATTACGGAGTTCTAGGAAGGATTATGGGCAGTTTGGTGGTGTGTGAATGTGATTACGGTTTGAAGATGAAATCTGGTCACTTTGAATAGATCAACTATGTGATTTGTATGCTGTCATGAAACAGTTTGAGCCGTGAAAACTGCCATAAGTTAAAGGTTGACCCGGGTGGCATTTTTGAATGTGTTCTCGCCCTGAATGTAAGTTATCAATTGATTTGTTAGAATATCATGTTTAAGTATCTGAGTCCAATTCTGGACTCGTGCTCTGAATCCAACAATACATTACTAAGTGCTAACTGTTGTGAGTTCAAGCTCACTTCAGTGGTCTAAGTAAGCTCGAATTAGTTTGAACACAACCTTTGACTGGACCATTTTATGACACAAAAAGATGCATGTTATTCTGTACTTGTTGAAAATGTATGTTTAGGGGAAATTGGCTAATGACTCCTTCTAGTACATGCAATGTGCAATTTACTCCCCTACACTTTAAAATTAAGCACTAAACCCCCCGGAGTTGAGGAAATTGTGCACCTTAGATGGATACTTTCAATTTAAATAGTGCTTGGTCAACACACGCATTGACTAACAATTATTTTTGTGAAAATTACAACTTTGCCCTTCACCACTTCCGCCTCTTCTTCACTCCCCCTGTTAATCCCCCCCTCCCCCCCACACCTTCCAACTACTGTCCCCATCACCCACCACCACACACACCATCCAAGTCACCTCATCACCCCATTCTGCACACACACCCACAACACTGTCACAAACGCGCAGACAGAGTGTGCGTGTGTGTGGGTCTGTGTTTGAGAGTGCATATGTTTGGTATCATGGTTTTAAATCGCGGAATTCGGATACGTAACGGTCGCGGTGCATGTAACGGTATCGGACGATTCGATGTTATGTAAGCACCGATATATCGGTGTATAACGGTATCAGACCCCCGAAAATCCGTTATGAATCGGCCGTTACGATACGTAACGACTGTTTTTTAAAACCCTGTTTGGTATATGTTTCGTGTGCGTGTAGTGGTGTGTGTGGGTCTGGTGATGGGGAAGGGGTAGGGAGCAACTCGTGGTTTGTTTTTGTGTGAGTGCAGGTGATATATTAGTGGGTAATGGCAGAATTTTTTTTTTTTTTTGGGGGGGGGGGGGGCGCAACCATGATGGGTGCCCGTGTGTGGGTAGCTGTTTGCATCTGTGTGTGGGTGTGCTTGTGTGGGTGTGCAGTGTGGGTGTGCTTGTGTGTGGGTGCAGTGTGTTTGTGTGGGGGTGATTGTGTTTTGAGTGTGCGAGTGTTGGTGTTTGTGCACGTGCAGAGTGTGTATGGTGGTAGATGATGGGTGGTTGGGGTGTAACCATGGTGGGTTTGTGTGGGTGTATGTTGTGTGTGCATGCGGGGTGTGTGGGTGGTGAGGTGGGGGTGATTAACGGGGTGGAAGTTAGAGAGAGGAGGTGTTGGAAGAATGGCATTGAGCTAAAAATGTGGTAAGGAAATAGGGATATTTATGTCATTTCATGCAATTCATAACAAATTTGTTTGCGGTGCTCAATTTCCTTAAGTGTGGGGGGTTTTAGTGCTATATTTTGAAGTGGAGGGGAGTAAATTGCACGTTATATACGGTACACAAGATCGTACACAGGATCATTAGCTGGTCTGTTAGAAAAATTTTACAAGCTAAAAAGTAATTATTGAAAGAAACATTGTCTCCGTTCTGATGTATTGCAGTAACTGTGGGTTGCGCTTTCATGTTCCCAACACAAAAAATTCTATGCTGCAATAAACTTTGTGTTTCATTATGTCTTGATTCCAATGCGCTTGTTGCTGCACGTACTATAAGAGCACTTCTGTGTCTTTTGGATACAGTAGGGTTTCCAGCACTACTACAGGATTTTATTTTTCAATTGGTCATAAAAAATTGAATAGTTTCTTGCTTTCTTCAGGCTCAATTTCTTTATTGCATCGAAGCCTGATAAACTTTTTATAACCTGCATTGGAATTAAAATAACCTGACTGAAACAACAAATTTTAATAAAACAACAAATACAAAGATGTGATACCTGAATTACTTTACGAGACAGTATATCACCATAGCATAGAAAGTTCTGCTTTTGTGGGTAAGAATTTTCAGTCAGCTGACAGAATTGTAGTGTGTATTGTCTTGCTGCTGAACGTCCTTCCTTTTTAAATTCATCACTGAGATGCTAGAACTAGATTTTTCACTCAGGCAGCTATCCCTATCCTACTGAATTCTTTAGACCTGAGTTAATAAACTCCAGGGTATATCTCTTCCAGGGCTGTTTTCCCTGCTGAAACTTGGTGCCGAATATTTTAACACAGAAGACTTTAATCTATACAAGCAGGGAAAGTTTTCAGAGTGCCAGCTGACTTGTTGTGGCACTTGAGATTTCTTCACCCTGCCATGTTATATGTGGAATTGGGGAAATTCTTTTGTAAACCTGCATACAATTCTGATGTGAAGTTGGTGAAAACAAATTACTTTCTTCGGGTATTGTATGTATTGCAGAAGTATGCTGGCTTGCATCTTTGCATTCAGTGTGCACTGTGCTTCCTGTTGTCTTTTTGTTTATGTTGTTTATCCAGCTGGGCTGCCCCTTCAACTATTATTTACTTTATCTTATTTTCTGCTTTTGAGTTCAGTTTCCTGTGGGCCGAATTCACCGTCATTTGAAAACAAGGACTTCTGCCAATGGACGAGTTGGGGCCACGGCTGCAGTTTACTCTGCTGCAATTCTTGAATACCTGACTGCAGAGGTCCTTGAATTAGCCGGAAATGCCAGCAAAGATTTGAAAGTGAAGAGAATCACACCAAGGCATCTGCAGCTAGCCATTCGTGGGGACGAGGAACTTGATACTCTCATTAAAGGAACCATTGCTGGAGGCGGTGTGATTCCCCATATTCACAAGTCCCTCATTAACAAAACCACCAAGGAGTAACTTTTCCGTGTCTGATTTTAAATGTCTGTTAACTGATGAAAAATGCGTTCACTAGGACATCTTGACTTGGTTTGCTTTGTAGTCTTGGCTTAGAGATTCTTGATTAGCATAGATGGATTATCTGCCATTGCCATTTTAAACCATTATCTTTCTGTTTAGAAGTATTACATGTTAGATTTGTAATTGTGTGTTCCTGGTTGTGTTCTTTGCATCTTTAAATGGGTCTTGGTCCGACATAACTGATGTCTTCAGGGTTTGAATTTTGCAAAGTTGCATTCTTGAGCAAATGTATTCTGCTTTTTATTATTTTGAAGTTCATTTTCTCAAAATATTTCCCAATGAAAATAATCTGAGGTATGAGTGAGTTCTGAATAAGTCTTTAGAGGAAAAGTCCAGGGAATGTGTTTGTTAATTTGTCTGAATTCTTTTGAGGAAAAGCTCACTAGGTTTGTGGTGTTATTAAATTTGACATATGATCTGTTTGTCATTGTCTCTCTTTTTGTGTTTCACTTGGCAATTGTATTGAATGTTATTTTACTTGTACTGTGCATTCTTGAAAGGCCATCGAGAAAGTCCCGTCTTTTGTCTCTAAATTGTGGGATTTAGCAGTATTTTGTTATTACAGCAGAGTAATACGGCAGAATACTTTAGTCCAATTTTTTGCAAAGACATTTGTGACTGGGATGGTATACCCAATTGGACTGAATAAGATTCCCCTATTCATCTGGACTCAATTAGGAATCAGGCTTGTAATCGTCCAAATGGCAGCTTGTAAATAAAAAATTGATTTCAGTTGACAGTAGTATCATGGCAGTAGACTCGGTTTTAAAATATGAACGGCGGCTTTGGAATAAGAATCTAGCCGAAGGTACAAGTTTTTACGACCCAACCAAACTTGGCCTTTATTTACTGATACTCTATTTTAGCGATCCTTAAAAACAGAAATTAAAGAAATAGCTCAATTGATGTCAACAAGAATCAAAGCATGAAATACAAAATTCACGAGTCTCCTTAGCCTAAGGTGACTAATCTGATTCTGTCCATCTCTTTAACAATGTTGCTTGTAGAAAGGTGTCGTTTCAGAATACTAATTTGTCTCCTTCAGAGCTTATCACATGATTGGAATATGGACAGCTTAATCGACGTTGGATTTCATGTAAAACAGGCTTAGCCAGCCTCAACGCAACCCTTTCTTAAGAGCAACTGGACCCTGTTTATACAAATTAGGTGTCTTAAGAGAGGGTTCAACAAATTCCTGGACAAAATACTTGAACATGACGGCAAAAATTCTAGTGATGCAATTGCGAAGGCTCAACTAGTTGCTTATGTTACTGTCACAACTCTTAAGTTAAGGATAGTAACTTTACATCACTAGAATGCTGAAACTTAACAGCATTCATAGAACAATATATGGATATGGGGATTTAATATCTTTTCTTGGTTTTAAGTAGATAACTGCATTGAGATAAAATTTAAGAGTTCTAGTTACACAAGAAACTAGACTAGGGAGTGCTTACAAAATTATGTTGTTCTTCATTAATACAACCATATCTGAATATGTTGCATTTTACTTTGCTAATTAAACAACTAGTCTCAGTTTGCTGCGTTCTAAAGAGCAGATCTTGGGCAACCAAATCTGCAGCTCCAAAAAAAGGATATCTATCTACTGGAGGACATCCTATGAGTCATCCAGCCAACTGTTGCCAAAGTTTTTGGCTCTAGTGAAGGGTTCACTTGATTTTCTCCTCAATTCATAGCTCTATAGTTTGTCAGTTTCAAAATAGGTTGCAGAGTTAAGTAGATATCTAGCCCCCGCGGATCAAAGAGTCAAATTCAGAATACATAAACAGTAATGCGCAAGTTGTTCCGTGCCTGAGTGCATATTCAAGTTAGCTAGAACGTATCACCAAAAAAAAAAAAGTTTGCTAGAAAGCAATAGCTGGCGCTGCCTCTTCATTATGGGCTCCGTATGATTTGATTGCAAGATTTATTTGATATTGTCGATCAGCTTGTACGAGGCAGAGATGAGGTATAAGCGTTTCTTTTTAAATATCAGGTCGTCCAAATATTTCTAAGATTTACAGCATCACATGAAGAAGAGGGATTGAGGACAGTATGTAAGAACTGCTCCCTTGTCTATCATCACCAGGCTGATGCTGGTATAAGATGTTATGGCGTTGAGCAGTGGGTGCACACAATGGCTACAATTTCTGATGAGAAGGTTCGTGTCAATAGTAATGGTATTTTTAATGAACTCCTCACCATTCTTCCGTAAGGACCACACAACAATTAATTAAGATAAAAGTTTTGAGTGGCTTTATTTTGGTAGGTATTGTTTTTTTTCGAAGTATCCAAGCGCTATTAGCCATGCTAAAAATGGTGTATCATCGCTCGGGTGAGGAAATGTGGTCGGTAATACTTACTGTCCAATCAGTAGATGATGGGGGGAAACTCTGTACCTAAGAACTTGTCTTAATACGTCAAATGAAGCGATGTAACGCAAGAGGATGCGTGCCTAATACCTAATGTTTAGGCATCAAGAGAGTGGCTTTCCTTAATATGCTCCAACGTGCTCTTTTGTTGTTTTATACCCCACGTTTTCCCACAAGATCAAAGTTGTTCTGCCGGCGACTCTGCAAAATCAAGGTTACTTCCTCTTCTTCTGCGCTGAGAATCATTTCAGTTCCCCCTCGCTCTCTCTCCCCCCAGTCTCCTACAGACATGGAAGCAAAGCTTTTTTTGCAAAACAAGAGCCCTTTCTCACCTCAGGCCAGCCTGCCGAGACACATGCACAAGCCTAAACACTACCCTCTGGTTCTTGCCGTGTTGACGAGGCCGACGGACAACGCCGAGAGATCACTAACAGCTACTACTTCCACCAAGACTGTTTACAGTGATAACTGGTTCGACCGTCTTGCCATCCATCACCTCTCCCAAAGTGTCCAAGATGCTATAGGTTTGTCCCATAATTCCTCACGTATCTCGACACTCGTTCATTCACATACAAATGAACGAAGGCACCTGAAATCATGTGCTTTTTGTGCAAAACCTGTGTATTCCTACAGGGTTGAGGAACAACAAGAGTGGGTACGAGAGCTTGGTGGAGGCAGCGACGGTGGTATCACGGAACTTCAATCCGGCCGGACAACGGGAACTTGTTGGCCAAGCTCTTCAGAGAGCATTCCCCACGCCTATTCTCTCCGTGGCAAGTTCTTCGATATTTTCATCCTCTTCGTGTGCTTTTCATTTTCACTTTATTTGGGTTCATTTATTTGTTTTTGCTATTATTACCTTGTCGTTAAATGAGGGAGCAAGTGGAATGATACAGAACGGACATCAGCACAAACTCCAAATATAAAATTCTATTTTCATAATTAGATGCAGTGAGGATTACAGTTTTGAGCGTATTTGCATCTATGAAGTTCCTCCTTGATATCTAACTAATATTTCCCGTAATTGAAGTCTCTGTGTATGTAATAGAATGCATGTTGTACGTCTTGCAAAAATGATTGTACAAGATTGTCATTAACATTTTTGAAAGTACACATAATTTTTCTAGATATAAATTACCCAATCTTAGATGGCTAACGCTTTGAAGACAAGAACGATTTTATATTGCTTAAAAGATGATCAATGAAGATTAAAATTCTCTCTCTCTCTCTCTCTCTCTCTCTCTCTCACACACACACACACACAGAATTTGGGATTTACTGTTTGAATTTTGTATGTCATGAAGCAGATTAGGGCAGTGCTACCCCAATCTAAATTTGCAAGGGAATACTTTGCCGTCTTCACGACCATATTTTTCCCCTGGCTAGTTGGCCCCTGCGAGGTATGAGTTCTCAATATGTTCGAGCACCTGGCACTGCACACTTATAAAGCATATATTGCAAGAAATATGCAGCACCATCCCGCTAGGTTCCCCACTAGCACGTTTTATCATTACAATGACCACTGGATTCAGGAAATGGCCAGCCAGCCTACAATGTTTCTGAAATTTTTTTGGCGCACCGGTCCAAGAAATTCTTGGACAAATACTCGGCAAAAATTTTCATTTCAATAGTGGAGGGCATAGACTAGCTAAGGCAACAAAAACCTCGGACTTGTAGTCAAGGAAGTTTGTTCTTTTACGTAACTTTCTAACTTCAAACCTTAGGGCAAAGACTTGAAAATAAATAAATAAATACTCGTCTGATGCACTAGATTGATTTGGGGGATGCGCTCTTAAAATTGCTCAGAGAGACTTGGTCTCGATTGACACTAAAGCTAGCTCGAGAATACTTCTTACTGTCAAACTAAAAAAAGGAAGGGCAGCAATCTTTTAGTCCAGTGTTCCTGTATAGACCTTCTTTCTGTCGTTTTCATTTTGCAATACGTACTTCTACTCTTCCTCCTTTCCAATAAACAAAATCTTACCTAAATCTTACCATAGCAGTACCTCAAACTTCAGGGCATTTTTTGTGTACCAAAAAGTCATCTCCCAAAACAGATTTTGCCTTTTCAAAGGTTCACAAGGAGTATCAGAAAAGGCAATTTGAGACATTTTAAGAGAACCCAAACTGTTAATAAATATGAAAATGGAAAAAATGCGTCTTATAAACTGTGAACCTGAAGCCCCATGACTGGCAAGTCAGACTTGAAAGTTACTCAGAGCCAGTATGATACAACTGTAAGAAATTCAGGGAAAGTGATTTATTGTTCTCTATACAAGGTGAAGGAGTCCGAGTTCAACGGAAGAAGAGAGAAGAGCGTTGTCTACATAAAGAAGTGCAGGTATTTTTGCATAACCCTTCGATTTCAATAACAGGAACTTGCCTCCACAAGTCAAGGCCCTTTCCCTTCCCTACAACAATATGCTCCAGTAATCGTGCAGTCCCTGGACTTTTCTTCTCTATTATCACTATGATAGTCACCTCAATGATGTCAATCTATTAGCGCTAGTATTGTCCTCTCATATTGCCTATAAAAAAATCAGGTTTTTGGAGGAGACCAATTGCGTTGGAATGTGCACCAATCTTTGTAAGATGCCATCGCAAACGTTCATCAAGAACTCCTTGGGAACACCTGTCAATATGGTCCCTAGTAAGTATCATATGATAGCAACTCCTAGTATGTCCATGGCTGTGAACATCTGAACCTATCATTCTCACTCATCCAATCATTTTTACTCGATTCTCCATGTTGCAAGATCAGACCAATAATTCATACACGGATGACCTCACAAGACTGGTTCAATCAAATTGTATACGCTCCAATTTGCGTTTGAGAGCACAAAATGGCTTAAGGGTATACTTTTCGTATGAAAAAGGGTCTAAAATATGCACTCGTAAACCACAGAGCAAGAGGTACTATTTTCCCCTCACATAAATCTATAGTTGAGAGACAAAAAGAGCATAGGAATCATACCTGAAAGAGTACAGGCTGCACTATAATTTGGAGGCATCACCCATAAACTCAATGGAGGGCCCCAGGCATAAACGACTATGGATGCAGCACTGTAAGTAATTGGTTCAAACCTCAGAATAATACAGTTAATTAATTGACATTTTGCAATTGGCAATAAATAAACTGGGTGCCGATACTCTCCTTTAATAATGTCAAGACCAGTCCTGTCTATGGCCCTTAAATCTATTGCCTACCCCATGCAAATGTTAATGTCCAAATGATGCTTTGCTTAAAGCACAAGACTATAGAAGTTAGTCTTTATTCATGTTTCCATATGCTAATCAGCGATCAAACACATTCACCTGAATGAAAAACTCATGCTCAATAAAACCTAAATACATTCAGCCGATAAAGCCACGAATGCCTACGTATATACTCGCACATTTTAACCGCTATGTACTAAGAGCCATCCAACATGCAGATTTTGATGATATGAGTTGTGAGATGATATTCGGTCAGGATCCTCCAGCAGAAAGTGATGATCCAGCATTTAAGCAGCCATGCTACAAACTATGTAAGAATCCAAAAACTGAATCAGTCCACTAGCATTTCCATATTTTGTCAACGAATATTATCAACGTGTCATAAGCTTGGAACAGGATGGAATGTCAAGATCTTACCAATCTGTCAGATAATAGGCCATAGGGAGGTGAACCAACCAATGTTTTAATACAAGCCAAGCAGACGGCTGACATTTTAAGATCCTAGATCTCATGTTGCTCTATCTAATTCATGCAGGCAAAACAAAACAAAAGCACAGTACGACTTGCCTCAGCTAATCCAGAAAGACAAGGACGGGTACTTTCAATTAAACCCCTCACTCCTGCTAACTGTCATATTACTTTGTAGGAATATATAGGTGGATCTTGACATTTTCCACAATAGTACTAACCTATGCCACTGTATGCTTCTCCATGCAAGAAACAGAATTTGTTGAAACTCAGAAACCATAATTTTAGCCATCAGATACTGCACATGTATAATCAACACAGAGGTGCTTACGCACTAGAAATAGCAAGAAGATATATCTTACGTAATTACAATGGTAATGACACCTGAAGAGATAACGAGTTTATTCCATTGAACTTGCACGTACTTTAAACTCTTGACATGCAAAAAACATTATTCTTAATATTTGTTCACAACTTTTGCCCGATCGTGAACACACATGCTAGGACCCTGAAGATTTCGATACAGGCTATAAGTATGACAGCAGATTGTCCTTGGTGGT
This sequence comes from Escallonia herrerae, assembly GCA_033070095.1. Classification (NCBI taxonomy): domain Eukaryota; kingdom Viridiplantae; phylum Streptophyta; class Magnoliopsida; order Escalloniales; family Escalloniaceae; genus Escallonia; species Escallonia herrerae. The sequence continues at coordinate 573,290 of JAVXUP010000135.1, forward strand.
TGGATATATTCCGTATACGAGTGCGTGATGAAAGACCAGATCATAAATGAACTTGCAGCTCATACAGGCAATAAAGAGGTTATAGGTGTGAGCTCGTTTAGTGATTCATAAATGAGACACCGTGAGGTGGCAAAGAAAGAAAACTTGAATCTGCTTGAAATTGGATGCCTTCCACTTGCATGACAAGGTTTTTCTACACTTCTTAAAAGACCTGAACAGATCATTGTGTAAGTTGCAGCCTTGGCAAAGCATCTGAGAGGTTATGGTGTCATCTCAATGACATACCAGGTCCCATTGAGACTGATCAATCATGGTAGCAGAAGTCAAATGAAACTTAAGCAGCGGAAGAATCCAGAAAAACTACTTTTATCATCATGAGAGTTATGATCAGTGAGAAAAAATAATGAATTTTCACGAGGATGAAGTGAATAATTCTTTAAGTGGTTTCTTTGCAAACTTTGATGAGGCATGGACTAGGATGAAACTTACTTTATTTGCTATTTTACCCTTTATGGCCAAGTCATTTCCTTGATTTGAAAAGTATTTAGGCTGATGGTTTATTGTAGGGTGTAAGGTGAGCAAGGGTGGACCTGAATGTCTCCCACTTTGGGAGTTGCTTGAAAGTGACCGACCTAATATTTCTTGCACTCACTTTTCTCTAGCTAACCATATTGAAAGTTCAGCCGTTAGTGGATCTCCTTCTTAACAGTATTTAAAGGTCTAGATGTCCTTGGTATCAAACAGCAACATAAATCGAGAGTCAACAGCTGAGGAAGAGAAAGCAAATGAAATGTTCTAAGTAGAGCATGCCTGGTTCTAAGAGCATAAACTGCGAACGAGGAAAGAAAATTTGGCCAATAGAAGAGTGCAAATACAACGTAAACAAGCTCATATATATATAGACAGAACGAGATAAAACATGGGCTTCATTTGGTTAGATAAAGGAACCATGAAAGGACAAGATGAACGAGAGAACAAAGTAAGCCACTTCCCTTGAAAGTGTCCTTCCTTATCATACGAAGAGAAGTTCACCTCCTATTTTACTGCTGGTGATGGTGGTAGTGGGGTGGGGGATTAATGACACCAAAATTTTAATTGTTCCTAGTATTGGCCCCGGTAATTATTTTCATATTAGGACGGGCCTAGTGCATGAGGCTCCAGGTGTAGCGAACCTGGGAGGGTTATATATTAGCAGCCTTGCCCGTTTTTTGAAGAAACTCGTTTGATAAGGCAGGTAAATGCTTAAGCGGATTAGAAAAAGTTCTGTCACATCAATTTTTAACTTGCTCCCACTTTTTTAAAACAATACCTAGTCTTACCTCTCGCTCTCCCTCTATCGATGTTCTTACCAATAAAAACGCATATCACCATGGACAGATTCTAGAGTTGTATTCCGTTGTTATCGCAGTGGCGTGTTGTCTATCAAACCATCATCCAAATCTAGTTCAACCCTAGAAACACAATGCTTTTAATATAAGCCTCTTCCTACTTGTCCCTTCTATCTTATGTAATGTAATAGGGTTCTTTTCTCTTTGAAAACCTAGTTTCTTTCCCTCTCTATTTGGCTGGCAGGTCTCATCTGAAAGTGATTCAGAATGCATTTAATGCAACAGGAAGCCAGGAATGAGCCTTCTTTCTTCTGTATCCATCTTACATCAATAACCCGACCCCTACCACTGTTTTATACATCTTTTCTATTGAAGTAGATAACCAAGTGAATGGGAGTGCCTTGTCGATGTAGCTCTCCAGTTGATCTTTTAGGTTCTTATTCACTGCGATATTATGCCATAACGCCCTTAAAACATCCAACAATTCTGCAGTCGAGGAAGATAAGCAAGGAATGTGTAACCTTCAACTAGGAAGGCTCGAGGGTACACAAACATTTTTAAGACTTGAGAGTAATCCCTTTGCCAGATATCTAGTTCAGGCTCATAAATTTACTTGCTATTAGTTCACACAGGCTCACAATAAACCAACTCCAACAATTATTCAGAAATAAATTGCTATGAAAGTGATTAAAGTACAAGATAAGGCCACTTGCAAAGGATAATTGGTAATTTGGTTATGATCGACTCATGCTAAATGTTGGTTCTTGCATAATGCAACTCCAACAAATGTTTTTTCAGGACTATTTACTGTTGATAGGTATGCTTTTTCAGAACTAACGTACCTCATTAACAAAGGCATTAGGCATTTGTCTCTATAAGTTAGAGGAGACTATGTTTCCTCCTACTGAAACTGTAAGGGAAAAAAATGATTAGGAAATGTGATGTAAACTATGGTATCATCAACAGTCAAAAGGATGTCCATATAGAGAAAATCACCTCACTGGATGTGCCGTGCTTTGTGGATAACTTACTGCTCATGTATCTTACTTCAAGATGTCAAAACACATGACAGGATATACGTTCTTTAGTCTAGTACCTTCTCCTTTGATAATGGCACAAAGTAGGAGGTCAATTGAACTCGTTATTATCAAATGATAAGACACAATTGAGAATCAACTACTGAAGAGAAAAACCATAATTGATTCGGGTATTTCAAAGGTCCAATTCGATGTATCTGCTGCCCTGGGTTTTAATATATGTTGTTAGGTTCTGGTTGCTTCTCATCATGATCACTGACTCAATTTACATCCTATGTCTGGCCAGAGAAGAAATGACCTACATGGAGGTGAACTTGGAGTTAATTGAAGTCATCACAAATAGAGGATGTGAATCCAGAAGCAGAATATACACACGTCAAACCATATATATGCTGGTGAACAGGTTTATCTAGAATTTTGTTGAAGTGAAGTATACCAAATTCTTTCCATTTGTAACTAAAATTGACAATAAATTCAAATTTGTATACTCTAGATGCCAGCCCAGTGAGGCAGGGTGAGCAATGACACAAATAGAGCTACGAAAGTGATTATATATCATTGTACCATATAAAAAAGATCGTAGCAACAAGTAAGGATGGGAACCACATAAACTGAACTAGTAAACCAAGATACCGGTAACTATTATTCTTTCTTTAGCTCTCAGTGTTGAGTAACATTAATAGCGGAATCAGAAAAATTCGTAGTCAAGTAAAAACAACAGTCGTTGGCCGAATTGTTTCCTTTGCCTCAACATTCCTAAAATTTCTAAAACACGTGCAAGAAGCAATCTTCTATAGTGCATACCATAATCAGAGCCCATAAAATCGAATGCAAGTACTACAAACATTCTTCGTATGCAAGTACAGGAGCACCTCTAGATACCGCAACTCCAAAACTAGTCTTTCCGCACCTCCAAAGTGCCACTAATATTTAATCCCTCTCTGTTCCATTGATCTTTCCTCTTTAACTTTTTGCAAATTCCTAAGCTTGATGCGATAATGTAATCATTGCTTTACTCTACCTTGCACCACCAAACAATAGTTATATTATCTGTAGTTGCTACTTGAGTTCAGTCCAATGTTTATATGTACATGTTTAGAGATATAAATCTCATATCGAGTATAAAAGCCCACATCGGATAAACAACCAATAATACCTCAACATATAAGCTTCGTACGCCTCTCCTCCAATTGCAGATTGGTTTTGAGTTTTGATGTTTTTAGGCCCAGCAGAGAATTCAAAAATCGGTTCCGCCACCCCACCATGACCAAATCTATTTCTTCACATGCCCACTCACCAATCAGTCGAGCCACACATGAAGAGGGGGCATGTTGAGAGTTATAAATCCTCATCGGATAAATAATGACTAATACTTTAATATACAAGTTGGATGCTTTAAGGGTATCAAAAAATCTAGCTTAGGATTTTGCAAAAAGTGAAAGGGAATACTCCAAAAAGTATCTACTGCATTTCATAGTTTCGAGTGACCAAATTCTGTTCTAAGAATCCGCATTTCCTAATATAGGCAGTAAAACGGTGAAAACTCCTTGCCAATGCTTGATTATGGTAAAACCTAGCAAGCTGCCGTACTTGGGCTTGGGCCTATGTGTAACATTCGTAGGCTTTCCTTTTTCCTTCTAAATGACCAAACAGCACCATAGAGAAATCAGTGGCAACTGGGCCCAAAATGTTGTCAATGTGTAGTCAACCCACACTAGAAGAGAAAGAGATTTTGTTTGCATATGATATGGACAAACATCATGTTTCGGTAGATTTGGACAGGCCCAAATGGGCCCATTTTTCTCCAGTGAGAAGCCCATCCCATCCAGACGGAGAAAAAAATTATGTTAGTGAGTTCACGTAGAAAATTGACTAAATAAAATCACAAGACCAGTTACCTCTGTTCGATCTAAGTATGAAACATACATTTATGTCAATGTTGTTTTTGCCACGTGACACTGTCCTTATAATGCGAATTATCATTAAGGGTTAAAAAGTGTTACCTTGAACACCTTAAGAACAAGTGTGTTAACTTGGAGCTGAGTTGCGGACTACGTCGCTCCCGTTGAGACGAATCGCGCTCCTTCATAATATATCAGTATCAATTGGTCATAACGTGCAGTCTCCAGGATATAACACCCAAACTCTTTTTGTTATAACTTGTCTGAGCTTGCACCAGTTTAGAATAACTGAAATTTCACTTGATACCATTCTTTGCCTAACAAAGAAATACTAACCATTCTAACAATTATAAGAGAACGTGTTCATGAGAACATTAGCTTTTAAACTTTATCTTTGTAATAAGACTTGTAGTTAAGAAATAAAATTAGATATGTTAATCAAAACATGTAAAATGAAAATGATAAAGTCTTTTAAGACACAAGCTCTAACATATATGTCGGCCGGAAAAAGAAAGAGCTTGTAACACACAATACATCTCTCCTTGCAAAAACTATTAAAAAGTTTTTGTATAAGGAGTCTAATCAAGTGAATTGGTTTTTATAATTATGTATTACTGTACAAATAAGTATTGTCATAAACTATTAACAAGACAGACTTATGAACCAATAAAAGTGAAATAAAGCAAAATAACTTTTACTACTTATAACAGCCCAATAACTAAACAAGAATTATTGCATAAAATTTTTTGCAAAATATATAAAATATATCTTTTTGTTAAAAGACTCCAACGTAAACGATATACGAAATATATCATTCAGCATAGACGCTTGACACTCTTTTGACCGTCCGGGGTTCAATCATTTCAAGAAACTCTTGTGCTCCGATTTTCATTTCATTGAACCAACCCACGATTTCTATGTTCCGTGAAGATTTAAGAGTTCATTAATTCTCATGTTTTTCATAGGAAAAAAAAGGGGGCAAAAAGGAAAACAAGGGGCCAAAACTTGGAACAAAGTTTGCAACTGTCAAATTACAAGAAAGTGACTAATCCTCCTTTATAGAAAGACCATTTCTTCCTTCCTTAACAATAAATCCTCCTTCCTTAACAATAGAAAGACCATTTCTTCCTCACTGGTCTTTTTCCAATGAGTGGCAAGGCCAATCAGTTCCCCAAACATGCATTAAAGCCGAAGACAAGATGTTCATGGCACGTAATGAGCTCCCCAATTGCCTGGTCAAATTACCATTCTGGCAAAGGACCCAAACTGGGGGGACAACGAAGGTGACACCCGGGCCACGACAAGGATTTGACAGAGTTAAGGGGGGCTTTCTGCAAATAATGAGGTCACAACTCTCACAAGTATTTATGAAAACATTTTTACAAGTTAAATTTTGTTCCACTGCTACTGCATAAAGGAGTGGCATGTGCCCATGCCAGAGCACCATGTACCCATCTCTCCATTGCAATGTTCATTGATGAGCTTGTGCCCTTTTTGGGTGCCTTTTTGCAGAAGCTCCAGTTTGGTGTTCCTGTTCTGTTTTCTTGTGGATGATTTCTACATAAGAATGGAGCAAGGGAGCAACCCAATGAAGGAATGGAAGGCAAGATCAAGAAGACCTAGTGCTAGATAGTTTAACACTGTGACTGTGTGTGTGTGTGTGTGTGTGTGAGAGAGAGAGAGAGAGAGAGAGAGAGAGAGAGAGAGAGAGAGAGAGAGAGAGAGAGAGTGGGGTAAGGACCCCCTTAAGAGGAAAAAGGGACCATAAAGCCCATAATAATGGAATGGACAAATTAGAGGAGTCCAATGGCAAGAGGAGGAAGAGTGCTGCTGATGAGCTTTTATCTGTTGACAAAGCCCCACCTCAGTTTCAGCCTTCTCTGAAGAAAGAATTATATGGGCATTGCATAATCAAAAGACTGCAAAATAGAATGATAAAAGGCACAAACACATGAGACCCAAGTGAGACCATCCTTCATTATTGATCCGAGTTGCAGAATATAAATTTATATTTGGATTACTCCGATTCTCTCTTATAACTCTTCTTTTCTCGCTCAAAATAACTTTTGTCAATTATGCAAAAGGAACCAGTAATTTCGACATCGTTTGGTTTTGTAAGTGTGAAGGTTACCGCTAAACTTTCACTAATTATGTGTAAAAATTGTCTAATTTTCTCCTTTCGAGCAGCAAGCACATGACAGAATCCATTTGTAAGACGCTATATATTAGCAATTGAGTGCATAAGGGAAATGTGTAGAGGCAAATTTTTGTTACGCTAGAGCCACCCACTTGCATTCATGATGTCCAAGCCTAGAGAATCTGGCTGATGACCTCGAGAAGAAAGCAAGCGAAGTCCTGAAACTACAAGGACAAAAGCCCACACATGCCATAAAGAGCCAGTACAGGAGTTGGTAAACCCAAAGTCACTATAGCTCGGAAAAGGTAGATTAAAGTTCATCTGTTGGACTCACGTGGCTCTTTTGCCTCGCAACACTTTCTGATGCTACTTATTTATGGTCTGGTACGCATCATTAATCTCACTCTACCATCTCTGTCGGTGATGCCATTTTAAGCAACTTGTTTAGACGAAGTACGTACAGTAGAGTTCAGTGGTAATGAACCAGTCATTTTCGCTTCCAGCTTTCCCAGAGAAAAGCTCAAACTATTTCCATTTATTCTGCCTTGCCATTGCATTTCATCTTATAAAGGAGGCCCTGCTCTGCCTCTCTCTCTCTCTCTCTCTCTCTCTCTCTCTGCGTGTGTGTGCTTAATTTATTAGAGAAAGTAGTCTTGTATGTATACATCATAACAACAAGGGTTAGTTGCATAAATTATCCTTGTAGTTTGGGATCGTTGCAAAAAGCACCATGTGCTTACAAAAGTTGCAAAAGAACACATGTGATGGTAAAAGTGTTATATACGACGGTTTATGTAGCGATTTAAAATAATTATCCGAAATACCCCTGAATATGAACTCAGAGATTGCTCAACTCAAAGATTGCTTAAGTGCAGAGGGCGGCACCACCAGCCTAGCCACACCCGCTGCAACTCCAGCCCCGCCCTTCATCGCCACACTCGTTGCAACTCCAGCCCCGCCCTTCATCGCCACACTCGTTGCAACTCCAGCCCCGCCCTTCATCACAAGCCCAAGCCCTCTTTCTTGTCACAATTGCCAAGCCATGCTCGTCGCCGCCACAGGCCCAAGCCCCTGTCTCCAATCCCACGACCGCAAACACCCTTTTCTCCATCTTTTTTGAGTTTTATCTCGGTAATGTGACTAGATTTACCCAAATTGCACAATCTCAGATCTAGGATTTTAATTGTAATGAGCAATTGAAACCCTAGATTTTAGTTTGTGTGATTAGGATTACGATTGGGTGGGATTGATGCCTTGTTACAAAGTGGGCTTGTGTCAGAAAGAAGGGTGATTAGTGGGATTGGGCGGTGTCCTTGTCTGGTCATGGCAGCAGGTGGGGTTGGGTAGTTATGGCGGCGATTGTATTGGGTGCAGCAGGCGACGACGGGATTGTGGGTGGGCAGGTGGAAGACATGGGTGGTGTAGTTGGGTGCGGCGGCTAGGGTTTGGTTTTGTTGGATTAGGAAAGAAAATTGGGAGAGAGAAAGAAACTTAGGGCATTTTAGTCATTTTATTACATTGATTTTTGTGAAATGCACTCATGAGGAGCGTGAGCATCACATGCAGTTAATCCGGACGGTTTTTGTAACGGTTGCAACATAATTAACACCTTGGGTATTCTTTTGCAACTTTTCTAACTTCAATGGTTTTTTTCCAATGACCCCAAAGGATGATTTGTGCATTTATCCCTAACAACAATAAGGAAAAGTGCCATGGCTTTAGCAAAGCTGGAGGGCTTCACATGGTGCAAACACCTTTGTCCCTCGACTTATATCTATAGAAAGTCGTGTAGAAGAGGGCAGGTTGCATCACATCCACAAATGGCATAGGCAGAGAATGGACGCATTAAAAAGCCTCTCGCAGCATACTATTCGTTATTTTAGCGACGATTTTGAAAGCCTATAGCGATTGTTTTAACTCCTCTAATAACAACTATAAAGTTCTAATGATTAAATGTGAAATTCAAATATTGAAAAAACGGATATCCACACTGGTTCTTCAGCTGTAGAACAAAGCATATGGTCCCCGATGAGGGGGAAAAGGACAATACGGCACGGTGTGTACTCAGGTCCTGTAGATTCTGCTCTGATGGTTAATTATCACAGGATCTAAGGAAGAAGGAATACGGTCAATGGTCAATAACCTAAACCATATATTTTTCCGAGTGATTGCCAGAAATCCTCAATAATGACTGAGTCTATGCAAGGATACAACAAACGCATCAGAGAAGATCCGCACAACTCTTGTAGCATCAGCAAACGATATCAAGGAAAGATCAGTTTGGGTAAAAACTCTGCAGTTCTACCCTGTTTCCTGCTCCTTCAATTCGACTTATTGACCTAATTCATCATCAATTTCATATAAATATGATTGTCCCATTGATACACAATGTTCATGTTGGAAATCATTTCTAAAAATGAATATAATATCTGTGCAAACTCACAATTGAGTAAATAAAATCATAAGAATATTTTTACCTCTTAGTTGTAAGTACGAGAAATACGTTTACCTCAATCCTCTTAAAAATGCCGTGTTGTTCTTACCATGCGAAGTACCATCAATGATTCAAATGATCACCTTCGAAACCAGTATACTAGTATTGGGTTGAGGCGCGGACTAGGTCGCTCTCTTTAAAACGGTTCGCGCCCCTACGGAGTATACCGGTGCAATAGGTTTCAACGCGCCGCCTCCAGGATACAACAACCCAGCTCTTATTTGCTGTAACTTCTCTAAGTTTGCACCACTTGAGAGAAGTTGAAGCTTCACCCAATACCCTTATTTGCCCAACAAAAATATAACAATTGTTCTCACACTCTTAAGAGAACATGATCACGGAATCATAAACATTTGTACACTTGTCTTTGCAATAAGACTTGTAGTTAAGAAAAACATTGATATGTGAGTAGAAAAATATAAAGGAAAGTCTCTTAAGACACAAGTTCTATCATATGTTGATTAGAAAATGAAAGAGCTTGTAACAAAAAAATCTCTTCTCCCAATAACTAGAAGAATGACCTTTATATATATGTCTAATTAAGTGACACAATAAATATTTGTAATAAGTTATCATTATGCAAATAACTATTGTCATAAACTACTTGTAATGACACTTATGGACCAATAAAAGAGACATAAAGTAAAATATTACTTAATACTTGTAACGGTCCAATAATAACAAAGTAATTATTGCTTGAAAAGATTTTGTTTTATTTTATTGTATAATAGATAAATGGTATTTTTATTAAAATACTCCAACAATCCCCCACTTATTTTAATAAAAATAATGAAACATATAGTTGGGCAAAGATAGAATATCATGCATCATGAAAGTGGCTCTGCCTTGAAACCTTCACTTAGCGTTCAACAATTCCCGTACTAGAGTCAAAGTGGCTCAGCCTTGAAACGATGACTACTTAAGGGCACGTGGAATCGTATCACACACATGATATTCAAGGTATTCTCAACCAAGCTTCTCAAGCCAGCACATTATGGCCTTGTGCTTTATCCCAGCTTTCATGAGTGCTCTAGAGATTAGCCCAAATCTCATAGGAAGCGGCCCCACTTCCATACTCATATAGGTGAGTCTATCAAGGATGCTCTCGTAACTATTACATCCCACCCGTATGGGCTATAGAACTCATTAAGAGATTATAAAGAATCTCAACCTCCAATATCGTTACGAGAAACATGTGCTTACACCATAGGGAGGGACACCGCGTCATAAGACAAGAATAACACATGTATAAACCCAAGTCACTCTATAATTCGTTGGTCTCCTGCCTAGTTCTTGGGATCTCCAGTCCCTAGGTGGTTGTATCCTTATAGGTGACTTATATAAACTTGGGCTTAAGTCCCATCCCCCTCGATGTACATCAGACATTTGCCTCTAGCTAGAGTTTCATAATTTATCACATAAATTTTAACAAAAGTCTGATTAACAGGTGGTATAAGTTTACTTTCACAAATAGTGCTATAACCAACCTGATTTTCATTTTAAGGCAACATTTGCCTCACCTCGATTAGGCAAACAATTTATCGAGGCTAAAAATTGTAATATTGTCCCATGTAATACTATCACATTTTTAATTTGGGACACATGTCGAGGTAGTAAAACCTCACCATGAAAGGACAAGGGTCCATTAGTTCCCTTCCTTTTACTCGAAAATAATTGTCTTTCCCAACGACCATGCTAGTAGTCTTACTACTAAGAATCACAAACTTGTGACTAGTATCCTACTATTAGGAGCTACTCAACCTTTTTGTATCCAGTGGCATGTCACATATTAGAGATACCTCTATCTCTTGACTTTAAAAAATCTAAAAACTTTGTGTAGTTTGGATAATATAAAAAACTCTTTTGTTCTCTCTTTCTAAGAGTAAAACCACAATTTTTTCACTTCCAAAATTAGTATTTTCCTTCAAAATTCTCAAAATATCTCAACGCACATTAAATTATGTGCAAGTCTTGAAACCAACTCCAAAGAATGGTCGTATGCCAAAATACTTTTGAAGAACTCAAAACTTTTAAATACTAACCAAAAAACTTTAAGCCTTTCCAAAGCCTAAACCAATTTTTCATATCCCACAAAAGTAGCTTAACAAGAAATCTGTTGCAATACAAGATGACAAGAAAATGCATCATTATTATATATTGATGATACATATGTATCTCCCTTGAGAGCTCCCACAAGTAAAGCACATCGATGTGGATATATTTAACCCATCAATAATAACCATAATCATGTATATAAATCAGAGATATTTCTATAAGTTTCATGCACAGTGACATTAACAGTTACAAGAAATGTAATGCACGTCAAGATGCACGGTTTCATAAGCTTATTTTCTTGATACACGTATATCACTCATATAGCACATGCAATATCATTACTATTTTCAGCCAACAACAAAATTTGAGTTCAAGATCCATACTTTCATGTCCTTAATTTTTCGGTGTATGCATATTAATCATATAATACATGCAATATCACAACGAATTATCTGGCAACAAAAAAAAGATTTATGGTACTAGCAAATTCATATAAGTTCTTATGTGGACATGTTTCGGGATTCTCCTATGGACCTTCCTTTAGTAACATTGAATTTTATATCAAAAACATTATAAAATAGGTAAGCAACCATTGCATTTCATAGTTGAGATATGCCCAAAAAAAACATAAGCACCTGCTCAGTTTTAATTTATTTTCTTTTTCTTACCTTGCTCTTGCATATTATGCCTCAAGATATATGGGATACGAAATGCTACACTCACATGAAAATTTCGATGTAAGGCACGTTAGATACAAAACTCACACTAAATAAAACAAGCCATATAAAAAATCTACAAGAGCTCAAACATTACTTCAAGTAATAGATTAGACTTGATTAGCTACACTTCTTTTTAGATAACTTATAAGTGGACTAAACTGCAAAAAAGTATCTCACTCTGTAAATAAGCATGACACGCAGTTTACCGTCATCAATATAAGATTTCAACGTGAGGTCCATGACCCTAATTTTCTTATGAGCACGTGGAGATTAACATAACACACATACATTTTTGGGCATCTTCCATTATCCAAAAAAATTGTATGTTCTGATCTTTTCTAGAAAAGCGTCAATACTAAATCACGGAATAGTTCTACGAAATCATTGTTGTGCTCATAACTTCTTGAAATAGTTTCAAGAGATCTCAAAAATTAACAAAACATTTTAAGCTTCAACTTCTAGAGAATTAATAAATCAAGCGCATTTCGCTAATTCAAATTATCAAATTTGCAAAAGAGATCAATTTTTTTTTTCTTATCATGCTAGCTTGTAATAAACATTTTTATTTTGATGCTTTTCATGTACATGCGAAAGTAGCTTTATCCAACATAACCAAATGCATAAGCACATACTTAAACTTTTTCAAACATGCACATAATCTTGTTCTCTAAATGTCAATATTTGATAACGAAAAAATAACATCAATTCCTTAAAACATGTTGAGCATAAAATTTTCAAAGCTTTAATTTGGTCATCTTTACCAAATTTCACTTTGCTACCCAAAACTTTTCAAATGCAAAAGCATCCCTATTTTCAACTTCTAGCAAATATTTGTACTTTCTGAAAGTAACTTTACATGTATATAGGTAGGCCTTTTTTAAGGCTCCCAGATTTTGAAAAGCGTCTCAATTTTAAAACTATTGTCCTTTTGGATTCACATCTAACTTTTGCAAACCCCAAATACTAATGCATTCTCTTTGTAATGCAGTTAAAGAACTTTTGATGCATAACTCCTTAGACAAATAGTTTAATAACTAAAATACAAATAACTCATATCCAATTGAGTGCTAATTTCCTTTTTTCATGAGAAAGTCATTATTCAAAAAAATGTTAATGGAGCGGAAATATAAATTTATCTATCTCCCAATGCAAAAGTATCAAAACAAAGCTCAAGCAACTTATATGCATTATACACGATAACATCACGAGTTTCAATAATCGATCCACACTGTTACAGGTCAGCCACCAGGTAAACTTTTACTTTTACAATCATCAGAATGCAATTTATGCATTTGTTGAGGCTTATCACATGTTGCTTTGTGTGCTTACTTGTTAATAAGACTAGTTTTGCTAGTCTTAACTAGTAGCATTAAGACTCTACCGTTACTCAATAATGCACCACAATCACTCACATAACAATCACATAATCATTGTTATATGATCAACCATATAATTATTTTTTGTGCACTCAATCACATAAGGAGTAACGCAATAACCACATACAAATATACTGTCACTATAAAACTCATCATTTTTCTTGATAATAAATTCAAGCTCAAAAAAAAGAATCAAGAATTAGTGTGACAATACTACATCTCAAAATAACATTCACTAAAATATGCAAAACTTTCCATGCATTTTCTCTATGTTAGACTCCATTCATGCATGTGTCTCAAAACACAAGTTTTTATTAACCTTAAAAACAATTCACTAGATCAAGAATACATGAAAGCTAGAACCAGGCTTTTTGTTTCTCTATAACCCCCTTTTCTTTTTAATTTCAAATGTCAAAGTAAATTATCCTCATGCCCCCACTATTTCAAGTTTATTTTTTTTTATAATTTTTTTAAAATGCATCATAGGTAGGCAAAAAACTTACCTTGACGTGATATGAAAATATCACATAACCCATACCATCGTTTAACTTTATCATCATATGAGTTTTTGATGAGTCGCAATGAATGTCTTGTGCACCTTTGCAAGCCGTTGCGCAAAGCATAACTCTCAAAGTCCTCTCATGTGTGATAACACGCACACAATAAAGAAAATAAATTATAAATCGGATTAGAGGGCCTAACCGTCTTAAAATTGTTGGAAATCATTTCTAAAAATGAATATAATATCTGTGCAAACTCACAATTGAGTAAATAAAATCATAAGAATATTTTTACCTCTTAGTTGTAAGTACGAGAAATACGTTTACCTCAATCCTCTTAAAAATGCCGTGTTGTTCTTACCATGCGAAGTACCATCAATGATTCAAATGATCACCTTCGAAACCAGTATACTAGTATTGGGTTGAGGCGCGGACTAGGTCGCTCTCTTTAAAACGGTTCGCGCCCCTACGGAGTATACCGGTGCAATAGGTTTCAACGCGCCGCCTCCAGGATACAACAACCCAGCTCTTATTTGCTGTAACTTCTCTAAGTTTGCACCACTTGAGAGAAGTTGAAGCTTCACCCAATACCCTTATTTGCCCAACAAAAATATAACAATTGTTCTCACACTCTTAAGAGAACATGATCACGGAATCATAAACATTTGTACACTTGTCTTTGCAATAAGACTTGTAGTTAAGAAAAACATTGATATGTGAGTAGAAAAATATAAAGGAAAGTCTCTTAAGACACAAGTTCTATCATATGTTGATTAGAAAATGAAAGAGCTTGTAACAAAAAAATCTCTTCTCCCAATAACTAGAAGAATGACCTTTATATATATGTCTAATTAAGTGACACAATAAATATTTGTAATAAGTTATCATTATGCAAATAACTATTGTCATAAACTACTTGTAATGACACTTATGGACCAATAAAAGAGACATAAAGTAAAATATTACTTAATACTTGTAACGGTCCAATAATAACAAAGTAATTATTGCTTGAAAAGATTTTGTTTTATTTTATTGTATAATAGATAAATGGTATTTTTATTAAAATACTCCAACAGTTCATACTTGACTTTGGATGCGTAAAATGTAAGAAAACATGATGTGGGGAATACTGCAGTTTTAGAAACTAAATGAACTATTTTCCATTCAATTTGATGCCACTTTGCTCTTTCTGACATACAAGAGCTATATACCACCACTGAGGATGTAGGTATAAGCCAATATTCCCGGAATAAAATGGAAATTTTTACAAACTCTTGTGGAGTTAAAATGACAAGCGTTAAGTATGACAATATTATCGAGCTCATTCTTTAACTATTGTTTACAGCATACGGTAACTTGTGTTATTAGAACTATAGTTGGACAAGTTTTTGGACTCGATTCTTCTCCATTGTATATTTAGGTCTATTTGCTCGTGAGAAGCTCTGATACATGCGGTTGGGCCCTTAATAAATAATCAAGAACTTACTTTAAGGCGAAACAGCTGTACGTGGAGACTTTTTAGTGAGCCAATCTTAATTCCTTTATGACGTGGCATGTTGATGCTTTAGACTAATCAACCTTACTAGGCCCAGATGTTACATCTTTATTTTGGTGCAAGTAAGTTCCTTTTCTTTATGGTGTAATTTACATTCGGGTTTAGAAAATGTTTTGGACAATATAAGTAAGATTTGAAGCTCAAATCTCACGAGGGAACCCACAATGTAGTGTGGGGCCATGTAATGATTTGAAGTCAATGAGCATGTCGTGACCAGCCCATAGACTAGGGAAAGATGTACCTACCATCAGTTTCAGCTAAAAATTCCGCTAAATCAACGTCGTAGCGGCCTCAATTAGAGACAAAAACCACACGAATTAAGGTTTACTTTAGTGCTAAGAATCATGCCTTGCGCGACTTTTCTCTCTTTCCGACGAAGACGTACTAAATTAATTTACTTTGACAGCCCATGATTTCTGCCACACGATGCACCTTCTGAAAAGGTTTTCAGTCACCCACTCCTTTTTGTGTTTCGTTTTTTACAGCTGGCAAAAAGTAACCGTTAGATATTAGATTTCCCCCACCATTAAAATCAAAGGAGAGGCCATGCCACAAGTTTAAAGACGAAATAAGGAAAAAAGAAAAAGGAAAAGAAAGCGCGCGCTTTTACCCTTTTGTTTTTTTTTTAGAAAATCAACTTCCTACGAGGCGCCGAGACTCTGCTTTTTTCCGCAAATTCCACGAGATCCCGGATTGTTTCGCCCACCAGATCCTTGTATATTAGCCGTTCGATGTCCAGCACCGCCTCCGACGTCTCCACGGGGCAATCCCCCCACCCGTTGGCGGCGTCTCCGGCGAGATCCTTCTTCAAAACTCCACTCACTATCTCGAACAGCTCGTCCGCTGCGTCCCGCTCTCGAATCTTTTGAAATTCAGACCAAATTAGTCGCAACAGCGGCCTTGCAACGTCGGAATTTGCCTGCAAAACGGCCTTCCACGGAGGCAATTGTCTGTTCCGATCAACAATTTCGGTGACGGTGTCGAATATGAGTTGTCTTTGGAGTCTAGAGACTTTGGAAGTGTCACTCCCTTTGAGATATTGTTGCTTCTCTAGTAACGAAAACACATCAGAATCTTCAGGTAGATAACTGGAAGCTCGCAGAATATCTGAAATGTAGAGGTAATCACAGTCATCCGATTCATCTTCGCATTTGGACTCAACGGACGAGATCGCAGGACTCCACATTTCTTCTTCCAATTCAACTGATTGATCTGATGCATCAACCAAAACAAGCAGTATTAAAGAATGATAAACTGTTCGCTGGTGCATTAGTAATGCTCTTTCATGCAATTATAATTACTTGTTTTTGCAAGCAGAACACACAATTTAATGTCACTTTCAGAGCAAATATGACAAGCCCCCATTAATGTGGCGCCCTTTCTATCAGTTTATCACGGAAAAATAGCAGACAAAACTAAAGGACCACATTAAAAAGGCTAGCTAGCTAGTGTTACCAGTCTCGTGTGGTCACTGCAACAAACTATATCAGCTTCCATTGATCAAAACACCTGGACATTACACATCCCATTATGCTCATCCGAAATTGCTCTAAGATGTTTACATGCTGCAAAATTAATATAACTCGTTCCCAGACAACTATGCGCTATTGGTCACTAAACGATAATTTTGTCACTTTTTTGCCCATATCTTCCTTGTTAATAAGAAATGGCGCATTTACGACCTTCTTCATTTATGTCATTACAGCAGGGGATCCGCTCAAAGAAGGTTGCATCTCCGGGAAGACACAAATGATTTGTAGTCAAATGAGTCCACCAACCACGTTCGAATTCAAGAACAACTTTTCATGATTTCAAACGCACTCTTTGAAATAGCTGGGTGAGTACAGGGTAAGCGTTTGTCTCTGGACGTTAAGAAAATGAAGTAATGGAGACACTTTCCTATTAAACACACTCATCGAATGCAGTTGGAACTCATTCAATGACCTTTGACTTTAAAAAACGCTGTCGTAGTCGTGTAACGTGACTCTTTCTCATGAGCCAACCATGTAACCAAACAGATCACACCACCTCATCAGAGCAAATGGCGTTAAGACGGTCGAGTTAGGCCGAGTCATTATAGGGCCTTACAAAACAAAGTACTGAATCTAGTGCAAGATTGTGTACCTTTGAAATCGATGCTCCGTTTCATGACAGGCGAAGGTGACAATAACTCGTCCTTGTAGAACGACGAGTCAAGCACCGAGACTGGACTGGGTTGCAACTCGGTTGCGTTCATCTCCGCTATGCTGTGAAGCAGCTTATCACATCTCTCCAGTAGGCTCCTCCCTTCCTTGTATTCCTCCATCTTAGATTTCTGGAATATGAAGGGAACTAATTAAAACCCACTAATCTCAATTTATTTTGGTAATTAATGAAAGGGAAAAGTACCTCTGTATCAGTTTGGGAAGATGTACTAACAGTACTATCAGAAATGGAGGAAGATTCATCCTCTGCTATAACTAGAGTAGTGATCTTCTCCTTGAGATAAATCTCAGCCGTTGGTCTCTTCGTCCTCGGTGATCGATTTGCGCTCGTCTGATCAGATCCATTTCTCCTGGGAGTGAGCTTGGGGGAATGAGCGGGCGAGCTTCTTCGCTGCTCGCCGGCCGTCTCATTCGCTCTCCTCTGCGTATCAATGCTCAGCGGCTTCTTTTTCATTATTGAGTTTGAACTCTTCACACCGCCCTCGTTTCGAACCGGCGAGGCAGAGTTTCTACCTCTCGTCGGGCTCCGAGCATTCCGATCGATTCCCCACCGTTCCATCTTCGGACTCGGAGATTGTAAGCCTGCACCGGTATTGTTGACATTCTGACGTGCACCGGATTTGTACCTGAAACTCGCAGGAGGTGAATCATTACCACCTCTTCGATTCACCGGCGATACGGGTGCTTGTGATCTCCACGGCTTCATGACCACAATCGGAGATTCATCGAAGGAGAAGCTTCGATCGTAAACGTAGTTCTTCTGACTAATTTGACTAGCTGCCCTTTTAGAATGTAGAAGTCCTTTGAGTTGCAGTGCCTCGAGGATTTGCTTCAGTGTATCCAAATCTTTGGACGGTTCATCGATGCCTCTGATCCTCAGTCTCCTCTCAATCTCACCATAGATAGACATTGTCTGTTTTGGCCCTGGAAAGATATCCGCGGTATCGAAGAAGCTCTTCCTGTGTTGGTGTGACCTCCACGGCGGCGATGGACCACCCCCGCCTCTGTTAGAAGCCTTCGGCGGTACAGACTTGGCATTTCTGTAGGAATATTCCATTGGATCTGCCGGTCTAGCATTGGTTGCGCTGTTATTGACATTCTCTCTTGTTACATTGCTAGTAATGTTGGTTCCGTTACTCGGTTGTTTTACCTGAAAATTATTGCCGTCGATGAACCGAGACTGAAACAAGTCTCGTGAAACCCTAGACTCTGAAGCAGATCTTCGAAGCTCGGCCTTCTTAATCGGCTCGTGAGGACTTGAATGCTGCAGCAGAGGTTCAAGTCCCATAAGCCTGGCAATGACGCTCGGCGAGCGGCGCTGCTTGTCGTCACCGTCGACGGCAACTCCATCTCCGGCGCTATCACCTCGATTTGCTGACAGAATCAAAGCGTTTGTCCGGATCTCTCGGGGGTAAAGGCTTCCTTTGGCATCAACAATTGCTCTGCTGTCGAGTGAGAGCCGAGGTGCTTCTTTGCAGAACTTCCAGGAAGACTTCGTCCCTTCCTTCACTTCAAATATGGGTAGAGGAAGCGGCGATTTCGGCGCCATGACTTCCGGAAGAGCGGTTACCGTAGCCGGTGATAGGAAATCCCTCGCCGGTGACGGTTTTGACCGGTCTGGACTCGGTGACGGCACCGATGCTGCTGGATGCGGCCTCTCCAACTCTCTCGATATCGCCGGCGTTTCAACCGACTTTTCTGGCTCCGGGTAGACATTAACGGCCTGAAAAAAAAAATTAAGTCAGCAGAAACATTCTTGGTCACGACCAACAATGAAACTAAGATAGAACAAATAGGATATCTCACCGCCGTGGAAGGGAGGCGCTTGGTGGTGTAGAGTCGTTTTCCGGTCAACATCTGGTTCCGGTCAAAGAGCTGAAGGAATCCGGTCATACAGCCCATTTGCTTCTCAATCTGCTTCTCCAGATTCTGGTCATGTAACATACCTGTCATCATATTTCCGGCAACCTCGTCGGCCGTGGTAACCTCCCCCCCTCCTCTCTCTCTCTGTATCCCTCTCTCCCTCTACGCACGAACACACAATCTAGCTCTCCTAAACCTCGCGTCACATTGGGGCTCAGCCTTTTCTCATTAAATCTCCATATCTGTATTTCTTTTTCACTCTCTCTGGTGTGAAGCTTTCGCTTTATCTGCAACTCCCGCTCTCTGTCCCCTTTTAAAGGGGGGTGTGGACGGAGTAAGTGCGCTACATATCCGCGTGGGAGATTTTACTAATTCTTCTTTTTATTTTTCGGGTTGCAAATCCGTAATTTCGAGATTTGGGGAAATTTACGTTTGGGCCCTCAATGCTAAAACTGAAATAGGAATCGAGCACTTTCTCACGGAACGTCGCGTACCTGCTCTGCAGTATACCTCCGTGGGTATTTGTTCTACGTGTCGGGAATTTTGACCTCCTTGGGTTGCGAAAGTTTGAACGACGACCTTGGTCCGCATTTACAAAACTAACCTTTTGCCTTACACACACTATCTGAGGCTGTCACACTGTTTTGTGAAAACAAAACCTTGTTTGTGTTCAATTTTTCTTACTATCTAACAACAATGTTATGTACCGTATTTCTGCTTTTCATATTTGTGTCACAGTCACAAGGTTGCCATCTGTTGACTACAAACTAAAAAAATATAAATAGCATTGGCTTTAACTTACTACTAATTAGAGAGAAAATAAACGGATGTACACCCGAATACCGAGTATGTGAACATGAAATCTGACTTTTGGAAGGGGTGAATCCAGAACGCTTTCTCAAGGTGGTCAATTGTCATTAAGAGGGGAAAAAAAAGAAGAAGACAAAATCACCAAAGAAATTTGATTGATTACACTTGGCGCATTCAAGATTTGGCTTTAATGCATCCGGCTTTCCGGCCTTATTTATTTTTATCCGACTCTATCTCAAAATTAAAATTTTACTCGCAAGGCATAAACGGAGCGCTGCAAAAAGACTTTAAGGCTTTCATTTATTACAATAAGGAAGACAAAATGTCGTGTTGAATTTTTGGAGGGAAAATGAAATGGGTGAGATGTAAGCATGGCAGCGAACTGGCCGTCGGGAGGGGGAAGAGTCATATTTTTCGCATGTATGGAGGAGCAAAATGCTGCAATGCATCCTTGAAATAGAAAGCAACCCTACGAAAAGGCTTACGAATGGGAGAGAGATGGTAATTGAGCCGTGCCAAAATCCCTTATGGGAGTATCAGCCGTCTACCGGATTCGTTTGCCAACCATTTTCGGCTTCGTTGCCATTACCGCTGGTTTTGGCTGCAGGAATGGAGGAAGCAATTGCAACTGATGTGGAAGCCGTTAAAATGATTGTTGTAACTCAGAATCCAAAAAATGGCCCTTTCTGGTCCGCAACCGCTACCTTCAAGGTTCCCAGAATGTGTCGTTTCGCCTGGGGCGACATCAGAAGGTACTGCTGGTCCAGAAAGAAAGCCAGATTTTGAGCCTGATGTGCCTGGTACTGGTTAATTAGCAGTGTTCCGTTAAAATTTGTGGCTTCACACCCTCAGGCGTCAATGGAGCTTGATGTGACGACTAAATGGGAGGAAGGTTGTGAGGGTATAAGGGAGAGAACATGGGAGTCTCATTTTGAGGATTAGCAAGCTTGAAATTGGGTGGGTTTGAGCTTACACCAAGCTTTTGATTGTTGAACTTATGAGGAAAACCTGATGGGAGCAAAGAGGGGGTCATTGTACCACCAGAGGCATCTGGGTCCAAACCATAACCTTGACTCACTACTCCAAATCCACCATTAAACTCATTATTATTGTTGAGGCCGTGTGATTGTGCATACATGTGCACAGACCATCAAAAATCATCTGAACCATCTAGACTTCAAAGTGAAGTCAAGGTTTGTGCGTATGCAAACCATCACAAATCATCCAAACCATCGTCGGACGCGGGAGGAATGGATATGTTTGGGGAAGCTGCACTTAAAGGTCTTTTACCTGGGTATTTTGGGTAGAAAAAGCGAAGTGCCGTATCAGAGAACCTTGTAACGACTGTTGATGTCTCGCTGATTTTTTGTAGTTCCATCCATAAAAGGCGGCTACAAACTTTAGGGAGCAAAAAGTGATAAAGATAAATAAAGAGAATCGGGGTGTATTCTTAGATAAACTTTGGCGCCTTTCGTAGAACAGTTAGTGTGCTTTATCTCAAACTTCACCCACCGTAATTTGATGCAACCATTTTTACCCAAACATGTACTTCTTTGTCGGGTCCTTTCACATTTTCACATGAGCACTCTGTAGTTTTGGGATAGGACTTGGTACAATGGTACATGAAGTCTTGTAACTTCACACCTAGACCCGTAGTTATTTGCTTATGCAGTCAAGTTTGATCTCAATTCCGTTTTCCTTTTTTTTTTTTATAAGAAATAACAAATTTAAAAACATAATGTTCAATTGTGGTATGACTTCCTTTTCTTGTCTCATAGACTTCGTCTTGAGACTCCTTTCCTTGTCTTTGTGTCGGAACTCTTTTCCTTATACTCTTTGGAATTTGTCCCTAGTGGTCTTTAGACATCATTCTGCGTCCTCTATGGTTGCCAGACCTTGCTCTGGCCGTACTAGAGAGAATTGAAGCAGTATATGGATTCAATAGAAATCAAGATGTGGAGTTATGTTTCCCAACTTGTTGCATGAACCAAAGTAGGTGATTCTCCCTCCCCCCAGTTGATTCCCGTATCCACTTCCCCTAGAAAGGTTTCGAGGGTTGCAATCGAAGGTTGGTAGCTATTAGGCAAAGGTTGATTTTAGTCGGTGATTTTAGGTTTGTTGGTGATTCAGTAGTGATTCAGAGGCTCCACATTTTGTTGATGGTTTAAGTTTTCCTCCGATTGCAAATGGCTGTGGGGGACATGGGTTTGTTGTTGGGAAGACTGGTGGTTTCGGCGGTCTCAGCCGATTCTGATGGGTCAAAGGGGACGGTCGGTGGTTGTGAGGGGCTTCTGAGGGTAGACAACAAAGAGATGGCTAAAAAAGATTATATTTTCGGTGCCAGAGTGGACATACAGTGATCGAGGAAAGGTTGCAGCGATAGGGGCACGCGTCCGGAGTTGGGATTGTGGCTGACAGTGAGTTGGTGTTTTTTGATTGGTTGTTTTATTTAGTCTTTATCCTGTTTTAGGCTATAGTTATTATGTATTTGTTAGTTTTATCTTCTTCTTTTTTTTTCTTTTTAGTTAGTTATTGCATATCCCGTTAAAAAAAAATAGTCTTACTTGTTTAGGTTTTTAATATATTTTTACTTTGTTCTTAATTCTATTGTTGTTGATGTCGACTTTTATTATACTGTAAGTTTTATCGGACGAGGATGTCATCTGACTGCTCTCTTTAATCTCAATGATTAGATTTTTAACTCTTTTAAAAAAAAAAAAAAAGGTAGGTGAGGTGAGGTCACTAATATTTTTGTAGTGATTTCACTCTTGTGAGAAAACAATTAACATTGACTTTTTTTTCGTTTTCATTTTCCTGTTTTCGACTGAACATTGACTTCTTGAGAAGCTAAATAACAAGAATAAGTAACAAATTAGCCGTTTAGACGTATTTATTGCACATGCTTTAAACCGTAACATGTGTCACTGAATTAGCTGGTCGAGGCCAAAAAAAAAAAAGGAAAAGAGGGAGATGTTGCCTTGCTGGAAGTTGATGTAATCACTGGTGGACTGAAGGTGGTCTAGCAAGGATGCGACTCATCCGTCCCTTCGCTGTGGCCGCCAGTCCTTGGCATCACTCGTTTGTCCTCTCGGCATGTCCACCAAAATTCCAGTAAGCTTACAGAAAAGAAATCACATACTGCTTTGTCACGCGCGCGCGCGTGCACACACAAATATGGAATTTTGATAAGTAAAACTGCTAAAAGACGAGTGAGTATCTTGTTATCAGTGAATAAAAGAAGGCGACATATGTGAGTTTCGTTAGTTACACATAATGTGGAGAGCATACATTAAGGCCCCGTTTGACAAAATTTTTTTCCCTCTTTTTTTTTTCAGTTTTAAAAACTGAAAAAAAAGAGCGTTTGGTAACCATTTTTTTTTTCAATTTAAAAAATCAGTTTTTAAACTGCAGAGTAAAAAAAAAACTCCAAAAACTGGTTTTTTTTTTCACTTTTGGTTTTTTTTTTTGACCACCACCACCACCCTCCCACCGCCGGCAGCCACCTCAGGCGACCACCGCCGGAGACTGCCGACAACCACCTCCGGCCGCCGGCGACCACCGCCGGAGACTGCCGGCAGCCATCTCCGGCCGCCGGCGACCACCGCCGGAGACTGCCGGCAGCCACCTCCGGCCGCCGGCGACCACCGCCGGAGACTGCCGGCAGCCACCTCCGGCCGCCGGCGACCACCGCCGGAGACTGCCGGCAGCCGCCTCCGGCCGCCGGCCACCACCGCCGGAGACTGCCGGCAGCTACCTCCGGCCGCCGGCCACCACCGCCGGTGACTGCCGGCAGCCACCTCCGGCCGTCGGCCACCACCACCACCACAGTCGACCACCGCTACGCCCCACCACCGCCACCGCAAACCACCAAAAAAAAAAAGTCAAAATAAAAAGGGTTACCAAACACCAAAAAAAAAAACCTCAAAAAAAAAAATGGTTATCAAACACCCACTTGTTTTTATAAAAAAAAAAATTTAAGCTGTTCTTTAAAAAACTGCTCTTTAAAAACTGAAAACCAAAATTTTTTTTTTGTCAAACGAAGCCTAAATCTATTCCGTAATTATAAAGACACTCTTGATTTCTTGTAACCTAGAGATGATTCTCTAGGCCATAATTAGGAAGTTAACTATGCTTGTGGCCCGCTGGCCGAGCACAAAGGAACTGTAAATGGCTCAACTCATGTCATCCTGATGTAACCTTTTGGTTTCTTAGCGTGTGTTTGTGTGTGTGTTCTTTTTTCTTTTTTGAGGGGTGGGGTGGGGTGGGGTTGGGGTGGGGTGGGGTTGTTTAAAGAGGGGTAGCACTACCTGTACTCCTTTAAGTGGCCAGTTTACTGATTGGTACTTCAACAGGTGGAGAAACAGATGGAAGAAACTTCTTCTATCACATGGACATTGCCCTTGTTAATTACTACTTGGAGTGCCTGCTTAACTCTAACCTCAACTCCACTTCACTATAATTTGTGAACAAAATGCAAAAATGATGTTTTCACATGAATGGTATAATTTCAAAACGGACTAGTTTATCTTTAGAGGGTATTTATTATTTTAAAAAAAAAAAAAACTTATTTCGAAAGAAATTTAACACACATGACCCCGCTCACGCATCCATACACAGATATATAAGGTCATGCTAGGATATCTGTCCGAAGGGTTGCCTAACAACGTGCGTGAAACAAAAACTCAATAATTTGATCCATCTCATTAATCACTTCCAAGGTGATTATCATTTAGGAAATATTCACGTTATTAACCCTAATTGGTGTAACATCCGATGGCAATTTCCACATGTAGCATGACATTCAATAATGTAGCTTGCATCTTACATTATACATGGTCCTTTTCATGATGATATATATGACCTAAGCCACACTCACCGTTGCATCCCTCTTGTGAATTTTCAGGAATATGTCCCCCTTCTTAGTACAAATTGATACTTCCAAGTAACCGTAAAGTCACTTTTATGAGTAAAATACTTAACTATATATATACTGATACAACTTTGCTTCCAGTTTCATCAAATGTATAACTTACTGCTATTTCTGTAGTTAATAGATTTAGTGTATCTTGGTCTTATCAATCCTTGTACGGTTCAAGAAATTTTCATATAGTAAAAAAAATTCGGTAAATAAACAAACGTCACTTGCGTGAAGCTTCCAACTGAGTTGGCATTTGTTGTTTAATGTCATATCCGTCTATCTTCTGGAATTAGGATCCTCTAACTAATGAAGAACATCTTTGTTGCAATAATTTTAATGATAAAAGATTGTCATTAAAAATACTTATCATTGTTGTTAATAATCTTTTAATGTTAAATAAGTTTTTGGACCTTTCATCTATTGGTCCCAACCGATCTCTAAACCAAATGGTTCTTAATTCCAACTTGTCTTGGTTTGTCCAGGGAAGAGCCCAGTTGACAATTGGCATTAAGTGGTACATGAAACATGTTTCAAGATTCTTAATATAAAGGCCGATTCATTTCATTTAATAAGAACGAAAGTGGAACATGTAAAGATTTGAGCCTTCATAATCTCTAAGAGTGTGTTTGGATGAAGAATTTCAAATTATTTTGAACTTCAAAATTTATGTATTTTAAAATTTGTTGATTTACAAATTTATAAAATTATAAATTTAATGTATTTTCTATTCTCTTACCGTCAGCGGTGCTTTTTTCCTTCGTCAACGGCCATAAGCGACATTCCACCACGGCCAGCATCATGAGTTGTAGCTTTGATGCACCCAAATGAGGGCTTTCCCTCCCAATCCCGTACGGATTAAAAGGTAGTGGTGGAGTTTGGGTGGTCAGGGTCAGGGCTATGTGGTTGGCGCGTGGCCTCCATACATAAACATTTTTTTAATGATGATTAGGACAGAAAGGTAAATCTGAACGAGAATAAGATCAAATTTAGGCCCCGTTTGACACTCTTTTTTTCCCTCTTTTTTTTTTCAGTTTTAAAAACTGAAAAAAAAGCGTTTGGTAACTATTTTTTTTTCAATTTAAAAAATCAGTTTTTAAACTGCAGAGTAAAAAAAAAAACTCCAAAAACTAGTTTTTTTTTCGACCACCACCACCACCCTCCCACCGTCGGCAGCCACCTCAGGCGACCACCGCCGGAGACTGCCGACAACCACCTCCGGCCGCCGGCGACCACCGGCAGCCACCGCCGGAGACTGTCGGCAGCTATCTCCGGCCGTCGGCGATCACCGCCGGAGACTGCCGGTAGCCACCTCCGACCGCCGGCGACCACCGCCGGAGACTGCCGGCAGCCACCTTCGGCCGGCAGCTACCTCCGGCCGCCGGCCACCACCGCCGGTGACTGCCGGCAGCCACCTCCGGCCGTCGGCCACCACCACCACCACCGCTACACCCCACCACCGCCACCGCAAACCACCAAAAAAAAAAGTCAAAATAAAAAGGGTTACCAAACACCAAAAAAAAAAACCTCAAAAAAAAAAGGGGTTATTAAACACCCACTTGTTTTTATATAAAAAAAAATTTAAGCTGCTCTTTAAAAAACTGTTCTTTAAAAACTGAAAACCAAAATTTTTTTTTTGTCAAACGAAGCCTTAGGCTTTGCTCTACTGTAGATTTGAGATCACGTGTTAAATTGAATTTTATTTACGGAGACTCTTCTTAATTTAGGGCCTTCAATAGTGGCAGTGGATGGACGAGGGTTGGGTCTGGTGGCCATATGATGTTAGTGTGTTAGTGGTGGTACAGAGATTACACTGG